>VDFB02270651.1:697511869-697865528 GCA_007258455.2 Sequoia sempervirens | reverse complement strand
GAATTTCCTTCTTTCCATCTCCATGAATTTTTTTTTTAAAATAACACACACTCACCGTATAACACATAGCTTTTTTTCCATGAAGGATAAAATTCTAATTCATTCAAATTTAGATTTGTAACTCTGATATCTAGTGCTTCCACTTGGTTAGATAGCTTTTTATTGAATATTTTTCTTTAATCAAGTTTTAAAGTCAAACGAATTACAATTCAGACAAGTCGCGACCATATGCTTAGCGATACTCTTTTTGTATATGTCAAAATTTTTATTTTATTTTTGTTGGATCAGCAATTCAATGTCACGGTGCATATATTTTTAATTTTTTTTTGATAATCTTCTATTTTTCCACATGAAGAACAAAGAAATTCATTTTCGATTAGAAAAACCTATGTTTAATAAAACTTAAAAAGAAATACATAACAAAACCAAAACATATTAAAATTATATTCATTGGATAGCTTGTTTTGAGGAATACCATAATCATTTGAAATAAATTTTAAATGAATTCATTTGATCCACCAAAAGCTAAATCAAAAGTGATTTTTTATCAGCATTTTGATAGATGTAAAGGAGACGCATTTATAGGTATGGTTTAAAACTAGCGAGGTTCTATCCAAGGGGTTTTGATCTAAGGTGATTTGATCAAACCCTCTTCAATTGGAATCCTTAAAATGGAACTTTTTAAGGCTTAAATCATTATATTTTCTAAAATATGTGATTTCAGCTAAAATTGTTCCTCTTAGGAATTGTAAACCACTATTATGACAGCACCCTACTTATATCTAAAATATTATAAAAAAATATTATCATTTGATTATGGTTAGGGTGGTTAGACAAACACCTACTTCTTTATTTTTCCCTGAAATTTAAGTACTATTGCATTGAAATTTCAAATTTTCACCAAATAGAATTTAAAAACTTAGTAGTTTAGAAACTACATTCAATTTTCTAGAGATTCTATTCTTACATATTTTTGAAATAATATAGATAACTTATTCAAAATTCTATGTCAAGTTGCCTAACTCTAATTTTTTTGAATTTTCATTGCCACTTAGGGGCCTGTTTTTTCCATGATGATCCTGCTACCCGCCATCAACATACCATCAATGCTTGAAATTCCCTTACAATGGACAAGAGATCACAATTTCAGAAAATTCTAATAATCCCCATTATTGCAACACTCTCAAGACAGTCCAAGTTATTTTTGTACCACACAACAAAGAAGCACTCACTTCTAGTTCTTCAAACAATGAAGGCCAACTTAATTCTTTTTCAAATCAGTTTGAGAAAAAAGGTTCAATCGAAAGATAAAGGCATTGGTGATTTTGTTTCCTCAAGTAACAAAGGACAACTAAATTCTTTGTCAAAACAGTTTGAGAAAAATATCCAGTTGAAAGATAAAGGCATGGGTGAATATTCTTTTGAGCATTCCTTATGTCTCTCACAACTGTACTACCTTCTCCAAAATCATATGGACAACTATCAACATCTAGACAAAAATATTCACAACCCATCACGCTCTTTGATGGAAAGTTTGTAAAAGCAAACACTCTAGTTGATGAATATCAAGACAAAGAAGTTATAAATTAGCTTTACAAAGATGAAGAAAAATTCCAAGCATCAACTTCCAATATACAAATAGATAAATATGGTAAAGGGTTCACAATCTTAGAAAAGATGGGATATGAAGGAAAAGGTCCCATTGGAAAATGAAAAGAAGGTATTGTAGAACCAATTCAACCTATCACAATCAATGCAAAGGACAAGACATGACTAGGATACAAAGAAAAGACAAAAGAAGAAGCCACTCAAAAAATTTGTGAGCGAATCCTCCAATTGCAAGCTAGTTCTAAAACAGACTCAAATGAATATGAATGGGATTCACTATTTGAAGAATCTTGTCAAGACAAAGAAGTTGATATGATACAGAGGTATGCACCCATATGTATGGAGGGACAAAGTTCAGGGTCTAGACCACTTGAATTTGGATCACTACATATCGATGACTCTAGTGAGAATGATCAGACATCAAGCGAGATAGATCATTTGGAGGAGAGTAACATTTTAGATCTTGACATTGCTATCAAACACTTTGAAATTTTTTCCATCATGACACTTACAACCTCTGATCTTGACCAATCCAGTGATTCCTTACCTTTGATACATCTTGAACTCATTGATTGGGAAAAAATTGAGCTGCTTGATATCCCTATCTTTTCAAATGATGATTCCATTGTTAAATTCCTTTGTTATGAAAATATAGAAATAAGTTCCACCACCAAATTTCATAATGAAGCTTCAAACAATGGGAGTGCCAAATATCCTAGCTACAAAATAAAGAATACAAAAAATTGATCTAATGGTAAAAACCATGCAATGGCAGTATTAGATCATGAAAAAGTAAAAAGAAAGAGCGTATCCAACAGTGAAAACCTCTCTGAGGCACTAAAGGATGGGAGATTTGACACTCTTCCATAGCATTATCATGAAAGATCTTCAGTATTGGTTGAACCTATGCAATCCATAAACATTGGTACTATAGAAACAACAAAGACCCTACACCTAGCGACATTAATGATAGAGCAAGAAAAGTCAAATTTCACCAAATTCTTTGAAGAAAGAAAAATAAAAATTTCTTGGTTCTATGTTGACATGCCATGAATAGATCCAAATATAATAATGCATCATTTACCCATAGCACCTTGAGTGAAGCCAGTAAATTAGAAGTTGAGAAAAATGCATCCACACAATGCCCTACTAGTGAAAGAAGCTTTGAAAAAATTATTGGATGCGAGATTCATCTTACCAATTGATTATGTAGAATGGATTTCAAACATTGTACCAATCTCTAAACTAGACAACAACATCAAGATATGCACAAATTTTAGGGATCTTAACAAGGCTTGTCTGAAGGATGACTTTCCTTTACCTAATATAGACATCATTGTGGATCTAACAATAGGACATGCTATGCTATCACTCATGGATGGTTTTTTAGGATATAATTAGATCAAAATTGCACCAAAATATCAAGACAAAACAACTTTCACATTCCCATGGGGTACATTTTGTAGGTACATCATTCCTTTCAGATTAAAGAATGTTGGAGCCACCTATCAGTGTGCAATGACAACAATATTTCATGACATGATGCACACATTCATGCAGAACTATGTGGATGAATTGCTACTAAAATTATTCACTAGGGAAGGACATCTAGAAATCTTGGATAAAATATTTACTCGATTGGAAAAGTTCAATGTGTGTTTAAATCCAAAGAAGTGTGTATTCAGAGTAACATCAACAAAACTCTTAGTATACATAGTCTCAACTAAAGGCATCAAAGTAGATCTGGAAAAATTCAAAGAAATGATGGAAATGCCACCTCCTAAGAACATTAGCCAACTAATATCTCTACAAGGAAGATTCCAATCCATTAGAAGATTCATCGCACAACTAGTAGGAAAAATTCATCCTTTTACTCATTTGTTACACATGAATGTTTCCTTTAGATGGGATGAAAAATGTGAAGTTAACTTTACTCAATTGAAACAATATCTGATGAATCCACCTATATTGGTACCACCAATAGAAGAAAAACCACTTCTACTCTACATAGCAACTATTGAGGTATCTTTGGGAGCTCTACTAGCACAAAAAAGACTACATGAAAAGAAAGGGCTATCTACTACATCAGCAAAACATTGAGTGGCTATGAAATTAACTATACATTCATTGAAAAATCTTGTTTGGTAGTGGTGTTTTCTACTCAAAAATTGTGACACATTAATGTTAACACATATCATCAACTGATAGCCAAGATAGATCCATTAAAATATCTACTCAGCAAATCTAATTTAACAGGAAGATTAGCAAAGTGGGTGATGATATTGAGTGAATTTGACATCCAATATGTGGATAGAAGAGTAATCAAGGGCCAAGCAATAGCAGACCAGTTAATTGAAGCACCATTGCAAGATGACCATCCTATGCACTTTGAATTCCTAGATGCAGACGTCCTCACAATGACAACACAACATTGGCTATTATACTTTGATGGGTCTTACAATCAACATGGATCAGGTGTTGGAATCCTACTTGTTACTCCTCAAGGACACACTATCCCAAAATATTACAGGTTGATGTTCCCTTGCACAAACAACATGGTGAAATATGAAGAACTAATCATTGGTATCAAGGTAGTAGTGGAATGGAAAATCACAAAATTACAAGTTTATGGAGATTCTCAATTAATCATAAATTAGGTTAATGATGACTATCAGACAAAATATGACAAGATGATTCCATACAAGAGAATGGTAGATGACTTTAAGAAATACTTTGTTGAGATCAATTTTGAGCAAATTCCAAGAGTAGACAACAAAGCTGAAAATTCCATGGAAACCATTGCTTCTCTTTTACAAATACCAAAAAAATGATGTTGTTATGAGTTCATGGTGGAACAATTGTTTACTCCCACATATGAAAATAATGAATCCCATGTCATGTACCATCTAGTTGAAGCTAATTCTTCAATCTATGGGAATATTTATACCTATCTGAGAGACAATACCCATCCACCTAATCTATCTTGGAACCAAAAACACAAATTCATCTGTCAAGAAACTTGACACACCTTGATAGTTGATACACTTTATCGACGAGGTCTTGATGGTACTCTCCTTAGATGTCTTAAACGTGAAAATTTTGAAACTGCTTTACAAGAAGTTCATGAAGGTATTTGTGGTACTCATTCAAGTGGTCTTACTCTAGCTAAGAAACTCCTACACTTGGGATATTATTGGCCAAACATGGAGAAAGAATCTTTTCAATTTGTCAAGAAGTGCAAGAAATGTCAAGTCCATGGAAATCTCATACATGCACTAGCACAAGAGTTGCAACCCTTCACATCGACCTAGCCTTTCTGTCAATGGGGACTTGATCTTGTGGGCAAGATTCATCCATCTTCCTCTAATGGACATAAATTCATAATCATATCCACTGAGTATTTCACAAAGTGGATTGAAGTTGTCCCATTGACCACCATCATTGGTAAAAAAAATTCCTCTTTCATCATGAATTACATTGTTTGTTCGTATATAATCCATAGCTCCATTGTCATTGACAATGGTAGCCCTTTCAAAAATCAAGATGTACAAGAACTTTGTGAAAAATTCTATATCCAGTACCAATTTTCCACACCCTACTACCCTCAAGGGAATGGCCAAGTAGAAGCCTCATATGAGACCATTTTGAATATCTTGAAGAAAAATGTCAATGATGCTAAACGTGACTGGCATGCTCAACTAAACCTTGCTTTGTGGGAATATTGTATTGGCATCCAAACCCCTATAGGAGACACACCATATTCCCTTGTGTATGGATCAAAAGCTATTTTACCAATTGAGTTTGAGTTGTCATCACTCCGGGTGTCATTAAAAGGAATCATTTCAAAGGAAGACTATCGAGTATCCAAAATATAGGAGTTGGAATTGTTAGATGAATGTTGTCAACATGTTGTTGATCATCTGAAAGCTTATCAACAAAGAATGTCAAGGAGCTATAATCACAAGTTAAGATCAAGAACATTTTAGGTTGGCGAGTTGGTACTCAAAGAGAATCCTTGTAATCAACAGGATTGAGAAAAGAAGGGAAAATTTGAACCTAATTGGCTAGGTCCTTTTGTCATTGTATCAGTATATGGATCTGGGGCATACCAGTTCTACACCTAAGGGGGACCTATTTGAATCAAACCTATCAAAAACATTCATCTCAAGAAGTTTTACACATAACTCATCTAGTGCATAGTTCAAAAGTTGAAAAATCCAAAAAAAAAAAAGAAGATCAAAATCCAAAAAAATAAAAAAGCTGAAAAATGAAAAATCCAAAAAATAAAATAAAATAAAATAAAAAACAAAAAAGTGAAAAAAAATTGTTACCTTTATGAAAACTTGGAAAATAGGCATCTTGGCGACAACAAAAAATTATAAAATCAGGAAAAGTGCGATAAAAACAAGTAGTGAAAACCTAGCAATTGCACTATTTGTGATAGATTAGATTGTCCATCTATTGGAACGTGTGTCGGTCGTCCAATTTTTTCCATCATTATTCTTGTCCATCTTACGAAGCTCATGAACATATCTGGGTGTCACAGTCATGTCTCACCCTAACTTGGTGATCATTGTGCATATTTGCAATAAATGGTTTGTTTCTCATTGGGGGAAAAATCTTGAACTCACTAGGGGTAATCTACTTTGAGTTTAAAACAATAGAAAAGCAACAGTCAGACAACATCGTAAACATAACAATCACAACAAAACTCAACATTGAACATTAATCACAATTTTTAGAAAACCAACCATCCAAATCAATAATATGATTGGTCAAACCAAATCTAATTGGATGATATTCTTCTAAAGTATGGTTTAATCACTTTGGCATGAATGCTCAACTATTGTATCTTGATATTTTGTTATAATTTCTCTGGAGCAACTCAAGGATGTCATGGAATAGAGAAGCTAGGATGGAATATGATTTTTCTTTGTCTGTTGTATGTGAGTTGATCATTACTACTATGATAATTTGTCACAGGATGTGCTCTACAAAGTATCATTGATGACATTCCAGATTTACATAGGGAAAGGATTAACTCTTGTCTATTTATGCAAGCAATACTTAGGTCATCTCAGTTCAATTATGCCTAGATTCTTGTATTACCTTGCAATATAAAAAATCAATGGAAGTTGTACTCAGGTCATAATGGTCTAATTATACCATTGATGTTTGTATTAACTTTCAACCTATTAAAAGCTCAATGATGATCTACCAAGCACAAAAAATCAGCTAAAAAATGACAACATTGCATATTTAGCTTTGCATGATTAAGATAGATTACATCCATATTAGTTTTGCATCTACATTTCAGGTTTTCCAAGGTTGGAAAATTTCAAAATGATTCCATCTCTCTCATTAAAAGATTGAGTACATTTGATGTTAATAAAAACAAGATCATTCACATGTAGTTGCATAATCATTATCATATCATATCATACATTAGAAAGCATTATCATATCATACATCCATCCATGCATTAGATCATATATTTGCATTAGGAAAAAACAAAAAAAATAAATTACATTACATCTCATTTACATAATCAAATCTATCTCATATAGCATAAAACATCATCCATAAAACATGTAGAATCATAATCCATGCTTTATCATTTCATTATTGCATCCATACACAACCATGGAATAATCATATAAACATCACATAGCATATAGAATGGAAATAAAATGCATTCATCATAAGCATCCATCATAAAAAGCATGTAGACAACATATAGATCAATAGTCTCTACTGCATCTCATATAATCTCAAAATAATCAATGTCTTGAAGTGTACAATAATATCCAAAAATTAGGAGAGATACATCAATAAGATGACAAGAAACCATATTTTCTTTGATTGAATAAATGTATACATCAAGTCTCCGTACATCAAATATGAACACAAAGGCTATGTGCTACTCCCCCCAGACAATGTAGGCCTCGCTATGCTTGCTACTGTACCACCAAATGGACCTGCACCTGGATCCATGCCTAATGGATCTCTGGGAGGTGGCCCAATCACACACTTTCTCATAGTCTGAGAATGACTCTAACCTGATCTGGCACTGACAGACTGTGCATAACTCAAGGCATTCTGCTCTATAGGAATTGACTCATAGTACTGTAGCTTGTAGTACTTTGCCTCTCTGGCTAAATACCAAACCTCTTTGAGCATACCCCCTGTAGTGGTCCCCTTAGAAACTCTCTATAATCTCTAAGCTAAAGCCTCTGCCTGCTCACATATTTTCCTCATGACATCCCTCTCTACTATTAGAGAGGCAATCTGTGCCTATGCCTTCGCTAATTGTCCATGTAAACCCTACACCTATGCCTACTGTTGATGGGAAGGAACACGAATCTGAATCTATGATGGCCCTATTTGTTGTTGTCCTAAAGGCATCGTATATCTCCTCCTCTGAGATACTCTGACATCCAGTATCAGTCTGCCACCTCCATCACCCCCATCTCCACCATCTCCACCATCTCCTCCATCCCCATCATGTCTCTGCTCCTCCTCACCATATCCCCCATCCCTCCTTCGTCTCGCTGCATGTGGTAGTGCTCTCTCATCATCATCCAATGTCAGTTCTAGCTCATCTAGATTGGATATCCTCAGGAAAGCATGTGTGAATAAATACTAAGTATACTCATCTGTCATCAAAGCATCTATAATCTCTGGACAATAATCCCATATCTGTGGCTGCAATCTAAAATACTGCTCACAAGCTGCATCATAGGATGGCATGGGTCCCCACTTTAGATATCCTATCATCTCTGCACATATAATGCAACTCCCTGGGGCATAACGTAAACTTGGCCATACTAGTGAAGCACTCTCATGAGAAAGAGTCTCTCGATAACAAATGGTTTCCACCTAATCAAGTACCTCAAAGTGAAAACATATGGCATCTCAATATCATCCTTGGGCCATTGCTCACAATCTAAGTAGGGTCTCCATGTGACGGTCTCTAGATTATCAAGAACTCAATGCTAGTACTCCAATTTTCCCAGCTTGTGCTGGACAACCAAACTTGTGTATCCAAAGTCATATGGACTTCCAACTAGATGATATCTATCCACCATAGGCTGAGTAAACACTATGTACTCCCACACCCAACTATGAAGTAGTGTCACTCTAGCTAATGAACTCATGGCTCCAAGACACACCACCTAATGTAGATCATGATACAAATGTGACAACATATAAGAACGCCATCCATATCTGATCCCCTACATAATCATACTCTTTAGTATCCAGCCCTAGCCAACAAATAGTCCCTTTGACCTACAGTTAAGACATAAGAAACCTCCAATGAAACTAGCTAGAACACATGGTAAGGGCTCATATGAATCAACCATCTCCTTCCATGGGATCTCATAATCGCTAATCTCATCATTAGCAAAGATCCTCCTCAGTGCATCGATACCTCCTTGCTCGATCTGACCAGAGATGAATAGCTCACAAACCACAGGAATCCTCAATATACAATACACATCCTCCAGAGTAATTATCATCTCCTAGGTGGCCAAATGGAAGGTGTTGTGGTCACTATGCCACCTCTCAACTAATGTGGTCAACAGTCCCTTGTTAATCCTATACTGGGGCATATCAATCAAAGATGATAAACCACATCACGCAATGATATCCAAATCTTCCTACACCAGATGTGGAATAATGTCCTAGGTCTTTGGGAAGTGCTCCTGAGATCATTGAAGAACTCTAAAATCCTCCTATAATCATGAAATATCACAAATGAACATCTTATCAATCAACCTATCAATCAATCTAATCAACTCTATTGAGATTTCAATCAAATCTCATTGAGAATCTATCATTGACTCTCACCTATCATGAGGTCAATCATCATCTATCATATCATTGATCCTCACCTATCATGAGGTCAATCATCATCTATCCTATCAAACATCATCAAAACAATGGCTGACTCGATCATCAAACATAAAATACAAGGAGAAAAATAACATTTCATCAACTCTGGTGTCAATGTGCTGGAATAGTGCATCTATGTGCTATAAAACTCTATCAATGTGCCAAAACATGGTCTCTATGTGCTCAAATACTGAATGTGCTATAACAAATACCAAATGCACTACTTGGCCGCATAAATGTGCTAAAACATTCAATGCATGCACTACTTGGTGGCATAAATGTGCTAAAATCCTAATGCGCTAAAATTTTAAATCAATGTGCTATAATAGGGGCCCTATGCACTAAAATACCATATGCACTAAAACATCAAATCTATGTGCTAAATCGGGGACTCTATGCACCAAAACACAATAAACAAAATTTAAAATCATGAAAAATGAGCCAAAAGAAAATTCAAATTTGAAAAAGAGGTTTCTCGGGGTATGTACTAGAGGTCCATATGTGGTAGGGTGGTTATGCCATCGAGCTTGCTTGAATCAGTGGGTGTGGTATGGGATCACCATTTTGCTTTAATGCTCAATCAACTCAAATTCAACTGAGCTCTTGTTTTTTTTACCTTTTTACCATTTAAAGGGGTAAATGGAGGGTATTTTAGTGGGATTTTTATTTTCAAAAAGGGCATCATTTAATCAATTGGTAGGGTCATTTTTATTTATCAGGAGATAAATTGTTTCAACATCATAAAATTTGGAAATAATTTAAAAATCATAAAAAATTTCAAAATTTCAAAAATCCTAAAAATTCAAAATATTTCCTGATTTATCTCTTGAGGGGCATACTCGCATTATCACTCAAAAATTATTGTCTAGGGCATATCGAAAATTTTATTGACACTATAAAAAAAAATTTCTTTGAAGCAATGTGCCACAAACACATCACTTCAAAGAGGGGGAAAATGTATACACTCAAATTTGGTCTAGATAATTTAATTAAATACAAGTTATTTAATTAATGATCTTTAATTCATCTACTTAATTGAAAAATTTATTTATATAGTTCATTCTCTTTAATTCTTCCTATTTTAAATCATTTTCTTCATGTCTTAATTAAATGAACAACTTTAATTAGTTTTTTTGATTTAATTAACCTCTTCTTTTTAAATTTGAATTTAGTCACATTTATACTAACTTCTCACCTTCCACCTCATCATGTGTCTCATGAAATTAAATATTTCTAATATTTAATTTGACATTTATCCTTAACAAATTGTAACCAATTTGGGACACTTGGCCTTCATCTTCATTTGATTCCTCTTCGCACTTGGAAATTTGTTCTTCTAAACGGAACACACTCCCTTTTTCTCAATAACCTCTTCATCCTCAACCATCCATCTCTCCAAATCGAATCTATATAGTTGACTCTTGCCACCTAAGCTTATGCCTTGGAAAATCTATAAATAGACCCTCATTTACAACAAAGCATATAGAGAGTTGAGCATAATTACACTCTACAAAAATTTCATTATCATTATCATCTTAGCATTAGCATTTTAGTATTTTCATTTTACAATTGAGCAATTTTATCATGGCACTTGCATTAGCAACATCTTAATTACAATAGTTTCTTTATATCATCCACAACAAATTTAGCAATCAATCATGTAGTTTAGGAGATATCTCTTGCATTTCCAACATCTCTCATTCTTCAGGTTGTCATTTGGAAAGTCATGTGCACAAACAATCTGAGAGAAAAAATGACTTAAAGAATCCTTGGAGATAGAGGACAATGAGACGCCAATGAGGGATTTGTTTGTTTCAATTTGATTATTGTTTGAATTCCTTGATATAATGTTTCATTAGTGTGTTGTATTATTTTCTTATGCACTCACATTATTCATACACACAATATTAGGAAAGCATGTTTTAAATGAAATTTAGCTAAATGGAATGGGATGTTGTAAATAACTATACTAGTAAATTATACAAAAAAATTCTAGATTGAGAAGCTTATCTCTGGCTGGACACCATAGAGGCGACCGAGGAAACCATGAGGGAAGCCTCTCATCATAGGCCATGACCTATGGAGGAGGGAGGGATCCTCCTTACTGAGGTCCATCCTAGTTTGTCATGCCCCAATCATGGGCTCTCCTTTCATCAATAGAAAGAAAAATATATATAAAATAATAAAACCATAATATTCAAATCTGGAACCTCCTTTCTACAACACCGGTTTCTAGCCTCCACTTCAAATCAACAACAAGCTTGTCACTATAATTCCTACCATGAAATAATCTTGGGTGGCACATAGAATGGAGTAGAAGACCAAAAAAAGACACTGTTGCCATTTCTCCATCATTGTACTCTATCCTTCTATTCATAGCGATTAAGGTGAAATGGGAAACATTAGGGGTATGTGCAGGATCATCATGGAAAAAGAAGGCCTTTAAGTGGCAAAAAATTCAAAAAAATCAGAGTTAGGAAACTTGACGTAAAAATTTGAATAAGTTATCTATATTATTTAAAAAATATGTAAGAATAGAATATGTAGAAAATTAAACGTAGTTTCTAAACTACTAGGTTTTAAAAAAAAATCTGTTTGGTGAAAATTTGAAATTTCAATGTCATAGTACTTAAATTTTAGGGAAAAATAAGAAGTAGGTGTTTGTCGACCACCCTAACCACAATAAAATGATAATATTTTTTTAATGGATTTTTTAGATATAAGTAGAGGACTCATGTCCCAATGTGATGCATATTTTTTGTAATTTTTTCCAAGTAAATAATTAATTATTAATTTTTATTACAACTTTTAAAAAATATAAAAAATTCATATGTCTGACCACCCTTAACTTGGTCAGAACTTCATGAAATTCAATTTTTCTTTTTTTAATCCTATAGTATGCAAAGCATAGAATGTGAAAGCTATAGATGTTTTTTAGTCATCCTATCAATCATGACTTTAGTCGTAATTCGAATAGAAAATGAATAATAATTAATTATTAAATTCAAAGTAAAGAATAATTTATATTGGTGGAAAGTTAAAAATATCCTCTAAAAACCCTTTTCATTTCATCAATTTTGGGTTAAAAAAAAGTCTTCAGCCACATACCCATCATATTGCCACTTTTTGGCCCATCATGATCCTGCACATACCCTTAGGGTTTCAAATACAAATGAAGGGGAAATAAAATGAAATGTGTGAAACTAAGAGGTCTCCCAACACCTTAGGTCAGCCCTCATAATATTTAAACTAGTAGTTGCATGCATAGGCATGCACAATTAGTCGATAGGGGTCCACCGCAAATGGCTATTCAATGGGAAGCAAGCAAGGAGCTTATTTTTGTAATGCAATGTGAAGTACAAATATTTAGAAATATTTGCAATTGTTTGAATGAGTCAAAAAAAGGAAAGCATGTTAATAATTCAATATGGAATAACATGAGGTTAGTTTATAGTAGGAGGTGAACGAGGATGATATTTGTTGAGTACATTGTAATGAACAGAGATGTTCAAAAATAAATTTATACATTTATATGGATAATTAGATGGATAGATCAATTAAAGCAAAGCTATGTGTGCAAAATTATTTTATATCTCTTCATTTAATTGGTGCATTGTACAACATATTAAACCCCATGTTATAGTCCAATTATTTATTGCTATCTGGTAGGCAATGCATGGGAGATTAAGAACCATTTGCATAAAATGAAAAACTAATTTTTTGTGTTTCCACATCAATTATTTTTAGTTGCAAATTGATTATGGAAATGTATAATAAAGCCACAGGCCATCTTAATTATTTGCAATGTATCCATTTATTGCAATCTCAAGCAATTAATCATGAGTAATTTTAATTACAATAATTCTTTTAAAATGATTTTAATTAATAATATTAGGAGTGATTTTTTAATAAAATTTCTCTTAATAAATTACATTTGGTAAATTAAATACAATTTAAATTTTCAAATAATTAGTTTTGTTAATAATAATAATTTCTCTCCAAAGTTTAAGGTATGATATAATTTTATATGTATTTTAGTAACTTAATAGTTGCTAGGCCTAGATGCACATCTATATTTGACATTTTTCTCTAGGTTAATCAATCATGGATACTAATACATGGAAAACTTGAATTTTTGGATTAAATGATATTTATAAAAAGCATGGAACATTAAAGAATTATCATTTTTAAAAAAGTTATTAGTGATCCCCTTAATTACTATAATTGAATTAAAAAATTAATTAGTAATATTGAATAAAAAATATTCTTTAAAAAGTTTTTCCATAAATTTAGCTATGGCATATTTGTTGCAATGCTTGTGTGGTACTGGATGATTTATTACTTTCATGTTATTTTTTTTTATTATTTCTTACTTGAATATCAGTTATGATGGTCATCACTAATGATTTTTTTCTTAAAAAAGAACTTTAATATATAATTTTTTTTTATAAATAGTATTTACTCCATACTTTTGTAAATAAAAGCATTATTATCCATATGGTTTATGGGTTAGTAGTAGTATAATAAAATCATCACAAGTAGAAAGGACTCAAAATGAGTTCATTACAAGGAAATTGAAACTAAAAAAATTAGATTTTAAATGATTGATTCTAGTAAAAAGATGTTCTATAATTGGTGTATGAACAAAATTAGGAGGACTTAGTTAAACAAAAATAATAAATGGATGTTCAAATAGAATAAGAAAAAATAGCACTTAGAGAGGAAGCATGTGCATAGTCCAATTGAAGACCAATTTACACCATCTTTGATGGAAAATGAATAAACAAGCCTCACGAGAAGAAGAATATGATGACATGACACATATTTTGCATTTTTATAATAATTGAATTAAAAGGTATGCCTTGTCTTGTGGGGAAACAATGATTTATTTGAATTCAATAAAGATATTCTACTCAACCAATTGGAATAAAAAATTAAGAATTAAAAGTAACTAAATATATGTCCAAAACCATTAAAGACAATGTGAAACTAAAAATAATTAATGGTATTTACAGTTGATTCATTGAATCTATTTATTGATATTGTAGCATTATATAGTTGGGAGTGATGAACATTTTTTTGGGAGCACCCATTCTGAAGTAAATGTGTATGTAGCATGGAATCGAAATAATCACCATATGGAAAATATGACGCATGCACACCAAAGCGCTCATGGCCTACAGGGGATGTAGTCACAAGTGTTATAAAATCCATGGAAAACAACATAACTTATAATTTATTGGCAAATGCCATGAATTTTAAATTCATGACAAATGCCACAAATTTTCTAACACTTTCCTACATACCTTGTAGGCCCAAATTGCTGCTTTTGTTTCTTCATCTCCACCATTTTTAATGAAATATCTGCTATGCAAATATCTATCCAATGAACAACATATTTGATGACTACAATTATGCAGATTTCCACCTACAAAAGCAACATGCTCATGAGAAAAGAATAGTTTTATGTTTATGAATTACATAGCATCTAATTCACTACTCTCAACTGCCTATCTAGAAAGCTAGATTCTTGGCAGAATTACATTCCATTGTAAAAAAAGTAAGAGAAATAATTAATAATATTTACAATTGGTTCACCAAATCTATTTATTGATAATAGGAAAGTTTTGTACTTACATGTGATGTTGGTGGTGTTCAACAAGAGTGAGCAACATTAGATCAACTTCTTGGACTAGGAAAGAATTTGAAATAGAAAATTTACAATACACTAATTTCCTTGTATGTCTATTGTATCTGTGCAACATTATAAAGGAAAAAATATAGATATAGAATAAAATAGGTTAGCATTATTTGTTCTAAATAGAAAGAGATAAAATATGTTCATATTTTGAATACATGGGAAACTGGGAAATAATTGTGTATAAATAATCTACTAAAGAAGTTGAAAAAAGAACTGTGGAAACAATGACAAATACAATGGATATAATAGAGTATATTTTTTGGTGGACAAGTGGATGTGAGAATTTGTGTGTCCATGCATATAAGCAACAACAAATATACGATGATAGAATCCAAAAGAACTAAACCCACACTCATTGTCCTCCCTACCATATTGGCATGATGAAGCCTCATGGGCTCTAGCCAAAACCCCGAGCAAGAAAGGCAGGTAAGGTCTATGGAAAATCTCAAGGACTCTTATCATATATCACACAATAAAAAGAATAGAGAAATCCTAAAACAACTATTAGAAAAACACTAAAGAATCACAAGTAAGTTGAAATAGACAATTTATAATACACTAATTTCCTTGAATGTCTATTGTATCTATGCAACATTAAAAGGGGAAAAATATAGATATAGAATAAAATAGATTAGCATTATTTGTTGTAAATAGAAAAAGATAAAATAGAAGATTTTGAATACATGAGATACGGGTAAACAATTGTGTATAAGTAATCTATTAAGGAAGTTGAAAAGAGACCTATGGAAACAATGACAAATACGATGGATATAATAGAGTATGTTTTTGGTGGACAAGTAGATGTGAGAATTTGTGTGTCCATGTATATAAGCAACAACAAATATATCATGATAGAATCCAAAAGCACTAAACCCACACTGATTTTCATCCCTATCATATTGAAATCATGAAGCCTTGTGGGCTCTAGCCAAACCCTAATCAAGAAAGGCAGGTAAGGTCCATGTAAAATCTCAAGGACTCTTATCATATATCACACAATAACAAAAATAGAGAAATTTTAAAACAACTATTGGAAAAAAAATAAGAATCACAAGTAAGAGATGGTTGGAAAGCCACATTAAACAGACTGATACAAGACAAACAATGTCAACATATTGTTATGGAAAACCAAGAGAAATGAGTAGTGTGATACATATTGAAACAAGAAAGTTGTGTAACAGTTAGCTTCACAAATGAATATTCGATCTAAATCATTTGGTAGTAAATACTATGGGAAAAAAGGGGAATTATAAAAGATCTATTAGGAAAACAATTAAGAAATCAATATATACAATCTAAATTTAAAAATAATTAATAATATTTACAATTCCTTGACCATATATATTTATTGAAAATAGGAAAGTTCTATACTTACATGTATTGTTGTTGGTGTCAAACAAGGGTGAGAAACATTGGATCAAGTTGTTGGAGCATGAAAGAATTTGAAATAGAGAATTTACAACACACTAATTTTCTTGAATGTCTATAGTATTTGTGTAGCATTATAAAGTAAATAATATACATATAGAGTAAAAGAGGTTACCATTATCTATTATAAATAGATAGAGATAAAATGGAACATTTTGAATACATGGCATGTTGGTGAAGAGTTGTGTGTGTTGGAATTGTAAAACTTGATATTTTCACATAATTGTTTTTACTCATAATCCTCCAAGTGAGCCCTACCTTTGATGCATTTCCCTCTCTTCATGCATATTTCCTCCATATTTTGCCTCATTTCCCCTTTGAGCCCGTTGTGTCATGCATTTTTGCATTCTGGTTCATATCAGCATAAGTATCCAAATATCTCCCTGACTTGTGTATTTTTCATTAACTCTTGTTGCAGGTTGTCGGTGAGACATTTCTCTTGTGTTGGCAACTGTGGAGGCTTTTTTCGGTATTTATCTTGGCGGTCGAGTTAATATTTCGCCGAATTCTGAATGTCTTAGCAATGAGGTTTTAAAATGGTTTTCTATCGGCAAAGGGTTTTTTCTTTCAGCACAGTGTCACAGTGAATATCTATTATCACACCGACCGCTTGGCATATGTTACACATCGGCGGGAATTTTGGCTATCGGGCTGATGTTTCGGTGAACTCTCATTGTCTCCCTGATTAGTTCATTCGAGGGCATCTATTGATGTTTGGCTATCTTCGGCGTGAGTTATACCATTTGTTGAAAGGTCTTAGTGATGTAATCTTGTTATGCCAACCGGTGGTGGAGAATTTGATGCTTCGGTGAGATTTATATTTCGGTATGTGGTTATGGTGATGGGGTTGGGTTTTGCCGACATGGTTTAAGGTGGATTTCGGCAAGAAATTTCTCTTCTCTCAGTGACATAATATGCTTGGGGCCTTTCGATGTAATGCAGAGAGTTCTATGTTACATCTCCCCGAGTTTCAAATGTCTCAGCGAAGACATGTGGGTAAGGAATAGATTTCTGCATAGGAGATGCTTTGTCTTGGCGACTCGGGTTGACTTTGAAGCCTTCAGTGAAACATTATATCATCTACATAAGGTTTCCCCAAGATCAACAGGCTATAGCGACATGCATTGAACAGGTGGCCTTTGTCAGTATAGGAACATTTGGGTCTTGGTGAAGATACATGAGGGCCGACGGTTTGCAAAAGAATTTTTATGTTACACTGACATGTGGCTATATGGGAGGCTCTCGGTGTAACCCGGTGCTACCTCTATAACATCTCTGAGAGCGGTATGCTATAGTGATACACATGATTGGTGTTCTTCGGAAAGAGAAGCAAAGGGTTACAGTGACAGCATAAATGTAAAAGGTTTGCTTTCGGTATAACTAATGACTTTCTATGTAGTATCTCACTGATTGTGGTTGGATATACCAAAACAAAAGAAAGGCATATGGCTACTCCTTGACTTCAATGTAACCATTGGAATATCACAGTGACTTGAATGTTAGTGATGTCTTCGGTGAAGCTTGGTCTAAATCTTTGAGACATCTCCCTGAAAGTGATAAGCTACATCGACTATGAACAAAACAAAAGGATTGCTTCGGTGTGAGATGTGCCCCTGTCTCGATGAGTGAAAACATGATATAGGCGGAGCGATAAGCGTTTGAATTTCCTTCAGCGTATGTTGTGATTTGTCCTCCCGATTGCTCATTGGTAAAAAAAACTGAAATTCACCACTGTGGTCGACATGAATCTATTTGAATAACCGTTGTAGGCTGACGTATTTTGGAGCCCGAATTTGGTGCTGGGCTGACATGATGTTCTATTTTGATATTTTCTCATTCTGGTGTGTATATAAGCATGATGTAATTGTTAATTGAGAGACCAAAGATTAGATTTTTCAATACACTGCAAGGAGATACATTAGAATAAAATCATCAGACCAGAGGCTATTGTTGCATGATTTTCACAATGGAGGTATTTATGAGATTCAGTTGATGTTGCTACACTTTTCTGGTGTCAGTTATCTATTGAGTTAAAATGAAAAATACTGCTAAGTTGTCTCCATGATTAGTTTTTCTGGTTATTTAAGTTGACATAACAAGTTTATGTTCAATTTATCAATACACATTTGTTGTATTTGAGTGATTAATCAACTGGTTCTTTCAAGCAAAGATTAAATACTTTTAAATTGATCACTTAATAAGAGAAATTCATTGTGGATTATTGAAGTAGAACTTAGTATTCATATTGTTGCAAGTTTATACAAGTTGTAAACACATAAATGCTAGATAATTTGTGTTTTCTCAGAATGTGTTGTTCATCTTGATCTCATTTGACTCTGCCTACCCAACAAGGCACTAGTCTGTGCATTTCACTATTTCAATCCATTCCAGTTTCTTTATATCTATTAATTAAGCATCTTAGGATTTAGATAAGAAGGTAGCTATTGAGTTTGGTTTTTTCACTGTTATCTACCATTGTGGACAAAGCACTCTATAAAGATAATCATAAGTTAAGTCTTCACTAATTAGAAGGGTACACCCACCTAGGTTTGCAGCACCTAAAGAGTAGAAGGTTTGATTATTTCAAACCTTGTTCTGTTACCCTGAAACATATCAAGAGATTGGCAGCCTCTTGAGGCATTCAACCTACATTTTTGAGAGCTAACAAATTGGTGACTCTGCTAGGGAATAACTTGAGAAAATCTGGTGGCAGACAGCCTTACCTTATAGAGTCATACAAATTTTTAAATCAGGTCTTCAAATAGAGATTCATAATTGTGTAGTTTGTAGCTCCCCATCCGAGTCACACAACTAACAAATTGGCGACTCTGCTGGGAATCAATCAGAATCGAGGCCTTAATCATAGAGTCAGAAATCTTGAATAGACTCCGCTGGGAACAAGAAATATTGAATATTTGTCTTAGTTTGATTAAAGTGAGTGGTGAATCTGACCTAATTTTTTTAGCTGTTCATCATAAATGGAAGAAGCTCTCAGTACAAGGGAGGTCATACTAGAGCTCCTGCTGGCAGCACTAAGTGGACACATAAGGGTGACAAAGCTGATAAAGGAAAAGGAATAAATGAAGATATGTGCATGACAAATAAGGATAAAACATTTAGTACACATCTTGAGACTTATGATTGTTATGACACATGGAGAGATAATTTAGGTACAGATCCTTGTACCCCTGAAGAGCAATTAAATCCATTCTACAATCCTCAGGAAACGACTGAGCTTGAAGCTAAGAAGCAGGCTGAGTTTGAAGCTAGATTCGAGCCTGAATGACTCAGAGTTCAACATGAATATGATCAGAAGATGAAGAATAGCCAAAATATCATTGCTGATCATGAGCTTCCAGATGAAGCAAAAGCACTGTTGGAACAGAAAGAGAAGAGAATAAGGGAGCTAGAGGCTAAATTACAAAAATCTCAAATTATTAATCAAACAGCTGGAGGTTCAAAATATGTTCCACCTCACAAACAAGGTGATCATGGTGCAGGGTCCTCCAATCAGCAAAATTCTCTTCACCATCAGATAGGGAATCACTACAAGTAGCCAAATCAGCCACCTCATATTCCCGAACAACATGCGAATGTGCATCCTCCTCCTGGTCAACAACACATCCCTCAGCATAATGCACATCCTTTACATCAACATCAGTATCCACCTATCCCTCCCCCTCACTAATACGCAGTGATAGTCAGGCAGTTTGATTTGACAGGTCTCAATCCATGCCCTTACCCTATGGATAGTAGCTGGAGAAGTATGATTCCCAAGTTTATAGGGAGTAATGCAATCACTGCTGAATAGCATCTAAGGAATTTCAATGTGTCCATTCAAGACATAGGTATTCCATATGAAGATTTGCACATGAGGCTGTTTATGATGTCACTTATTGAAGATGCTAGGGATTGGTTTAACAGCTTTCCAACATATTCAATTGATTCTCTCCAAGTATTTCAAGACAAATTCTTAGAAAAAATTGGGAATCAAAGTGCTCTAGATGTAGCTCTTCATGAATTGGTGAGGATTCAGAAAAATTAAAATGACTCAATCTATGATTTCAACCGTAAATTCAACAAGTTGCATACTAAAGTCCCTCCTGGATCAAGGTTGTCAGACTCTGCTACATTGAGTATTTATTTAAGTGCATTTGATCCCAAAATAGGGTACGAACTGAGGAATAGATTTCCAAGGAACTTGGCTGAAGCACAAAAAGTTGCATTGACAATTGAAAATAATAGGAAGGCTATTGGTGAAATTAATAAAAGAGACAACCTGAGGCCTCCCCAGCAAAATAATTATCAGTATAGACAAGAGAATACATATAGAAATGAAAATAGAAATGAAAGGCCGAGGCTACATGATATGCCTTACAATACAGACTGGAAAGATGGAAACCTATGGCAGTTAGGCCCAGAAACAAAGAGACCCCTGATCCATTGAGCAAGAAGGGAACTTACATGGTGAGTAATAGTTACTTTTGTGAAGTCTGTAATTAGATACATTCTCCAGACTATTGTGTTGTAGCTCAGAAGATGCAAGAGAAGGGAATGTTGATAGAAAATGATGGAGAAGACCACAAGGTATATTTGACTTCAAATATTCTTCACCATGCTGAGGAAAGAAACTCATCTTTAGAAGATGAAGGTTATGAATATGATGTCTCCAATCAAAAGTATAATGTCCATATGGCTGAGCAACAGATTTTTTATGATTCTGATGAAGATTACATAGAGTCATTTTCTGTTGAGACACCTATTCAATGCAATGTGAGAAGACCTACAATAGATGAAATAAAAAGAATTACTATTGCTGCAGTTGAGCAAGCACGAAGTAAGTACTAGTTGAGAAATAGAAAAGTAAATGAGCCAGATGGAGTCCCTGGGGGAATTTTTATAAAAGACCAAAAGGCAACACAAGAAAAGTTGAGAAACAGAAAAGTAAATGAGCCAGATGGAGTTCCTGGGGGAATTTTTATAAAAGACCAAAAGGCAACATAGGAAACTGTAAAGAAGCCATAAAAACAAGCAGCATGATAAAATTGAAAAGATGTTTGACCAAGAACAGAAAGTTGTAGAATTACACAAGGAACTGCAAAGGTCTGATCAGCCTAGTAAAATAGAAAAAGAGGAAAGCAAAGGAGAAGTGCTAGAACAGAAGAAGACTATCAAGATAGAGGGTTCTTCTTTTGATTTCACCCAGGCGTTATCCCAGGTAAAAATGCCTATTCCATTACTTGAATTGATGAAAATTAAGGAGTACAGAGATAGTTCTATTAAATTGATTACAAATGGGAATGAAAAGCATATGAATTCTAAAGAAGTCAATAGGCAGGAAAAGATAAATAATTAGAGGTCTACGTAGGTGATGTTTTAACAACCTCCCCACAAGTGGATCCCTTCTTTACCACATTGCTAATAAATAATAAGTTGCTGAGGAATTGTATGATAGATTCTGGTGCTGCTATAAACATTATGCTAGTAAGAGTAATGAAACAGCTTGGCATGTGGGTTGATACATGTGAAGGGAAGTGTTATGCTATGGATAATCGACCTGTTCCTGTAGTTGGTATTATAAAAGATGTTGAGGTCAAATTGGCTACATATCCGCAAGCAACATATAATATAGACATAACAGTTATTGATACTCCTCCTCAATTCATGATGTTTTTGTCAAGATAGTGGACTAGAGCTATAGGTGGGAATGTTCAATTTGATTTATCTTATGCTACCATATTAGTGAATGGTTAGGAGGTCAAGTTATATAGAGAGCCAAGAATGAACCAAATTTTTGAAAGTGTGCCACAAGATCTGATCAATTGTTTCTATGATGTTGACCTTGGGAGTTTTAAGATTGAACCAGCTCAGCTAGAATTAATGAATAGTGACCCAATTGAGAAACATGCTGCACTTGATTGCAATGGTGTCTGGAAGATGTATTTTGATGGAGCATGCAGCCAAGAAGGTAGTGGAGCTGGGATTGTATTTGTTTCACCTGGAGGTATTACTTTTAAATACTCTTTCATGTTAGCATTCGAATGTACAAACAATGTGGCAGAATATGAAGCTTTACTGACAGGTTTGAACATAGTTGTGAAACACAAGATTAAGTTGTTGGCTGTTTTGGGCAATTCTGAGTTGGTCATTTCACAGGTTAAATCAAAATATGCAGCAAAGCACAAAAGATTAAAACAATATAGGAATTCTATATGGGACACAATTGAATTATTTGATGCTTTTTCAATTGAGTGGATTGACAAGAAAAAAAACATAATGGCTGATTTTTTAGCAAATGTAGCACTGAAAAGGGATGATATCACACTAGTTGGTGTATCATGGATTGAGTTCAAGATGAGGCCTGCTGTTCCTGATAACATTTATAGCTGGAAAGTTTTCAATGATGATGATGATCTTTTGAAATTTCTTCATTGCGTGGATCAGTATGAAGCTCAAGAGATTGATTTCAATGTTTTTGTCAAAGAAGTAGATGGCAAACAAACTGTGCTTGGCAAGGAGATCTTACAACTCAAAACAAATAAATTGCCCAAGGGTCTAGTGGCATTGGAAAGGGTATATGATGGAAGTGATAGATCTCTAATGAAGCAAATACCAGTTAGAAAGGAAGATGTTGAAGAAATCAACTTGGGGACTGACATAGCACCAAAAAAGGTTTACATTGGAAAGAAGATCAGCCCTGCAATTAGAAGAATGCTGATAGAATTGCTAAGAAAGTACAAACATGTTTTTGCTTGGTCATATGAAGATCTGAAAGCATACAGGGAAAATTTATTTTAGCATGAAATACCACTGAAGCCAGACACCAAGCCTTTTAGGCAGAAGTAAAGACCAATAAATCCAGTATTGGAGCCTAAGATGGAGGAGGAATTAACTAAGCTCAGGGAGGGAGGAATCATTAAACCAATCAGACATTTAACCTGGGTTTCAAATCTAGTTCCTGTAAGAAAGAAGAATGGTGACATCAGATTGTGTGTTGACTTTAGAAATCTGAACATGGCGTCTCTTAAGGATAATTATCCTCTACCAAATATGGAAGCCATACTGCATAAAGTGATAGGGTGTGAGTTATTATCTATGATGGATGGATTTTCTGGATACAATCAGGTCAAAGTCAAGGAATCTGAGCAATACAAGACAACATTCACTACTCCTTGGGGAAAATATGTATACATAAGAATTCCATTTGGTCTCACTAATGTTGGAGCAACTTTCCAAAGAGCCATGGATGTTGCATTTGCTATTTGATTAACATTATCATGGTGGTGTATAAAGATGACTTGACTGCTTATTCAAAGAAGGTTGAAGATCATGTGCAACATCTTGAAAAGGTATTTATCAAAGCTCTTGAATATGGTATTAGTTTAAATCCAAAGAAGTGTCATTTTGCAGTTATAGAAGGTAAACTCTTGGGTCATATTGTTTCAAAGGAAGGAATTAAAATAGATCCTGAGAGAGTTGAAGCTATTGATAAAATCCCTATTCCTAAAATTGTCAAGGCAATACAATCGTTCTTTGGTCAAATTAATTTTGTCAGAAGATTTGTTTCTTATTTTGTTGAGATTGTCAAGCCCATATCTAAAATGTTGAAGAAAGGACAAAAGATTGACTAGACTGCTGAAGCTTTGGATGCTTTTATGTCCATCAAGAGGGCTATCAAGGAGGCTCCTATTCTTAAGTCTCCAGATTTTGCAAAACCTTTTCATATTTTTTCTGTTGCCTCAATGCATACTATTGTTGCTATTATGTTACAAAAAAATGATGATGGTTATAAACAACCTGTGTCTTTCTTTAGTAAATCATTACAAGGGTCTGAACTGAAGTATGAAATAATGGAGAAACAAGTATTTTCATTGGTGAAAGCGATAAAGGCATTCAGACCATATCTTGTTGGAGTAAGAGTAATCGCTTATGTCCCTCATGCTGCTGTCAAAGACATTTTAACACAATCTGAAGTCGCAGGAAAAAGGTGCAGATGGATCAAAAAGATTCAAGAGTTCGATATGGAGATACAAATCACTAAGTTGGTTAGAGGCCAGGTTTTGGCAAGACTGATAGCAGAAACCAATATTGAGGAAAATCAGATTTTCAATGTTGAAGAAGGGGCTACAATTGCAAGCATTGAGCACACTCCATGGTATACTGATGTTATGCATTATCTTAAGTACATGAAGTGTCCATATGGGCTAAGTGAAAACCAAAAGATAAATTTGAAGTTACATGCATCAAAGTATGTTTTCATTGATGGAGATTTGTTTTGGAAAAACAGAGATGGCGTATTATTATTATGTCTGGATGAATCACAAGCCAAGCATGTTCTAAGTGAAAAACCTGAAGGAGTTTGTGGAGGTCACTACTCAACAAAGACAACTGTACACAAGATTCTTAGGGCTGGGTATTATTGGCCAAAAGTTTTTAATGATTCCTTTACACATGTGAGGAAGTGTGAAGCTTGTCAAAAGTTTTCTGGTAAATTGAAGTATCAAGGTGCTTTGCCACTTCAACCTCTGCAAGAGGATGCCCCTTTTCATCAATGGGGAATTGATTTTATTAGAGAGATACAAGAGAGGTCAAGTGGAGGACATAGATGGATACTAGTTGCCACTAACTATTTTACAAAATGGGTGGAGGCGATTCCAACCAAGCAGGCTACAAGTAAGGTAGTAACTGATTTCTTGATGGACAATATTATCACCAGATTTGGTGCTCCATTAAAGATAATCACAGACAATGGGATGTGTTTCAAGTCAGATGAATTCAAAATATTTTGTGATAATTATGGCATTAATATTTCTTATGCAGCTCCATATCATCCACAAGCTAATGGTCAAGCAGAGTCTAGCAATAAAAGTCTTTTAAAGATTATAAAAATGATGCTGGAAAATAACAAGAAAGCTTGGGATTCAAAGCTAAAATTGGTTGTGTGGGATGATAGGATCACTGTGAAAAGGGCAATTGGAAAATCACCATTTGAATTAGTGTACGAAGCACAAGCTAGGATGCCTTTTCATAACTTGTTACCAATCTATAAGTTTGTTTTATAGGAAGATTTGGAGGTTCCTGAGCCTATGGAAGATAGAATGGAACAACTTGATGAGCTTGATGAAGTAAGAAGAGAGGCCCAAAGTCAAAACATGAAGTTACAGGCACAAATGAAATATCTATTTGATAAGAAGGCAAAGAACAAAAAAATTGAGGAGAATGACTTGGTGTTAATGTGGAATGCAAGGTGTCAGGAGAAGGAAAAACATTGTAAATTTGAAGCTCTTTGGCTGGGACCATTTGTTGTTGTCAGAAAAGGGGGTGAAGATTCATACTATTTGCAAAACATGGTTGGTGAAGATGAGGAATTTCCTGTTCATGGGAAATTCTTGAAGCTTTTCTTCTCTTGAGCATCATAGAGGATTAAGGGTTGCTAGTGCATGGACAGCTCTTGATGGTCCTCTTTAAAATTATTCTCCATGCACAGTAGTTTAGGTTTTCATTCATTTCCATTCCACTTTCTATTTCCACTTCCATTTTGCATTCTTTGCATCCATTTCCATTGCCATTCATTCCATTGCTGCTCATTGGTTCTTTCTCTGTCTGGTTTGCTCTCCCAGAGATTATGGATCCTTGCATTGATCTTACACTCAATCATCCCTAGACGGAGCCACTGTTGGAATTATAAAAATTGATATTTTCACATGATTATTTTTACTCATAATCCTCCAAGTGAGCCCTACCTTTGATGCATTTCCCTCTCTTCGTGCATATTTCCTCCATATTTTTCCTCATTTCCCCTTTAAGCCCGTTGTGTCATACATTTTTGCATTTTGGTTCATATCAGCATAAGTATCCAAATGTCTCCCCGACCTATGTATTTTTCATTAACTCTTGTTGTAGGTTGTTGGTGAGACATTTCTCTTGTGTTGGCGATTGCGGAGGCTTTTGTTGGTATTTATCTTGGTAGTTAAGTTAATATTTCGCCAAATTTTGGATGTCTTAGTGATGAGGTTTTAAAATGGTTTTCTATCGACAAAGGGTTTTTTCTTTTGGCACAATGTCATAGTGAATATCTATTGTCACACTGACTCCTTGGCATATGTTACACATCGGCGGGAGTTTTGGCTATCGGGCTGATGTTTCGGCGAACTCTCATTGTCTCCCCGATTAGTTCATTCGATGACATCTATTGATGTTTGGCTGTCTTCGGCGTGAGTTATACCATTTGTTGAAAGGTCTCGGCGATGTCATCTTGTTATGTCGACTGGTGGTGGAGCATTTGATGCTTCAGTGAGATTTATATTTTGGTATGTGGTTATGGCAATGGGGTTGGGTTTTGCCAACATGGTTTAAGGTGGCTTTCGACAGGATATTTCTCTTCTCTCAGTGACATAATATGCTTGGGGCCTTTCAGTGTAATGTAGAGAGTTCTATGTTACGTCTCCCCAAGTTTGAAATGTCTCAGCGAAGACGTGGATAAGGAATGGATTTCAACATAGGAGATGCTTTGTCTCAGTGAATCGGGTTGACTTTGAAGCCTTCACTGAAACATTATATAATCTACATAAGGTTTCCCCGAGAGCAACAGGCTATAGCGACATGTATTGAACGGGTGGCCTTTGTCGGTATAGGAAGATTTAGGTCTTGGCGAAGATGCATGAAGGCCAACAGTCAGCGAAAGAATTTTTATGTTACACCGACATGTGGCTATATGGGAGGCTCTCAGTGTAACCCGGTGCTACCTCTATAACATCTCCGAGAGCAGTATGCTATAGTGATACACATGATTGGCATTCTTTGGCAAGAGAAGTATAGGGTTACAACGACATAGCAAAAATGTAAAAGGTTTGCTTTCGGTATAACTGACGACTTTCTATGTAGTATCTCACCGATTGTGGTTGGCTATACCGAAACAAAAGAAAGGCATATGGCTACTCCTTGACTTCAGTGTAACCATTGGAATATCACAATGACTTGAATGTTAGTGATGTTTTTGGTGAAGCTTGGTCTAAATCTTTGAGACATCTCTTAGAAAGTGATAAGCTATGACAACTGTGAACAAAATGAAAGGATTGCTTCAGTGTGAGTTGTGTCCTTGTCTCATCAAGTGAAAACATGATACAGGCGGAGCGATAAGTGTTTGAATTTCCTTCAGTAGAGGTTGTAATTTTTCCTGTCGATTGCTCGCTGGTAAAAAAAAACTAAAATTCACCACTGTGGCTGACATGAATCTATTTGAATAACCATTGCAGGCTGACATATTTTTGAGCCCGAATTTGGTGTTGGGCCGACATGATGTTCTATTTTGATATTTTCTCATGCTAGTGTGTATATAAGCATGATATAATTGTTAATTGAGAGACCAGAGATTAGATTTTTCGATACACTGCAAGGAGATACATTAGAATAAAATCATCATACTAGAGGCTATTGTTGCATCATTTTCACAATGGAGGTATTTATGAGATTCAGTTGATGTTGCTGCACTTTTTTGGTGTCAGTTATCTGTTGAGTTAAAATAAAAAATACTGCTAAGTTGTCTCCATGATTGGTTTTTCTAGTTATTTAAGTTGACATAACAAGTTTATGTTTGATTTATCAATACACATTTGTTGTATTTGAGTGATTAATCAACTGGTTCTTTCAAGCAAAGATTAAATCCTTTTATTGATCACTGTAATTAGAGAAATTCATTGTGGATTATTGAAGTAGAACTTAGTAGTCATATTGTTGCAAGCTTATACAAGTTGTAAACGCATAAATGCTAGATAATTTGTGTTTTCTCAGAATGTGTTGTTCATCTTGATCTCATTTGACTCCGCCTACCCAACAAGGAACTAGTCTATGCATTTCACTATTTGAATCCATTCCAGTTTCTTTATATCTATTAATTAAGCATCTTAGGATTTAGATAAGAAGGTAGCTATTGAGTTTGGTTTGTTCACTGTTATCTGCCATTGTGGACAAAGCACTCTATAAAGATAATCATAAGTTAAGTCTGCACTATTTAGAAGGGTACACCCACCTAGGTTTGCAACACCTAAAGAATAGAAGGTTTGATTATTTCAAACCTTGTTCGGTTACCCTAAAACGTATCAAGAGATTGGAAGCCTCTTGAGGCATTCAACCTGCCTTTTTGAGAGCTAACAGTGTGTAAGCAATCTATCAGGCAAGTTGAAAAGAGAGTGGAGGAGACAATGAAAAATGCAATGGATATAATGGAGTTTGTTTTTAGAAGAGAAGTACATATGAAAAAATTGTGTGCATGTGTATAAGCAACAACAAATAGATGATGACAGTATGTGGAAGCAATAAACCTATGCTCAGTCCCCTCTTTGCTATACTGGGATGAGGAGGCCTTACAAGCTCTAGCCAAACCCTTAAGAAAAGAATGGAGGTAAAGCCCATCAGAGATTCAGTGGATTTTTACCATATACCACCCGAAAACAAAGTTTCCATTAAAATGGGCATTCTTGAACATGATCTCTAATATTGTACTTTTTTGTTTTATGTGACAACTTGACAAAAAATAATGGAGCTTGAATTTAGAATATACGTATGCATATATGCATATATATGTATACACACACACATATATATGTGTATGCATATATGTATATATGTGTATACACACACACACATATATATATATGGTTTCATACTAGAGTACTATATGAGTTGCTTGATCTATGTCTATTTTATAGTAGATTGGAGTGTTTTAAAATTGTTGTGCTCCAAAATCTATGAGTTGTATAGATATATACATATACATACATACATACATATATATATATTATAGTAGATTGGAGGGTTTTAAAACTGTTGTGCTCTAGAATCTGAGTTGTATAGATATATACATATATATATATGTTTATATATATATATATATATATAAACATATATATATGTATATATATATATATATATGTATATATACATATATATATGTATGTATGTAGATATATATATATAGTGGTGTGTATATGGTTGATAGATAGTAGGTGGAGGTTTTAAACAGAATTGAGTTGTATAGATATATACATATATATATATGTTTATATATATATATATATATATAAACATATATATATGTATATATATATATATATATGTATATATACATATATATATATAGTGGTGCTAGTTTGATAGTTGACTATTCTAAAAATCAATGGCTTTGGATTTTTTCTATAGCAGATTGGAGGGTTTTAAAATTGTTGTTCTTCGCAATCTGTAAGTTCTTTTACATGGGTGTTTTGTATAAATGATTTATTTATTGTTTATGCTAAAAAGTTGTTGTTTGGAAACTATAAGTCATTTTACATGGGTTTTTGGTGTTATGGTTTTTTATGGATGGAGAAATTATAGTTAAATCTTCTTTCTTTCATCAAAAAATATGGTTAGGGATAGTAAGAGAAAGTATACTCTAAAATGTGTTAGAAAATATATTCATTAGGTTGCATTGTCGAAAGAGCCATTGTGGTGTTGGCTTGATAGTAGATTATTGTAAAAATTGTGTCTCCATCTCTGTTTCATGTTCCCCATAACAAATTGTTCTTCATGATACTCTTTTCCCCAGTTCCACATAACAGACTCTTCATTATTGCAGATTGCTTAAGAATCACAAGTAAATGATAGATGATTGAAAACCCACAATAAACATATTCATACAAGAGAAGCAATGTATGTAAGAGTTGAGGTGTCAATTGAAATTTTGAACTACATTCTTTGGCAGTAAACCCACAATAAACATAACTTGTGAAGGGAATGGGTAGCAATAATCTGTGCAAAATGGGTATAACACCACAGAGTTAACTGGGAATTTGAGCTACATCACTTGGTAGTAAATATTATAGACAAATAAAGGATAATTTCCTGGGTTTTTTTTATGATGATGTGAGGCTTACCTCTTGAACAAAGTATTTTGTTAAATGTGCCTCATTGGTTGATAAGAATTGCAAAAAAAATATGAATTTACAATTGACAGCCAAACTATTACATAGATTGGTTGTCTTGTATCAATATGTTTCATGATATTATTTTTGCCTCATCTATTCGAAGGGCCCTACAATAAATTATTCTATTGTTTTTGTAAGAATGATTTTTTTCAATTTTTAAAATTTTAAAATTTTTGCCATGGTTAATTTTTTTTGGATGGAACATGTTATATGCCTTGTATCAATCTGTTTCATCATACTCTTTTTTTATCATCTGTTTCCAGTTCACAATAACAAACTACATTCTTCATGATATTCATTTTTTTAGTTGCCCATAACAATATTTTCATTATCATAGTTTTCCTCTTCGATGCTCCATATTTTAAAGTTGATTTACAATCATCTATTATGTTGTTGTGGTTCTTAAGTATTTTCCTAATAGTTCTTTTAGAATTTACCTATTTGTCTATAGTGTTTAGTGCCAAATAGTGTAGCTTGAATTTAGAATTGAGAAGCCAACTCTTAGATAGATTGTTTGTCTTATATCAATTAGGAAAATAGACAAGAGTCATAGATAAATGAAAGATGATACAAAAACATACACATACCAAAGAAATTGAAAGTACACCAAAGTTTTTAGTCCATTTGGCATTTACGTATGATTGTTAAATGTTATTCCAATACGTCTTATAACTGTTTCTTAGGTTTCTTTCCTTGTAATAATATGTTCCATTGTACAACAATGACATGATGCATTAACCCTCATGTGAGCAAACACTTACCATGCTCTTTTTGTACACAGAGGAATCCAACTCAACCACCGCCAACCCTTCTTTCCAATTTCACTTTTTTTCTATAATATTTAGTACCGAATAAGTGTTATTCCAACACCTCTTATACAATTAGTCTATTTGTCTTCAATATATACACATATGTATCTGTCTATGTTTCCAACAATTGATTTTCACATACAGTTCGCATTGTATGTATATATATATATATATGTATGTACATGTATATATATATAGATATAGATTTATAGATATGTATACACATATACATGCACCGTTGATGGTGTTTAACAAGGAAAAGCTATATTGGATTGAGTTGTTGGACCATGGAAGAATTTCAAATAGTCAGTTTACAATAGACTAATTTTGTTGAATGTCTATTGTATTTGTGTAGCATTATAAATGAAACAATATAGATATACAATAAAGGAGGTTAGCACTATTTTTTCTAAATAGAAAGAGATAAAATGGAAGATTTTGAGTACATGCCATGTTGGTAAATAATTGTCAATACGAGATTTATTCAGGAACTTGAAAAGAGAGCTATGGAAAGAATATGAAATGTAATTGATAGAATAGAGTATGTTTTTTGTAGGAAATCACATCAGAGAATTTTTGTTTCCATGTATATAACCAACAAGAAATATATAACAGTGGAAAGCAAAAGCTCTAAACGCACAGGCAGTCTCCTCCCAACTATATTCGCATCATAAAGCCTTGTGGGCTCTACCCAAACCCTTGAGCAAGAAAGACACACTTATTGTAAATATTATTTGCAAAAAGGGAAATGGTAACATACATACATACATACATACATACATACATAGATATATATATATGTATGTATGTATGTATGTATTGAAATCCCCCTTTCATGTTTAAAAATATACATATAGGAAGAAATATATATCCATATATATAGACCAAGACCACTATGGCTCGTTTCACAATGCAACAATAATCTATATATACACATGTATGTCTAAACTTCCCTTATCTATTTCAAAATTCCTGGAACAAACTATTGAGGGCTACTTATGATAGCTACAGAGCTTCCTATGTTCATACGTTGGCAGTGGTGCAGCTTGTTACGTCGATATGCATAAGTAGAAGGAAAGTGTTTTCCCGTGTGAGCAATTTTGATTACACAATCCAACTCTTATATAGATTGCTTGTCTTGTATCAATATGTTTCATGTGGGTTTCAATCATATGTCATTTATCTCTAGTTCTTAAAGTGTTTTCCTAATAGTTCTTTTACAATTTCTCTATATCATGAAACATATTGATAGAAGACAAGCAATCTATGTAATAGTTGGGTTGTTAATTCAAAATTCTAGTTACATTATTTGGCACTAAATATTATAGACAAATAGGGAAACTGTAAAAGATTTTTTTGTGCATTTAATATCTTTTTTTTTGCTTGGCATCATAGCGGTGCTAGTTTGATAGTAGACTATTGTAAAAACCGTTCACTCCACCTTTGTTTTATAGTAGAGTGGAGGGTTTTAAAATTGTTGTGCTCTAGAATCTGTGAGTTGTACAGATATATACACAGACATATATATGTATGTATATGTATACATATATATATATATACATGTTCTAGTTCCCCATACCAAACTGTTCATTATCATAGTTTACCTATTTTATTCCTAATATTTTAAAGTTCTATTTAATGTGGGTTTTGAAACATCTCTCATTTTCCTTTGATTGTTAAGTGTTTTTCTAATAGGTCAATGAAATGCATGTATAGATTTGAGTTTGCAACATATTCCTACTTACCAGAAATTCTATCAATGTCTAGACAAGGTGTAACAACAAATTCTATGTAACAGTTGGCTTGCCAATTCAAAATTGAAGCTACACTATTTTCTACTAAATATTGTAGACAAAATAGAGAAACTATAAAACAAATATTAGGGAAAACACTTAAGAATCACAGGCAATGTTGGAGATATCCCAGGTGGCAGTGACGTGACTAGTGTTTTTTTTTATGGCACTATGGAGCTTTGTAATTACATGGGTTGGTACTAGTGGAGTTGGTGTCCTCAATACATGGAGGCTGAATGGTAAGTGTTTGCTCGCGTGAGGGTTAATGCATTCTGGCATTGTACAATGGGGTCAGATGAAGTAAATGGAATATTGAATGTCGTAGTGTGGGAAAGTGTACTTTGATGAAGTTGAATTGTTGAAACAACCTTTGTGGTGTTGGTTACATATATATACATGCATACATACACACACACACACATATGTTTAATATAAATATATATACATGTGTATATATATGTACATACTCATAAATATATGTATCTATGTTATACTAATAATTATGTTACAATTTCCCTATTTCTTTATAATATTGAATGCTAGGTAATGCACCTCCTCTTATACAATTACTCTATTTGTTATCAAACTAAAAACAATGTGGGAGCCATATTAAAATCAAAAGCATGGGAGCTCAATGAATGTGCAAATATATATATATATATATACAAACAAATGAATAAATTACGTTCATATTTTCAAAGCAAAAGTCTTAGATAAGATGCATGCATACCTTGTGGGTGCAACTGGATGTAGTATTCAAATAGAATAAAAGAAGGCCAAATCCACCCTGCCATATCCGGTCATCCAGGATCATGGGTTGTCACCAAACCCCTGAGCAAGAACATATAACTTGAGAATTTTCTTTAGTTGAAAGCAGTGTTATACAATTTTAAAAATATGTATAGTTGTATTATTTATGACAAACAATTTGACATGTAGTCATGAAATAAGAGACGACACCATATTAAAATCAAAATCATGGGAACTCAATGAATGTGCACGAATATATATATGCAAACATAGGAATAAATTATGTTCATATTTGCAAAACATAAGTCTTAGATAAGATGTAGGCATACCTTCTGGGTGCAGCTGGATGTAGTATGAACAAAAGAAAGGAAGGCCTGCTCTCCACCCTGCCATATTGGGTGATGGAGCCTCATGGGCTATCACCAAACCCTTGAGCAAGGACATACACTACCCACCACTATGATCAATGGTGAAGCCAATGTTTGGTCACCTAAGTTTGTTGTTTCTAGATATTTGATTGTGTTTGAGTTTTTTCATCCTAAAACAGAAACACAATCAAATATACAAAAATAACAAATCTTAAGCATAATTATAGATTGTGGAAATCTCATAGCATTAACTTGATAATTTTCTTTAGTTGAAATCAGTGTTATACATTTTTAAAAATATATATAGTTGTACCATTTATGACAAAGAATTTGACATGTCATGAAATAAGAGATGGAATAAAGGACATATAGCCTTACCTTCTATATAGATAGAATGTAGTTGCAACTTGTACACCATGCCAAACATGTGATCACAAAGATATTTAGTATTGTGGAGATGTGCAGTTACAGTTCAAAATGTCTACAATCTAAAATGGTTTCAATCAAATATAGTTAGTCACAAGGAAAATTTGAAGTTTAGTGCAGTAAACATGTGTAATTGGTAGACAATATCTAATTTAGGAAATATAAATATTTTTATAGTTTATAAAAAATAATATGTAATGCATTTTAAATAGAAGAGATCACATAAACAAGATGTAGGTATACGTCATGCAAAGAGTAGGACAAGCTCAATGAATGTATGAATATATATACAAAAATAGGAATAAATTATGTTCATATTTGCAAAATAGAAGCCTTAGCATCCCATAGTGAACATTAAAAATGTAACACACGATAAATAGAACTTGAAAACATGGAGAATAGAAGAGGTGAACTACAATAATGAACAATTAGTTATAAGCAAGTGGATATTGATACAACACAAGGAATCTATGTAACAGTTGGCTTGACAATTTAAAATTCAAGCTACATTATTTGGCACTGGATATTGTAGACAAAAATGAGAAGTTGTAAAAGAACTATTATTTTCAAGTTTCAAAACTCTGGAATTTTGTAGATTGGTATAAAGTACAAATATGACATTCACCTGTAACTTTGTGTTGCTTTCAATTTTTTCTGCTCTCTGTATGTGTTATTTGGTTTGGATGGAACATGTTATATATGTCTTCTATCAATATGTTTCATGATATTCCTTTTTCCTCATCTATTTCAAGTTCGTGATAACAAACTGTTCTTCATGATATTGTTCTTTTTAGTTCTCCATAACAAACTATTCATAATTGTAGTTTTCCTCTCATATACTCCATTTTTAAATTTGTATTTAATGTGGTTTTTTTTCTATAATATTTAGTATCAAATTAGTCTTATTCTAATACCTCTTATACAATTCGCTATTTGTCTTCAATATTTACCACCAAAGGACATAGCTTGAATCTTGTATCAATATGTTTCAAATTTTGTTAGCTATGTATAAGTTTAAAGACACGGGAAAGGTTTTATTTACATAAAAACATTTAGAATCACATCATATAATTGTTGTCATAACCTAAATAAAATAGGTATCATCATAAAGAAAAAGGTTTAAATAGTTCAATGAGAAAGCTAAAAAGATAGCTCTACAAGCATGGATAAATGCAATCGATAGAATACAATATGTTGTGGATATGTAGGAGCTAATGCATGCCGGTGAAAGGGAAAACCACAAAACTCATGCTCATTCTCCTCCATGCCATATTGACATCATGAAGCTTTGTGGTCTCTAGTAAAACCCCTGAGCAAGAAAAGTATGCAAGGCCCATAAAAAATTCAATGGAGCCATATCATATATCACACAGTGGTGAAATAGGGGAAATTTTACTGTTTCCATATATTTTGATAAAGAGCTACCTAAAATAGACATATATACAGTAAGTAATTGACTTGATGACCATGTGGGAAATCTGACATATGCACACAAAAACACTCCTGGGCTATAGAACATGTAGTCATAAATGTTATAAAATCCATGGAAAACAACATAACTTATAATTTATTGGAAAATTCCCTCAATTTTAAAGTCATCACAAATGCCACAAGTTTTCTAACATTTCCTTGCACCCTCTGTAGGCCAAAATAGTTTCTTTTGTTTTTTCATCCTCACGATTTTAAGTGAAATATCTAATTTGCAAATATTTATTCAATAAACTACATGGGTAAGTGCACCAAGATGGTTCCCAAAAAGGGGGCTTAAGTGGCCACTTTTTTCTGAAATTAGGAAATGTTGACCTTGGACGTGAAATTGAGGATAGTTACACTCAAAATTTTGAGATGGAACAAAAACAAGGATCAAAGTGCTCTGAGTCTACTTTCTAAACTACTAATTTATTTTGAAAATGGTTGAGATTAAGGGGTTTAAAAGAGGGATGTACAAAAATTGGTTTTGTTTTTGTCAGAAAAACATAACATAGCAACTCTTGTACGACCTGATTACGGTGAACTTTTTTATAGTATTTTTAAAATCGCTATAGTCAGAAGTTAGCTAATTGTATCTAGTTGATGCATAATTTTTCTGATAATTTTTTAATGAATATTTAATTTTTTACTAATTTTCTAAGTGGGCACTTCCTGAAAAGTAGAATTTTGGTTGCTCCCCTACAAATTTTAGAAAATAATTGATTTTTTTTTTAAATTTGTAGAATGGAGTCTAGTTTCTAAAAATGTAATTTATTTGAAATTTTGATGAATAGTTAATTTATAACAAAAAAAACCAAACACTACTTTTTTGCAAAAAACAAACATACAAACAAAAGAAATTATGGATGAAAGGCTTAACATTGTCAAAAAGTGAAAAAAATTACACCATTGGATAGCTAAGGGAGAACTTAACATTACCCATGTTTTTTATTTTGTCAATATTGAACTAGATGCAATCTTGATGGTGAGCATGAACCCGATTATGTGAAAAATTGTAGAATTTACAAAAACACGTCTTTGGCCTTGCTGGGAATGCCCTCCAAGCCTTTGCATTGGTATTCCAAGGAAAATAATTTCACTTTTTCCTTTGTTTTTAATGCGAAATAATGCGAGCGCGTTATAACACGCTCACGTTATAACGTGAGCACGTTGTTTAAAACATTTTTGAAAAGTGGCCAAAAAATTGGTACCCAACTTCATGCACCCGCCCGCATATCCCATGACTACAATTTTGTAGATTTCCACCTGCAAAAGCAACATGCTCATCAACAAAGAATAATTAATATATACATATCTAGCCAAACCTTCGAGCAAAAAATGTATGCAAGTTCCATCACAAATTTAATGGAGCCATATCATATATCACACAATGGTGAAGTAGGGGAAATATTTACGTTTCTATATATGGTTTCTTATATTGCACTATTTTTTTTGTGTAACTTTAAAAAGATGGATATGTTGATAAAGAGCTACCTATAGCTAATGTTTGCCATAAGTTGAAAAGATAACTGTAAGACATGGAAAAATGTAATGTGTAGAATAAACTCTATTTATTTTTCTCTAGTGCATGTAAGAATTCATGCATGCATGTATATCATATATTACACAATGACGAAGTTGAAAAAAAAATTCGTGTTCTCATAGATGATTTCCTTTTTTTAGTGCTTTTTTTTGCTGCAATAACTTTAAGGAAAAGAGAATGTAGATAAACAATTGGGCAAGATGGGACTTGTCTATAATGTCAATAAGTATAGGGAAAGAAGAATATATAGGAGGTCTTGTTTGAAAAAAGAACCAATGAATGACACTCACCTGTACCTTTGCACTACTTTAAATTTATTTTGCTTTGTGTATGTGTTATTTTGTTTGGATGGAACATGTTATATGTCGTGTATCAATATGTTTCATGATATTATTTTTTCCTCATTTTTTTGAAGTTCATGATAATAAATTGTTCTTCATGATATGGGTATGTGTAAGATCATATGGGAAAAAAAGGCCCTTAAGTGACGAAAAAATTTAGAAAAATCAGAGTTAAGCAACTTGACATAAAAATTTGAATAAGTAATTTATATTATTTCAAAAATATGCAAGAATAGATTTTGTAGTAAATTGAATGGAGTTTCTAAACTTCTAGGTTTATTTAAAAAAAAAATCTATTTGGTGAAAATTTGAAATTTCAATGCAGTAGTACTTAAATTTTAGGGAAAAAATAAGTAGGTGTCTATTTGACCACCCTAACCACAATAAAATGATAATATTTTTTTTATAAGATTTTAGATATAAGTAGATAACTCATGTCCTGATGTGATGCATATTTTTTTGTAATTTTTTTCTAAATAAATAATTAATTATAATTTTTTTATTGCAACTTTTAAAAAATATAAAAAATCGTGTGTCTAACCACCTTAACTTCGTCAAAAATTCATGAAATTCAATTTTTTTATTTATTTAATCCTATAGTATGAAAAGCATAGAATGTGACGCATGTTTCAGATTCAAAAAGTGTGGTATTGTTTGAAAGCTATAGATGTTTTTCAATCAGCTATCAATCAGGACTTTAGTCATAATTCAAATAGAAAATGAATAATAATTATTTATTAAATTCAAAGTAAAGCATAATTTATATTGGTGGAAAGCTGAGAATCTCCTTTAGAAACCCTTTTCGTTTAATCAATTTTGGGTAAAAAAAAATTCGTCAGCCACATACCCTACACATACCCATCATATTGCCACTTTTTGGCCCATCATGATCTTGCACACACCCATATTGTTCTTTTCAGTTCCCCATAACAAACTATTAAAAGATGGGACTTGTCTATAATATTGATAATTATAGGGAAAGAAGAATATATGGAAGGTCTTGTTTGAAAACAAAACCAATTATGTGGATGAAATAGCCAAATATCGTTAAAAGGAAAACATCAAAGGAATATGAAAGGTTCTGCTTCAAAGCATAAATTGCACACAAATAACTTTATAAACATACATTATTTTGATATGTACTAGAGTCTATCTAGCCATGTAGGAAGAAAAGAAATGAATTTATAACTTAGTAAAATATAATTTTATAAAACAAACATTTTTTATGCTTACAACGACAGTCATCTTCTAGGAAACAATTGTCCCACAAATGGCCTTCATATCTCCTTGTCCTTCTATGCTTGCATTGATCCCAACATAATATTACTGCACATCAACATTTTATTTGAATCTATCAAAATATGTCTCGCTTGTTAAATGTGCATGGAAAGGGGAAAAGACATTGCAACATAATTTACAACAACAATAGGAGGCCAAATGTTGTAGGTTGTGGAGAAAAACACTCATAGCACACTCCAATCTGCTATCTAATAGAGGTACATGGTACCATTTTTCAATAGTTTTCTATCAAACCAACCTCATAGTGTGTCATTTTCACAATATAGCCAAAACAATATACATTCTCAAACTGAAATATTGAATATTACATTTACCTCCCCCTGCCCCAGTGTACAACAACAGCAGAATGGCCAAGCAATGTGGCAGAAATCGTATGGACTTGTATCATATATTAGGAAAAAATACAATGCAGACAAGGACATATATTTCTAAATGTAATATATTGGAAGATAAAAACAATGAAATGGTCAAAAGAGAATTGTAGAGGTGAACATTTCCTAGCTATGTGAACCACATTTAAAACTAATTGAAAAGGTGGGAAGAAAAAATATGCATATGTGCAAGCAAAGCATCAAGGACAAATAAGGAAACTTAGGGTATATAGGCATGGAAAATTGAAAATGCAACATAAATGTAGAATTTTAAACTTGTTATTCAAATGCAACACATTTTTTTTAGAATGTTTCTGCACTATGTGCATACATAGTTTAATACATTGGGATGTCGAAAACATGTTACTGACTTAAAGAACTTTCGGTACATATACATATGTACATATACATATACATATACATATACATATACATATATGTGCATATACATATACATAAATATATCTATACATATACATATACATATACATATACATATACATATACACATACATACACTTTTGTCCTTTGTTTATTATTTGCAGTTACCTCTATGCATCTTTGGCATTATACCCATTACCATAGGAGCAATTATAGTTAAATCTACAAATATTTGACCAATGAACTACATAATCCATGATTACAATTAACCAAATTTCTATCTCCAAAAACAACATGTTGACTAGGGAAAAATAGTTTTGTCTTTATCAATTACATGCCATGAGCTTGATGCATAGAGGCTTCATGAAACATTTTGCACTCTTGACACCCTAATCCTTAATCACAAAAATTGTTTCATAAAGTCTCTATGCATCAAGCTCATTCCTCCCATCATGAAGCTTAGAATAAAAATATCAATTTTTAATGAATTACTTCATAGTGCAATTGAAGACTCATTCAGACCATTTTTTATCAGAAATAGATAAATAGACCTAATGAAGAGAAGAGTGCGATAACACAATACAAATTTATTTGGATTCTTAGAATAAATGAATAAATCTATTGAAGAAAAAATATATGGCATTAAAAGCCAAAACACAAAGTAAGAATTTGTGTACACATGTATCTATGTAAGAACAAATATATGGTGTTTATTGTTTTAGTTATTTATGTGCATCTTTGTCGTTACACCCATTAACATAGGAGCAATTGCAAATTAACATAGTAGTGATTGCATATATATGTATATGCACATGGTTAGTTTGAAAGCATAAACATATTGGAGATAAAATTAGTTTGGTGGCTATTAAGTATTATTCTTTCCAATATCTCTTTTATGTGTTTAATTTATTTGTTTGAAGTTTCTGCCAGGATTTTTCCCAGCCCAACTATGAATAGGATTTTTCATGCAATAGCTCCTTTACAGTTTCTCTATTTGTCTATTATTATTGCATTCTGAAAGGAGCCACAACAGTCTTGGTCTATATATATGTATATATATATATTTCTACCTCAGGTGTTGGTCACATTTCTTTTGTTAAGCCTAGTTCAAATGAAGAACCCAGTCCTAGCGAATAAATTGTTGTTACACCTTGTTTATTTACTAACAGAGTTTCAGTTTAGAGCATATTCAAGTGTGCCTAAAGTTCTATCAGTATGTTGATAAGGTGTAACAACAATTTCTTCACTTGCATTGGGGTCTTCATTTGAACTTCATTCTTCACTTTGAATGTTGTTTGTAACTAATTTTGCATACATACATGTCCACATATAAAAAATTTTAGGGAAAAATTTCAAATCACAACAAAACACTTAAGAATCACAGGAAAATGACACATGATCAGAAACCCCAAAATTTCACAATTTAAAAAATTGAAAACAATCCTTTTTACAAGAACAATAGATGAGGGAAAAAGAGTATCATGAAGCATATTCATACAAGACAAGCAATCTATGTAATAGCTGGCTTGTCAAATATAAATTAAAGCTGCATTATGTGGCACTCAATATTATAGACAAACATGGAAATTGTAAAACAACTATTAGTTAAACATACATACATATAGATATACATATACACATATATGCATATATATACACATGTAGGGTATGTGCAGGATCATCATGGAAAAAGAAGGCCCTTAAGTGATAAAAAATTTAGAAAAATCAGAGTTAGACAACTTGACATAAAAATTTGAATAAGTTATCAATATTATGTCAAAAATATGTATGAAAAGGAATCTATCGCAAATTGAATGTAGTTTCTAAACCACTAGGTTTATTTAAAAAAAAATCTATTTGGTGAAAATTTGAAATTTCAATGCAGTAGTACTTAAATTTCAAGGAAAAAATTAAGAAGTAGGTGTCTATCTGACCACCCTAACCACAATAAAATGATAATATTTTTTTATAATATTTTATATATAAGTAGAGGACTCATGTCTTGATGTGATGCATATTTTTTTATAATTTGTTTCCATGTAAATAATTAATTATGAATTTTTTATTTCAACTTTTAAAAAATATAAAAACTTGTATGTTTGACCACCTTAAGTTGGTCAAAACTTCATGAAATTCAATTTTTTTTTAATCCTATAGTATGCAAAGCATAGAATGTGACGCATGTTTTGGATTCAAAAAATGTGATACTATTTGAAAGCTATAGATGTTTTTCAACTAGTCTATCAATCAGGACTTTAGTCGTAATTCAAATAGAAAATGAATAATAATTATTTATTAAATTCAAAGTAAAACATAATTTATATTGGTGGAAAGCTAAGAATCTCCTTTAGAAAGATACATATACGCATATATTTATTGAAGAAAAACAACACCACAATGGCTCTTTCGACAACGCAACTCAATCAATATATTTTTTGGTACATTTTAGACTATACTTTCCCACACTGCAACACCCATGTAAAATGACTTACAAATTTCAGAGAACAATAATTTTAACATAAATGTAATAAATAAATCATTTATGCAAAACAACCATGTAAAATGGCTTATAGTTTGCAGAGAGAAAGAGTTTTAAAAGCCTCCAACCTGCTATGAAATTGAGCACAGAGCCGAAGGTGATGATTTTTACAATAGTCTTCTATGAAACCAACACAACAATGGCTATTTCAACAATACAACTTAAACAATGTATTCTTTCCCACACTACAACACTCAATATTGCATTTACTTCATCCTTCCCCATCACACAACAATGACATAATGAATTAACTCCCCCACGATATATATATAAATTCCTATTGCATTGTCAAATGAGCCACAATGGTCTTTGTCTATATATATGGACATATATATATATATATGCCTATATGTATATTTTGAAATATCGATCAGGTAATTCAATACATATATATATATATATATCTATCAGATATATCATGAAGAATAGTTTGTTATGGGGAACTTCAAATAGTTGAGACAAAAAGGGAAATTGGAAAAGAGCTGTTACAAAAACACTTAAAAATAACATGAATATGGCAGATGTTCGAAAGCCCACATTAAGTATAACTCTAAAATATAGGGAATAAAAGAGGAAAACTACGATAATGAATAGTTTGCTATGGAGAACTGGAAAAAAGAATACCATGAAGAATAGTTTCTTATGGGGAAATTCAAACAATCTAGAAAAAAATAATCTCAGGAAACATATTAATACAAGAGACATAACATGTTCCATACAGACAAAATAACCATGGAAAATAACAGTATGTTATAAAATTTGACAGAAATAGAGAAATTCTAAAAGAGCTATTACAATAACACTTAACAACTTTCATACTAACCTTCTGCATATATATATATACATCCAATCATTCCTATGTTAATCTGTATCAACGTGGAGAAACACATAGTTTTGTGTCCTTTAAGTGTTATTCTAATAGATCTTTTATCTATTCAACTTTATATTTTTAGCTGATAGGCTATTTGTTTGAAGTTTCCACTGGGATTTTCATCAGCCCAGTGCTGAATAGGATTTGTCATCATGGAGATACTGCCAAAGATGCATAAAGATAACTATAAACAATAAATGGAGTGCAAAAAAGTTTACTAACCTAGGTAACCATATTTTTTGATGAAAGAAAGAAGATTTACCTACAATAAATCCATCCATACATAGCCAGAATCTCTTTGAAGTCTCTGAAATGGGTATAATGAAAGAGATAGAAACATATAGAAAGGAATAATAAGTAGAGAGCAAAACACATGAACAATAAATTAATCATTTATGCAAAATACCCATATAAAATGACTTACAGATTTTAGAGCACAATAACTACAAAAAATAAATGAAACCAAAAAAGATTACTAACCCTAACCATTTTTTTGGTGAAAGAAACAAGATTTAACTGCAATAAATCCATCCATACAACACCATAATCTCTTTGAAGTCTCCAAAATGGGTATAACAACAAAGATGCAAACATATAACAAGGAACAATAAGAAGAGAGCAGAAGACACGAACAATAAATTAATCATTTATGTTAAATACCCATGTAAAATGACTTATAGATTCTGGAGCACAATAGTCTTAAAACCCTCCAATTTTCTATAAAACTAAGCCGAAGGTGACAATTTTTATAGTGGTCTACTATCAAACCAACACCACAGTGGCAATGCAACTTAATCAATATAATTTCTCACACATTTCACAACACATCAGTGTTAAAACCCTCCAACCTACTATCAAAAGGAACAATGATTACAAAAAGAAAGACATGAACAATAAATTAATCATTTATGCAAAATACCCATGTAAAATGACTTATAGATTTTGCAACACAAAATTTTTAAAACCCTCCAATCTGGTAAAAAATGAAGTTGAAGGAGACAATTTTAACAATAGTTTACAATCAAACCAACACCACAATGACTCTTTCGATAATACAACTTAATCAAAGTATGATTTTCCACACTGCAACATTGAATATTGCATTCACTTCATCCACTGTCATCGTACAGCAATGATAGGATGCATTAACCCTCATGCGAGCAAATACTTACCATTCAGCTTCCATGTACCAAGGCCACCAACTCCACCATCGCCAATCCACGTAAATACAAAGCTTCATGTGCCATAAAAAAAACCCACTCAAGTCGCTGCTAGCTAGAACATCTCTGGCACTGGAAAATGCAATTCACGGCTGGGTTGACAAAAATCCCAGTGGAAACTTAAAACAAAATAGCCTATCAACAAATTACACCTTCTAAAGTTTTAATTCAGAAAGAAAACAATGTTTTAAGAATCGGGTACAAAAAAAGAGGGGAGAGAAAAATACTGTATCAATACTGTCCTATTATCTCCTAGAGCTATATAATGTGGGAGATATCAAAAATTGAATAATTTATTAATAATATTATTATTAATGAGGGAATTATTTTATTTAATGACTAAATAAATTGAATAAATGAGATATCTACTATCAAGGTAGAAAGGAATAATTGACAACAAAATTAATATCTATATGACTATTAATATGGATAATATAGGTTTTAAATAAAATTATTGGAGTAAATGAATTTAATTGTGACATGATTATTAATTAATATTGAAGTTAAAAAAGTGGGGGTAAATTATTAGGATTAAGAGATGAAAGAAAGAAATTGTCAAAAAACAAATAATAATATAATAATAGTAATAAAATAAAAGATAACAAGTAATATTTATATTACGAAGTTTAAACTACCAGTGATATAATTATCGCAATAATTAAGTGATGAATACAATATGATCCATAGTTATAATAGTATCTTGGAGAATAATATTATATTGTGTTTATAATATATTGAACTAATAAATGGTATCAAGTCAAGGTGATTTAACATTTTCAAAAACAAAGGGAATTTTTATTATAGTAAAGATAGTAGTATTAATATAAAATAAAATAATTGTGGACACATAAAATTGCCCTAGGCTTGCAACTCTTAGATTATTCAAGATTGCCCCTTTCATTCTTAATAATTAAATAATTTTTAATTATTTGATTATTTTCTAAAGTCATAATTCTTCTATTAATTAAATAATTTTAATTATTTAATTAATTTATTTTTATCTTTATTCTCCCTTGATTAATTAAATAAATTTTATTTATTTAATTACTTCACTAATTAGGTCCCCTTTCTTTCCAAAATTAAATAGATTCTAATTTATTTAATTTTTTTCCACTTTCCACTATAATTAAATAATTATTTTAATTATTTAATTATTCATTAGCTTTTTCTCTCATTAAAATTAAATAAATTTTATTTATTTAATTTAGTCCACTCTCTTGAATTTTGAATTAAATCATTATTTAATTCAAAATGATTCCTTTTGTCACATTCCTCTATAATTAAATAATATCTTTATTATTTAATTATTCACTGGTCACCTGGAGTAAATAAATTTTATTATTTAATTTCTCTAGCAACCTCTTTGTCCGTGCCAGTCTTATCTTCCAAATTAATTCTTATCTTTTGACATCTCATTTAATTTTGACCCTTGATTGAATTATCTTATAATTCAATCTTAGCCATTCATTTCTTGACATTGCCCTAATTTTGACCTAACCCTAATGCATACAACAACATTCAATCTTGATCTTTGATTCTAGGGTTTTGTCATCTTCTCATCCTGGCCACACATTCGAAATTGCAGTTTTTATAAAATGGCAATTTTGCTCTCTCAGCTCTCTTCTTGACTCTCTCTCCATCTCAGGTTCATTTTCTGTCAACTTAGGTTATTTTGTCATTTGCAGTCATTGTCATTTTTAGTCTATTATGAGGTCATTGTGAGGTCATTTTCTTTTATGCAAATCCTTCAACACTTGCATAGGGCTTAGTCATTTGTCATAGTTGCTCATTTGAAATCTGAGGGCATCTTTATTTACTGCAAGCTAGGAGGTGTAACAAAGGTGAAGCATGGAAGATGAAGACCTAGGGTAACATTGTTCCTTTGGTTTTCATATTATTTCCTTTGTACTTTGTTATTTCATTGGAATTTTAATGTTATTGTGCTAACCCCTTTAACAATTCAGATTTTCCATTGATTACAATAATAATTTGGAATCCATTATTAAGGTTGTTATTTGACTAAGTGTTAATAATAATAATAATGTTAGTATTATCTTGAAGTTTTTTTAATGAGATAACATAATTACCTTTTAAGGGAAATTGAATATTAATAATATTATTGTTATGTTTAATTTTGATTAACCAATGATCTTACTATTACTAGATATTTAATGTAATAACAATATAGTCACTATTAAGAATCGAGTAATAATTTGAAAGTGAGACAATAGTAATTGTCAAACTAATAATGATACTATTGTACAAGTGGTTGATGATGTGGCAATGTTATCATTGTTAATGAATAATCATGGGGTAATTCATAGTAATATTATTAAGGTATAATCAAGAATCTAATAATAGGGTTATTATGTTAATACTTGTGGAGTTATGCCAATATTTACCTAGTGATGTTATATCAATATTACATATTTAACTATCTTGTCAGTGTAAGTCATCTTGGTCAAAAAGTAATAATAACATTTTAATTGTAAATTGGAGGATATTCTAATGTCGTTATTATTTCAATTAAATATGGTTAATATTATCACTGTCAACTAAGATATATATATATATATAGTGTCAAGCCGACTAAACAATAAAATAATATTAGCATGACAAATAATAGTGTCATTTGTTTGTCCATGAACTATTGTTAAAATATAATGTTATAATGTTTAGTGATTAAATATTTCAATAAATAAAACTACTATTGATAAATTCACATAAAATAATTAAAAAATAATGCTACTTGGAAGTCCTACAAAATTTGGGTCAACCTTTCCAACTTAGGGTGTGCGATGTTGGATTTGCACTACTCAAACCACTCGTGCTTTTCCCTCACCCCGCTCTTGGGTGAGGTGTCCATGACGATGTTGCACAAGTAACTCATTGGATGCATGTAGTTTACATACCATGTTTAGTCATGTGTAGTTTATTGGGACCCCTCTTGATGTGTGTTTGTCTACTTTAGTGTGAGTTTGAAGTAGGTTCATCCTCTCACTAAAGTGGGGGGCTAAATGTGGCAACATAAAAAGTATCCCTGCTACTTTTCCCTTGCCTATTTGGGTCCTCCTTGTGAACTAGGCTTAATGGTGCCTTGATTTAGTGTTGTAATGTGTTTTGACACATTCACATTAGGTCTTGGGCCCTTGTGAATGAATGAATTTGAATTGTACCTTGCTAAAGTGTTGCACAGTGTCATAACACACTTTCATACTTTTCTAAGGCTTTATTAATTAACTAAACCTAATAAATCTATTTTTAACCTTAATCATGCCTTATTTAAAGTGTTGTAACACACTTTCACATTTTTCTAGGGTTTTCATTAATAATTGGGATTTCTTATACTTTAATTGGCCTTATTTTGCATACACAAGCCCCATTTAATGCATCTTTCTGAGGATAATCCCAACACAAATCATTACCCAATCACAATTTAGGTGTTTAAGGTATAATAGCCCCAAATTTAGTGATCTGGGACACATTCGCCACCTTGGATGAATGAGTCCTATGTGGCCCAAAATTAAAATTAATTTAAAATTTATGCGGGATTTTATCCTTCTTGATTTGATGTTAGCTTGTAGTGTTGTAATTTTAGGAATTTTTGCATAATTAAGTATAAATACAAGTTTATTTCACTCATTTTCACCCTAAACATTCAAGTATTCATCCTTATTGCAAGTTTGAGTTCACAAGTGTATTTAAGTGTTTACAAGAGAATTCAAGAGTATTCAAAGGTAGGTTATCAAGAATTTTAAAGCAACATTCAAGCATCAATCATCATTTCAAGGATTTCATGCATCTTATTTATTTTGGAGCTAACAATTGTGATGTAGGGTTTCATGATTCAAGCAAACATTTCATTCAAGATCTATCTTATTCAAGCAAGAGTCAAGATCCACATCCATTAGAGCCTTCTCATACATGTTTACAAAATCTTATTGATAGGGTTTGGTGAGGGTCAACATCATATTTTGTTCATTCATCATTCTCCATTTCTTTTTCATTCTATTTCAAGGTTTGACTACCAAAATGGGGTTTGACCAAGGCAAACCCCTATCCAATATCCCAACAAAATTTTCCCCTCTCCTTTGTGTGTGATTTGTAGGTCTAGGTTATAAATTTCCTAAGGAGCAAGATTGGAGAAAAGTTGTCAAATCATTCAAAGTTTTCAATGTTGTCATCAAGCCTTGGAGAACATTGGAGAACACCTACAACTCACAAATCAGGGTTTCAAATCCAAAAAATAATCAGGAAGGATAGATCAAACCAAGAAGAGCAGGATCAAACTTCAAAGCTTCAAAATACCCTAATTGGATTGATTCATCACTTTTGGTGAATGAGTCCCAGTTCAATCAAAATTTAGATTTTTTCAAATTCAGATACCCATTTGGCATATTCTCATTCTCACACAGACACCCAGATTCTAGACTGATTTTCCTAGATTGGTGAATGAGTCCCACTCAGCATTAAATTAAAAAATTCCAGTGTTTCAAACCTTCATTTATCCATCTCCATATTTCCAAGTGCATACATTCCTTTTTGTAGCTTTTTATTTTGTTTCACTTGCATTTCTAGGTCATTTAGTGAATCTTTGCATTGAATTAAGATTTTGCATTTCATCCTGCATTATACCTTGCATTGCATTTTCCTTTCCAAGTTCTTACTTGGTGGTGAACCACTTATTAGTTTACAATCAGCCCCTAGGACAACCCTATTGCAAGATCTCTTTCTCCTTTGCATTGAGATCTCTAGGGTTATCCTTGAGAGGAATATCTTGGAAAGTGGGTGTGCTCTATGTCCTTAACCATACGATAGCACTTAATAATCCAAACCATTTTTAAGAGGTTCCATCTTGGTGAACCTACATTTAGAACATCATAATTATGATTTGGAGCTCTCATCATCCTAGATTTGGCTTGCATTAACATTGCATTAGGGTTTGCATTAGTTAATTGGCACTCTAGGATTTTAAAATTTTGCATTAGTGAGAGTTCATATAGCTTACATTTTTTCATATCATTTCATTGAAATTAAAAAAAAATCTACATTTTCACATAGTATTTACATCATAAAACATAAAAAAGCATAAAAATCAATTAAAAATTCCTAAAAATTCTAAAAAAAATCCCTACTAGGAGTCATTCGCCACCTTGGGAAAATCAATCCTTGTGCATATTTTGCACTATATTTTCTATCATTTACAATTTTTTTTTTGAGATTCTATTTACTGTTATTACCTTTCTATTCCAATTTACAGACTTTCCGTTTCATCCAATTCATTGTATCTAGTTTCAATTAGTTAATCTTGTGCATTACTTAAATTCAAAATTGCATCTAGAGCATTTCATCTCACATTGTTGCATAGTTTAGAATATGAAATTTGCATCATGGATATGTGCTTTAGAAAACTATGGATGTCCCTAAAGTCGTTAGTGGATGTGTCAAGTTGTGCTTCTGGAAATGCCCCTAATGAAATTGAACTGACTCATGCTCACATAACTCCTAATGCATGTCCTCCTCATGATTATGACAACATGAATAAGTTCCTAAATGATTTCCTTAACAACATTGAAGCTAATGCATCCTTCTATCCATTAATGAAGCAACCAACCCCCCAACAATACCACCCCTTGAGATGTTTAGTTACGTCCTCAAACTGAAACAAAAGTTGAACCTAGTTCCTTTAATCAAGAAAACATTCAACCATTCTATGTTAACAAAGTGACAGACACTCCTATCAACCTAGAAGAGACATATGGAAAAGGATTCACAATCTTGAGTAAACAAGGATGTGATACAACAAGTGAACATGAAATTCATCAACTCCTAGAACAAATACCAATTGAAGAAACCAAAGAGTTAGGATATCAAGATCCCCCTCTCAACATAAATGCTCCTAAAGAATACCTAATACTTCATAGTGATGGTACAGTTGTCTTAGATCCTTCCCATGATATGAATGTCCTTCCTAAAGAACAAGCAATGATTCATAAAAATGAAAGGGATGATAGGATCACCTTACATCCTCCTCCTCAACATTGAACTAGAGAAGTTGGTGAATCTAGCAAGCAGTGAAGGCCTTACAAACTAAAGAAGTTTACATTCCCTTATCCACCATCTGAAATTGAAAGATACTAACAACTACTCCTACAAAAAGGACTTATTACATTACCACCCATGCCAGAAATTTGAATTCCAAATCCTTAAAATAAAAACATATCTTATTGCAAATATAATAAATTTTTTGGACATAGTACTAATGAGTGTCGTGATCTAAAACAAATATTCAAAAGGTTTGATTTCATAATCCCTTAAAGAATTTCCTTTCACCCCTTGTCATGTAATAGTTGTAGAATCTTGTATTCTCACCATTACATGATCTTTCCCATCACTTACCTCAACTCACTCTTGTCTAGCACTCAGTGGGGGCAAGAGGTAGATAGCCTTGTCCTAGTAGTACATGTTTTTTTTTCCCTTTATCTAGTTGTCCACCTTCTATTTAGATTTATTTTAGGATGCATATGACCTGCTTTAGGTTGACCTGCATGTGCCTTACTAGTATTTTGCATTATTTCTTTTTCATTTTCTGATTGCATGTGCATAATGTGATCCCCCATGTTGTTCTGTTGGATGTATCACTCTCTCTTTGTGACATTCCTCTATTTGTATCTTCATTCTTCTTTATGTCGTAATAATTTTTCATTTGTATTGTGTTTCCCTTTTGGGGATGATGTAAGGCAATGATACATGAACATGTCTCTTCCATGTTGACCCAAAAGGATTTTCCTTTGCTTTTTCTATATCTTTTTCATTTGCCTTATGTTTTCCCTTTAGGGATGATGCAAAAAGTTGAGATGTTCATGTTTCTTCCATGTTGACTCGAAATGTTTTTCTTGGTCTTCACTCTCTTTGTGTCATTCTTCCAGTTCTAAGCTCTCTAAAAACATTGTAACAAGAACATATTGACCCCAAATCCATAGATCCCTTATTTTTTGGATTTTTATTTTTGGGGGAAACCCCTCTCTTTTCTTTTGCATGACATATCTTTACTTGGAAACATATGACTTGGCATAGGGCTTTCCAAGTTAGCGCTCATGTCTTCTTTATTAGCATTTATCATTTGCTACTTTAATTAATTTCTCATAGCATGATGTTTAAGAATTTCTTTAAAGTGGGGGCATACATTGGAATTATTCTTTTTCATGGTTCATAGTGCAGTATTCTTACTTTATACTATGTGTTTTCCACTTTGTGGATGACGTTGAGTGTGACATCCTTCAAGAGCATGATCTCTCTTAGCATATTGCATTCCTCTTAGTGGATTGATGTGGCATAATGCATCCCCTAAGTTGTAATTTTTCTATTATTTGATTGGTCCTCTCTTGGAGACATTAGGCACAATGTTCCCTAGAAGTTAAGACCTTGCATGAACTAAGCAAGACCCCCTTGAACGTTCATTACATTGTTGCATTTGCATTTTTCAGTTATAGGGCCAACTTTCATAACACAACTTGCATTCCTATAGAGCCATCTTGTTTTTTCATGAGCTCCAAGCATATGAAGTTTTTCTTGTCTCATGAAGCTCGAAAATCATTTGTTGTGTGGTGCCTTATTAAAGTTATCAAGAGGTATAACTTTGGTATGGTTTGATGGGAAGCTAGACAAGGGCATGAATTTCCCTTAGCCACTCATGTATGTATGTGAGTGCATACTAGCCATTAGTGTATGTGTCTCACCTTCTTGGACTTCTCACCTAGCGAATGACCTAAAGTTTCGTTGCCTCAAAGTGACTATGCATGTTTTGAACAAACAACCTAGATCTAATCCACATCATGATGGAAAAATAGTCAAAGCTTGATCTTCCCTTTTTCTTTTTCATTTTGTTTCATTTTCATCTTTGATAGTTCATACTTTTTCTTTTTTGATGCTCTTTTATAATTTTCATGTGTGTTCTTTTGTGCCTATGTTGGCTTACCATGGGATCTTGATCCTGGGGGCTTGATCATTGTCATCCCATCTCACCATCATTAGCACACTTGTACCCCTCTTGATGTGTGCTTTTCTACTTTAGTGTAAGCTTGAAGTAGGTTCATCCTCTCACTAAAGTGGGGGCTAAATGTGGCAAACTAAAAAGTATCCCTTCTACTTTTCCCTTTCCTATTTGGGACCTCCTTGTGAACTAGGCTTAACGGTGCCTTGATTTAGTGTTGTGATGTGTTTGACACATTAAGATTAGGTCTTGGGCCCTTGTGAATGAATGAATTTAAATGGTACCTTGTTAAAGTGTTGTGAAGTGTTGTAACACACTTTCACACTTTTCTAAGGTTTTATTAATTAACTACTAATAAATATATTTTTAACCTTAATCATGCCTTATTTAAAGTGTTGTAACACACTTTCACACTTTTCTAGGGTTGTCATTAATAATTTGTCTTTCTTATGCTTTAATTGGCCTTATTTTACATCCACAAGCCCCATTTAATGCATCTTTTCAATGATAATCCTGCCACAAATCATTACAAAATCATAATTTAGGTGTTTTATGTTGAATGGCCCTAGATTTAGTGATTTGGGACTCATTTTCCACCTTGGTCGAACAAGTCCCACCTAGGTTTTTAGGTCCCAAACCTAATTTCACACATTTCTCAACATTTTCAAAAATGGTCCCATAAATTATGCTTGGTGGGACTCATTCACCACCTTGGGCGAATGAGTCTCGTGTAGCCAAAAATTAAAATTAATTCAAATTTTTTGTAAGATTTTATCCTCCTAGATATGATATTGGCTTGTAGTGTTGTAATTTTGGAAATTTTTGCATAATTAAGTATAAATACAAGTTTCTTTCACTCATTTTCACCCCAAGCATTCAAGTATTCATCCTTATTGCAAGTTTGAGCTTGTATGTGTATTCAAGTGTTTACAAGAGCATTCAAGAGCATTCAAGGGACTATTATCAAGCATTTTAGAGTAACATTCAAGCATCAACCATCATGTCAAGGATTTCATGCATCATATTTTTTTTGGAGATAACAATTGTGTTGTAGGGTTTCATGATTCTAACAAGCATTTCATTCAAGATCTATCCTATTCAAGCAAGATTCAAGATTTGGATCCATCTCATACATGTTTGAAACATCTTATTCATAGGGTTTGGTGAGTTGCAACATCATATTTTGGTCATTCATCATTCTCCATTTCTATTTCATTCTATTTGAAGGTTTGATTACCAAAACGGGGTTTGACCAAGGCAAACCCCTATCCACTATATCAAAAAAAAATTCCCCTCTCCTTTCTATGTGATTTGTAGGTCTAGGTTGCATATTTCCTAAGGAGAAAGATTGGAGAAAATTTGTCAAATCATTCAAAGTTGTCAAAGTTTTCCTCAAGCATTGGAGAACATTGGAGAACACCTACAAGTCACAAATTAGGGTTTCAGATCTAGAAATCAATCAAGAAGGATAGAGTAGACAGAGAAGAGCAGGATAAGACTTCAAAGCTTTAGAAAACCATAATTGGAATGATTTTCCACTTTTGGCGAATGAGTCCTAGTTTCAGTCAAAATTTAGAGTTTTGCAGTTTGGGATACCCATTTGGCAGATTCTTGTCCTCACATAGAAACCTAGATTCTGGACTGATTCACCAAGCTTAGTGATTGAGTCCCACTCAACATTAAATTCAAAAATTATAGTGTTTCATACATCTATTTAGCTATCTCTATATTTTCAGGTGCATACATTCCATTCTGCAACTTTCTATTTTGTTTCACTTGCATTTCTAGGTCATTTAGTGAAGCTTTGAATTGAATTATGGTTTTTCATTTCATCTTGCATTATACCTTGCATTGCATTTTCCTTTCCAATTTCTTACTTGGTGGCGAACCCCTTATGAGTTTATAATCAGCCCCTAGGACAACCTTATTGCAAGATCTCTTTCTCCTTTGTATTGAGATCTCTAGGGTTATCCTTGAGTGGAATATCTTGGAAAGTGGGTGTGCTCTATGTCCTAAACCATATGATAGCACTTAATACCCCATTTTAATAGGTTCCAATGTGTATTTTTTATTTGATTTTCATTGTTGAGATCATATCATGATGCATAGGTAATGTTGCTCATAAACCATTTAAGTTTATGGGTTTAGTGAGATTCTAAATAGGAGAAATAATACTAGGGTTTTAATTTTTTATTTTAATGAGCTTTAGAAACAATGTTGAGATTACTATATGGTAGAGGTAGGGTTGAATTTATAATCTAACATACCATCATGTAACATACAATTATATCTAAAATGAATGTTGTGTATGCTTTCCACATGCCAACACTTGATTTCCACTAACACTTATAACAAATGAAATTACTTGCTAATGTACAAAGGAGTTGAACCTTTAAGATTTCCATCTAAAATTTTTAGGCAAGGATGATTTGGAAGGAGGATTTAGAAGATCTTGACCAAATATATGTAACTATGATTCCTTTAATTACAAGTGAGCTAGAGAAAATTAAGCACTAATTTCCAATGCACGTTTAAGATAACTAGGGTTTAAAATAGGTTTATAGACCTACCACTAATCTAGAAATTAGATTGTAAACTTGTAAACTAATAGTAAATCACAGTTTGTTATTAAGTTTTGAAGCTAGTTTTGGAGGACTAGGCCACCCTTAGGTGATTGGATCTTGCTATGGCTTTTTCAAAAGTTTCAATTTTAGAGGCTTGGTTAACAAGGATCAACTATACTATAGTTTACAAACCTAGGTTTATGGTTGATTCTACTATTATTTGATGAGTTTTTGATTTGTGTAATGTTTTGTAATAGTCTATGGTTTTGAATGTTTGTAAAATGGAATCCGATTACCCAAATTATGTAATGATTTAGAAAATACAAAGAAACTTCCTATAAATGTGAAAACAATAATTATTGGAAAATGAAATTCTTCCAAAATTTAGATGAAGCTAAGTAAAATGATAACTTTGTTTAACATGCAATAGTATTATTCTATAATTTCAAAAAAAAAAATTACTAGTTAAAACACAATACAAATGTAGTCACAATAATGTGTGATTTAAAGTTTGTTTAAACACCTGTACAAGGACTGGGTCGCCCCTAGGTGAACGAGTCTTTGAGCAAGATTCTCGAAACTACAAAATTGAATGTTTAAATTACTATTTAATATTAATGTTCCTAACTACAAGGGTATGTGCAGGATCATCATGGAAAAAACAGGCCCTTAAGTGGCAAAAAAATTAGAAAAAATAGAGTTAGGCACCTCTACTAAAAAATTTGAATAAGTTATCTATATTATTTCAAAAATATGTAAGAATAGAATCTATAGAAAATTGAATGTAGTTTCTAAACTACTAGGTTTGTTTAAAAAAAAAAGAAATATATTTGGTGAAAATTTGAAATTTCAATGCAGTAGTACTTAAATTTTAGGGAAAAATTAAGAAGTCGGTTATGTCGACCACCCTAATCACAATAAAATGATAATATTTTTATAAGATTTTGATATAAGTAGATGACTCATGTCTCGATGTGATACATATTTTTTTGTAATTTTTTTCCAAGTAAATAATTAATTATGAATTTTGTATTACAACTTTTAAAAAATATAAAAATCTGTATGTCGACCACCTTAACTTGGTCAAAACTTCATGAAATTCAATTTTTATTTTTTTAATCCTATAGTATGCAAAGCATAGAATGTGATACCATTTGAAAGCTATATATTTTTTCAATCAGTCTATTGATCAAGACTTTAATCATAATTTGAATAGAAAATTAATAATAATTACTTATTAAATTCAAAGTAAAACATAATTTATATTGGTGGAAAGCTGAGAATCTCCTTTAAAAACCCTTTTCATTTCATCAATTTTGGGTTAAAAAAGTCATCAGCCACATACCCATCATATTTCCACTTTTTGGCCCATCATGATCCTGGACATACCCACAAATAGGTTTGACAGCTATGACTATTTTTTTAGAAAATTTCAATGCAAAGGAAATGCAAATGTATGATAATTTTGGAACAAAATGACATATTTTGAATACAATTTTGAGATGGAAATTAGATAAAATGATTGAAACACACTATAATGCAACCTATGATGCACTATGAATGCAATAATTTTGGATTTTTATGATTTCTATGATGCAATACACAACCCTAAATGTGAAATGCAATGAAAAAAACCTAGATGAGAAATGCAAAACATAATGATGTAAAACCTAGATCTAGGGTTTGAAAGACTACCAAATCAAGAAGTTATGACGAAAGAGTATCGAGTTCACCAAAATTAAACATAAAAATGCAGTACACTCTAAGTTTAATATTCATGATCTAGGGTGTATTCCATCATTTCTAGGATTTAATTAAGAGGAAAATCAACAAGGTGCATAGATTGAATTTCAACTTCAAAGGCTAGTCAATTAGACCTAGATCTACATCTTTTTGAGTCTTAGGAATGATTTGAAATGACCAACCTAATTAAACTAAATGAACTAATATGATAAATACAATTTCCCGAAGATAAACAAATGGAAACAAAGTTCTACAAGTGGATCTGGAAGTTGCAAATCGATGTGTACTTTTTTTTTTTTTAAGCCAAAAGTGGTAGCCCACTTATAATTTTATTTATAATATTTTAATACATATTGCTGGTTCAGGTGGACATACTGGCGGGAAAGAACCAGCAAGAAAACCCCTAGTCGTAGTCTGAGTAATAGTTTTTACAGATCACCATAAAGACTAGAATTTGGTCATTTATAAGTTTACAATTCTTTATCGTTCCTAATACAACTGAACTAGATCCCCATTGATGACCAAAAAACCCAAACCAAATATACATACTATATGTATATCAGCATCCCTTAAGCCAAAATTCAACCCATTACACATTTAAAACATACATTGTGCTAAAAAGATGCAGATTTGCTTTCAGCTCTTTGAAAGCCATTAACCAAACTTTCTTTAGTATCCACATGCTTTCCTTTATGTTGAAGGTAATAAGATGGAACTGTTTTGTTAATGTTAGGAACATAACGGTAGCAAAAATTTCTTTTAGCAGCTTCTGAAGTGGCTGGGAGTTGCAGATCATGAATACAGACATGACTTCTCAAAAAAGAAATTGCATGAAATTTATTTTTGAAATCATCAATCTCCTCCATAAAAATAGCCAATTTATATTTGTTGAGAACCTGATATAGATGCACAAAAGTATCATGCATTGTGGACAATAACATGCCTTGAAAAATCTCTGCATATCTCTTCTTATGGAATAAGAGGTGACGTGGAAAAAAACCACCTATCAAACCATCTCCCAATGTGAAGTCATACTGTTGAACACTATTTAGCAGGGCATCATTTTCCAAATATGCACTAACAACAAACTTGTTAGCAATAATCTTTAGAACATCAAAATTTTGAACTAGGTCCAAAATATTCGATAAGAAAATAGAAAGAAAATTCGTAGGAAAAATTATCCTTTGCAACTCTGTTTGTTCAATATCCTCCCCAATGATAACTTTAATGCAATTTAAAACAGATTTTCACTTAACTTTAAATACCTTTTGCAATTCATCCTTTTTGATTGAAGTTGAGAAGGGTTCCTCCCAAGATTTTACTTTAACAGGAACTCTGTATTTGCAAACTTTAAACTTTGCCAATTCCATACTCTCAAATTGTCTAGAATGTTAAGAACCAAGAGTAGAATTGTTTGAAACAAATGAACATAGTAAACAATATATAGCCAAACTTCACATTCACACTATGTAAGCATTGGAAAACACCCAGTAAGGATAGCACGGGTGAAGGATAATCGAGGATACATTAAAATTTTGAGCTTTCCATACTCTAATATGAGCATTGTACTATAATATTAGCATTGTACTATAAATGCCGCCAATAAAATGACTTAATATGTTTCAATAGAAAAGTACCATTTTAAGCATCCTAATATTACTGATAGAGAGTTTTAGCAACACTTTAAACCGTGATATCCTTATTGGATGCCCGATACTCCACCAGTTTTGTACACTTTGTCTTATATTGCATAATGTCTTAGATAGCCATGACAGTTGAGGCCACACATGCCATCACATGGCATGAATAACTGGATCAACACAAAATCCTCCAAGCTTATCACAACAATCAATAGAAGTACCCATCTGATAGAATAAGTATAGCAAGTGGTTTAGAAAGCCACAATAGCTAAGGCCACACATGCCATCATATGACTTATTTAAATGAATCAACACAAAATCCTCCAATCTCATCACAGAAAACATTAGTAGTACCAAGTTGATGAAATGTTGCATATAGATTCGACATAAAATTCCTGCCCAAATGTAAAATTTCTTTTCAAATGTGTATATAAAACCACAATTTCCTTTTAGAGTACAATGACATCTGATACTACACATACGAACATATAATAACTACAAACTTGGTACCGTGACCTTCAAAATGATGATGCAATAACATGTCGATCAAAATACTTAAAGCTGAACAAAAGCTACCTCAAAGAAACAATCAATAATCCAAAGATTGCTGAAGTTTTAGATTCCTTATTTATCTTGATTAATTAGATCAAAAAAAAATTGGGAATGCCTTTATATGAATGGGAACATTTGAATTGTTGAAATATTTTTTTATCACTCCCCATCTTTGCTAAATAATCAACAACTTTACTACCTTCATGATATGTATGTGTAATTACTGACCTTTCTAGTTTATCAATTAAACACCATACTTTTTTAAGCACATATTGAAGATTCCAATTTTGAATTCACCTCATTTTGATTGCATTAATTATAATCAAAGAATCCCCTTCTATATGCAATTTTGAGAAACCCCCCGGGATCGCCAGCTCCATACCATATAATAAAGCTTTTCCTTTAGCATAATTATTTGTGGCATTAGAAAAGAAAAAACAATATGCTGCTAGCACTTCCCCTGCCTCATTTCTAAAACAAACTCCCACACTTGAAAGACCTAGGTTACCCTTAGAGGCCCCATCAAAATTAAATTTGATGAAACCCTTTTGTGGAGGGAGCCAGTAGACTAAGGCTCTATTAACTTTTGAGATATCCTTTTTGAAAAGACTACCGTCAAAAGGTAATTTAATGAATTTCCATTTTTTTAGAATTGAGGTGTCCCAATTTGTAAATGAATAATTTATAACCTTATCCCTTTGGACACAAGAATTAACTCCCTCTGAAATAGCTTTCTCAATTTTTAACAATAACACTTCAATCGAGGATTTGATTTTTTTGAAGATCCTCATATTTTTTTCCCACCAAATATTCTAGATCACAAGAGCAAAAATGATGGTCCATATGCATGGAAAAAAAGAGGATTTGAATAAAACCGACCATGCTTGGAAAAGGTCCCATAATGAATTTGGCAAAGGGAAACAAATCTGGAGTCTGTTTTGGATAAAATTCCAACATTGATTAGCCACTACACATTGAACAAATAGATGATCAAATATTTTAGGCTCCATATCACATAAGGGGCACTTGAAGGGGTCAAAAATTCTCAATTTAACAAGACGATCACTTGTTAAAATTATTTTTTTTAAAGTAAGCCATGCAAAACTCCCAGCCTTTGGAAGGACTTTATTATTCCAATAGAATTTGAAGGCTCGTTGAGGTTCAATTGATAAATTTGATTTTGCTAAGACTGCATAGCCTTCCTTAACTGAATATGAACCAACTTTCGAAGATGACTATTAATCTGTCAGACTTTGAAGATAAATAAACTAATCTATCTTTTAGTGAATTATTAAATAAAGCAGCTGAGGATTACTTAATAATGAGGCTGGTGGTGATTTCCAAATTACCTTACTCGATATTGGATTTGAAGACTGAACAAAGTCTAATAAATTATTCCCCCAAGCATGAGATAAAATTTCTTTTGTCTCATGCAACTCTTGATTAGAGACCAAAGGAGGCTTACCTAACCATGAATCTTTCCAAAATTTGACACTTCTCCCATCATTTACTTCCCAAGAAGAATGCTCTGTTATAAGATTTCTATTGTTTATAATAAAATTCCAAATTGTTGACCCCTTTGGAGGATCAGCCACCGTGAAAATTCTAAGTGGGTTGGAACTATCCAAGTATATTTCTTGCAAAATTTTCACCCATTTAGCCTCTGGGCTTGTGTACATCTTCCATGCAAGTTTTTCCCCAAAAGCTTTATTTCTCCATTTGAGATTATGAACCTCTGCCCCACCTTGACTTTTTCCTTTTTCTAGACCTTCTAAGGAGATTAAAGGGATCTTTTTCTTTTCATCAATATTGCCTTTCCATAAGAAATTTATTATTATCTTTTCAATTTCAAAAATAACAGAGGCAGGGGCTTTAAGAACTGATAAGAAATAATTTGGGATAGATTATAAAACTAATTTTATCAGAAGAATTCTGCTAGCTAATGATAACCATCTAGATTTACATGCAAGAATTCTAGATTTTAATCTATCTATGAGCTTATGCCAATAGAAAGGTTTATTCAAACCTTTAAAAAATGGAATACCTAGATATGCACAAGGTAATTTTGCCTCTTGAAGCCTACTAGACCAACAATTTTCCTTTTCAAAACATTAGGAGTATTGAAAATATAAACTTTAGAGTTAGCCTCATCTTTTGACCAAAAACTACTGAATACTTGTCCAAAACTTCTTTAACCTATTGTGCCTCCTTTATTGAAGATTTATTAAATAATAAAGTATCATCAACAAAAAGGTTATGAGTAACTGAGATTAAAGAATTTGGAATTTGTACACCTTGCCATTGATTTTGAGTATGCTTGAATGTAATATATCTACTTAATGCTTCAACCATAATTATAAATAAAAATGGTGAGAGAGGATCACCCTACCGAAATCCTTGAGAAGAACTAAAAAACCCCACTGGACTCCCATTTATTATTATAGAGAATTTTTCCCTTGAAAGACATGATCTTACCCATCTCTTCCATTGCGAAGAAAAACCAAATTTTAATAGTACCAAATTCAGGAAACTCCCAATTTACTTTATCATAAGCCTTCATCATGTCTAATTTAACAATGAATGATGAAAGTATTGATGTGGTTATTGAATGTAAAACTTCATGTGCTATTATTTCCCCTTCACGAGTCTCTCTTCCAGGTACAAAGCCTCCTTGTTCAGGAGAAACAATTTTAGGAATGAGAGATTGTAATCTCAAATAAATTGCTTTTGTGAAAATTTTGTATATAGTATTACACAAAGAAATGGACCTAAATTCAGTAAATGTTTTAGGCTCCTTGACTTTGGGAATTATAGCTATGTTAGTGACATTGAACTATTTTAACATAGATCCCATTCTTCTTAACTCTTCTAGGGCCCATAGGAATTAAAAACATATAAAATCCCAACATTTTTGAAAGAATAAGACTATATAACCATCTGGGCCTAGAGCTTTCTCTAGAGGTAATGAGAAAACCACATCCTTTAATTCTTCTAAAGTAAAAGGCTTTAGTAAATGGTCATTATCTTCATTGGTAACCAAATGAGGAATTGTATCAAGAAGATCTTTTTCATGTTTTTCAACATTGGATTTGTTGTCCATTACCTTTTGAAGAGCTGAAAGAAGTTTAGAGAAGAACTTAATACCTTCATTATTAATATCTTCTTCCTTTGTTAACCAGTTACCGAAAGATATCTCCTGAATAGAATGAATAGCATTAGAGGCTTTCTTAATCTGAGCAAAAGCATGAAAGAACTTTATATTATGATCTCCCTCACGAAGCCATGACTCTCTAGACTTTTGTCTCTAATAATACTCTTCCCTTGCACATAATTCTGCCCATTCTTCCTGAAGAGAGCACTGTTTACATACAAGTATGTATGTAGCCCATTTTTTATAATACTTTCATGTATGCTAGACAAATCTTTAAATACTAAATATTTTCGTTGAAATATATTCTTAAAAACATGATTATTCCATATCTTTATTTGGTACTTTATATGTACCAGCTTCTTGTAAAATTGAAACATTTTAGATCCCTGTTCATAAGGTGCATTCTCCCACCATTGCTTTAAAAAGTCTATAAACTAGGGATCCCTAAACCACATGCTCTCAAATTTAAAAGAAGATTTTACCTTTGAATTAGATATCCCTGATATCGATAAAGATATGGCATAATGATCAGACTCAGGATATGGAAAAATGGTAGAATTTAACTTGTATGATGAAGTAAACCAATTAGAAGAAACCAAAAATCTGTCTAACCTCTCAACTATTTGCAAAAAACCCTTCCTTTTGTTAGTCCAAGTATATTTTCCAGATTCAGGATGAATATCCCTCAAAGAATTTGCTAGAATGAAATGACTAAAGTTAGTCATAACCCTAGCTGGAGGAAAAATACCACCACTTTTTTCCTCTAGTGATGTTATTGCCTTGAAATCTCTTGCAATAATAATTTTATCGTTATCGATTACATCAATATTTGTGGATATTTCATCCCATAGGTTCTTCTTGTCAATTGTGGAAGTAGGACCATACACATTTATAATCCAAAAATGAAGATCAAATTTTGTAACTTCCACTAGTTGCCAAGATGGCTGATTTTTATGAGGTTTAACTAGGAGTAACTTGGGGTTCGATAATACTATCAGCCTTCTCGAGGCACCTTGAGTAGGTGAATGTGAAGATGCCCAATTCTTCCATTTAGATATTGAAGACTCAAACAAATCTTGTGAATTTTTCATTTCCTGAAGTAAAAATATATTTGCCTCACATGCATTTATCAAATGTTTGATGCAGGAGTGCTTGTTAGGGGCATTAATTCCCCTGACATTCCATGATGAAATCTTCATTGAACCCGAGAAGAGTAACATGCTCTCCTTAGACACTTGTTTGACAAATATTCCTGAATTGTCAACTGTGTACCTGATTCAATCTGCTCTTGCATTTTAACAAGATTTGATTTCCTACCTCTCTTCCTAGGGGTTTTCTTGACATGAGAATTTGAAGGAGACTATGATAACATTGGTTCCTGAGATTGATTTCCCTTCAGTAAAAGTAAAGCCTTAGAATTAACCAGAGAGTAGGGGATAACACTTTCTTTGTCATTAAGATCAACAAAATCTGAAGTCAAACTTTTATTAAATTCATAAAACTCTCCAATATATTTACCCCAAAGGCCCTCATCTACTACTATTTCATCAAAAATATCTAAGCCTACTAAAAACATCAGTTTATCAGCTAAAAGTTGAAGCTCCATATCTATAAGATGAGATGAAGTGACTAATTGAATATTATTTTTCTCAAGATTAGAGGGAACCTTTACCTCATCAACTACGTCCTTAGCCGACCAAGAGGAAAAGTATTCCTTTGTGCCTTGAAACATTATTTTCATAGCTAGTTCAGATGCTTGATATTCTGAGGAGAGCTTTACCTAGGGGGAATATAAGTTCAAAGAAAGAGTGGTAAATATTTTTCTGAGATTCCACATGTTCTTTGAAATTGATACATTTATTGTTGCAACAACCTTTTTATGAGGTAAAGTGTATGCATTCAATTGCTCCTCAGTAATGTCCTATGATCTTTTCCTTTTTGGAGGACTATGAGCATAATGAGAGCGTTCAGGGTTATTAACTTTCTTAGCCCTTTCTTCATGACCACATACTTTTCCATTTAGACAATCATCTCTTATTTTAGCATTAGTTAAATGCTCTGATTGGAGAGAAGAGATTACCAATGGACATTGGTCTTGACAATGCCCCTCAATATGACAATTAAGACAAATAGACTTAGTAGATTCAAATAATATTCTTTGAGACCATTTTCCAAATGTAGAGGATAACATTATTTGCTAAGGAAATTGCTTATCTACTTCCATTAGAACACATCTCCTAATAGGCTTTGAAGGGTCTCTAAAGAAATCTTTATCATGAATGAACCGGTGTGTACTTGCTATTGAAAGTTAGATTTGAGTATTGTAGTAGGACTAGGTCACCCCTGGGTGATTGGGTCTTTGTAGTCCTTTATAGAACTTCAAAGTTTGATCTTGAAACCCTCTATCTTCTGTCTATTCATGTACCTACAAATCTTCATTTTCAGATTCATATCTATAATAAATCTGCAAAAGGAATTGTTTGGGTGGCTATATGGGGGTTTGCCTCAGTCAAGCCTCTGTTTTGGTAATTAAACCTCAACAAGTAGCCAAATATCTGATAAAAGACAATGTTTGTGAGCCCTAACTGTTATGAAATAACTTGCACAATAGAAGAATATGATATGAAATATGCTACAAATACTTGATGATAACTGAGAATGAAAAGCCACTTCGAGGGGGAAAACCTCCAAATATCTCTAATGAGAACACACTTCACACTTGATGATGAAATAAGACTCACAACCTCCTATATATACCTATTTATGCCAGGGATATCGCCAAGGATGACTTAGACACACCTATATAAGACTTAGGCCGACCTAAACAACTAAATAACAATATACTAATGATAATATGACTTAATAGAGAGTTAAGATAGCCACAAGCCGACTATTCATAACCCGATGTACAATAATATTAAGGATGCCCCCACTTCTTCAAAGAAGCATTGTCCTCAATGCTAATCAAGTTTGAAACTTTTGAATGAACTCCTCATCTTCCCATGTGGCATCTTCAACTGGTAAATTCTTCCATTGGATGAGATACTTAGTGATAGTTCTATTCCTCAGCTTCTTTGTGCATGTTTGACGAATGCACTCTGGTTCCAAAATGATTCTACCTTCTTCATCCAGCTCAGGAAGTGTTGTTTGAGTGGGAATATTATGCCCAATTACCTTCTTCAAACAGGAAACATGAAAAACTAGATGTATCTTTGTTTTTGGTGGCAACTCCAGCTTGTAGGCAACACTACCAATCTTCTGCATGATTTGGTATGGACCATAATACTTTGGTGACAACTTATTATTCTTTCTTTGCTGCTTTAGTGATATTTGCTTATAAGGCTGCAATCATAAAGATGATCCCCAACTTCAAGAAACTTCTTTCACTACAATGTTGGTATGCCTGTTGTTTTATTCGATTTTGTGCCATGGCTAAATTCTCCTTGAGTCCTGAAAGTACTTGTTGTTGATGAAGCAAGTGGTCTTCTACTGCCTGAACTCTTGGGGACACCTTAATTAATGATGTGATGGAAGGAGGATGATATCCATAAAGTTCCAAAAATGGAGACATTTTTGATGAGCTATGAAAAGAAGTGTTATACCACCATTCTGCAAGTGGTAGCCAATCTACCCACTGGGATTGTTTCTCTGAAGTGAAACAACGTAGATATCCTTCCAAACTCTTATTAACAACCTCTGTTATCCCATCTGATTGGGGGTGGTATGAAGAGCTAAGAGCCAATTGAGTACCCAAACATGAGAATAAATCTTTCCAAAAGTGACTAGTGAATATAGGATCACGATCACTAACAATAACTTTAGGTGTACCATGTAGCTTTTGGATATTCTCCAAAAAAGCTCTAGCCACTGCACTTGCTGTAAAAGGATGTGCTAATGCAATGAAATGTGCATATTTAGTGAGCCTATCAACCACCACCATGATGACATTATGACCTTTAGATTTGGGAATCCCTGTGATGAAGTCCATGGATATCTCTTCCCAACGCTGGCTAGGAATAGATAAAGGTTGCAAGAGACCTGGTGCCTTAATTGTCTCCCCTTTATGCTTTTGACACACCAAACATTCAGCCACAAATTTTTGAACACATCCCGCCCTTTAGCCCTTCCCAAAAGAAATCTTGCTTGACTCACGATGATATGTCTTCAAAAATCTGAATATTCAAGGAGACTCGTACAACTCTGTGAGAATCTTGATTTTAAGGTTGGAATTCTTGCAGAGATACAAACACTCTTTATACCAAAGAGTATCTCCCTTCCAACAAAACTTATCTGAACTACTAGGATCACTTTTTAATTGCTCGATGAGATTGCTAGTCGCAACATCATTTTGCCACTCTACTTTGGCTTCCTCCACCCAATTTGCTTGTAATATTGAAAGGGCACACAATAAGGCTTCATCTTTCTCATCCTTCCTTGAAAGTGCATTTGCTACAATATTTTCTTTCCCCTTCTTATATACAATCTCAAAGTCATATCCTAACATCTTAGTGACCCATTTTTGTTGCTCTTCAGAAGATAGTTGTTGTTCCAAAAAATATTTTAGGCTACCATGATCTGTCTTAACCTTGAAATGTCTACCCAATAGATAAGGCCGCCATTGTTTCACTGCATGGAGTATTGCTAGCATTTCCTTCTCATAAATAGGTTTTAATAGATTCTTACCTTTTAATTGACGACTCTCAAAAGCAATTGGTCGACCTTCTTGCATAAGCACTGCTCCTATCCCATTTCGAGTATCACGTTCCACAATGAATTCCTTGGTGAAGTCGAGAGTGGCAAGTGCAGGAGTTGAACACATCAGCGTTATGAATAGTCGGCTTGTGGCTATCTTAACTCTCTATTAAGTCATATTATCATTAGTATATTGTTATTTAGTTGTTTAGGTCGGCCTAAGTCTTATATAGGTGTGTCTAAGTCGGCCTTGGTGATATCCCTGGCATAAATAGGTATATATAGGAGGTTGTGAGTCTTATTTCATCATCAAGTGTGAAGTGTGTTCTCATTAGAGATATTTGGAGGTTTTCCCCTCGAAGTGGCTTTTCATTCTTAGTTATCATCAAGTATTTGCAGCATATTTCATATCATATTCTTCTATTGTGCAAGTTATTTCATAACAAGTGGTATCAGAGCTTACCATTTGTGGAGATTTTGCCTTCAACCCCCTTAGCTCTACTAGCCTTCCTTCTGATTGAAATCTCATGAATAGTTCTTGGAAGTTCATCTCAATTGTTCCTAATGTAGTAAGCCATTGTACTCCCAAAACAATATCTGCTGCACCCATGGATATCACATACATTGGGGTATCAAGTTGATAATCTCCCATGGATAATTTAATGCTATGACACTTCCCCGAACAACTAACGTACCACCATCTGCAATCAAAACTTGAAACTTTGAGCTGGATATGAAACAATTTAGGAGTACAACTAACTTTTTGTTGATGAAATTATGAGTACTACCTGAGTGATCAACACTGTTACCTTCTGCTTCTTTAGGAACCCCACCACCTTGAGAGTTTGTGGAGCACTAAAACCGAGTGCATGAAAAGAAATGATTGGTTGAGAATCATGTGATTCCTCATTTGACTCCCTTTCATCTTCTAGTATGGGTTCCTCCTCTTCTTCCTCATTGGGACTTTCAATATAAAACAATTTCTTTTCACTACATTTATGTCCTCGACTGTATTTGCTATCACAATTGAAACACAAGCCTTTTGCTCTTTTCTCCTCAATTTGTTGTGGAGTCAACTTAGTAGGTTGTGTTGAATATGCTTTCTCTCTTGTCACATTAGCCTTGCTTCTTAGGAATCAAATATTTCTCCTCTACCTAGTGCTAAGATAAAAGACTCATTTATGGAACTAGGGCTAAACATGTACCTCATGTTGAATGTGATCCTTGAGACCACCCAAGAATAAATCATTCAAGTTTTCCTCCGTGGTGAATCCACCCTTAAGGATAGATTTTGGAATTGCTGAATATAATCCTTAACTAATCCTGTTTGTTGAAGTTTAGCTAGAAGAAGTTATCTGACAGCTATTGCTATATTGTGCTTGGAGTTCCTCTGTAAAAATTGACCATGAGACGGTGAGCCCCTTTACCAGATGAGTGCAAAGCCAACGATACCAAATGAATTGATCTGGTTCTAAATATAAGGAAGCCATCATGACCTTTTGTCCATTTGGGATTTGGTGTACTTCAAAAAAATTCTCCATTTGGTTTATCCATGTTAGAGGATCCTTACCATCAAACTTGCGCATATCCACCTTTGGAAATAAATTCCTAGATCCCATAGGAGTACTAAAGCTTGTGTTAGTAGTGGCTGACCTAGAATTCTCACCTTGGTCGCTTGAGAACTCCTTTCTTGATTCAGCTATGTAGGTGCTTAACATGTTTCGCATGTCCGACATATCTCCTCTTAGGTCACACATATCCATCTTAAGCGAGGAAATTTCTTCCTTGACCTTATTGTTAATTGAGGAAATTTCTTCCTTGACCTTATTGATTTCTTCATTATGAGTAATATCCTCGATTGTTTCACCATCCTTATCAGGAGTCTTCCCCGGAGTGACATCATTCTTTTTACCCCTTGTTGCAGGCCCTGTCATGATGGAAACCACTAATGTTAAAATAAATCACACAAATGAAACTTAAATTCTCTCAAATTTTTACTGTAATCTCCTTTAGTACGTCTTCAAAACCCAATAAAAATTAGACTCCAATTCAACAAGATGTGCGAGATATGCAGATTCCAAAAAAATAGTGTAGAAACCCTAATTCTGAAATAATTCGCTTAATTCTGCTCCAATTCTTCTGAAATATGGACTGTAGCTTCTTCAATATGTTCTTCAAAAACCCTTTAAAAATCAGAAAAAAATTCTCCAAAATATGAAAGATATTCTCTTCCCAAAATCGCCTCCAAAATTGAGAAAAACCTTGCCTCTATGGTGCCAAGATCATGCTCTGATACCACTTGTTATGAAATAACTTGCACAATAGAAGAATATGGTATGAAATATGCTGCAAATACTTGATGATACCTAAGAATGAAAAGCCACTTCGAGGGGGAAAACCTCCAAATATCTCTAATGAGAACACACTTCACATTTGATGATGAAATAAGACTCACAACCTCCTATATATACCTATTTATGCCAGGGATATCACCAAGGCCGACTTAGACACACCTATATAAGACTTAGGCCGACCTAAACAACTAAATAACAATATACTAATGATAATATGACTTAATAGAGAGTTAAGATAGCCACAAGCCGACTATTCATAACCCGATGTACAATAATATTAAGGGCGTAGCACTAACCTTATGTGCATATAAGGTTGTTATGACCTAAATGCAAAGAAACTCTACTCAAGTGCATTAGAGTGTGATTCATATATGACAATGTTAGGATTCAATTAGGGAGAAGTCAAAATACCCTATGTAAATCTAAAAATACAATGATACCTTGCTTTAATTTGTAAATAGAATGAAACTTGAAGATGAAAATAATAGGAAATAATTCATTAGGTAGGGGGAAGTGGCTAAATGTAACTCCCCATCCTAGAATCCATCACACTCTTCTATAAACTTCAACCTTGAATCATGTGATAAAGCTTGATCAAATTTTCAAATGGACTTGAAGACTTGTAATCTCAAAATTTTGTTTCTCCAAGACTCTAAAATTTTCTCGCTTGTTTGAATGCTATCTCTTTTCTAGTTTTCAAATAGTGAAAAGACTAGGAATTTATAGGAATTTCTCTAATTTCTTAACAATTAGATCTTGATAGCCGACATTTACAATTTGAATTTTGAATGTTAAAATGCTTCCAATAATCTATTAAAATTTGGGTCGTAGCTAAGAAGGCTGACCTAGTTGTCCATGGGCGAATGGGTCTTAGCCTAAATTTCTAGGACACACTTGATTAGGGGAAATTTAATGATTGGATGCATTTGTTCAATGCTTGTTTTAGTGTTTGGAAAACAATAAAAATAGGCCTTAGAATGCATAATAAAGGGAATTAGGGCCTTTTTAGGAGGAGTAGAAAATGCTTAAATGTAAGGGTCACTAAAATAGGTCCAAATTAAGTGCAAAATTGTAAGTGTATACAATTTTCTACAGTTACATTGATTAATTGACTATTAATTGATCTAATTTGATAATACAAAGATGTACCTGACAAAGAGGTAGAAAAAAAATTTAGAATAGAAGAGTGTGGACATAAAGGTCCAACCTAACATATAAATTTGAGCTTGAAATTGTTGGATAGTGGTGCTAACACCCTACACCTAGAGAGGTAGATACTAAGAATAAGATTTTAGTCTCATGTTGGTATGTATCTATAAGCTCTCATCCTCTACATTCAATGTCAAAACTTCATCTGTTGCTAATAAAATCCACTTTCCCTATTGGGGTTGACCCTATAGTGCAATGGTTAAGTTGCAAGGGTAGCAGTTGGGCTGCCCAAGGTTCGAATCCCATGGTGGTTGGTGGGAATGCTCACTGGTGCAAGTGGCAAGCATTGTTGCATGGTCAATGAAGGAGGAGCTGAGGTAGAGAGAGATCATGGGGAGGCTGCAGATGGTTGCAAGAATGTCAATGGAAAGGCAACAGATGAAGGGTTAGAGGGTTAGGCTGGCAGTAGGTTGGATGGTAGATTCGACAAGTACTCAAGGCACTCAATAGATGGCGGGAGGAGTAATGATGGAAGAGTGGTAGATGGAGGGGGTACAAAGGTTGAAGGTGCCAAGGAGGAAAGAGGGAGGAGAGGAGGAGAAATGGAGATATCAAGGATGAGGTCACTCGTATATGACCTCATTGGTTCATAGCTCCAATCAAAAGCATAGGGTGCTACCCCTTAGCAGTGATTCACTGAACAAAAAAAAACAAATCCACTTTCCTTATTTTTTGACTTGTAGGACTTGAATGCTTGAATTAATAATTAGGTCTTCAATCCTCTCCAAATTCAATTATGATCTACAACTTACACACATGAAATAGCGGAAAGGGTTGTGTCACAGATGTGATTGTCTAAGTTAAACCTTGTTTTGGTATTTCTACCTCCACAATGACTACGATGGCATAAAAGATAGCTTATTTCTAGTTGAGTAGTGGCTAAATGGTAAACAAGTGATAAATTGACAATTTTCACAACTTACCACTTAGATCTACATTCCTTGATGGATTGAAGCCATTGTACTCATCACCTTCAAGGAGAAATGATTGTTTTATTTGAATTTCTACAAATTTTAGTGCTCACAAAACAAATAAACAAGAAACATATACAAACTCACATGAAAACTTGATGCATTGCTAACATGATGCCTGAATGAAATAATGTTATTACAACTCTACTAATTCTACTCTTGAATCCTCTTATGATTCTTAGTTGATTAATTTATTTCACTAGATCTTGTTAGGTGTTTCAAATGACGGAGATACTTGTATTTATATGCAATTCTTTAATTATTGCAAATTAATTATTGTTAGCTGATAAAGATTTTGAATTTCTAAATTTTAAATTTTGGACATTGACATATTTGAATTAGGTCCAAAATAGGTTGGATAGGGGCACTAGCACCCTATTATAAACCTATTTTTGGGCCTTAAGAATTGTTAAATAGATATTAACTCTTTAATCCCAATTTAACTTTTAATTTTTTGAAAATTATTGTAAAATGGGAAAATTAAATGCACAATTAGGTTCAAGCACATAAGGTGGAGCTAAACCTAGTGTGAAATTGTCAATGGTGTGAAATTATGATGTTATAGTATTCTTTTATATATATTTTTTTAACTCGTTGGTATGTGGAGTGTGAATAGTTGACTTGTTTTGGTATTTTTGTATTTTTTCAAAATATCTTCTAATATTCAAGCACATTTTAGGTTTGATCATTTGTGAACAAATGATTTGAGAAAAAAAATTGAAGAATTTTTTTTACACATCTACTAGTAAGCTTCAAAATATACACACTATAATTTCTTTGTTCCACATATATGGTTGCCCAAATTGTTCATTTGAAGTTTCAATTTTCATTTTATTAATGAATTCAATTGTAAATTGTTTCACTTCGTAAATTAAACTTTTACTAGGGAAATTTACATGTAAAGATTTGAAGTGTAAGTTCAAATAGAATCAAGATTGTTTCAAAAGTTGTGTCATAGTTAGTTTTATATGAGAAATAGGGTTTCTTCTCTTTGTAGTTTTAAGTTAGAGTTTTATTAAATGCATGAAATCTTTCTTTTAATACATGAAATTTCTATCAGTATTTATATAAGCATTTTGAATTTTTATTTCTAAAATGAATTTAATAAATTTCACTATTTTCCTTTGATAAATTATAGTTTGTATGGTTTATATTATTTTTTTAAATTTCAATGGTAACAAATTTAATAATACAACCTACATATATTCAAAATAATTAAATCAATAATCTACATAACTAAATATAGAAAAGCATAATTATAAAATTAATTAATCATGAAATCCAAATTCTTCTTATTTTTTATATGCTCTCTAACCCTCATAACTACTTCATTTGATTTATTTTAGTTAAAGAAAACATAGGCATATTTAAAGTCACAAATTTTATGAGGTGACACTTATAGAGTTATAAGTCGATCTCAAGAACGTTTAAATAAAACCAATTATAAACTAAGACATGGTCTTAAGAAAAATAACTCAAAAGAGATAATTGCAATATATTTCAGCTGAAACAGTTACAAGTTGAAACACCTAGAAGATAATTTAGATCTAATGTTCTCTCCTTCAAACAAAAACCTCTAATGTTTCCCACTTACCTTCCTAATTGAATTCCCTTTTTTAATTCTTTCCATCTCTTCTATTTTTGAATTTGGAGAAACAAAGAGTTAGAATTATTTCCCTTGCCACTTTTAGAAATTCTATACCAACTAAAGTGCTTAATTTTAGGTTTTTTTAATAACTAGTTGGTACGTGGGGTGTGAAAAGTTGACTTGTTTTGGTATTTTTGTATTTTGTGAAAAAAAAATAAAAAATTCGAAGACATTTTACTTTTTATTATTTGGGAACAAATGGTTTGAGGAAAAAATATTGAAGAGAAAAAAATTATACTGTCTTGGTAAGCTTTTAAATATACACTCTATATTTTCTTTGTTTCACATATGATTTTTTGAATTGTTTATTTAGAGTTTTACAATTGTTTATTTAGAGTTTTAATTTTAACATCATTTGCAAGTCCAATTGTCACTTTTTTTCACTTTACAAATGGAAGTTTAATTAGGGAAATTTTACATGTACACATCCAAAGTGTAAGTTCAAATAGATTTTTTTTTTTTTCAAAAGTTGTAACACTTAGTTTTATATGAGAAATATGACTTTTTCTTTTTGAAGTTTAAAGTTTAAGGTTTTAGTAATGTATGGAATCTTTCTTTTATTGCATGAAACTTGAATTAGTATTTAGTGCAATTCATTTGATTAAAGAATATATTTATTATTGACTATACATTATATTATTAATATTGTACGTTATATTATTCAATTTATAGAGGATAGTATGATTTATTTACAATATTAGTATATAATTATATATAAATATTAATAATATATAAAATTAATATATATCAGTATTAATATTATAATTTAGTCTATAAATATATCGTAATGGAGTACTAACATAATTGATAAATTTAATCACTTTGGAATTGATTAGGGAATATGTTGATTTATGTTATTAGATATGAACATTGGATCTATTCATTGGTAATATATAGAAAGATAATGTTTTAAAGAACTTCTCATCAATGTTTTCTTTGGTTTTTGTTCATTTGTGAAAAATTTGAGAAATTCTAATGCTTAAAGATATTTTTTGATTAATTTTTATAAAATATGTTAAGATTTTATTTTTTTGTAAATATTTGGAGAAAAAATGTATTGATGCATTTTGATAATAAGATATACTTAAATGTAATTGGACTTGGAAAAAAATTTCATTTTTAAATATACTTCATGTTTTGGATTCAAAAATATCATTAATACACACTTCTAATGTTGTATCAATTCTTTAATAAAGTACTTATAAATTCAACTATCGACCTCTTGTCATATTTGTAAGACATTCTATATAAATTACAATCAACACACCTTTTTTTAATACAAGTACTAATATAATCAATATAAATATCAATTTTTTTTGTTATTTTCCCAAAATCTCTCCTTATAGGTCATGCATTATTGTTCTAATCTATATATTAACAAAACCTGAAATGCATGCAAAAAAATCATTAAACAAAAACTTAAAAATTTATTAAGTGTACTAATAAATAGAAAAACAAAAAATATTGATCTGAATCAATTGTGTGACTAACACCTCATAACGTGGCAGATGTTACCTGTTTACTCACAGATCACTGCCAGACTGTTATCAATTATTTTTTGATAGATAAGACGTCAATTGTCGTTTTAGGAAGTTACTGTTAAAACCAACACAGTTAATGATTGCTATTAGGCGGCTTTGGCGTGGCATCCCAAGTAGCTAAATCAGGGAAAAGTTCAGAGTGGTCGTAGAGTTGCGTCATGACTTGCAAATCTGGCTGAAGCGGAGGCATCTGAACGCTCTCCTCAAGTGGTATATATTCTGGAGATTGTAACAGATATTTTGTATCAGTCTCCTCCTCTTCTTCCTTTTCTTCTGCCACTGGAAGTGCTTTATCTTTTTCTGCGTCTCTGGATTGAATCGAAGCTTCCGGTGGTGCTGCTTCTTCGACGCTTGTACCCGCCCCTGTCGAAGAGACGACGTCGTAGGCGGAGCCAACCGCGATGGCAGTTGTTCGAATTGCCTGCGGTGATGGATTTCTCTCTGCACTTGCCACCTCCAGTGCAGTTGAGTTAAACTGCGAGTCTGGAAAATTGAAAGACGTTCCATCGGGTCCTCGCAGGCACAAGAGCGCAGCGTCATAAGCACGGGCTGCAGCGTGGGGAGTGAAGTATGAACCCAGAGATATACGCTCTCTCTTTCCTGACCGAATTTCGGCCACATATTTTCCCCATTTTCTCTTTCTCACGCCTCGGTATCTGACTTCTTCTCCACCATTCGGCGTATTGCAAAACGTTTAGCCTGGATGCTATATTTTGCCTGATTCTGAGGATTAATTTTGTACTTGACTATGAATGATCCAGAGTAGCCTATAGACGAACCAAGATATGCGTCCTTTTAACATCCCATATTGATAGATACGTGGTCGGCGAGGCCTAAATATCGACATCTGTACCAGAGTCTTATGTCTGTTAATTTGGAAGTGAAAAAGGGATTCGATGAACTTAAGAAACAATTCACCAGCTCTTCGAACTCTTCTGTCCACTCGCTGGTCGGTACTTTTACTTTGGAGTCGGCACAATCGTCTTTTAACAAACGATTATTTTGTACTTCACTATTATTAGTTGGAGATTTAGATGGGGTCCGCATTTTATTTGTATGGAAATTTATTAGAAGGAGACTTAAAATATTTCATTTCATTTCATTTCAAAAAGCGCGCATATTGAGAAGATCCATTTTACACTTCATCTTTATAAAAAAATGTATGTTGTATGTATGTTGTAAATTTTTTTTTTTTTTGGAAAATTCATTAGATAGAGTCATCTTTCTATTTCTATGAAAATCTATTAGATGTGAACTTAAAAACATGTATTTCAACTATATTTGACACTATTTTGTATTTTGTATTTTGTATTTTCATGAAAATTCATTAGATGTGGACCTTAAAAAAGGCACATTGCAATGACATTCATTTTACACCTTATCTTAATGAAAATATACTTTATGCTTTCTATTTCCATAGAAAATCATTAAGTAGAGACTAAAAACACATTCTAATTTAATTCATTTTACACGTCATATTTACTAAAAATATATTTTGTATAGAAAAATTCATTAGATGGGACATCAAAATGATTAAAATTGTTGTAACTTCCAATAACCAAATGAGAGCAATAGACAAAGAACAACTAAATTAGGCTATCAAACCTAATATTCCCTATTAGTTATTCTTCTATTTCTACTAGGACACATTATGAATTATAAGCATATCAAAATTCAACATTTATTCTTTAGTTAAAATATCTGTAAAATTTATATCTCTTATTTAGCATCACAATGAGATCAAGTTCTATGGAAATGTAGCTCATTCTATTTGAAGAGAAAATGTTAAGCTCCATACTAAATGTAACATTTACAATATCTTAATTTATGATTAAAATGAATGTTCTATATTAGATTTATAATTTATTATGACTTAGAATTGGTAGTGTTTATTTATTATATGGAATTTTGAGTCTTGTACACATTACACAACATCTACTACTTATTAAGATGCATACTGACTTGATTAGTGTCTCATCACTAGTATTATCATTTCTACCCATGCAACCATCTTTTAATGCTTCCAAATATGTAAATATAATTGAAGGAAAACACATTGTGAGATCTACATTCATCTTTCACCATTTGTTGAGGTCTACATGCATCATTTGACAACTATTGCCAATGTTTTCACTCCTTTTTTTACCATCATTATTATGCTTTGCATGTGATGCATAGGTGGAGCTTCTCAAATAATATTTATAGGTATGGGTTTAATGAGCTTCAAAATAACAAAAATAAAACTTAGGAAATAATCTTTGATTTTGGTGAGCTTAAAAACTATTAATTATTATGTTATTTTACTATTTTAGTGTTAGGGTATAATTTTCTTGATTCATTTCATATATTTTGAAGAAAACACATTGTGAGTTCACACATTTTTCCTTCACCATCTAATGAGGTGTGAATTTTTTATTTGAGTTCCATTATTGATCTCATTACATGATGCATAGGTAATTTTTCTCATAAACCATTTACATTTATAGGTTTAATGAGATTCAAAATAATAGAAATAAAATCAAGGTTTTAAATTTTTATTTTAATGATCTTCAAAATCCTTTATTGAGATCATTATATGGTAGAGGTAACCTTGAGTTTTTTCATTTAACATACCATCATGTAACATAAAATCATATCTAAAATGAATGCAATGTATGATTTTCAAATGCCATCAATTGAGCAATACACAGACCTCAAAGATGGCATTAATGCTTATAATAAATAAGTTTGGTTTCTAATGTAAAGGAGGGTTTTTCTATGGGATTGCAATCTAAAAATTTTAGGCGAGGATGATCTAGAAGGATGCTTTAAAAGATCTTGACCAAATATATGTAATTATCATTCCATTAATTACAAGTGATCTAGTGAACATTAAGTTTCCAAATTAATTTGTGACATTTCTTATGAATAAAAATGGATTTAAATTATAATTTAAAAATAATTTATGTGGATATTAAACTATTACATATCAAACTAAAAATTATGATGAAGTAGTGGATGACCACTAATATTTTTATTTTCTTTGAGTAGAGCTAATTTGTTTTTTGATTGTATAGTCTCATGTCAAGTGATAAATATAATTAGAATGTCACAAAGACATAACATGCAAAACATTATATGCTACTTATCAATTATTATACACTAAATTCATCAAAAAATTATTATTGACGTAAAACAATCATACAAAAGGTCCAATTTGATATTTTAGTACGAACTTCTTGCTAATACTTATTCCTACACAAACTATCAATTTTACTCTAATTATTAAATTGAATATGTGCATTAATTATTGTTTAATTAGAACATTCATTTTAATTATATGATGAGGTAGAAAAGATCAACCTTACCTTTACTATGTAGTGAGTTAAATAATGGTTTTCAAAACTCATCGAAACCCAAAATTAAAACCCTTAATTTATTTCTATTATAAATTAAAAATCATTAAGTTCATTATTTATGTGCTTGTGATCTTAAAATTGGTGACCAAACAATAATCTTTGCATATATTAAACTTACAAATCAAATTCAAGTTTTTAATAGTAGTAGGTCATGTATAAATGGACACACTTATGATCCAAAATATTAGACATATTTAATCGGCTTAGTAAATGACTAATAATACTTTATAGTTTCTTTAAACAAAACTATTATATTCTATTCTTATAAGATAATCAGATGTAGGTTACCTATTTTTCCCCAAAACTTGAGAATCATTGATAAAGTTGATTGTGAGGCTACTAAGATCTATATTTTTGTACAAGGAGATTACCTTTATTTTTATTATCTTTAAAAACTATTTGAACATGAATTGATAATTTTAGTCTAATTTAAAAGTTTATTTCATTGATTGTATGCTGGTATATCTATGCATGTGAGTCATTTCAACACATGTAAAAATTATGTCTTAGGCATATTCCCATAGGATTGAATAATATGGAAGTTTTAGTCGGTTTCTTAGAGGCATGTTAAATGATATGTCTAGTAAATGAATTAGATTTGGTGAAAATCGTATGGAGTTAAATCATTAAATTAAATTTAATTTTTTAAGTTTCAGTGTAGTGTAAAATTGAAAGGTATTAAGGTAGATAGTACAACCTATTTATTATTATAGTGTCAAAAAGTGTCGTTGTTCACATTTTCACACTTAATATGCGAATGGTTAACATTAAAATGAGCTTAATATCACCTCAATCTAGTGTTATAATGTGTTTTAAACATTCACATTAGGTCTTGGGGTCTTTTTAAGCTAAATAAAACCTAACTTTTCCTTAATTTAGTGTTGTAAAGTGTATTTATTTACACCTTCACATTAAATTTAGGAGGCTTGTAAACTAAATGGACCTAATCTAGTGTTGTAATGTGTTGTACACATTCACATGGGATTTTGGGCCCTTCTAAGCTAAATTGACTTGATTTTACCTTAATTTAATGTTGTAAAATATATTTATTTAAACTTTCACATTGAGTTTTGGGCCCTCTAGCATTTATGACCTTTATATAATCATTAATAGGCCCCTAAGACCCTATATTGTGCATCTCGATGCATATTTTAACCAAAATCCTGATATAGACATCAAATAAACTTAATTTCTTAAAACCCTGACACTTTCTCTCCAAAAAGCCCCTGTGGGATCCATATGCCACCTTGGGTGTATGATTTCCACCCAAGTGGGACCCACATGCAACATATGGCATATGAGTCTCACCCAAGTGGGACACACATGCTACAGATGGCGTATGAGTCCCATTTGACCTATTTTTAAGGATTTAAGTAGGAAATCAAGGTTTTAAATTCAAATTTCTTGAATGTCAACCTCTGAGATCTATGGACATAGAAAAAGTAACCCTTCTAGTGGACTTTGGCTCGATTTTGCCTAGATTTAATGTTGTAATGTGGCCAAAACATTCACTTTAGGTCTTGGACCCTTGAGAATCATTAAGACTTCTAAGATGTCTTGTAAAAGTGTTGTGAAGCGTTGTAACCCACTTTCACACTTTTCTAGGACCCTCTCATTATAATTCACTTAAATATCCCATTTTTTATCACTTACCAAGTCTTATTTCAAAGTGTTTTAAGGAGTTGTAACAAAATATCATGCTTTTCTAGACTTTTCCTCACTAATTCAACCATTTCTTATGTTTAAATGACCCCTTAATGCACTTTCTAGTCCTACTTAAGTGTATTTTTTAGGATATTCCCGTTAAACCTTATTTAATGTACTTTAATTTCTAACACCCATTGAAATTGCCTTGGTGGGACCAAGTCACCACCTAGGGTGACTTAGTCCCACTAGGCACAAAAATCAAAATAATTTTAATTTTCTAGTGGGATTTTATTCTATTACCCTTGAGATTGGCCTGTGATGTGTTAATTTTAGAAAATAATGGAAAATCAATTATAAATAAGGGTTTCTCCTCTCATTTTAACACTTACCAATCTATTCATTCTCAAGCACCTAATTCATTCAAGCATTCAAGCACTGTAAGCATCATCAAGTCATCCATTGGAACACTTCATTGCATATCTTTAGACTTACACATCAAGGGTTTGGTAAGTTTATGAAATTGCATGTTGTTTATTTATCATTCTCTTCTCATTTTATTTCATCATCTAGGGTTTGACTAAGGAAAACCCCTATAATCTAACCCTTAACCCTTTTCCCCCTCTTTGCATGTGTGTTTGCAGACCTTGTATGTAGATTTGTCAAAGAGGAAATTGTCAAAAAGGTGTTGCAAAGTCATCAAAGTCAACAAAGCCCTAATTGAAGCTTGGAGACCTCTTTCAACCCAATTTTTTGCAAAATCAGGATTGAACACCTATCAGAAAAGCAAGTACAGATCGAAAGCTACAGGATCCTATTCTGAAATTCTAGAAATCCCTAGGTGGATTGAGTCACCATCTATGGAAATTAGTCCCATTACTAGGCATGCAAATTTACCAGGCATGCAAATTTATTTTTACATTTCTGAGTACCCATTTGTCAGATTCCTATTTTGGTAGATTTTCCTTGAAACTAGACTAAGTCGCCCAGCTTGGCGTAAGTGTCCCAACCAACATTTCCAATCAAATTTGTAGGATTCTAGAGCCTCTTTGCATTAGACTTCATATTCTAGGTTCACCTCTCTAGTTATATTTAATTTTTTCATCATTTGTTTGCATTCTTAGGTGTTTTTGCATACATCACTGTATTTTCTAGCACTTTGCATTTCATAGGTTTAGCATCAATAAATCATATTTCTTCTAGTTTATTGCATTTAGACATCATAATTAGGCATATTACACCCACATCACATCAATATTTGAATGTGAACATTAGATTTTTTCCCAATCTTTGTCCTTTTAGGTGAAAAACCCTAGAAGGACCATAAAGCATCGAGGTGCCAAGATCTTTGTTTACATTTTGGTGAACCCAACTTTTGAATTTTTTTGCTTTTGATTTAAAGTGCATCCTAGATTTCACTTGCATTAGCATTGCATTAAGTTTTGTATTGTTTAAATTGCATCCAAGGTTTTAAAAATTGCATTAGTGAAAAGCTCATATAGCTTACATTTTTGCATCATATTTTATTAGAAAAAAAGAAAATTCTACACTTTCATACTATATTTGCATCTGTGCATCTGAAAAACACGAAAATGCATTCAATTTTTTTGAAAAATCACAAAAAATCCTCATTGGGACTAATTTTCCACACTGGCGACTTAGTCCTTCTACACATTTTGCACTGTAATTCTTGGCATTTTCTACACAATTTCTGCATTTCTATTTTGTGTTACTACATCTTTGTTACAATTTCCATAATTTATGTTCTTAGCATTTTATTGCTCCTATTTTTCATTTCATTTGCACCCACCCCACCTTTAGTAGCCTTTGTATGAGTGTTTGGTGCCCTATTGATAATACTTTAGTGAGAAGAAGTTCATGACTCATGGCCTCCTGCGATAACACACTCGTTGTGGACCTTGGGTTGTCTTGAGCTACTACTCTTGGTGTTAACAATAGTGCATTAGGCATGGAACTTACCTTTAGCAATACTTTTCCTTCTAATAACATGCAAGTTAACACACAAAATGATCATATCCCACAAGACAAAGTCATTAACATTCATGAGTATTTAGCATATTTGCAACAAAACCTGTGTCTTGAAAACATTTCAACCATTGTGATTCCTACTATAGAAAATATCCATCACCTGGTTGAAAGTGATGAAGGCTTAAACATTATGAAACAAATTGTTGAGATATACAACAAACATGCTCCTTCCACATCCTAACCAATGAACACTGTGGCTAGTCAAGGAGTACTTAACACTCGTCTTTCCATAGTAGCATCCATACCTACCTACACCACTCCGCAAGTCACAACAGGGTATGTGTAGGAACATGATGGGCCAAAAAGTGGCGATATTATGGGTATTTGTAGGGTATGTGGCTGCCAATTTTTTTTTTACCCAAAATTGATGAAACGAAAAGGGTTTTTAGAGGAGATTCTTAGCTTTCCACCAATATAAATTATTCTATAATTTGAATTTAATAAATAATTATTATTTATTTTCTATTAGAATTACGACTAAAGTCCTGATCTTTAGGCTAATTGAAAAACATCTATAACTTTCAAACGGTATCACATGTTTTCAATCTAAAACATGCATCACATTCTATGCTTCACATACTATAGGATTAAAAAAAGAAAAATTAAATTTCATGAAGTTTTGACCAAGTTAAGGTGGTCAGACATACGAGTTTTTATATTTTTTAAAACTTGTAATAAAAAAATCATAATTAATTATTTACTTGGAAAAAAATTACAAAAAAATATGCATCACATCCAGACATGAGTCCTATACTTATATATAAAATATTATAAAAAAATATTATCATTTTATTATGGTTAGGGTGGTCAGACACCTACTTCTTATTTTTCCCCCGAAATTTAAGTACTACTACATTGAAATTTCAAATTTTCACCAAATAGATTTTATTTATTTTTAAATAAACCTAGTAGTTTAGAAACTACATTCAATTTTCTACAGATTCTATTGTTACATATTTTTTAAATAATATAGATAACTTATTCAAATTTTTATGTCAAGTTGCCTAACACTGATTTTTTCTGATTTTTTTGCCACTTAAGGACCTATTTTTTCCATGATGATCCTGCACATACCCAACCATAATGCAACAGGTTGGCAATGTGATTCCTTCCTCAACTATCCCTGCTAGAATTCCTACTTCTTCTATGGCATTGAATGTTTTCTACTCTTCCACCATACCCTCTATTAACATCACATTCACTTTCCCTACCACTACATACACTCCATCACCACTTTCCCTTCCACCTCACACTACTTACATTGACCCTCTCATTACACAACTTTCCCAAACCATCTCCTCCATGCAAAAATAAATATCCACCATCAATTAAAACTAGAACGGACCATCCACCTATTATGTTTGAAGCAACCCACTATCTTTGGAAATCCTAAGAACACCAATGCCACAAGGAATACAAATTCCTAGATTTGAGAAGTATAGAGGAAAGGATGATCCTACTAATCATGTTAATGCTTACACAACCTTATGCAGTGACTTCATCCTTGATGATAAATTGTTGGCCAAACTAAATTGTAGGACTTTAAAAGACACTACCTTAGAGTGGTTTTCATCCTTACCAAATAATTCAATTTGTTCAATTGATGAACTAGTTGATGCATTCATAAGTCATTTTCAAGTGCATATGACTCCCAAAAAGACATTGGATGATTTAATGAGAAGAAAATAAAATGTGGATGAAAAAGTAACCGATTTCATCTCACGCTATCAGTCACTTTATGCCCAACTCAATGTCAAGATTCATGATCCGCATCTCCAAAATATGTTCATTGAAAATTTACAAAATCAAATTTAGGATAGATTGACCATGACGAAATTTCCCTCCTTTATGCACTTGTGTACAACCCTTTGCAATTATCACAATTTGGTTAGTAGTCATGATGCAAAGTCCACTTCCAACCAAATAGAAAAATCTAAACCTAGTACTTCAAACAATTGACAACCATTTTGAAAACCAATCAAAGGATTCTTACAATTCAATCCCCCTCAACAACCAACTCAACCTGTGAACAACCAAGTCATAGTTGTTAAAACCATGATACCTTATAGTTATGGAGATCCAAAATGATAGTTTACACCATTACCAAACACTCTTCATAACACCATGTCCCAGCTATTGCAACAACATATGATTACTTTACCTACTGTTAAACTACTAGATCCAACTAAGCCTTTGCCTCTAGCCTTTCAACCCAACGATTATTTCCATTATCATAGACAAAATGGACATGATACATAAAAGTGTAAGCATCTTAAACACATAGTGCAAGACCTCATCGATTCTATCTATCTATCCATTTCAAATTCTAATGTTAAAGGCAATACGCCTGTTGCCCCACCTAATCAAAATTTGCAAATTTTTACCAATCTAATGCCCAAACATGATGTGTCATTCGTCAAAGCTAGTGAAACTCAAAAGAATGATGTGATGACTATTCATAAAGATAGTGAACATCCTAATCCTATTCCACATACCACTCATATTAATCCTATGCATGATATGGTAGGCACAATAGATACCATCCCTCGCAAGGGCCCAACTAAGAAATCTCTTGATATTACTTTCTCTTCTGAGGATATTCTTCCAAATCTTCCCGATGGTCCTCTTTACATAGCCAACCATATTTATGATAAGCCTACTAATGTGATACTCATAGATCCTGCTTGTGGCGAGAATGTGATAACTATGGGAATTTTTGGTGTTACATGATATTTATCATGATTATTATGACAAACTGAGAGCATGGATCAAAACACACAATGGTTTTATGTGCCCTATGATAGGATCAACTGTCCTTCCATTACAGATAGGTCCTAAGATAGTGGTTGTAACATTCTCCATCATTCCACAATCGGATTAGTTTCATTGTGGCTAGGCCATCCATGGCTTCGCTCGATGAAAGTTGTTTCTTGAGTCATACACAAATGTCTGAAGTTTTTGCATGACGATGACATCTTCACTGTTCACCATAGTGGCTTTAATCCTTTTTCTTCTAAAGGAAATTTCTCCTTAGAAGCCTTTTGTCTCAAGCCCACGGAATGTATCATGCCTCAAATACTTTTTTTTCATTGCTTACCAAAAGTTTAAAGCAAAGAAAATTGTTGCATTGTCCCTCTACAACATGTTCCCATCCACTTTCGACACTCCCATTCTAGATGAGACAATTTACTTCAACCTAAATATAAACCAATAACTCAAGATCAACCAACAATAAACACTTCACCTTCATCATCCAAATGCCCAAGAGATAATGAAACCAACCCCATCATGCCCCCTCGCATAAAACAAGTTTATAAAGTAAAAGAGAAACTGATTGACCCACCTCCTATGATTCATTTTGTTCCTAACCATAGGGAAGACAAGGAGCCTATAGTGGATCAACCCTCTCTTACACCAACACAACTTCAAAATAGAATCAAAATAAATCTAGGTGCTAGGGAGCATTAGTGTTGATGCCGTCTCCTTGCTCATCAATTAAAAACTAGAGAAAACAAAGAAAATCAACCTCTGCATTTGACAAAAGCAATGCATGATGATCCACCTCCCCAACCACAACAAGATGATCCAATACAACAACCACAACTCATAATAAACTTATGATTCAACATTACCATTTGTGCTGCTGTCTTGATTAATCTAGATGACGATGATGAGATCACTCAAATAGATGAAGAGGTGCACAATGACCTGAATACATTGTTCATCTTTTCCATGAGCTTAAATGATGCATCTCCTACATAGAGGATAGAACCCTGTACTTCTCCTAGTTCAGCACTTGCTCTTGTCCCTTTGGCTAGTTGCCCACCCTCGGCACATCATGAACATGATTGGGAGTTGGATGACTTGCTTTACAGTTGACTCACATTTTCCTTACTAGTCTTTTGCACTTTCTTTTTCTTTTTCCTTTTATTTTGTGTGTGCATGTGCGTATCATGCTCCCTCATGACGTGAAATTTGATGTTCTCTCTCTTTGTGCATTTCCTCTATTTGTACCTTCACTCTTCTATATGTCATACATTGCTTTCACTTTTTCCTTTTTCCGTTGTTTTGTGTTTTCCTTTTGGGGACAATGCAAAGTATTGAGATACTCTATGTCTCTTCCATGTTGACCCAAAAGGTCTTTCTATTTTCTTTTTTCACCTTTGTTTTTTGTTTTCCTTTTGGGGATGATGCAAGGCATTGAAACCACAATGGGTCCTTCATGTTCACCCAAAAAGCTTTCCCTTTTCATTCACCTTTTCATTTTCATTTTACTTGTATTTTCATTTTGGGGATGACACAAGGGATTGAGACCACAATGTCTCCTTCATGTTGACCCAAAATATTTCCCTTTTTTATTTGTCTTTTCTTTTTCATTTTTATTTTATTTTTCTTTTAGGGATGATGCAAAGCGTTGAGACACCCTATGTCTCTTCGATGTTGACCCAAAATGGATTTTTTTTTTCTTTTGTTTGTGCTTTCTTTGCCTCATTCTTCCAATTCTATGTGTATTTGTGGAATGGTGATAGTTCCAAGCTCTTTAATCAAAACATTGCAGCAATGAACATACTGACCCAAAATCCATATATTTCTTATGTGTTTGGTGTGTTCCTTTCAGGGGAAAGCCCTCTTTCTTTTGTACCTTTTTCATTTACATGACGTAGCCTTACTCAAAAACATATGACTTGCAATAGGGGCTTTCCAAGTTGGCTCTCATGTCTTGTTTCCTTTTTTTGTATTTTTATTTTCCTACTTTAAAGTAATTGCTCACAGAACAGTGTGTAGCAATTCCTTTAAAGTGGGGGCATACATTGGCATAATTCATTTGCATTCTTGTTCTTTTTTCTTAGTGCATCCTTCTTGTTCCATCGATGCATTTGTCACTTTGTGGATGACATTGGGTATAATGTCTTTCATAAGCATCATCTCTCTTATCATATTACATTCCTCTTAGTGGCTTGATGCAATGCACTGCATTCCCTAAGTTGCAAATATTCTATGCTTTGATTGGTCCTATCTTGGAGTCATTAGACACAATGTTCCCTAAGTTAAAGACCTCACATGAATTAAGCAAGAATCCTTTGAACATTCTTTTGCATGTTGCATGTTGCATTTTACATGGCCACCTTGCATAACATAGCTTGCATGCCTGTGGTGCCATTGCATTTGTTCATGAGTTTTAAGTAGACGAAGTTGTGTCACCAAAAATTGTATACTCTTGAAGAAAGAGACAATTTTTTGATTAATTTGGTCCTATTTTAGACACCTTGCATCAATCACCCCTTAAAAACTACATTTATAGGCCCCTAATGCTCATGATTTTGGATTTTAAGGCCTATTTCACTCACAAATCACTTAAATACTGACAAATAACATTCAAACCACTCAAATTTTATGAAACCCACCTCAAAAATCCTTGGTGGAACTAAGTCGCCTAAGGTGGTGACTTAGCTCCTTTTGGAGTATTTTCCACTTTTGAGTAGGAAAATCACTGACCTAATTCAAATTCTCGAGGGATGTCATCCTATGAGGTTAAAATAATGATTAATTCAATGTTAATGCCTATAAATACATGTTTTTAGGTCATTTTTGACATCTCCTAGTCATTTTTGTAAAGAAAAAATCAAAAGTCAAGAGAAAAATATCTTTCATAAGAAGTTTCATTAGTCTTTCTACAACAAAGTTGAAGCTTAAGGGCAACAAACTAGGGTTTTTTCAGGTCTTCAAACTCACTTTTTATTCAAGATCTCACATTGCAAAGGGTTGATCGTGGATTCCTATGGTGAATCATGGAGAAATCTAGGTTGAGAAGATGCAACTAGCCATCAAATCACACCTAAATACTTGTTTTCAAAGTGATTCCATCTTCCATTTTCTCTCTATCTTCAAATTTAAGGTTTTAATAACATTTGGATGTCATTTTAATTCATTTGGAATGTTGTAGGGTTTCTTGGATTGAAGTATTGCATCATTCAAGTGTCATTTTCTCATCTTATTCTTGCACATTAGAATAGGGTTTTGTTTCATTTTAGCTTTTCTTAATCTTAGACACACTTAAGAATAAGGTTTTATGCACATTTTATCTCTCAAAAAGTTAAAATACCAACTAGGGGTTTGACCAAGGAAAACCCCCCATTAGAAATCAAATCATCTTCTATTTTATAGGGTTTTTTCAAGATTCAGATCTAGATTTCTATCAAAAAGTAGGCTGCAGGTTGTGGGATTTCGTTTCCACTTTTCGATTTTTAGAAAATCCAAAGTGGACCAAGTCACCCATAGTGGCGACTTAGTCCCACTACACTGAGTTTTTAGGGATTTTTACAGTTTCAGGTACCCATTTGGTAGAAACAACTTTCTGGGCAGCTTCCCTGATCTGGGACTAAGTCACCTAGCTTGGCATAAGTATCCCAATTGGCTTAAAAATCAAAATTTCTATAATTTTAGAGGTCTATGCAATCTCCATTCAACTCTTCATGAGTTTCCAAGTGCATAGTTTTTGTTTTACATCTTTATTTTGTTCTTTATTGCTTCTATTTCATCTTGCTGCATATCATAGTGTGTTTTCCAACACTTTGCATTTCTTGGGCTTTGCATCATTAAATCATTTTATTTTTAGATCAGTGCATTAATACATCATAATTAGATACATTTCATCTCATTTAGATTAATCTTGAGTGTATAAATTTTCATTTTGGACCCCATTCTTTCTACTTTTACGTGAAAAACCCTAGAAGGAGCTTAAAGCATTTAGGTAATCCAAAAATCAGTGTCCACATAAGCTTTTCTTGTCTCATGAAGCACGAAATGAAATTTTCCTTTGTGTCACATTATTAAAGTTTTCAGGAGGTATAACTTTAGTATGGTTGAGCGGGAAGCCCATTCCAAGGCATGACTTTTCCCCATAGCCACATGTGTGTTTGTGAGTACATACCAGTCATGAGTGTATGTTTCTCACCTTTTGGGCCTTCTCACCTGGTAGCCATGAGTTCCATCACCCCAAAGTAAGTATGCATTTCTTTTTCTGAATAAACAAGCCTAGATCTAATCCACAACGAGTTGGATAGACAATCAAAACTTGATCTGACTTTCTTTCAACTCCTCTCTTTCATTCATTTTCATCACTTTCATGTGTGTTCCTTTGTGTTCATGTTTGGTTTACCATGGGATCTTGATTCTAGGGGCTTGATCATCCATCTTGATCATTTTTGTCTCATCTTACCAACATGTGTACATTTGAACCCCTCTTGATTGCAAAATTGACTACTTTAGTGTGAGTTTGAAGTAGGTTCATCCTCTCACTAAAGTGGGGGCTAACTGTGGACATGGAAAAAGTATCCCTTCTACTTTTTCTCATGTTCAGGCCCTTCAAGTGGACTTTGATTTGATTGTGCCTAGATTTAATGTTGTAATGTGGCCAAAAAATTCACATTAGGTCTTGGACCCTTGAGAATCATTAAGACTTCTAGGATGTCTTGTAAAAGTGTTGTGAAGTGTTGTAACCCACTTTCACACTTTTATAGGACCATTTCATTCTAATTCACTCAAATATCCCATTTTTTAAATCACTTAGTAAGTCTTATTTTAAAGTGTTATAAATAGTTGTAACAAACTCTCACACTTTTCTAGACTTGTCCTCACTAATTCAACCCTTTCTTATGTTTAAATGACCTCTTAATGCACTTTCTGACCCTAACTAAGTGTATTTTTGAGGATATTTTTGTTAAACCTTATTTAATGCACATTAATTTCTAACACCCAATGAAATTGTGTTGGTGGGACTAAGTAACCACATGGGGCGACTTAGTCCCACTAGGCACAAAAATAAAAATAATTTTAATTTTCTGGTTGGATTTTATTCTCTTACCCTTTAGGTTGGCTTGTGATGTGTTATTTTTAGGAAATAATTGAAAATCAAGTATAAATAAGGGATTTTCCTCTCATTTTAACACCTACCAATCCATTCATTCTCAAGCACCTAATTCATTCAAGCATTCAAGCACTCTAAGCATCATCAAGTCATCCATTGGAGCACTTCATTGCATATCTTCAGACTTACACATCAAGGGTTTGGTAATTTTATAACATTGCATGTTTATTTATCATTCTCTTCTCATTTCATTTCATTATCTAGGGTTTGATTACCAAAGTGCGGTTTGAGGGGTTTGACCAAGGCAAACCCCTATAATCTAACCCTTAACCCTTTTCCCCCTCTTTGCATGTATGTTTACAGACCTTGTGTGTAGTTTTCTCAAAGAGGAAAGTGTCAAAAAGGTGTTACAAAGTCATAAAAGTCAACAAATCCCTAATTGAATCTTGGAAACCTTTTTCAACCCATTCTTCTAAAGAATTAGGATCAGACACCTATCAGAAAAGCAAGTGCAGACCAAAAGCTACATGATCCTGTTTCAAAATTCCAGAAATCCCCAAGTGGAATAAGTTGCCATCTATGGTGAATTAGTCCCATTGCTAGGCCTAAAAATTTATTTTACATTTTTGAGTACCCATTTGGTAGATTCCTGTTTTGGAAGATTTTCCCCAAAACTTGACTAAGTTGCCTAGCTTGGCATAAGTGTTCCAGTCAATATTTCCAATAAAATTTGTAGGATTCTAGAGCCTCTCTGCATCATACTTTAGATTCCAGGTGCACCTCTTCAGTTCTATTTAATTTTTTCATCACTTGTTTGCATTCTTAGATGTTTTTGCATACACCACTATGTTTTCCAACACTTTGCATTTATTAGGTTTAGCGTTAGTAAATCATCTTTATTTTAGTTTATTGCATTTATACATCATAATTAGGCATTATACACCCACATCACATCAATCTTTGAATTTGAACATTAGATTTTGGCCCAATCTTTGTCCTTTTAGGTGAAAAACCCTAAAAGGACCATAAAGCATTTAGGTGCTAAAATATTTGTTTACAAGATCTAATAAATAGGATATTAGATGGATTTCCTATATAAACAAGCTCTCAAATCATTATTTCATTAAACCTTAATGATATCAAGTCAAGCACTCAAGAGTTAAGCATTTCTAGACTTTACAAGGTCATCAAGAGAGCATTCAAGATCATTTTCTTAGGCATTCAAGGGTAGATTATTCATCATGTGTTGCTGAAATTCAAGATCCATCGTCATGTCAATATTATCAAGTATCAAGCATGTTGGCAAGCTAGTGTTGTGATGTTGCATTCAAGAACCAAGATCAAGCATTGTTCCACATTTATTTCAAGGTCTAGATCCACATCCTTCATGGCCACTTCATGTTAGGTTGCTTATCTTCAAGACATAATTCAATGTATCATTATTCATGTTTCATGTCCTTATTTCATTATCTCATAATTTGGTTTAATTATCTAAAAGGGGTTTGACCAAGGAAAACCCCTATTTACTAACAAATAAACAAGTGATCTCTCTCTACATGTGTGATTGCAGATCTAGGTGTCTTGGAGCTTAAAGATCCATTGGAGATTAGGTTACAAGCTTGAAGAAAGTTTTTGTTGTTTCCCCCTCATTTTCAAGGTTGCTATCTTCACAAAAAGTCATCTACAGGTCTGAAATCAAGGTTTTAGATTTGGAAACAAAGTGTGGTAGAAAGAGAAGAGATTGGAGAGAAGAATTAGACCTTACCCTTCAAGAAACACACACTAGGACTGATACTCCACCTTGGGCATATGAGTCCCAATATAACCAATTTTTAGGGTTTCTAGAGATTCAAGATCAACACTGATAGATTCTAGTTTTGGTGTACAAAACCCAGCTTGGGAATAAATCACCCAGATTGGTGTATGAGTCCCACTCAACATTGGATTCAATGTTTTCAGCATTTTAGGACTTCATTCAAGCTCTTTCAGGTCCCCATTTGCACACCTCTGATATCTTTTTTTTCTATTTTGATTTGGTTGCATTTCTAGGTGTTTCATTCAAGTCTTGCATATCATTGATTTTTATAATTAGGTATTTCATTTCATTAGTCTTTCCAAGCCCTAGCTTGGTGGTGAACCCCTCATTTTTCCTTAGTTAGTCTCTAAACATACCATATGAAAAACCTATCACAAGATCTCTTTCCCCTATTCCATCCTTGGATTGAGATCTCTAGGGTTTGTCCTTGAATGAAAGTGTTTGAAATTTTTCTATTCTATCTCCCAAGCATAGAATAAAAAAAATTCCACCTTTCAAATACAATTATTTTTTATAAAGAGAAAATGGGTTTTACAAGGACCTAAACCACAAAGTTTATAGAAAAGAGGAATAAGCATTAAAGACACCAAAACAAAAACACTACAAAAGAAAGAACCCAGGTATAACAATAGCCACCAACCCAAGGCTAGCAAGGGCCACCAAAAGAACCAACCAAAAAACCAACAAAAATCCCTGACTAACCTAAGGAATTAAGAACTTCAGTAGCCTCTGCTTCGAGATTGTTAGTGACATCTTAAATTGTAAATTAATTTCAAAATATACACGATTATGCTTCTCTATCCTTCATACAAATTTGGATGTATTATACATCGTAACATCATATTAAATTTTTAAATTCAAAAAAATTGATACTATTGAACAATATTAGTTTGTATTTAAAACTATCACTAACACTTGTAATAATTGTATTGTTTGATAATACACAAAAGTGATTTAATAAAGAATTGAGAGAAGGAAGATATAGAAGGAGGATTTAGAAGACATGAGGGGCTTAACCACCAAATACACTTTGTAAACTAATTTATGAAATTCCTTGATAGTTAGAAAGGTGGGGACATAAACTAAAGTTTTTGAGCCCAAGAAATTTTTATTGTTGTGTTTATACCCCAAACTAATAATAGTAAGAGTGTTGGTTATTCTTTTTAATAACCAAGCTGATCTTTAAAAATACCTATGGACTTTTCCATTTCCAATACTTAGTACTCCAAAGGGATTGGCCAATGAATGAGTTAAAGCTACAAAACTTTTTCTCCTACACTTTGGGCTTTGTGAAACCCGAGAGGGTAATCCCACAATGTATTTTCAAGAATTTATATGACAAGTTCAATACATTGTACACAACAAATAATTCTCATACAAATACTCAACAACATAGTATATCAAACCAATTGGTGACTCATTTATTGATATCCTACACTTGGAGGATGAGAATAATGAAATGTAGCACAAAACAACTACAATATTACTCATTTGAAAGTTTGTGAATAAAAAGTGATTAGCTGATGAATCAACCTAGAAACTGAATTATGAATACTTCGCATGAAACAGTGCCTTATCCCAAACATGAAGTCAATCTCAACCTATGCAACCAGAAAACAACTCAACAATAGTAACATACAATCTCAAGACACACTGCACTACAACACTCCCATATTACATTCATGATCATCACTGCTTACAAATATCCTAGAATTTAATTCTTATGAGTTAACAATCTCATCCAAGCATTTACATTAATTCATTGAACTAATAATTAGGAATGAAGGTAAACATCTATTGGGAAACAACAGAGACAAACAAAAAAAATCCTTGATTACTTTCATTCATAATTCATGAAATGGGTACAAAGGAGAGACAATAGCCATGAAATTGGTATCACTCTATATTGTACTTGCTATATTGTTATCAAAATTACATACATAACAACAAAATTTGAACTTAAGACAAAACTTAAAATATACTTGAAATTCCTTTTGCGATTCATAGTGTCAATTTCAAAACAACGAACCCCTACTTTCTGGCCCATAATTCCTTCTTATAGAGACGAAGGAGAAAAACAAGCCTTAGGACAAAAAGTACACATGTCATTACCTTATTGGACTACTATAACAAAGATTCCCTTTACAATTATTCTACATTCCCAAGAGGTGGGTAACATGTGTCAAATAAAAGTAGTCTTCATTAATTGTTGGAGATCTGGTCCCATTTTCAAAAAGGTATCTTCAAATAGTTACCTCAAAGTATGTTCCCACGAACACCAAGGGGAAAAGAAAGAAAACATGAAAGAAACAAAGAGAAAGGACAAAGAATATTTCCATGTCTTTAGACCAGTCATTGATTCAATTTGAAGAAAATTCAATATATTTTCCATACTTTAGCAAAAGCCTAATCTATACTAAATCTAGGCTATGTAGTGCATTTTCACCCATTCGTTATTCATCATGATTACAGACTTTAAAATCAAAATTTCAAATCACCACCCTGCCATTTCTTATTAATCCACTACCCCCTCCAGGTATCCGCCTCTCCATGCCAGGAATTCCTCTTCAGTAGGCCAGTTGAAATTCATGACCTCATCTGCACTTTCTCTAGAAGGAACATACTTGCTAACAATTTGGTTGGCCTCCTTGTCAATCTCCAACAAGACAATCTCTGCATGAGCCAACATATCCATATTTCTCTTCAGTGTGCACCCATATCATATCTTTGACAATTAAAATTGCCTATTCTAAAATAGTTTTATCAGTTTCATCTTTCCATTCATGCAGGGTTTTTATGCTGCTATCATCCCTTAGAATGGATGGGAGGAGACCATGATGTGTCTCATGAAATGATTTCACTAGCTCCCTTATTTTGATCTCCAATGGTTCAATATTTCCCCTATATCATTCAATTTTACCTACAAGAGTAATAGTCGGCTTAAACTTTTCAGAAGAGTTGGCATCTTCCTTAGCTCCAATGGACATCAATCTTAATTCTTGCATCCTAGGGATCCATGTTTCCAGAAGTGGAATAGCTCTTTCCCTATCATTGTCAAAATTATTTATAGCAACCACCATAGATAAATAGCTATAGTGAATGCTATTCAATCTGTCATTTTCTCCTCTATTCAAATGCCTTAATACTGTAGTGACAATCTGCATATTGCTATTAAAATCCTCCTTGTCATGATTGCCACTTTTCTCTTTATATTCATTTAGCTACTTGAGCAACTCTTCCCTACTGATATCTTCGTCAACCTATGGTGTTTCTAATGTACTAGTATCTATTTTTGAAATAGGCACACTTCCCATGTATGGTACAATTTCCAATGAGGAACTCACTTTAGTGGTAAATTTAGAGGGTGCAGTTTCTTGTGAAGTGGTAGGGGATTCAACATCAATCTACTTATACTTTCCTGGTTGCAAACTTTGCAACTTATCCTCCAATAATCCTACCTTTGTTTGTAATTGCATATTGTGTTGTTCAAGGTTTCCATATCTATCCAAAAAATCATTGTGTTCTATCATAAGCTTCTCCTTTTTTGTAGTTAGAGATTCTACACTAGCCTCTGTGAATTATTCAACATGTACTAACATGTTTGCTACCTCTATATTTGTTGTTTCTAACACCCTCTTTATTATTAGGCCTCCATTGTAGTTAGGTGCAGCCTAAGCAATGTTAGGCTTCCTAGTACTTGGGGCTAAAGACCAGGTAGCTAATGCACCCCATTTTTCATTAAAGGAAGACCCTTATAATGCAATTGCAACCACTTCTTTTGAATTTTAGAGTAGCCTATCACATCTCTTTATTGTATCAAAGGCTATGGAGGAAGCTAAATCCCATTGTGGAAGTAATAAAATACCACTATTTCTCACTAGTTCTCTTCCTTCCTTTGCAGTCATCCTTTGGAACCTAGCTCTCATCACATTCAAAACTTTGTTTGGATAGAGGTGTAAACATGCAAAATCGACATCATGCATCTAAATCTAACTAATTAACATCAAATTCTTCTATAAATCAAATAAAGCAATTTATTCAATTAAATTCCTCCTTTAATTAAATAAATCAAATTTATTTAATTTGATCCTAACATCATCCTCTTTGATTAAATAAATCAATTTTACTCAATCAAATCCTAACGTCCCTCTTTCAATTAAATAATTCACTTTATCTAATTAATCTCTAAAGTCATCCATTTAAATTAAATAAATTCATCTTTGGGTATGTGCAGGATCATCATGGAAAGAACAGGCCCTTAAGTGGCAAAAAATTTAGAAAAATCAAAGTTAGGCAACTTGACGTAAAAATATGAATAAGTTATCTATATTATTTCAAAAATATTTAAGAATAGAATCTGTAGCAAATTGAATGTAGTTTCTAAACTATTAAGTTTGTTTAAAAAAAAATCTATTTGGTGAAAAATTGTAATTTCAATGTAGTAGTACTTAAATTTTAGGGAAAAAATAAGAAGTAGGTGTCTGTCTGACCACCCTAGCCACAATAAAATGATAATATTTTTTTATAAGATTTTAGATATAAGTAGAGGACTCATGTCTCGATGTGATGCATATTTTTTTGTAATTTGTTTCCAAGTAAATAATTAATTATGAATTTTTCATTACAACTTTAAAAAAATATAAAAAACTCATATGTCTGACCACCTTAACTTGGTCAAAACTTCATGAAATTTAATTTTTCTTTTTTTAATCCTATAGTATGCGAAATATAGAATGTGACACATGTTTTGGATTCAAAAAATTTGATACTGTTTGAAAGCTATAGATGTTTTTCAATCAACCTATCAATTAGGAATTTAGTCATAATTTGAATAGAAAAATAATAATAATTACTTATTTAATTCAAAGTAACGAATAATTTATATTGGTGTAAAGCTAAGAATCTCCTTTAAAAACCCTTTTCATTTCATCAATTTTGGGTTAAAAAAAAGTCGTCAGCCACATAGCCATCATATTGCCACTTTTTGGACCATCATGATCCTACACATATCACTTTGTTTGATTTAACACTAATAACATCCTCTTTGATTAAATAAATCAAATCTTTATTTAATTAAATCGAAAATCATTTTCTTCTCATTTTGATCCTAAAATCTAAGTCAAAAGTCAAAATCACCTAATATTCACTTAAATTAATCAAACCATGATTAATCCTAATCGTAATCACTCCAATCCTCTAGATTTTGTAACTTATGCAAATAAATCAATTTAATTGGTTTATTGAATCTTCCTTTTTGATTCAAAAAAGGCATCAAGAGGGAATACTCTCCAAATTTGAAATCTCCCTCCCAAGTGTCTTGTCCTCCAACATGGCATTAACTTCTCTTACACTGTCTCTTACATGTCTAGCCCACTTGGCATTTAAGACTCTTTCTTCCCCCTCCAACAAGCCAACTTTCAAATTCAAATATCCACCTAATAGCATTTATCATGCACAATAACCAAAATGTGCACAACCTCCCTCCATTAGAATGCTGACAAGTGGCACAACACCATTGGATTGTCTTTTATCCCACATTCCTCCTATCTTTCATTCTTTTATCCTTCTATTCTGTAAATATGGGATTCTTCTATTGATTTAAGGACACAACTTGATACACAATCTCAAAAAAATTCATCTTGATCACTCATCATCCACATTTCATCCATCATCCAATAGCTTATCAAGGATTGGGAAAGGGCTACTTTTTACATCAAAGTAGCACCAATCCATTATGAGATAGGGTTTGATCATGCTTTCATGTGCTTTCATTTAGTTGTCTTTGTTCTATTTATCTAGTTTGCATATTTTAACATGATTGAATATTTCATAGGAATGCTAGGTTTCCTTATTTTAAATTGACTAACTAAACTAATTGTGGTCATTGCTTGAGCATTTATAGATTTTAGAATCCACATTATGGTGCTAGAGGGAGGGCTGAAATATACAGTTTTTGTTTTTGTTTATTTGATATCAATTCATGCATTTGATAGGACTATAAAATCTCTTTCTCTCTATTTTTTTTAAATAATAACTAGTGAGCCTCTAGACAACATGCGGATATTTAAATGTTGTAGGCTTCCAAATAAATTGATTTTGTGCATATCTTGTAACAGTTGCACCACATTTTTTTTGGAGGCATTTTGTCTAACAATTCACATGTCTTCTTTATGCCTACGTGCCTTGTCCTTTTTTTATTACATGTCTACCAAAGCATTGCCAACTATAACATCTGAAAAAATTCATGCATGTTTTATACTTTTCATGAATGTCCATACCGCATTTCAAACTTTCTATGCTAGGCGTAGGCAATGAGGATGCTGGTAAAGGTTATGAAATTTGACGTTACACCTGTTGTTCCATTTTCTTAAAAGTTTCTAAATCCTAGCCAAATAAATCCATTTTGTGCATATCTTGCATCTATTGCATTCAATGGGATAACATTTCTTTTAGGAATTTTGTCAAATAGTCTACACGCCCTCTCCATGCTTCCAGTTCGCTCATTGGTTTTACACCTGCCAATTGCATTTGCTTGAAAGTTTCTCAAGTCTTTTCAACTTATACATTTTGAACATGTCTTGCAATCATGGTAGTAGTCTCTAAGGTATTTTGTCACACAGTTCAGGTGCCTTGTCTATGATTTTGAATTATGCATCATAGAAATTTTAATACTATAAAAGAAGTGACCATGAATAATTACAAAGGAATTTTCTCTAGTTATTGTTGGCATCGAGAAGTTGTCAAAGATTGAAGAAAATTTAGTTGCAGTCCAGCTGTAATTTCATTTTCCTTTTGGTTTATCTATCTATTGTGCCTAAATACAAGGAACTTAGAGGAAAGACGTACAACCACCAATTCCTATTTGGGAAGCCCGGTCCCAAAATGATCTTAAGCTTGTTTATTGTCTATGGTTTAGTTAGATACAAATAGGGAATTTCAATATAGATAACTTTCGAATGTATTACAACACATGGACTACTTAGGCCCACCATTAAAAGCTTATTCTATGTATTAAAGCACATTATAATGCTTCATGTTATTCTTCTTTAAATAATATTTGATTTCTCTTTCTCATAATGTGTCTTCATTGCAATGCTTTATGTTATGAAATAACTTATCTGTTATATGTGGTTGACCCATTATGAGAACTTGCTTCTTTCAAGCAACCAATTGATTAAACTTGTTTGTTTTTAACAACTTGTCTTTAAGCCAATATAATATCCGATCAAAAATTTTACTTTGGATAAGTCTGATTAGTTAAATGGCCTAGGATTCCCTTCAAGGTAGGTTATCTTAGATGCTCATGAGTTAGAAAAAATGACCCTTCACATCATATGATTAAAGCATGATATTTTTATAATAGTAAATTTGTGTTATCATGACAAATGAATAATTTATATAATTTCTTTTCCTCTCATTACACCCATACTTGGCCTATTCTCCATCCATTGTGGTGTTTCTTTTTTTAGCCTCTATGTGTGTAAGACTTTTGTAAAGATGAAACATGAATGAAATAAAGAGGATGTTGTATGTTGCAAATGCATCTAATGAGGATTTCATACTGTGTATGTATGGGGGTGAGATAAAGGGAGTGGGGATATGGCCTAGGAAGACTCCATTGACTGTGTTGGACATATTGAGGGTTGCATTATCATCTATGTTTTTCTTTAAGTGGTGTTTCTAAGAATTATCATTTCATAAAGCATTCTGGATGTTGCATGTTTGGGTATTTCAAATAGTAGTCAAAGCAATAAATGGAATTAATCTCACTGTTTGACAAGCTACTGACATAAAATAACAGTGATGTGACTTGGTCTTTAAAAAAATTGGTGTAGAGATCTAGTTCATAGTTTTGAATGTTCATCTTTCCTTGGAGTAAATGTGCTTGTGCAAGTGTCTTTTCAATTAAATTATTGAAAATTGCTTGAAGGATAGATTAGAGACATCTAACATTTATTGTTGCTAGCTGTGCAAAATCAATGGTGGTCTATTCATAAAGTTTTTTTTTTTTTGTGCTAAAATATTATTATCAGTCTAATTACATAGATTTAGTGCAAGGATCTTGAGCTGACATCATAAAATCCAAATTTTATTTGGAAAATTCTAAAATCCATCTTTATTTGAGGAATTATGTTGTGATTTTTAAAGCTAAATATTTTAAATAGTTCTTCGAGATAAATCTCATTTCTGAGAGTTTACTTTATAATGTTTGTAAGTTAAGGTTGGCATTGGAATTGAGTGAAAGAAAGCAGATTGGAGTTGAAGAAAATTGGGCATTAAAACTTGAAATTGGCAAAGCATTTTTAAATGCTTAGAGCTCCAATTTTTTTCTTTTGTTTTCTATTTTAGACCAACTCACATATTTTTTGATTCTAAAAAGAACACTACAAAAGCTTTCATTTTTGCTACAAAGGGTTAAAAAGAACATTAGACACTTACTAAATTTCAATTTGTGTTCTAAAAATTTGACGAACAAACTTCACACTTCATCTTGGTGCTTTAAAAAGAACTCAAATTTTCCTTTGGAAATTAAAATGAACATGTGCATTTGGTGTTTTGTAATCTTTTTCACAATGTAATAACATTTAAAAATGCATATGCACTTCTCTTGTGCTTCATGGCGATCTTGAGAATCAAAAGTATTTTTGTGATATTAAGTTGTCAAAAAGATTGCCTCCACATTTCAATTTGGGCTTAAAATTGACAAATCTTCTGAGTGTGAGTGGAACATATCATGTGTTTTCTCTCTTTATTTCTCAATGAAGATTGATGGAACTACAGATGTGTTTGATTTCTTTTGTTTTATCTTAGAGGGCCTTCCTTGTGGGAAAAGTAATCACCCCAGGGAATGACCCAACTGGGAACACGGTAAAGCCAAGTGACTTCCAACTGATATATAAGTGTAGGTACTTGAGGAAAGGAAAGTATCACAAGGATTGTTCTGAACGAGAAGGGAAACAATGGTCTCTCACCGCATGGATGATCCCCCATGAATGGAATGCCCCTACTAGAACCTTTGTTTAGAAAGGCCAAAATCCTTGACCTATTTGTTGGTGCAAGAACAATTATTTTGAAGCCATTCCACATTTTTATGGATCTTAGTAGAGATGAGAAGTATGCCATAGGAGTTTCATGGGTACTGATGCTTAGCTGTCCCGAGAAGTGAGTGCACTATAAGGGGGATCCTGTGTGGTCAAGCATCTAATCATCCGCTAAGAGTAGGCGTAGTTGGATTTATCCAAGTGCAAACTCAAAAAATACTATCTTTCATATCCATAGGGTTGTCCATATGATTGGAATAAAAAACACTTTGTTTGATCGTAAACATTGGGAAAAAAAACATTCAAGATGAACATCAAATTTCAAACCCTTTAGAGGAGCAAATACCTTTGACAAAATTGGAGTGTTATTGCTTTCCCTAGGGATTCTATCCTTAGAGGCTTCTAGGTATTTGAATTTACATCACAATTTTCTCTTACTAAACTCAACTATAGGGAACTTTTTCCTTGATTTCCACATAATGGACCTTGTGGAATGAAAAGGAATTGAGACATAGATAATTATTTTGAAAAGATAAGCAAGAGAGTGTTTGTGTTAAAAGAAATTCATTAACCAAGATTAAATCCTTTGGAAACATCAATATTATAGACTTGGGGTACATCCTTAAACCAAATAAAAATCATTTGTTTAGTTAGGTGTGTGTTGATGAATCCTTCTTCACACATTTAGTTAAATTATCACCCTTTTGAACAAGTTCATCCTAAAATCACATCTAACATCTTAGGGTTTACAAGTTCATTATCCAAATCAAAACATCAAAATAAAAACCTAAGTCTAGCATTGATCCAAAGTTCCTAAAAATTCAACACCCAAATCATTCAACCCTTTCATCCTTTATCTCATCATTGGTCCTAAATTCCTTAGAGGTCAACAAGGTCAAAACAAAAGAAAAACATGGAATACAAACTTGATTCATACATCATGAGTAATCTAAGTCAACCAAACTATGAAAGACTTACAATGCCAATTAGCTATCAAAACTCGTAGTTACACAATCCATACATGGGATCATTATCTCCTAAAAATCTCAATGGTACAAAAAATTTGAGTATGCCCAATCTAAATTTTGGAACACCTTTTCCTATGGTAGATTTAAATCAATTTCCAAACATACAAATCTATCAACCAAATAGTCAATGCATGAGTCTCCAAAACAACATTATCCCACCAAATCCATACATGCCAAATGTGAATATACCAAGTACAAGTTTACCAAACATGAACACTTCAAATCCACAATTTGTAAAATTTGGGACATATATGTTTGTGAATCATATTTATGTTGTTCAAATTCCAAACAAGATGTTAACAACTGCATGTATTGATCCAATTCAAGGTAACACCATGCAAAATAAAAGTTACCTAAATCAAGGCAATGGGATTCCCAACCACAACAATGTTCAATTTCAACCTATAATGCCAACTCTGAAAATCATCCCAAATCATAACATTTTCCAAAATCAATTTTTCCATGATCCCATACAAACACCACAAGTATACATTCCAAATCTTCTTGAACAAAAACCTAATAAACTATATCAAGGGTGTCAAGGTCAAAATCAAGATCAAATTTTGTGAGATCAAATTGCTACATTTACTAAAATAGTTGATCCATTTCTCCAAGAGACATCTCCACCCCAAAATATATACACTCTTCCTTTGTTTAAACCATGTCATCAAAGCATTAATTTTTTTCCACAACCACATCAAGAACAATATCTCCAATGTCAAGAAGTCAGATATCAAGATCAACAACATCAACAACAAACCCAACATCCACATCTCCAAGATCAATCACCACAAGGTCAATTTAAAGTACAAATCTCACAAGATAACAAATGAAAATACACACCACTTGGGAAACCAATCAAATTGATCATGCGACAGTTGGTGTGGGAAAAAATCATCACAATTCCCACCTATGAAAATTATCAAGAGCCCTTAGTGAAACCGCCATGGTACAATGAAGATCACCTTTGTGATTTCCATAAAATCAAGGGACACACAATATTAGATTGTATTCAACTCAAAAATCTCATCCAATACCTTATTGATAAAAAAATAATAACTATTGGGGACAGTAAATTTTCAACCACTAGAGATAGCATCAACAATCTCCCCACCATAATTGTTGAAAATAGTGTTCAAGATCTCTCCATTAATGGGCACATTGAAGATGTTTCTACCCCATCCGATGATAAAATCACCATACATCAAGAGCCACTTTTTAGTGATCTATTTCAAGCAGTGTTAGATTTATTTGATCATATCGACATAATCCATGACCCATTGACCAATGATCATGTTGAAAATATCTCTACATCACCTAATGAGTTAGGGAACATATCTCAAGAATTTATTCCAAAGCATGATCAACATCATTCACCAAGGTCTAGCAATGATCATTTCCAAGACATGTTGACACCCTTTGACCTAATGGTTATAGATACTAAAGGGATCCTAAGATCAACATTTGAACTAAGTCCACCCAAAGATCAAGAGGATATTGAGCCACTTTCCATGTCTAATGACAACATCTAAGAACCCTTTATAAGCAATCCATCCTTTGAAACTGACCCATGTCAAGAGATTGATCCAAAGCATGTCGAAAGCAATTATGAAATAATTCAAGATCAATAATTTGTATCTCCAAGATAGTACAATGATCTAATGGACACTCTCCTATCTATACAAGATGTCACAAATGACGATCATATCCATATAGCACATATTCCTCCATCTACCCATGAGATGTTTTCTTTTGATGGACATGTAGATTCTCTTCATTCAAAAAAAGAGTCTTGTACTCTTGATATCATTACCAAGGAACAAGATTCTACTACTATTAACATTTCTACACATGACCAAGATACATAAAAATCTAGAGACAGATCAGAAATGGGTCATGAAGAACACTTCTATAGAAATTGTGAATCAGGAACATCTTGTGAAGACGTATAAAAAATGAATGATAAGGAAGACTTTTAAGGGGACATTGAATCATTGACACCTCTTGAAGAAGCATTAAAATCTAATATTCCACAAGATCAAGCCAAAGATATCAATCAGGAAGTTAACCCACACATGGGGGATCCTATCACTTATAAACTTGGATCACTTACCTTTTTAAGGGCAAGCTATCTTATCAATGAAGAATTTACCACCTTTTAAGATCCATAGTAGAACAAGGAAGGATTAGCACATTGTGTCCAAGGTAAATCATATCCTATTGCAAATAAAATGTTTCAATAGATGAATTATCAAGGTAGATGATTAGGCCTACATGAACAGTCTATCCTAGAACCAGTGTAGATTATACAAAATCCTAAGCATCAAGGTCTTGTTTATTCAACAATTAAGGGAGCTAAAAACATCAGTGATACCTCTATAATACTAGGGGAAACTTTATCTAGTGCAAGCATCAACATAGGGAGCATGAAGAATCCTTATGATGAAATTGATGCCAATACTAACCAGCCACATCATGAATCTTCATCCACCCATCACCCCATCCACAAATTGGGACCAACATTAAAAGAAAGAGTTAAATCAAAGTACAAAGAATGTTATCAAAGAAAAAAAAGAAAAGCATGAAGGAAAAATCAAATACACATGGATACCAAAGAATACAAAGAATATTTATCCCTATCAAACTCCATTAGTCAAAGAAACTATGGGAAAAAATAAAAAAGGGAAAAGTATCCATCAAAGATGCCCACAAAGGAAAAACCAAGCTTCTCAAGAAAAATACAAGGTATATCAATTTGTTGGTCCTAATTCCATGCACACTTTCATACCCACCCATCATTGCTCATCTTCCCAAGTTTAGAGAGTCAAAGGTTCCAAACTGTCAACCAATCCATCTTTTATTCCTAACACACTCCATCCAAACCTCCAAGCATGATATCCAATTCTCACATTGACCATGTATTGGCAACCACCCTTCATCATAAGGATTCATAAGGAACTCTATCATGATGTACGCCCAAAAACAAATTTAACTCCGGTATCAACAAAGAAGATCAAGAATCTCAAAATTTGCATTCAAGTGCACATATCTTGACAAAGAAACTTCTTCAAGCAGGATATCAATAGAACATTATGACATAAGCATCTACACCAACACCACCAGGTGGTTCAACATGAGCTTAAAATATTTCTAAAAATACAAAAAAAAAAAAAATCCAAAAAAGAAGAAGAAAGGATTCAAAATAGTAAAAATAAAAATTTTCCTCCAATGAAAACCACTACGGTGGCGCTTTGGACAGGTACCCATGATGAAAACTTGGAAAACGAGTGTCATGTGTAGAATTGAGCATCTAAGTGCACCACTTTAGGTGGAAGCATCTTATGTCATCCATAATAAATCCAACATTCCATCCATCTTATCCATAATAAATCAATTCATCCATGAACCATTTATCCAATCCATTTTCACCCATCTATATCCATCTTCCACATTATCTTGATCTTGATAAAAGTTTGGTGCACACTTTACACTTTCTTATAGTAAACATCTTGACATGAGTCATTTTCATTGATCCTAACCTACCTAGCACTATTTGAGCCTTGAAGCTTTATCCAATGAAGTATTGCTCTATTTGAACACCTTATCTTATCACAAGATAATCCATATCCATCCAAACATACACATATTCAAGCATCCACCCATGGGATTCCATACATTGCTAGACACTGGGGGTAGATATTTAAGTCTTGCTTCGGAATAAATCTTGACATATATCCTCCAACTTATTTGGTGATCCAAACATTGGAAAATGTAAAATCAAATTGGTCAAGCATTTGTGAGCCAAAATCCAAATCACTAGCCCATGACATATTTTGATGAGAAAATTTTCCTTATCAAGATTTATCTTTCATCGAATATCAATCCAAACAATCAATATCAGTTGCATCTAATTTGCATGTCAACATCACATCAAATCATTCAAACAAATTTTGTTCCAAATCAAGCTTCAAAATATTGATCAATCAAATCATCATTAATCCATCACCATATCGGTCCTCATGTTGCTTAACACTATCCTTGCATTTTTGTGTATCCTCAACAATGTTATCATCATCAATCCTAATCAATCAAATCTAATCAATCCCTCATCATCTTGGGATATCCATCCTAATCCTTGTGTTGCTTAACACTATCCTTGCATTGTTGTGTATCCTCAACAATGCTATAATCATCAATCCATCAATCAGATCAATCAACATTAGCTTGGTTTTGAAAAAAATCCAAAAATAGAGCACTCATATCATCACACATATCCATATCCAAATCGTCAAAATCATGTAAAAATAAAAAAAAACATTCAAAACATATCAAAATCCAAAAATCATTCATAAAAGTTAGAAAAAAATAAAAAACATTGGTATCTGAACTACGTCATCTCTAATCTTAAACATAGGAAAGGATAATCTTTGATCAACCCCCAAGACAAAAAATCCAAAAACATTCATAAAATCTCATAAAACCCCAAAACATTGGAAAATTTGAAAATCAAAACATTTGAAAAATCTCAAAAATACCAAAAATAGCCTCAAAAAATTTCAAAAAAACATCAAAAACATCCAAATACTTGAAAAAATCCATCCATCTCATCTCACTTTCACCCACAATAAGCATCACTCATAATAAATCAATCATCATCATCAACCTTTGGTGAAACAGTTGGAAACAAGTCTAGTAGGTAAAAAGTGAAAACTCAAACATCAAGGTCTCGAATCTAGGTTAGTACATAAACAAGTTAGTCAACTCTTTATGTCAATAGCCTATCATCCAATCAGTCCCAAATAAATCATCTAATAACATCAGGCATCACCGTAGTTTACTCTTGGCTAGCGGTATTGAAGAACATTAACTTGTTTGTTTACTTTATCTTTGTCTTTTGACTTATCTTTTTATGCTCATTTCGATGACCTCTCGATGATGTCCCAAACAAAGGGATTTAGAGAGAAATAAATGGGGCAGCAATCATTATCATTTTATCTGTTGTGCTTGTTGGATATTTTTGTAATATAACTTTGGTCATGCATGCTTTGTTTAGGTGAAGGGAAGGTGTTTTAGATATCTTGTTGACCACATAGGAAGGATTTCCTTTCTATGTTATGGTCTGAGATGTTTGGAATATCTAAAATACATTTTGAATAAGGTTTCATATGTCAAGTGTGAACAGGAGTACTCCTATCTGATTGATGAGTCAAAGTCCATCACACTGGGTACAATGCCATCCTAGTTCTTTATAACTTGATGCATTGTGCAGGTATGTGTGTTATCAAACATAAGGTAAGTAGCCCTTTTAAAATCCCAATTTTTGATAAGCAAATCATCCATCTCTCATCATCATCTGTAATAAATTTTTCTTGTTGAATCCTCTTGTCATCATCTCATTTCTTCTTTTTCATGCTAACGTCATACTAGGATAGTTAATCATCATTGCCAATGCATCCATCATGCATCCACAAACCAATAGTATGATGCATATCATTCACATGCATTTTCATCATCGCATAATATAGATCTATTATTCTAATCATCTCATAAACCATACATTTTCATAAAAAAATCCATTGCATAATCATATAGGCATCATCACATCATCCATCTCAAATACAATAAATCATCATTTTAAGTTGTTTAGGATAATATAGATTGGTTATTCTAAGCATCTTGAAACCATATCATTTGCATCATCATCATAACCATCCATATGTCCATATTGAACCTCTTTATCATGATATTGACCCTCAAATCGAATTATTTTTGCTTGATCTCTCGAGGGGCAATGTATTAGTATACTTCTTTTCATCGGGGCATCCAAAAAAATAAGATTTTTTTAAATTATGATCTCAACAGGTTTATTCTTTGAACCAACCCAACAAGTACGTTGCTTCAAAGAGGGTAAAAATAGAGACATGCAAAATCGACATCATGCATCTAAATCTAACTAATTAACATCAAATTCTTTTGCTAATCAAATAAAGTAATTTATTCGATTAAATTCCTCCTTTAATTAAATAAATCAACTTTATTTAATTTGATCCTAACATCATCCTCTTTGATTAAATAAATCAATTTTACTCAATCAAATCCTAATGTCCCTTTTTTAATTAAATAATTCACTTTATTTAATTAATCTCTAAAGTTGTCCATTTAAATTAAATAATTCATCTTTATTTGATTTAACACTAACATCATCCTCTTTGATTAAATAAATCAAATCTTTATTTAATTAAATCTAAAATCATTTTCTTCTCATTTTGATCCTAAATTTAAGTCAAAAGTCAAAATCATTTAATCTTCAGTTAAATTAATAAAACCATGATTAATCCTAATCCTAATCACTCCAATTCTCTAGATTTTGCAACTTGTGCAAATATATCAATTTAATTGGCTTATTAAATCTTCCTTTTTCATTCAAAAAAGGCATCAAGAGGGAATATTCTCCAAATTTGAATTCTCCCTCCCAAGTGTCTTGTCCTCCAACATGGCATTAACTCCTCTTACATTGTCTCTTACATGTCTCCCACTTGGCATTTAAGACTCTTTCTTCTCCCCCCAACAAGCCAACTTTCAAATTCAAATATCCACCTAATAGCATTTATCATGCACAATGACCAAAATGTGCACAACCTCCCTCCATTGGAATGTTGACAAGTGGCACAATTCCATTGGATTGTCTTTTCTCCCACATTCCTCCTATCTTTCATTCTTCTATGTTTCTATTCTATAAATAGGGGATTCTTCTATTGATTAAAGGACACAACTTGATACACAATCTCAAGCATTTTCATATGGATCACTCATCGTCCACATTTCATCCATCATCCAAGAGCTTATCAAGGATTGGGAAAGGGCTACTTTTCACATCAAACTAGGACTGATCCACTATGAGATAGGGTTTGATCATGTTTTCATGTTATTTCATTTAGTTTTCTTTTTTCTATTTATCTAGTTTGCATATTTTAACATGATTGAATATTTCATAGGAATGTTGGGTTTGCTTATTTTAAATTGACTAACTAGACTAATTGTGGTCATTGTTTGAGCATTTACAGATTTTAGCATCCACAAGAGGCATTAGGTAATTATGGATGAAGGCTTCTTTCTATGTCTAGGATTTTGACATATTCATCTCTTTTAGCCTTGTATGAAAATTCCATAAAAGCTTGAGACTTTACAAATGAGTCATCATCCAAAAACTTTGTGCATGCTTCCACCTACATATCATCATTTCCATTGATCCCAGTGAGATTATATTTACTTAATATCATACCTAATTGTTGTGTTGCCCTCATTTCTAGTGCAGTAGGCATTCCTTCTTGCATTTCTTGCTCTGATACCCAAATGCCATCATTAGAGTATTTATCAACATAGTCCACCAAACTAATTACTTCAACCTTCTGCTTCTTAAATGGTCATTATTTTGGCACTGGTGATGCACTAAGCAGTGGAGCATCAATATCCATGATTTCAGGCTCTATTGGCCTTGGAGGAAATGGTGGTGGTACTTGTGGCATAGAAGGAGGCTTGTGCTCCTCTTGTTGAGAGGGAGTAGGAGTTGCATCATTTTTCTTTTCCTTACTCTTTATCCTTACAAAGAACTTTATTCTCTGTTGTTCAAGAGCTTGAGATGTAGATTTCTCTTCCATAGCAGGGACTTCTCTCCCACCCTATGCTTCTTGAATGGGGGCTAAATCCCCTTATCCTTACTTATCACCCCTTTAGTTTCAAGGTGGCCCACTATTTTCTCAAAATTTAAGGACAGATGTTGAACCACCTTTTGCATTATACTTTCAATCTCAGGGAGAACCCTGAAGTCTAGTTCTTCTTTCTTTATATTTCTTTGCATCTTATTGAAAGAAATCCACCTTGATATTTTTTTTTCTTATTCCAAAAAGGTTAAACACATTTCTTATCACATCCTCTGGGGATATTGGAAAATGTGCACAAATTTGTAACTCTTTTTCCTTTCCCTCAACCAAGCCATGAAACCTTCAGAATCATATTTGATCCTCTCCAATGATCTTTACATGTGATAGGCTTTGAGTATATTAAGTATTTTATTCCAACCTCCTTTTGTCATCACAAAATAAAAATAAAATTTATACAAAGGAAAGAATGTTCCTTTTCCTTGATTCAACAAATGTTCATTTTCCACACTTCCCGATTGTCATATCACCTCAAGGAAACCAATTCTCTCTAGCACATATCTTGGTATTAGGTGAGGTGCAATAGTGGAACCATGCACTCTTAAAATAGTGTAATCGAGATACAGGATAAGATCTCCCCAATTGTGATAAACTCCTAGCTCAAGCCTTCTCTCCTTTGGTCTTAAGAAGTCGTGCAGAGCTATGGGAATTCTAGGTATATTCACAACCAAGGCTCTCTTCAATTCTAAAGAAAAAATGTTTTGAAATGTCACATAATCATATGTCCTAACATCCTTTTCTAAATCAGTAGTCCAACATTGCACAAGAAAATCCAAGTTACCCTCCTTTCTATCCAAAGTCATATTTTGCTCAAGTAAGGTGCACCTTTGAACAAAAACATATGCATCAACAATGAGTACCAGCTAAACCTTACTCCATTTGCACCTTTCTTCAACCTTATTAAGCTCTCGTGAATCTTTTCTTCAAGAAACCCTGCATAATAATACACTGTGCAATATTGTGGGTGTTGAATATGGGATACCATATACATCTATACCATAGGCATTCTTGTCACAGGATCATAACCAATTATCTAACAAATGGAATAAAAGGTTTTTTGGAAGTACGTAACAAAATAACTAATAGGGAAAGGCTCCTTATCATGTTTCCCTATTGTAATCCTTTGGCTTGCAATTTTTGATAGATATCCTAGTAGGATCTGAACTCTGAATGCAATATTAGTCTTGTCATATTCCTCCTTAAGAGTGTTTTCATTGATCTTAGGAATTTCATCACTCTACCTAGTGAGTTTGAAAACATGAGTAAATTACTCCTTATTAATTTTGACCATTTCCTTCCCATCATATATTCTTATAGTTCTTGTAACTAGGTCATAATTGGTGGCCATTGCTTTGAGTAGATCAACATCCATATAGACATTCGATACAATCAACTTCCCCAGGTCACAATTCCAAGGGTTACCTACTAGAATACCCAGGTTTCTATTCTTGAACCAACTATAGAACAATTCCCACCCAGTATAAGGTAATTTGTTACCCTAAATAGAGTTGTTCTTGTTAATCAAACCCTCTACTACCTACATACCTTGATGAAGCAGATGAACCTTTGGATTTTCACTAGTTGAGGGAGGTAACTAGTCAGTAAGGTCTTTATTTAAAGGACTTTTGGGAGCAAAAGCTTCCCCTTTAGATGAAGAATATTTTGATTGTTCTTTGGAAGCCATGACACAAAATTTATTACAAGGAAGGGTTTCTGGTTTCTTGAACATGACTTACAACTCATATAAGGTTTTGACACTAATTATGACAATGTAGGACCAACCAATTATCCTTTATGAATGTCAAACCTTAAAATGTAGCACCAAGAAAAACCCTAACAGACTCAAAGGTCTAGGAAACCACAATTCTATCAATAATTACGATGGGAAGGCAGTAATTCACTTACTGACCTTCTTTTGCAGGTTGATAACCCTAGCCTTGATTTTAGAGCCACCTGAAGATCGCAACACAAGCTCACCAAGTGTGTAGAATATCCTTTATAATGCTCAATTATGCTTTTAAGAAAGGTTTTAATGGATACACAACCTTCTACTTCAGTAGCTCGATGTCCTTTCTATTATTAAGGCTCACACAAACCAAAATAGATCACTTTCCCTTAAACTAAGTTTTGAATGCCAACCATTGATCACACAATCATGTTAACTGATGGATGGTCTAGATTTAATCATCTTGATTTGAAAATATTTACTATACATAGCCGCAATACTTATCAATGACAAGAATCCACATGGAACCACTTGCTGGTGATTTGTGGGCTCCACCATTGCTTTGTCATTGTAACCATAATCCATGTGTCTTCTTCCCCTCGCCCTTGTGAGTCTTAATTTGTGTGCAACCTTCATCAGCAAGGAGATGAGGAAGGGTTGAGATTAAGTCCCATGGTCTCTTCATACTCACATCTTAATCCAAGACCAATTGCCTACAATCTTATTATTCTTATACCATTAACGACCTAGATTAAAAGATCTCAAACATGTGCATCATATCTTATTTTAGTAGCATAGACTTTACTCTCTATGCCTCTTGTTGAAATATTTGATTAATATTTGCCATTGATCCAATGCTTCCACATCCTTTAGATTATTCCACATGGGAATCACCCGCCACCTTGTTGAGAATCAGTCAGTAAAGGTAGGTGTCGCACGAGATAATGGGGAGCGGTTAGGATTGACCCACGTCACCCACTATCGACCATTGATTCACTTAAAATCTTCACACATTGACTACTTGGAAACATTGGGCCCATAATCAGACTCACCATGTGACAGTGACTCACCATCCCATTTGAATATTTTAATGAAGAATGAAATGATGAAAGCATACAAGGAATGGTTGAGGTGCAACCACATGTGTTAACAACTGTCAATGATCTTCTTTTAATACCTCCTGCCATATTTAACTTAGATATCAGTCCCACCAATACATAGAACACATGGCTTATGTCCACTAGCCCATGAGGATAAAATAGTAAGCAATGAAATGGAATGGATGTGCACAGAATGACCAAGATCTTCTTGCAACAATCGAATTGTCATCAAATATTTTTATATCTACACATGCCAAAATTGTTAGTCTTAAAAGAGGGACCTGACTACATCGATGGGACTATAACTTGTAGGATTAAAAATTAAGTCTCAAACAATTCTAGCAGGAAATATTTAGCTCAACTTTGGAAGAACTAAAAAAATGGGCTAACATATAACAACCGAGAAAAATAGACCAAAGGGCCAGTCACTTTATGTATTTTGATGGCATAAGTCAAATTAAAAGACCGAGAATTGGGAATAAGGGGTCAATGGAGAATTAAAACCTTGGCAAGGAAATAAACTCAAGGGTTTTTCAAGTAGGATCTTAGGTAAGCTACAAAACCTTAAATAGTGATAGTAATCAAAACCCTAAGCCCTCAGATACAAATCTAACCCAAAACTCAGTAGGGTTTTGAGATGAAACATGGAAAAAATTTAGGAGTTCCATCAAGGAGAATAATCAGAGATAATGTGGTGAAGGATACTAATGTACAAAAATTTAACAAGGATAAAGCATGCATTAACATAAATTAAACACAATTTTATATAATAACCATCAATTTCGTTTATATATATTTATATTTTTACTGTATACAATGTTAAATATAGCATATTTCATCTCAATTTATTTCTTTATTATCTATTCTTATTACTATTCCTTCTTACTTTCTTCTTCTTATTACTTAAAACATGCAATATCATACTATTCTATATATGCATGATATTAGGGATGTGTCCCTTAAAATATGTGTATTTCTACTAGACCTAATTGACCTTATGATCCACATTTCATTTAGAACCACTTGTGGTTAGTTCAAGGTGCTTCTTGTATCTTTTCACTAACCTCTTCTAACATTATTGCACCTATAAAATTATGTAGTCTTTAAGACATGCATAATTGGTTAATTTATGAGGGGACTAGTAGATCCTTTAAAATATATAGCCCATTTTCAAATCATGTTTCTACTAGGATTAGCTACAAGGGAATCTAATCTCTTATGGTAGGTCTTCCCACCCTTTGGCATATATCACATTGTTTATCATAATTTTTTTAATTTTTAATAAGAATTGGCCATCATAATCCAACTAGTTACACCTTTGTAGTAGCTTCTTCAAGTTGTGTCCTCCTAAATTTCCTTCATGGGGTTTCCTAAGTATTTCTTCTCTTTCATATTCAAAGACCATCCTTATTACATATGATATCATCTCTTCCTACTATATGTAATTTTGTGAGGCCCATCATCAATTGGACACATAGACCTCATGTTTTGTTGTTATTCACGTGACTATGCTTGGATATATTTTACTTTTACCCTCTATTTTAAGATGGTTAATTATGAAAATTGGGCTTGATCATTAATGTGTTTATTAGATTAGTTATCTTATGAATTGTAATTTTATGAACTCGTATCCTAGTAATCAAACTATCATCTTGAATGTTATGAAATTTGAAACAATGTGCTTAGAAAAGGGTTGGAAAGGAATTGGAATTCAACCAACAAGTTATATTTGGAGTCATTGAGGTAGAATTTTTTATTCTTCTAATTTTTTTATGAATGTATGTCTGAGATAATGATGTTGTGTGTATTTTCTTTCTATTATGTGTAATTTTCTATTGTTGTATGAAAATGTATTGTGTGTGAGTTTAATGTGTTGGGTTGGCTCCCCAATTTTGGTTATGAGAAATCCATGTGTGTGGATGGAGGGGAGAAAACCCCATAAGGGCTTGTGTTTTAGTTTTTTTGAAATAATAGGTATGAGTAACCTTTTGTGTTAAAATGGGAAGGTATGGTTGTAGGAATAATTTAAAGGAGGTTATTGTTTGAAAGCTTGGAATGTTGGAGTGATTGTTGCAAGAAAATTCCCCATGGTTGTGATCCTCTTACCCCTCTCCTTAAAACAAATAATTGGTTTTTGTGTTGTAATGTATCCTTCCCTAAATGTGTGTGTTGTAATATGTTGAGATCTTGTGAAACTATTTACTTTGGATTTTGGGGTTGCTTGTGTGTAACCTAATCTTTTGGAAGCCTTTGAGGTCAAGGGTGGCTAGTTTTCCAGCCTACAATTGGGTGGGGAGCACCCCATAGGGTTTGGAAGAAGTTTTCTTATATACGCAGGTTGAAAATTTGAGTGTCTTACAGATTTGGAAGGGTGTTTTGCTCTATTTATAAATTGCAGCAGTTATAAGGCCTTGAAAAGGTATGCATGTCAACTAATTCAATTATTGTTAGTGACACTTACATATAATCAAGTGTGAGATTTTTTATCTTGGTGGAAAATATACCTTCCCTATTTGTACACCAATGTATTTGAGTTCTAAGTTGTAAAATTTGTAAGGAAAGATGCATGTATAGATCTATCTATGTTTTAAAAGAAAAGAAAATACATATGCATATTTGTAGACAACATAGGGTAAGGGAAGATGTGTGTTTGATGGGACTACAAAATATTTGGTATCAAGAAGGAATTTTGTTATGTATTTACATTGTTAATGCATGTATCTACCAATAGATAATTTGAAATGACCTCGGTGAAGGAATATAATTTTCTGAGTATAAGATTTGATGTTGGTGGTTTAAAAAAGAAAATAAATATAATGTATGCAAATATCTAAGAAAACTTTATGCACTGTGTTTTGTCCCCTTCCCTTGGAATGTAATCCATTTTGAATAAAGAGTAGGACAGTATTTCATTCTTTATTGCATGTTAAAATAAGGCATAAATCAATTTTAAAGTGGTTCATAGTCTCTGTAAATTAAAAGATATTATGTTTATTTTGAAAGGAATTATCATTTTTTTGCTGCTTTCATGAAATATACCTCATTTTGTTACTATTGTTATAAATTAATTCTTTTTTCAACATTGCTAGTGTTCGAGTTTATGGTGAACTCCTCAAACACACCAAGATCACCTACAAGACAAAATAACTTCCACAAGAAAGAAATGGTAGAAATATCATGCTATCATTAAAGATGCACTTAAATGATAAATTGAATATGGCAATGTACATATGATGCCTTGCTTATAGAGCCAAGGTGGTGAATAGGACAAGAAAAGATCATGACTAGTGTCTGTAAATAGGGAAAAATTCAGATTTAATGTATTGAAAACAAAAAATTAACTAAACCCTATCAAGCACCATGAAGCACAAACTAGAATGAAAATGCAAATAAACAAAGGAAATGAAAACCAATTTTCAAACTAGACTTGATTGAACTCCATGGCTCTTCTCCACCTGCATGAGAATGCAATATTTTGAAGGTTGATTGTTGGAGAAATGTTGGTTGCTCAATTCAGTAGCATAACATTGACATTGGGATGATAGATGAATGACAATATACAGGAATGGATGAAAGACTCAAGAATGATTTTAACAGCATAAGGACACTTGAAGAATCAACCCCCCAAATGGCTTATGAGAGAGTTTATTTATAGGAAATGTCTAATTTGGATTGACAGTTGAGATTGAATGTCAATAAGATGTCTAAATCAATGGCCAAATTTGAATGTTGTAGTATGGAATAGGGTTAGGTCAAAATTAGGGCAAATGATAAAGATGAAGGGTTGAGATTGAATTATAAGATAATTCAATCAAGGGTTGAAATTAAATGAGATGTCAAGAGATAAGATTTGATGTGGAAGATAAGATTGGCATAGACAAAGAGGTGATAGGAGAAATTAAATAATAAAAAATATTTAATTTAGGTGGCAAATGAATAATTAAATAATTAAAATAATTATTTAATTATAGAGGAATGTGACAAAAAGAATCATTTTGAATTAAATAATGATTTAATTCAAAAGTCAAGAGAGTGGACCAAATTAAATAAATAAATTTTATTTAATTTAATGAGAGATGAGGCTAATGAATAATTAAATAATTAAAATAATTATTTTATTATAATGGAATGTGGACAAAATTAAATAAATAAGAATTTATTTAATTTTAGAAAGAAAAGGACTTAATTATTGACATAATTAAATAAATAAAATTTATTTAATTAATCAAGCAAGAAATAAAGATAGGAATGAATTAATTAAATAATTAAAATTATTTAATTAATAGAAGACATGACTTTAGAAAATAATTAAATAATTAGAAATTATTTAATTAGCAAAGACAAAAGGGGAAATAATAGAGAATTTAGAAATTGCAAGCCTAGGACAATTTTTAGTGTCTACATTTTGCCCCTCTTTGAGATGATGTTCGAGATAATGAGATTTGTGTCGAGTAACATCATTTCAAAGAAGCTAAGGTATGGATAGAGGAAAATGGATGATGATAGAAAAATAGGATGATGACGAAATAAAAATGGGATGATGATGCCCCCTCGAGAGGATAGGCGAGTTGGAAAAACAAGGGTATGCTCTCGAAATGAAATGATAAGGAGGGACAAGATGAATGACACGTTATGCTGCAAGAAAGTGAACAACCATGATGTTTGATGTAACACTAGACAAGATGCACCAAGGTATAAGAACCAAGGTGATGATGTGTCTTATGCCCCAGCATAATACAACCTTGTCTAGATACAAGATATGAATATTAGCTGGAATAAGTCGGACTTGACACAAATGCAAGATAAAAATGATAGCACACACAAGCAAGCAAGCAAGCATGCACAAATGACACAAAAACAAACAAGGTATTGCCCCTGTCAAGTTGAAAACTAATGACTAATTAATTGATTGATGATGATGACTAAAAGTGTTGTCATTGTGGGGAAAGACATATCCCTAGATCAACACAAGGATGATTGACTAATTGATTGATTAACTTTGATTGATTGGTTTACGACAAGATTAGGATCAAGACCAAAGGATGTGATTGGATAATTTGACAAGATTGATTGACTTGATTGGTATGGACTAAGGATTGAATTGCATTTGGATTATTGCTTGGAATGACTGAAGATGATTTGACATGGATGAGAGGATGTGATGAATTGAATAGAGAGAATTGATGTGATTGGAATAATTTGAAGATTGATTTGACATTTTTTTGGCAATTTGACTGATTTTGACTGGATGACTAATTGGACTATGTTGTCTATTGGTTCATGATTTAAATGTCAATGTTTTAAATGACTGACTATTTCTTGACTTATTTGACTGATGTGACAAATGTTGACTTTGTTTTGGGATTTTTGAGAATTATTTGGATGTTTTTTGTGTTTTTTTGGATATATATATATTTAAAATAAAAATTGATCTTTTATTTTTATTTTTGACATTTTATGATTTTTTTTTTTGGATTTTTGACATGTTTTGATTTTTTTTGGATTTTTGAGATTTTTAATTTTTTTTGGGGATTTTTGAGAATATTTTGACGTGTCAATGGATGAAAATTTGGGTAGCCTTTGTGCTAGATACCAATGACAAGGGGAAAACCAAGTCTAGGTGCAAGGAGATAAATGGGATTAATGGATGAAATGGATGTATGCATAAGAGAGCAAGGATGTGATCTCCAAAGACTATGTCGCATAGGAATGACATGCCCCATTCTAGGTACAAGACTTAGGATTTTTTATGACAAAGTTGATGACAATAGGATAATGATATGATTGGTTTAGATAGGATGAGGTATGTCAAGAGATACCCAAAACATGTTACAACAATTTTTACCCTATATCTTCATCAAGATCAAAAGGAGAAGGCTGGATAAGTGGACCCAATATGATAGGTAGGTATGATGGCTAAGATGGTAGGTAGGATGGAAATGATATGACATGAAAATGATAGGTTGGATAGATAAGACATTGTGCCCCCAACTGTAAGTGACATAGAAGATCAACCTACACATGACACCTGTTTGACAGGTTCTCATCATGGTACTTATCCAAGGCGCCTGTTTACCAGGTTTTCACCATTGGATGAAGGGATTTCTCTTTACTTTTTTTTTTTTTTTGACTTTTCGGATAGGGGAATATGGATAGAGGGACTCAAGTGTCTAGTTCCATGAAAGGTGATAGTCCCATGAGGGATGGATGTCATTGCATGGACCATGTCAAATGTCCTCATAGATGTTGGTAAGGGATGACATGAAAGGGAGATGGAGTAGGTAGATGATGGATTATGATGCGAATTATGGAGGAAAATGGTGGATTATATGGGACATATGCAAAACATGAATGGGGAGGCTTAGCCAAAAGCATGGAACATAGGGATGTGATGGGGAAGATATGTAGGATAGTGTATGAAGGGTGAGGAGATGGAGGTATGGGGGATTGGTGTGAAATGGAAGGGAACCATGACCAATGGTTGCACACATTGTGATAAACATTGAAGCTTTTGATGTGGATAGGGTGTAGAAAGTGATGGAGATGTTTGCTTAGGAGATGGTGGATGAAGGGCTTTAGGCACGCACATAGACTTAGTATTTTTATGACTTTTATTTGTCTTGTGGGATTTTTGTAATTTTTGAATGGAATGTGTATTTTGGATGGAAGTGGATGGTTGGGATTTTTGTGATGTGGATGCCTCATTTGACTTGATTTCTTTTTGCTTAGGTACCCAAACCATTTTGTTTTTAGACTTTTCTTTTGGAGGCATGGGCTTATATAACTTTTTGGATGCATTTGGCTTTGACTTTTTGAAATTGTATTCTAAGGCATTAAGACCTTTAGAATTTTTGACTTTATAAATTATAGAGGCATCCAACTTTTTATTTTTGAATCCCATGTGTTGGATGGAATGAGTGGAAGCTTTATGTTTACACAATGTGTGCATTTTTTGGTCATGACTAGGATATTTAGGGTATTTATGAAAGATTGGAATATTAGGTGTTGGAAGTAATGGTGGTAAAGTGGATGGAGGGATATTAGGAGTTGGAAGTAATGGTGGTAAATTGGATGGAGGAAGGTGTATGGTCACATGCTTTTGACACTTGTAGGATGATGGAGAGGGGATGGCCATGTATTTTTTGGGGGTATGATAGGGCTTATAATGGAAGGGGGTGGACTTAGGAGACGTGGGTGAAGTACCAACATCTTGAGATTGGTGTCCTTGGGGTATGCAATGGACAATGGGACTAGGTGTAGGTGAACACTAGAAATGAGTTCCTTATTTGAAATACCAAGTGGATATGATGGAGGACTTGCAATGGGGTTGATAGTGGATGATGGAGGATTTAAAGGATCTTGAGTATGTTCATTTAGATCCACATTATTGGTTTGATCTTCTATACTAGCTTGGGAGGCAAGTGTATCATCAAGGAAAGTGGATATTGGAAGGTCATGGATGGTGCTAGATGGAGGATGTATAGGAGCAATTTGAATATCTTGCTCATGGACAGGTGTAGGATCAAGTTTCTCATAGATAGGCTCTTCATCATTATAGATATCATCTTGATCATGGAAAAGATAAATGTTATGAATAGGTTGGATGAAAGTGATTTAAGCTTGATTAGGACTAGGGCTTGATGTTTCCACATGCTTAGGAGTAGGCTCTTGACATGTCTCTTGGGTTGCTTGAATGGAAGTGCAAGTGGATGACTCTTGAATGGGATCAACATGTGCTAGATGGTCAACAACATAGGAGCATGAAAGAGGGTGACTTGGACTTACGAGGGGGGAATCTTGACTTGGCTCAAGGGGTTGTAGATGGCATGGTTGACTTGAAGGACTTGGCATGATGTTTGAGGACTATTTTGTATGTTCAAGTAGACGAGTTGAATGAATGGCAACAATTTATTCCTTGCTAGTAGCCTTTGGGTCACATCCTTTGTAGGTGAATTGGTGGATTTATGTAATGCCATCAATTTATGTTTTAAGTATCTAAATGTAAGGCATTGAGTTGATGGAGGATTAGATGATGGTGGGTGTAATGAAGATTTTGATGGGTCAGAAGGTGGAGATTCCAATGGATTAGGACTAGGACATGGTGGATTAGGGATAGGCATTTGATTGGATGGTGGTAAGGGTGTATGGAATATATTGGTGTTCCCCTTGTCAAAGGTGGCATTAAGACTTAAAGGATCTTGATGTTGTTGCCAAGGTGGACTTGGGATCCTATATTCTTGTTGTGATATGGGTGGATATGTTGATGTGGAATTCACATGGAAGGTAAATGGGTTTTGTTGGCATGATGATGAAGGTGACACATAGGATTGTGGTGGAATGTTTTGAGGTTGGAATGGTGTTTGGACTTGTTGTGGTATGATTTGTTGTTGTGATGATGATGAAGGGGTTGAATAGGATAACGACTGTTGAAAGGTTGATTGATGTGGACAAGGGTTGACATTAGAAGAGTTGTGATAGGTTGATGAAGGGGAAACTTGAAATGTGGATAGATGAGGTTGATATGATGATATAGGTGACACATAGGATTGATGTGAAATTTTTTGATGTAGTGATTGGACTTGATAATGTGCTCGTTGGACTTGACCATTTGCCATGAGGTATTGGATTTGTGCTATGAATTGTTGCATTTGAGGTGATTGGTTTTTTTGAAGTTGTTGGATCATGTCATGGACTCTTTGAATGATTTGTTGTTTTAAAGGTGATTGAATTATTTGAGCTTCATGAAGCATGTGAATAAGCTATAGTGCTATGTCTTCAAATGTTGTCATGGTGTAAAATGATGTTGATTAGATTAAAGAGATGATGATGATTAGGATATGATGTGGAATGGCAAGATTGGATGACTTGGATGACGTGGAAAAAATTTATTGGAAGTTTGACTTGGGCAATATCAAACACAAGATTTTAAATATAAATGCATAAACACCCACACCAAACACAATGATAAATTTTTCTTTCAAGATTAAATGCTATGATTAATCAAGCACTTGAATACACAACAACAAGCCCTATGACTAGTCAAGTGGGGTATGGCCAATTAGGTCTCAAGCTAGATTGCACAAGGTTGACTAAGGAAGAATTTTGAAAGAAAAATCTTGCCAATAAGCCGGGAGAAAGGGGTAACCCACCCTTCACCTTCACTTCCCAAAGGTATAAAGTTCTTTGGGGCTTAGCTTAGAGTGAGAAGATTTCAACTCCCAAATGAGTGTGTCTTTAGATTCACACTCGACTGAGGTCATCCCTTGGAGGGGTGTGTGCTCCAAGAAGGCCTCCTAAAAAGGGTATGCCAAAAGCAAACCAAGTGAGGTGTTTTGGAGGACACACACACTTGATTCACACTTGCAGTGATTAATTTCCCTTAGAAATGAAATGTTTGTATGCAAACAATAGAATCACTTGTTCTTTTTAACCCCAGTTCAAATGTGTAGGAAGACAATGGTTAATTTTAGACCCAATTTTTATATGTGATTGAAGACAAAATTCATTTTTAAGAGCCCAAATCCAAATGTGTGACAAACAAGATTAAGAAATGGAAGATGGAATATGTGCACCTAATTATTCGCTTTCCAATTTGTTGTGTATGAATGATATTTTTGCCACTAAAACTCCTTATGATCACCTACAAAATCAAAAGAAATAATATCATAATGCAGCCATGAAAAAAAAATAAACTCACTAGAAAATTGCAATTTCAGATACATATTTTTAACATAGCCGAATTAGATTCGATTATTTGAAGACATTATTGATCTAAAAAATAAAAAATAAAATAAGAGACTGCTATTATTTTCGAAGAGCTTTCCAGAAATGTAAAGAAGTTAGAAAAATTCCCTATTTTGAGCCCAATATTAATTGTTTATGAAAAATCATAAATTTTTTATAAAAAATACACAAAAGCTCCAAAAATTCTAATGTTTTTATTGAAGTTGTATTCTGTCATTCCAAATCTGCAAAAAAAAAATTGTGATCAAATCTCCAACCGTTTGTGAGATATAGGTAAATATGTGTGAAACCCTAATTTTAAAAGATCTGTTATTTGACTAATAATTGTGCATCCAAATTTGAAAGATAAAGAAAAAACCCGTATTAAAATTTAGAGAGCTTTCCAGAAATATAAACCTATATGAAAAACTCGATAATTTTCTCTCAAAATTAATTTTTTTATGAAAAAAAGAAAATAAATTATTAAAAAAATCAAACCAGCCCCAAAAAATCTGATTTTTGGAATGGAAGCTCTAGACTTTGTCTCCAATCTGCAAAAAAAATTTGTGAAAAAATACACAGCCGTTTAAAAGTTATGGTCGAATCTTTGGAAACTAGGGCTTTATCCACAATGATGTCAAACCTGCAACAAAAGAATCCAACTCCAAGATTTCTCAAAATGTGTTAAAATATGTTAGGTTCACTAATGTAAATAGGGAAAAATTCAGATTTAATGTATTGAAAACAACAAATTAACTAAACCCTATCAAGCACCATGAAGCACAAACTAGAATGAAAATGCAAATAAACAAAGGAAATGCAAACCAATTTTCAAACTAGACTTGATTGACCTCCATGGCTCTTCTCCACCTGCATGAGAATGCAATATTTTGAAGGTTGATTGTTGGAGGAATGTTGGTTGCTCAATTCAGTAGCATAACATTGACATGGGGATGATAGATGAATGACAATAGATAGGAATGGATGAAAGACTCAAGAATGATTTTGACACCATAAGGACACTTGAAGAATCAACCCCCCAAATGGCTTATGAGAGAGTTTATTTATAGGAAATGTCTAATTTGGATTGACGGTTGAGATTGAATGTCAATAAGATGTCTAAATCAATGGCCAAAATTGAATGTTGTAGTATGGAATAGGGTTAGGTCAAAATTAGGGCAAATGATAAAGATGAAGGGTTGAAATTGAATTATAAGATAATTCAATCAAGGGCTGAAATTAAATGAGATGTCAAGAGATAAGATTTGATGTGGAAGATAAGATTGGCACAGACAAAGAGGTGATAGGAGAAATTAAATAATAAAAAATATTTAATTTAGGTGGCAAATGAATAATTAAATAATTAAAATAATTATTTAATTATAGAGGAATGTGACAAAAAGAATCATTTTGAATTAAATAATGATTTAATTCAAAAGTCAAGAGAGTGGACCAAATTAAATAAATAAAATTTATTTAATTTAATGAGAGAAGAGGCTAATGAATAATTAAATAATTAAATTAATTATTTTATTATAATGGAATGTGGACAAAATTAAATAAATAAGAATTTATTTAATTTTAGAAAGAAAAGGACTTAATTAGTGACGTAATTAAATAAATAAAATTTATTTAATTAATCAATCAAGAAATAAAGATAGGAATGAATTAATTAAATAATTAAAATTATTTAATTAATAGAAGACATGACTTTAGAAAATAATTAAATAATTAGAATTTATTTAATTAGCAAAGACAAAAGGGGAAATAATAGAGAATTTAGAAATTGCAAGCCTAGGACAATTTTTAGTGTCTATAGTGTCTTTATCCTATCACATGAGAAAACTAAATCCTAACAACCTAGGATAAGATAAGTTCTAAAAAAGACAACTCATCCTTCTAGAAGGAATCTTAGAGCCTAAGTAAACTTAAGATGTGAATATGTCCCATAAGTCCCTAGTGAATGAACTAACTAAGTACAATACATTTATTCACACCAACACCCCCCCTTAAGTGTAACTTAGGAGAGAAGATTATTATGAAAAGATGCAAAGATGCAAGGATGGGTCCCGACTACAAGGCCATGTTAGGTACCCATGTACAAATGCAAAGAAATATCTCACAAATGGAGAAAAGGAGAAAACCTAATGGGACAAAACTCCTCTCCAAAAGAGAGATGAAATAAAATAATGATATCCATCACAAATTCAATCAATATCTATCCACACAAAGGATAACAAGAGAGATCATACAACTCCCCCAATAATGAGATAACCTATTGCAAAGGGAAGCACTAGAAGAACATTGTGGGGTAATATTGGAATCCTCAATTTGACAAGCAAGGAAAGGTAATTTTGTTCACTAGAAACCATATTAGAGTCACTTAAGGACTTAGGTGGGAATCATGATAAGCAACAAAAGACCCAATTTCAAGAAACACTAGAAAACTTGCAAACTAGTACAATTCTAAATTCTATGAAGCAATACTTGATTTAGAAATGATTTGGAACTAAAATGAAGTGTAGAGAAAATGTAAACCTAATGCATGCAAAAAAAAAATAGTGTATGCACTGATGAATGTTCGCATCTGCCACTATGAATAAAAATGACCTTAGATCTATGTAGAGGAAAAAATTAGTTTTCCAATGCCACTTGAACCACAAAAATCCAATAATTGATGAAGAAGTTATGATTTTTTTTTTTAAAGTTGAATTTAGCCTATAGGAAACAATATATTTGAACTAGCAAAATTTTTTACTTCTGATTTGATTTCTGAAAAATCTATTCACTATGAGTAGACAATAATAGAAACCCATAATATTTTGATGTTAGGAACAAAACCTAGAAATTAATGTCTTTTATCCAACAAGTAGAAGATGAAAAAATGAATTTTATTTTACCTTCAACTTGTAGAAAAAATGACGTGATTCCTTTTGGATAAAAAATATTTCTATATCTGCTCAAGATATGCAAAATCTAATTGATACCCAGATGGAGATTTAACCTTGGGAAAAAAACCCAGAAATCATTTTCCTCACCAATGAGTGGAAGCTAGATTTTTGAAGCAAAAATGAAAACAACTCCAATAAAAAATGGGTTGCTTCAAACCCTAACAGATTTAACAAACTATGTCAAATTTTGATGAAATGAAAGGAAACTTTGACTTTCGTTGATGCCTCACATCCAACAAAATCTTCAAGCCAATTTGAAACCGTCAAATCTGGGAAGGAATCTGAAACACTAATGCTCTGATACCATGTTGGAGTTCATGGTGAACTCCTCAAACAGCCCAGGATCACCTATAAGATAAATGAACTTCCACAAGAGAGAAATGGTAGAAATATCATGATATCATTAAGGATGCAAGAATGCTAAACTGAATATGACAATGTACATATGATGCCTTGCTTATAAAGACAAAGTGGTGAATAGGATTAGACAAGATCATGACAAATGCCTTAATCCTATCACATGAGACAACTAAATCCTATCCTAGGATAAGATAAGTTATAGAAAAGACAATTCATCCTTCTAGAAGGAATCTTATAGCCTAAGTAAACTTAAAAAATGAATATATCCCCTAAGTCCTTAGTGGATGAATTAACTAGGTGCAAGACATTTATTCACACCAATAACTAGAAAACTATAAATGTAATAACTAGTTGAAATGGATAGTTTCTCGAGGATGCACCTTTTAATATAATTATAATGCCAGTAATATTGATAGTTTATAAGAATTCATTAGAAACGTAGTTTTAATGCTATATGTTGAATTAGAAAAGAAAAGAAAAGGAAAAAATGGCTTTGTGCAGTCAGTTGTCTTGCAACCCAATGAGAAAGGAAAAGTAAAAATGGTTTTGATAAATATTAAGGCTGGAATAGGAACAAAAACATAGTGAGATGTTTTGAATCCTACTGGTAAACTGTGTGATAGTTTTGATAACGTTTTGAATGCCAAAAATAAATAATCGAAGTGACTAGTTTTTACTCTTATGGAGAAATTGATGAATAAACCTTTACCCATAACGTAAAACAGTATGGCAGCATAGGAGAGACCACCTTTTTGAACTTTTTTGGATTTATGTTTTATTTTCATGAAGTCACCCAACCTTTTGTAGCATCTCCTCTAGTTTGTAGAGTACCAAATTTTGACCCCTACATAGGCAAATACTAGTGGATAGTTTTGATAAATAAAATCAAGGTAGGGGCATGAAATACAGCTAGTAGATTGTCTTCAAAATAAAAATAATAAACATATATAGATGATCTCCTACTGTTGCCTGCAAGTCAGTTTGACGATGTAGGAAAGCATGTTTTAAATGAAACTTAGCTAACCGAAAAGGGATGTCATAAATACCTATACCAGTAAATTATACAAAAAAATCTATTAAGAAGCTTAGTCATGGCTAGGTGCCATAGAGGCGACCCAAATGACCATGAGGGAAGCTTCTCCCCATAGGCTGCAACTTGTGGGGGAGGGAAGGCTCCTCCTTATTGAGTGGCATCCTAGTTTTTTCATGACCCAACCAGAGGCTCTCTTTTTGTCAATAGAAAGAAAAAAATATAAATAATAAAATCAAAATATTCAAATCTAGTAGTCTCCTTTCTACAACATCGGTTTCTAGCCTCTGCTTCAAATCAACAGTGACCTTATCTTTGTAACACCTACCATGAAATCCTCCTGGGCAAAACCCAGGATGGATTAGAAGACCAAAAAAAAGGCCCTGCCACCATTTATCCAACGTTGCACTCTATCCTTCTATTCATAGCAATTAGGGCGAAATGGAAAATGTTAGGGTTCAAATGAAAATGAAGGAGAGAAAAAATGAAATGTGGGAAACTAAGAGGTCATCCAACACCTTAGGGAAACCCTCATAATATTTAAATTACACCTTCTAAAGTTTTAATTCGGCCAACAAATAATGTGTTAAGAATCAGGTATAAAAAAAGAGGAGAGAGGAAAGTAATGTATCAATGCTTCCCTATTATCTCCTAGAGCTATATAATGTGGGACAAATAAATAATTGAATAATTGATTAATAATATTATTGTTAATGAGGGGATTACATTATTTAATGACTAAATAAATTGAATAAATGAGATATCTACTATTAAGGCAAAAAAGGAATAATTGACAACAACAAAATTAATATCTATATGACTATTAATATGGATAATATAGGTTTTAAATAAAATTATTGGAGTAAATGAATTTAATTGCAACATGATTATTAATAAATATTGAAGTTAAAAAAGGGGTTAAATTATTAGGATTAAGAGATGAAAGAAAAAAATTACCAAAAAATAAATAATAATATAATAATAGTAATAAAATAAAAGATAACAAGTAATATTTATATGAAAGAGTTAAACTACTAGTGACATAATTATCACAATAATCAAGTGATGAATACAATATGATCCATAGTTATAATAGTATCTTCGAGAATAATATTATATTGTGTTTATAATATATTTCTAATAAGTGGTATTAAGTTGAGGTGATTTAACATTTTCAAAACAAAGGGAATTTTTATTATAGTAAAGATAGTAGTATTAATATAAAATAAAATAATAATTTGGAATCCATTATTAAGGTTGTTATTTGTCTAAGTGTTAATAATAATAATAATGTTAGTATTATCTTGAAGTATTTTTTTATGAGATAACATAATTACCTTTTAAGGGAAATTGAATATTAATAATATTATTGTTATGTTTAATTTTTATTAACCAATGATCTTACTATTACTAGATATTTAATGTAATAACATTATAGTCACTATTAAGACTCAAGTAATAATTTGAAAGTGAGACAATAGTAATTGTAAAACTAATAATGATACTATTGTAGAAGTGGTTGATGATGTGGCAACGTTATCATTGTTAATGAATAATCATGGGGTAATGCATATTAATATTAATAAGGTATAATCGAGAATCTAATAATGGGGTTGTTATGTTAACACTTGTGGAGTTATGGTGATATTTAGGGTGATGTTATATCAATATTACATTTAACTATCTTGTCAGTGTAAGTCATCTTTGTCTAAAAGTAATAATAACATTTTAATTGTAAATTGGAGGGAATTTAATGTCATTATTATTTTGATTAAATAGGGTTAACGTTACCATTGTCAACTAAGAGATAAATATATATATATATATATATATATATATATATAGTGACACACTGGCTAAATAATGAAATACTATTAGCATGCCAAATAATAGTGTCATTTGTTTGCCCATGAACTATTTCTAAAATATAATGTTATCATGTTTAGTGATTAAATATTTTAATACATAAAACTAATATTGATAAAATTCACATAAAATAATTTAGAAAAATACTACGTGGAAGACCTAAAAAATTTGGGTCAACCTTTCCAACTTAGGGTGTGCAATGTTGGATCCGCACTACTCAAACCACTCTTGCTTTTCCCTCACCCTGCTCTTGGGAGGTCCATGATGACATTGCAAAAGCAACTCAATGGATGCATGTAGTTTGCATACCATGTTTAGTCATGGATAGTAATTATTAGTGGTTTACGTGTTATATTTTTTAAAAAAATTTGGTCCCATTGTGTCCAAGGTTTAAAAATTTGGGCATGGCATTTGGTATCACAACCTAGGTTCCAACACTAGGAACTTGGGCATGTAGTTGTGCTGAGTATTTATATGTTCACAATTTTTTTAGGGTGTATAGGATGAGGAGAGTACAAGGATGTGGTTGTGGTCATGAGCATGGTGTGGGAAGGAAACAAATAGATTCATCAGTAGTAGGGACCCATGTTTTCTAGGAAATTCAACCAGATCATCCATCGAACATTAACTCCTAGATCCTCCATGCTCTAGAGGATTTGGTTGGAGTTATTTATGCCAAGCTACCATCAGTAGCAGAGGAAACTCAATGATAATGATCACACCACTCTTCTCAAGCACATGGAGTTGAGTACTGAGACCGCAACAGGAGTCCCCCTCATAGTCATGTTGAGCAACACAAGGAGAGAGAGAGTCAATGCCAGTGTATTTTGAGGTACCATTAAAGGTACCAAAATTGTAGATAATTGATGTTGCTAGGAAACCTAGCAATGTAGGGGATCATATTCATGATTTCATATGATTGTTGCCACCTAATTTTTTGAGATCCAAGAATGAGACAGAGGTTGATGCATGACGTATTCATCTTGAGAGGTGCTTTGGGTTGCACACATATGTGAGCAACCTAAAGGAATATTTTTTAGTACATTTACTTAGAGGCAATGCATCCACGTGGTGGCATTAAGAGGAATGCAAGAATTACCTCTATCTTTACACTCTCACTTGGGAAACTTTTCTAGAGAGGTTTAAAGCTGATATATATCATAGCACTTTAGGTAGCATCGTAGATATGAATTTCATGACCTTCATTAGTGAGGGATGACTGTGGCTGAGTATGAGAGAAAAATCCTTGAGTTTCTTCAATATGTGGACTACATCTAGGATGAGAGACTTCTTGTCAATATTTTCATTAGGGGCCTGAATGTAGGAATTTTAGGTCTTCTCTTTATGACTGATCCAAAGAACCTTCAGGTTGTTGTGGAAAGGGTCCTCATTATAAAGGAGATACAAGGCAAGTCCCAAGAGGCATGTGAGTAGTTTCAAAACTATAATTAGGTTACTCAATCACAAGGATTTTGTAGACCATAATTCTCCCCTAAGGGAGGGTGTAGAATTTCATCACTACCACCTAGACCAACATAGTAGAAATAGAAATAGAGTCATAGGCCCAAGCCTCAAAAGGGTTTCCAAAGTGGTTCCAACGAGGGATGGCAGGAATAAGGATCAAAACATGATCAACATCCTTAGATGTAGAAAGTTACACCTACATGTCTATAGTAGATTTTTAGAGGAGGATTTAGTGGCTCTAGCAAGACTAGAGGTCAATAAGGTAACAAGAATCAGTTAGTACAGGTCAAAAATTGAGGACCACATTATGTATGTGGTGTAGTTGGAAACTTGACTAGGCAGTTCCCTCAGGGTTTTGTAGATAGAGGAGAGCATTAGGAAGGGTCAAAGCCAATGGTAGGTGATGTGGAAAAGTCCCACAAAGTATTTATAGCAATCAAGAACTATAAAGATGAGCATCAAGACACAACTATAGAGGCTCTAGGTGGAGTTAGATAGGAAGCTAGTGTGGGATTCCATTCACATTTTAGCTCACTAGACATTGGTCCTCTGAGGTTGAGAGTTGGACCAAGTTAGAATCCAGTGGAACCGTTATGATGAGGTCTCAACCACTTGGGAGGATGCATAATGTTTGAGGGCTCTATATCCTTAGTTGGACACATAGACCTCATGTTTTATGATGGTTAATTATGAACATTGGGCTTAATCGTTAATGAGCATATTAGATTAGTTATCTTATAAATAATAATTTTATGAGTATGCTAGTTAATCAAACTGATATATACCTAATCATCATCCAATAGTTGAGAATCCAAACCTATAATACATATAATACTCCTAGTGCCACCAAGGTCACTATAGTTGAGCTTCATGGTGATACTAGTTAGTTAATTCGAACTATAGAAATAATGGAGTCTCATCAAATCAAAGCTATATAAATTATCTGTGTAAATTATGTACCACCATCAACCTCAAGAATATGCTTTGTAATTTTTGTTGCATTTTTGGTAGCAACACCTAGTATATGGTATAGAATATTCAAAATATGATATCCTCCAAAGAACTATGTAGTCTAACCATTGGTCACTCACCCATCAACACAGTTATTGATATATGCAAACACACCATCAAGGGAGATTGTATAATTTAGGTTGGGAAACTAATAATAATATAATAAATCATAGGTGAGGCATGTAATGAACCTACATATATCATCATATCTAGTCATTTGTGTCACCTTATCTAACACTATATATATAAAAGTTAAGGGGTCATAAGAGTTTGATGTAGACTAGACATGGAATTTTATTCCATAACATTAATATGTGTACACACTGAAAAATGTCCTGAATAATATCATACACTTGAAATAGGTTTACTAACATCACTTCCTCTTTGAACCCATCCTCTTTTCACTTAATTAATTAAATTAACCTGGCTAATTTAATTAATGACATCATTTGCATCTATTAACCTAATTCATTCAATCAGGTTAAATCACCATCTTCCATGGTAACACTTCGACGTATTAAATAAAATAACTTGAAATATTTAAATTAATTCCCTAAGTCCTCTTATTTAATTAATAACCCTAAGTTATTTAATTAAATATCATTTCATCTCTCCCCTCCATTTATTAAATTATTTAATTTAATAAATATCACTCTAATTCCTCCAAATCTCCTAATTCCATGATTAAACCTTGTTTGATTAACAATTAAACTAGTTTTCCTCGAAGAAGGGGAATATTCTCATGGAATATTCCTTGTCCCCTTTTTTGCGCAATTAGGAATTTATTTTAATTTGAAAAATCCTTTTATCCTCACCTGAATGAATATTCCAAGGAATATTTTTATTCCTCCATCATTTGAAAAAGGGATATTTTCACTTAGGTTCTAATGCAAGTTTCAACCTTTAACCTTTTGAACAAGTCACCTTTGACTTGTGTGAGCAAGTCAAAAGTGTGTTTGTTCGAAGTGAATGTGAGCCCTTGATTAAATCCCATCATGCATTCTCGTTCATAGATGAGAATCCATGATCCATGCCTCTTCTTCCTTTCATCTTTGACCATTGATTGATCTTTTTGATCTCAACCCTCCATTTCTCATTTACTTTCCTATAAATAGGATGCTATTTGGAGACAAATGGATCCATTTTTCAATTGCAAAGTCATGTTGTTGAATTCACTCACACTCACACTCTCAATTTACTCACTTTTATCTTGCTTTAGTTTATATCTAATTGCATAATAGCTTAAAGCATTCATTAATGGATTCCATGCATCCATCTTAGCTTGTTTATGAATTAGGGTTTCCATATTTTAGCTTAGAATTAGCTTTGATTAGCTTTGAAATTGCATAATTAGATCAATTTTAGCATAGAATCATGTTAATTTAGCTTGCATCATGTTTAATTTAGCATAAATAAGATTTTCATCAATTTATCACAATGGTTTCATTGATTCTCTCCTATAGAATTGATTGAAATAGGATCACTAATCATGAGATTGGGAAAGGGTTGTTGTTCCAAATCAACATGACATGAATTCCAAAACAGGATAAGTTTCAAATGGGGTAGAGTAGGAATTTAACTATATTATTAGCTTGTAGCTTTCAGTTTCAATAAATTATTGGTTTAACTTTTAATTTGAATGATCTTGTTTGTGACTGAGGTGTAGTGGATAAGTTATCCTTTGATTCATCATGGATCGAGCATAATCAACCCACCCTAACAATCTTCATCTCACATTCTGGCACTATAAGGAGGGAAAATAGTTAATTTAACCATTTTTTAGCTCGAACTCCATTTTGTGCTTGTTTTGTAGGATACAGTGATTCCAAAATCACAAACAATGACACACTTTTAAGAGCATCACCATATAGTGATGCCATTGTAATTTGAAATAATGATGTCAATTAAATACACCAGCACTGATTTAAATACAACACTTATTTAATATAGATGTATCAGAAACATCAAACGATGACGCCTCAAGTTCAAATAGCAATGCCCCCAAATTTCAAATCGCAACACTTGTACTGTACAACAATGCTTGGAAAAATCCCAATGCTATTGTGCTCTCTATTTTTTCTACAGAGTGACTCCCATTTTCACTAGAGCGATTCTCATCTAGTTCAAATTGTGATGCTATTGTGTTAAGTGATGCCTAACCAGGGTAAGAATATTTATGATCATTTTTTTGATATGTTCTTTAATTTCCTTTATTTATTTGATCACTAATACACTTCTGACTATGTTCTGGTTGCTCGAGTAATAGTGTTTTGTAGGTTGAAAGACATAGAGCTAAAGTGAAGAAAGCCTTTTCTTATCTTAAAATTTTGTGATTGTAACAAGCGTTTGATGCTTTGGGGCAATTATAACCCAAATTTTATGCTTTCTAATATCTACTTTAGGGCACTAAATTTCCATTAGGTTTAAAAAGAATGCTCAAATAGGATTAAAATTGAACCCTCATCTTATCATTGTTTTTTGGGTTTAAAATTGAACAAGACAACTTCATATTTCATTTGGTGCTTAAAATGAACTCATCACTACTTTGAGGGGTTAAAATTTGCAACTGTTTGTTATGTTTTGTGATTTACAACATTGTTATTGGATGTGTATGCAATTATCTCATGCCATCTTGCGATTTTGAGAAACATAAGCATTCCTCAACACTTTGTATAACACCTACATCTTTTAATTTGGATTAAAATTGAACCCCCTTGCGAGTGTGAGAAAAAGGCATAGCATGTGTTCTCTCTTTGTTCATACGAATGAAGATGATCGAACTATGGATGTAATTCCTCACTATTTTTTACCTTTAGAGGGCTTGCCTCCCTGCTTCGAAAGGAGGGAATGACCAAAGCGATAATGAGCTAAAGCCAAGCTCTTCCAAACCATGATATAAATGTGTGGCTGTAATGAAAATTGTGATTAATGGGAAGCGGTACATGATAGCTCTCCCCTAGTATCTTTATGATACTTAAAGCCCTTGTTCTAAGGGTTGGGAGACATCTTGATGGATTTTATCATTGCACCCTCTAAACTAGAAGCCCTTATTATGAACCCTTGTTTAGAAGCCAAAAATCCTAAATATTTGTTGGTGCAAGAATGGTCATTTTGAAGCCACCCCACATTTGTACTATTCAATTGTAGAAATAAAAAAAAAAAACTTTTTATCTTTGGATTTTAAGGATTTTGAGATTTGGTGGTCCTGAGAAGTGTGTGTCATGGAGGGGAGCCAATTTCACCAAATCTCTATCTATTTGCATTGTTTAGTGTTTGGAGAAATTTGAATGCGGACTCAACAAATATTGCCATTTCTAACCTAGGGTTGTAATGATTGTGAGTCAGTTTAACACTTTTCTTGGCTCCAAAATGATGCAAAAACAAATATTCACTATCTTCTTCAAAATTTCAAACACTTTGGCCTAAATATGGATACCTCTTGAAAAAGCCTTTATATTGTTGCTTGTCCTAAGGATTCTATCCTTAGAGATTTCTAAATATATTGACTTATATCAAAATCCATGTTTTCCAAAGGAAACATAGGAAATTATGGATTCAACCTCATGATTCTCACAAAATGGGCATTGTGAAAGTTATGGTGTTTTTGACATAAACATTTACTTTTAAAAACTTAATCCAGACAAGTGATTATGGTAAAATAAACTCATTAAGCAAGATAAATTGACAAATGAACCCCACATGACTATTTGGAGACTGATTTCTCCAATTGAAAAACCTAATCTTCTAGGTACTATAATTCAACCAAACTTTAAAGAGTTCATTAACAGAGAACAAACCAATCTCATTAGCAATTTGAGAAGCTTTACTTTTGAAACAAAAGAAACAAATACCCAATGGAGAAACACAACAACCATATTAGATGAAGAAGAGGAACAATCTTATATTGAGGCTAGAAGGCCCACATTACCACCACCTATGTGGAAATAAATATCTTCCTTTGTTCCATAAACTTGAACTATTTCTAGATAATCTGACGTAAAGTCAAGATCCCTGAAGTAAAGTCTACAGGTCATCATTTTAGACTTAGGCATCTCAATCCAAAAGCCCTCAAGAAACATCTTTTAAAACTTCACAAGAATAGAGACAAGTTGGCAGCAAACTTCTACAAAAACATTTCAAGAAACAATCCTGAACTATATGCATTCTTTTGGAGTCAAAATCTTAGTCTTTTTCACAATATTGAACTCCTCTAAATGATCCACTGCATAATTAATTGATGAAACGAAAAAGGTTTTTAAAGGAGATTCTCAGCTTCCACAAACATAAATTATGCTTTACTTTGAATTTAATAAATGATTATTATTCATTTTCTATTTGAATTACACCTACTTATTTTTTCCCTGAAATTTAAGTACTCCTTGATTGAAATTTAAAATTTTCACCAAATAGATTTTAAAAAAAGAGCCTAGTAGTTTAGAAACTACATTCAATTTTCCATAGATTTTATTGTTATATATTTTTGAAATAATATAGATAACTTATGGGTATGTGCAGGATCATCATGGAAAAACCAGCCCCTTAAGTGGCAAAAATTCAGAAAAATCTGTTAGGCAACTTGACGTAAAAATTTGAATAAGTTATCTATATTATTTCAAAAATATGTAAGAATATAATCTGTAGAAAATTGAATGTACTTTCTAAACTACTAGGTTTATTTAAAAATAAATAAAAGCTATTTGGTGAAAATTTGAAATTTCAATGCAGAGTACTTAAATTTTAGGGAAAAAATAAGTAGGTGTCTGTCTCCACCCTAACCATATAAAATGATAATATTTTCTTATAATATTTTATATATAAGTAAAAGACTCATGTTTGGATGTGATGCATATTTTTTTGTAATTTTTTCCAAGTAAATAATTAATTATGATTTTTTATTACAACTTTTAAAAAATATAAAACTCGTATTTCTGACCACCTTAACATGGTCAAAACTTCATGAAATTTAATTTTTATTTTTTTAATCCTATAGTATGTGAAGCATAGAATGTGACGATGTTTTGGATTCAAAAATGTGATACCATTTGAAATTTATAGATGTTTTTCAATCAGCCTATCGATTAGGACTTTAGTTGTAATTCTAATAGAAAATGAATAATAATTATTTATTAAATTCAAATTAAAGCATAATTTATATTGGTGGAAATTTGAGAATCTCCTCTAAAACCCTTTTCATTTCATCAATTTTGGGTAAAAAAGTCATCAGCCACATACCCTACAAATACCCCTAATATTGCCACTTTTTGGCCCACCATGATCCTGCACATACGCTTATTCAAATTTTTACGTCAAGTTGCCTAACTCTGATTTTTCTAAATTTTTTACCACTTAAGGGTTTTTTTTTCCATGATGATCCTACACATACCCTCTTTAGGATTTGAATATTAATTTAGAGGTCTAGCATCATTCTCACTACCTTGGCCTTGGAAAATAAAGGTTCACTCTATGTCAACATTTTGCCAAACATTTCACTCACCCCTCTATCAAATTTCATTCTTCACTTCACCAAAATTTGCAAAAAATTTGAATACACCAAACACTTTTTGACTTGAACATCAATCAAACCCCAAGCCCTAACTTGTCTAATTTGCATGTGAAATGAATCTTTTTCCATGCATTTAGCTAAGTTAGTTATCATATTTGGAATAGTTTATCTTGAAGGTCACGAGTCTACCCTAAAGATTCACAAGTTCATAAACATCATTTATCCAAACATCAAATAATCAAACTTAATTCAAAAGTGTTGCCCCAAAATATTTGCAAAGATCACTTCCCACATCATCCACCTTTTCATCCCCCATTATCATCATTTCTCTAAAAATACTTAGAGTGTCCCTTTTACCTAGATTTGAGTCAACTAGAGAGTTCAAACATTAGAAATCTCAACATAACTCTCCCATAAGTGACCCACAATTTATGGTAACCACAAGATCACAACACAAGAGAATCATGGATAAAACCAAAGTCACATTCATCTCAAGTGATCCAAATACTCATGAATTTGATCCAAAAAGTCAAGTTACCCCATCACAACAACCCTCATCTCCATCAAGGCCATATGAGATGGAAGACGTTATGAACAACCCATTTGGACTTACTGAGGAAGAAATATGGAATACAAACAAGAACATCAAGCCTTAGAAAATGTGGCTCCAATTTCCCCATATTTTGTTGCACAATCGTTGACACAAGGCTTGAATTCATCTACAATTCGACCAACTCCACCCCTTGTTCCAAGTCAACCCTTAACATCTAGTATTGCAACTAGGCTAGGAACCAAGCTTGGTCTCACTTCATGTCTCAGAATAAACAGAACTTTGGGTATTCACAAAACAACCATCCCATTAACCACCAACCTTCCCCAAGCCACAAGTCGGAAACCAACCTTTGGAAAACCACTTACATTCCATGACGCCACAACAATCTTGAAATTTCATGCAAAACCATCTTCATCCATCATCAAAAATACCCCAAGTATGCCTAATGTTATTCAAGCTAATGTGAACCAAGTGCCTCAAGTGGGACAACAAGGGAAAGTTAACACTCTCACACAAATTCAAACCTTGACAAGTGGTTCCAACAACCCCATTGACACATCAAAACAAGTGGTTACCCAAGCTACTCAATTCAATCCACCATCCACATCAAACCCATCTATCATTGACCCAAATAAAAACAAAACCTTGGTTACAAATCCCATCAACCAAGGTAGTACCTTGATCCCACCTCAAATACAACAAGGAAATCCTCAAGACATCAGTCAAGGAAACCTTTTTAATCAATGGAATCAAGGTCCTAATGTTCCATTACCATCACAATATCTAATGGCATCATTATTTTTCCCCATAGCCCCTCTCACCATGCAAAATAAAATGGGACCTCAAACTTACATTCCTCCATCTCAATCCACTATCTTGCAAGGAATGTTTAACCAAGAAAATCCCCAACCTCTCATCTACAATACACAACCCACACAAAACATCAACACCCAAAACCTATCACAGATGTCCCAACCACTGATTGATCAATCCTACATTGCAAGCACATGCCTTAGCTTTACAGTGAGCACAAAAAGCTTATTAGAAAGTCATACAAAAATAGCAAAAAAAACAAGTAGCCTTAGTAGCACAACAACAACAACAAGCAGGCTTAGTAGCACAACAACAACATTAGGAAGCCTTAGCAGTACAATAATAACAATCAAGCAACAAGCAACCTTAGTAGCACAACAACATCATCAAGCAGCCCTAGCAGCACAACAACATCAACAACATCAAGTAGCCTTAGTAGCACAACACTAAAAACAAGAACAACATCAAGCAGCCTTAGCAACACAACAACAAGAAGAAGCTCAATAAGACATCTTAGTAGTGCAACAACAACAAGCAGCCTTAGTGGCCCAACAAGCCCAACAGTATGCCCAACAAAAGCAATTGATAGCACAACAACAAGGTTCCTACAATAACCCTTAATATAACATCATCAATCCAAACATGTTAGGAATATATACACCTACACAATCATCACCTTATCCTACACCACCATATACACCATAAAACACCTTATCATATCAAAATACCACATACAACTCAACAATCATCCCACAATATGCAACATATGTTCCTCCACCAAACCGAAAAGATGATCTAGCATCACAATTTAAGGAACTATCTCAAGAAATGTAGGACCTTTGAATAGGAAAGACAAAGAAGCCCCATACACAAAACTTATGTCCATATCCATTTGATCAAAACATTGTAATGGTACCATTTCCTCCTGACTTAGAAATCCCCAAATTTGATAAATATAAAGGAGGTAAAATCTTGTAGACCACATCAAATAATTCAATACCATGTGTGTGGAGGTTGACTATAATGATTCCTATTTGATGCGCCTTTTCTCACAAAGTTTAATAGGTCCTACCATGGATTGGTTTTCACAGTTACCTCTAGGCATAATTTTTTTCCAAGAAATCATTGAAAAATTCATAGATCACTTCTCCTTCAATCTTGACATGGATGTAAGTCTAGAAGAAATATATACTCTTAGACAAAACAAAGGGTAATATTTCACTAATTTCTTACAATGGTGGAGACAAAGAGCTAGTAAAAGCAAGTGGCCACTTCTTGACAAACAACAAGTGGGAATTATCATAGCAAATATAGATCTAGATCTATCATTCCACTTGAAAATTCAATGCATCACATCTTATGATGAGCTTGTCCCTAGAGCCCTTAAAATCAAGAGAGCCCTAATCTCATAGGGAAATACATACTTGTATAAAGATAACTTCCCATCCACTAGTTTTAACGACAAGCCCCACTATTGGGCCAAGAACAAGAATGTTACTAGTGATGGTGTTGTTTATGCAAAGGTGGTCTTAACTACTCTTAGACAAGAAAACACCCAAACCATGAATACACAATAACCATACACATCACCGTTAAACAATCAAATGATCAATGCTTCAAAAACTCAACGAGGACAACAAAGAACAAACAATGCTCCTAAGTGACAATTCACTCCCTTAGGGGAACCTATGGAAGACATGTTGAAGAGATTGATACAATCTAACCTTATCACACACGTAGATTTCTCAAACTATCAAGAGCCACAAATCAAACCTCGTAGCTATAAAGAAGGTCACTTTTGTGAATTTCACTAGTACAAAGGTCATAGCACACAAAATTGTCTTAGGCTCAATTATCTAATAGAGGATCTTATTGAACAAAGAGAAATGGAGGTCGATAAAAAATATGGGAATGAAAATATGAAAATTTACATGAACCTTATGCTTGATCTTGGAAAAAAAAAGATTGGACAAAGGCATCAAATTCAAACAATACCAAGGATACAACGTTTGTACATGTTTACGTTGTTTATGAGGAATCAAATATGTATCACTTAGATACTATTTTAAAACAAAGTCCAAACCCATCAAAATTGTTTAACACTATTTTATATCGTAATGACATCAAGTGGATATTAGATTGTTATAGCTCTCCCACATTTGACTCAATGATTGGGCATGTTGAAGAAGTTCCAAATGAGCCATAAATATCCCTTATTATACCCATACCCACAAAATTTTGTGAAGAGTCTTTCACTGATGATATATCATCCACCCAAGGATCATGTGAAGAGGAGGCTCTTGAGGATAATGAAAGTTATTCTGAATCGATTCAAGATCAAGAACCCCTATCCCCAGAGTTTCACAAAGAACTAACAAATATATTCCACACCATTTTAAACTCCAAAGATGTCTTGATATCTTTGTTTTGGATGGACATATAAATGTTCTTCATCCAAAACATGAGTCTCCCACTCTTGATATTCCTACACAATAGCAAGAAACGGTTGAGATTATTGATTCTTATAGTGATTGTGTATCATCAACATCTTTTAAATTAGTACCAACATCTATTGAAATAGTATCAATAGATAATGTTTTTATAGAATCAAAGAAAATAGTTCATGAGCGAGCAACAGTCAAGATTATTGATTCTTACAATGATTGCATCATCGACATCTTTTGAATCAGTACCAACATCTTTTGAAACAGTATCAACAAAAATTGATGTCATGGAATTAGAGAAAACAATTCATATTCTTGAACAATAGGAACCCATAGCAATAGGGTGATCCCACAATACTGGTTTACAATTTTGGCCAAACTAGACATTGAACTAATTTTTTCTAACTAAATCTTCACTTTCAGACACCAATAGCAACTAAATCATGAGGAATTTGAAGATGATGCAAACTAGTGATTTGTGACATTTTTTTTGTGGATTCTAAATATATATTTAAAAAAAAAATTGGAATCTTATTGTACTTCTTTTTCCATCTCCTTCGAAAACTATTTTTTTAGTAAACACCATTTTTAAGGAGTGACGCTCACCATATAACACATTTTTTTTTCCATGAAGGATAAAATTATAATTTTTTTGAATTTAGATTTGTAACTACGATATCTATTGCTTCCAATTGGTTTCATAGTGTTTAATTTATTTTTTTCCTTAATCAAGTTTTAAAGTCAAACCAATTACAATTCAGACATAGGCAGACTATAGGCCCAAAAAAGTGTGAAAATGTAGCTCGGGATACATTTTCCTACACTAAAATAGGGTATAGGTTTGACAGATTGAGCATATAAAGCATAGGGTGAAGGGTTTAAAGTATATGGTTTAGCATTTAAGTATAGTGTTGACAAATTGGGGATTAAGTATAGGGTTCAAGGTATAACATATAGGGTTGAGGGTTAAGGGTTTACATTTGTGGGATAATGTTGAACTCAATGAGTGTATAATATTATGTGTGTAAGGTATAGAGATTATGGTTTGTGATATTGGGTTTAGGGTTTAGGGTATGGGTTGAGGGATTAAGGTATAGGTTTAAAGGTTAACACTACATGGTTTGGGTTTTAAGTATAAAGTTGACGGACAATATTCAAGGTTTAGGATATAAGGTTGATGGTATAGAGTATAGGGATGAGGGTTGATGTTGAAGGGTTTATGATTTAAGGTATAGGGTTGAGGGTTGAGGGATTAGGGATTAAGTATAGGGTTTAGGGTATAGGGTATAGGGTTCAGGTTTTATAGTTAAGGGATAATGTTTAGGGTTTAGTGGATAAGGTTAAGTGTATGGCATATAGGGATTAGGGCTTAAGATATTGGGTACAGAGTTTAGGTTTTGGATTGAGGGTATAAGGCATAAGGTGAAGTGTTGAGATTGTATGGTTTAGGGTTTAAGTGTAGGGTTGAGGGATAATATATAGGTTTTAGGGTATAAGGCTGAGGGTATATGGTATAGGGGTGAGGGGTGATGTAAAATTTAGGGTTTGAGTTATATAGTTGAGGGTTGAGGGTAAAGGGTATAGGGTTGGGGTATTGATGGTGTAAGGGTTTAAGTATTCAGTTGAGGGTATAGGGTTAGAGTTGGGGGTTGAGGGTATAGGGTATATGGATGAGGGTTGAGGTTTAGAATATAAGGTTTAGGGTATAGAGTTAAGGTATAAAGTATAGTGTTAAGTGTTGAGGGTATAAGGTATAATGTTAAGTGATTAGGGTATAAGGTATAGGAATGAGGGTTGAGGTTGTATGCTTTAGGATTTAAGGTATAGTGTTGAGTGTTGAGTGATTAGGGCTTAAGTATAGGGTTGAGGGTTTACAATTGAGGGGTAATGTTCATGGTTGAATGTCTAGGGTTAAGTGTATAGGGTAAAGGTATGAGGGGTTAAGATATTGGGTATAGGGTTTAAGTTTTGGATTGAGGGTATAAGGCATTAGGTGAAGAGTAGAGAGTGTATGGTTTAGGGTTTAAGTATAGGGTTGAGGGACAATATTCACGTTTTAGGGCATAAGGTTGAGGATATACGGTATAGGGATGAGGGTTGATGTTGTAAGGTTTATTGTTTAAGGTATAGATTTGAGGGTGATGGATTACATATTAAGTATTCGGTTGAGGAATTGAGGGTATAAGGCATAAGGTGAAGGGTTGAGAGTGTATGGTTTAGAGTTTTCAAGTATAATATTGAGGAAAAATGTTAAGGGTTTAGGGTATAAGGTTGAAGGTATAATTCATAGAGATGATGGTTGAGGGTGTACAGTTTAGGGTTTGAGGTATAGGGTTGAGGGTTGAGGGATTAGGGCTTTTAAGTATAGGGTATAGGGTTGAGGTTTTAGGGTTTATAGTTTACGGATAATGTTTAGAGTTGAGGGTTTAAGGTTAAGTGTATAGGGTATCGAGATTAGGGTTTAAGATATGTGGTATAGGTTTTAGGGTATGGATTGAGGGTATACGACATAGGGTGAAGGGTTGAGAGTGTATGGTTTATGGTTTATGTATAGGGTTGTTGGATAATATTAACTTAGGTTTAGGCTATAATTGTGAGGGTATAAGATATATGGATGAGGGTTGATGTTGTAGAATTTAGGATTTAATGTATAGGTTTAAGGGTTGAGGGATTAGGGATTAAGTATTGGGTTGAGGGTATAGGTTATATGGTTGAGAAATTGAGGGTATAAGGTATAGGGTGAAGGGTTGATGGTATAGGGTATAGGGGTGATGGTTGACATTGTATGGTTTAGGGTTTAAGGTATAGGGTTGAGCGTTGATGGATCAGGGTTTAAGTATTGGATTGAGGGTATAGGGTATAGGGTTGAGGTATTGAGGGTATAAGGCGTAGGGTGAAGGTTGAGGCTGTAGGTTTTAGGGTTTAAGGTATATGGTTAAGGGTTGAGGAATAAGGGCTTACGTATTGGGTTGAGGGTATAGGGTATAATGTTGAGTGTTGAGGGTATAAGGCATATAGTGAAGAAATAGGGTATAGGGTATATCGTTAAGTGTTAAGGGTATAGGGTATAGTGTTAAGTGTTTGGGGTATAGGGTATAGGGATGACAAATGACATTGTAGGGTTTAGGGTTTAACCTATAGGGTTGAGGGTATAGGTTATAGTGTTAAGTGTTGAGGGTATATGGTATAGAGATGAGGGTTGAGGTTGTAGGGTTAGGGTTTAAGGAATAAAGTTGAGGGTTGAGGGATTAGAGCTTAATTATAGGGTTGAAGGTATAGGGCATAGGGTAGAGGGTTTACATTTGATAGATAATGTTCAAGGTTAAGTGTCTAATATTAAGTGTATAGGATATAGGGATTAGAGTTTAAGATATTGGGTATAAGGTTTAGGGGTTGTATTCTCATCGTATAAGCCATAGGGTGAAGGGTTAAGAGTGTATGGTTGAAGGTTTAAGTATAGGGTTGAGGGACAATGTTTAGGGTTTATGGTATAAGGATGAAGTTATAGGGTATAGGGATGAGGGTTGATGTTATAAGGTTTAGGATTTTAGGTTGAGGGTTGAGGGTTGAGGGATTAGGGCTTAAGTATTGGATGCACTCACGTTATCACACAATAACACTTTGTAGACTTCTAAAAATGGTAAGAAAGGTAGGAAACCCATGATCTAGGCCCACATGATCTCTTATTATCTTCATTCTACATGTTGTTCAATACAAAAATTCTTCTCCACTCAATTTACCTATGGTGATAAATTTTTAGTTGATGGAAAAAGCGTTAGATGGATGCAGTGTAAAATTGCAAGGTGGCATAATCTTTGTTTTGTTCATCATTCAACCAAATCGATATTTACAACATGTTTGTATGGGTAGGTTTATTCTAGGAAAGGTTTAGTTTCTCACACCAATGTGCCAAAATGTTCTAGGATACATTACATTGACAATTTCTCTCAAGAGACCAAAGTGCAAAAAAGAACCAAAATTTGATGATCTCTTTCATAGAAACTATGGAGCTTAATACCATTATATAAAAAGGTATAGGGTCATGTAGGTCACCTATATAATAACCTCTATTAGTTTTTCATATCTCCAATCCATTTACCCATGGTGATGAGTTTTTAGTTGATGGAAAAAGTGTTAGATGCATGTAGTGTAAAGTTGCAAAGTGGTGTAATTTTTTCTTTGTTCATCGTGCAACCAAACTGATAGTTCTAACATGTCTGGATGGGTAGGTTTATGCTAGAAAAGTTCTTGATTTGCGTCCCAACATGCCAGAATGTTCCAAGCTACATTACACTGATAGTTTCTCTTAAGAGACCTAAGTGCAAAATATAGCAAACATTGACAAGCTCTTTCTTAGAAACTATGGAGCTTACAACCATTTTGTATGAAGGTATAAGATCATGTAGGGACCCTCTACAAAAACCTCTCTTAGTTTTTCATATCTCCAATCCATTTTCCTATGGTGACAAGTTTGCAGTTGTTGGAAAAGGTGTCAAATGCATTAAAGAGAAAGTTGCAAGGTGGCATGATTTTCATTATGTTCATTCTGCAACAAAAATAATAGTTACAACTTGTTTAGATGGGTAGGTTTACACTAGGAAATGTTTTTTTTTTGCACCCCAACATTTTGGAACGTTCTAGGTTACATTGCACTGATGATTTCTCTTAAGAGACCAAAGTGTGAAAAGGTAGGAAAATTTAATGAGCTCTTTGTTAGAAACAATAGAACTTAAAACCATTGTGTTTTAAGGTACATGATTATGTAGGGAACCTCTACAATAAGATCTCTTATATTTTTGTATCTCCAATCCATTTTCTCGTGGTGACAAGTTATCAATTGATGGAAAAAGCATTTGATGCATGCAATGTAAAGTTGCAAGGTGGCATATTTTTTGTTATTTTTGTCTTGCAGCAAAAGCAATAGTTCCAACGTGTCTACATGGGTATTTTTACACTAGTTAATATCGTATTTTTCACCCCAAAATTCTGAAACATTCTAGGATACATTGCACTGGTGATTTCTCTTAAGAGACTAAAGTTTGAAAAAAATAAAAATTTGATGAACTCATTGTTAGAAATAGTGGAACTTACAACCATTTTTTCTAAAGGTACAAGGTCATGTAGGGACCCCCTACAATCATCTCTCTCATTCTTTTATATCTCCAATCCATCTTCCCATGGTGACAAGTTTTCAGTTGATGAAAAAAGTGTCCAATGTATTGAAAAGAAAGTTGCAAGGAGGCATGATTTTTTTTATGTTCATCATGTGAAAAAAATAACAATTACAACATGTTTGGATGGGTAGGTACACACTATACAAGGTAATATTTCCCACCCCAACATGCTAGAACATTCAAGCTACATTGCATTGGCGATTTCTCTTACGAGACCAAAGTGCAAAAAAGTAACTTAAACATTGATGAGCTCTTTCTCAAAAATTGAGGAACTTACAACCATTTCATCTGAAGTCACATGATCATGTAGGGCCCCTCTACAATATCCTCACTTAATTTTTCATATCTTCAATCAATTAACTTCTTATTGTGTCAAGTTTTCAGTTGATAGAAACAGCATCAGATGCATGCAGTGTCAAGTTGCAAGGTGGAGTATTTTTTGTTCTATTCATCATGCGACAAAACTGAAAATTCCAAAAATATTTGAATGGGTATTTTTACACTAGGAAAGGTCCCATTTTACACCCTAGCATGTGAGAATTTTCAAGGCTACATTGCATTGATGCTTTTTATTAAGAGACCAAAGTTAAAAAAAGTAGCAAACTTTGGCAAGATCTTTCTCAAAAACCATGACACTCAAAACCATTCCATCTAAAGGTATTGGATCATTTAGGGCCCCTCTAAAATAACCTCTTTCTTTTTTTCATATCTCTAATCCATTTTCCTATGATGACAAGTTTTTAGTTGATGGAAAAAGCATAAGTTGCATTCAAAAGAAAGTTACAAGATAGCCTAATTTTTGTTTTATTCAACCTATGACCAAACTAATAGTTTCAACACATCAGAGTGGGTGGACTTATGGTAGGAAAGGTCCTGTTTTACACCCCAACACACTAGGTCATTTTAGGCTATATTGTATTGATGCTTTCTCTTAAGAGCCCTAAGTGCCAAAAAGTGGAGAAATTTGATGAACTATTACTTTGAAACCATGCACTTAGAAACATTATGTCTAAAGGTATAAGGTCACATAGGGTATCTCTACAATGAACTCTGTCAATTTTTCATATATATCCAAGCCATTTGATCGTGGAAACGATGTTTTAGATGCTCCAAAAAGTGTTAGTTGCATTTAGTAAAAAGTTGTCAAGAGGCATTGTTTACATTCTTCATCTCATGGGGGGTAAATTGACAATACCAACATGTTGGGGTGGCTACAAAATAAGTCCACTTTATGATATTTTTTCAATGTAGGTGTCTTTATACTCTTATGACTGAATGATCTATACCAAAGAACTAGTCTCCTCTATTGATTAAACTCAATGCAGTCATAAATGCTTTTTTTAGATTCAAAGGAAAGTGTGGGAATGAATAATGCCTATTTAAATTTGAAGTAGTGATCAGTCAACTAGAGGATGCATACTTAAATGGATGGGTACTTGAATGTACTTTAATAAAATTATTGAAAACATAGTGTAAAGTTTTTGTACTTTATCTTGAATAAAACTTGATTCCATAAATATATACCAAAAATATGGCATCAAAGACCACAAACACATAATGGTGTAGGAAATATAATAATTAAGCAGAAAATATAGGAGAAATGAGTGTGAAGATCACCATAAAAAAGGTAATGTGAAAGGCCAAACATAAAATACTAGTAGGAAACTAAAAAAGGTAAAGGTAAATCGTGATAAAAATATTCACATCGTCACTATCTTCATTTTATAAATACAACAAACTATTAGGAATGAATGGATAAAAAAGAATATTTTTCAATAAAGTGTGATAATGCTTACAAAAAAGAATACAAAAGTCTAAAAATAAGTTATGAAGCATGTAATCCACTTGGATTTTATATATTTTATGTAAACCATCTACAAATATCCGTTGAATTGTGTCATTGTATAATGGATGCAACATATTATTATCAAAAACTTTATTGGAATAAAATTTTAATAATTTATAGTTACATCAAATAATTATTCATTTATTTAAATAATAATTTAAAATACAAATATAGACACCATAAGAAAAAGATATGTATTAACCAAATAGCCATATAGGAAAACACCAATATATGTCGATATAAGTATAAAATATATACAAAAATCCCATATAGGCTTACAAGAATGCCATATGGGCATACAATGTCACATATATATAATACAAAATATATGTTCAAAAATTCCATATAGGCATACAACAAAGGAACCTAATAAATAGTCATTTCCCTCCAGGTGAAGGAAAGAAATCATGAGAAACCTTTGATCCTCATGGGGATGGAGATGCTATGATGGTGGTCTAATTGAAATTCATTCACTAGACCTCCTATTTAATTCTTCATGAAGTCACACCTATTCCAATAAAAAATAGATATTAATATATAGAAATTATATTATATAAAATGAAATATTTAACAAAATAATCACTTACCCAAACCAAATTATCTATCTATTCATTTACAGCAATGAAATGCTCATATTGTGAAGTTGCAAAACCCTGTAGCAACCATCTAAATAGAAATTAAACTAAAAATGAATAATCATTTGATTTTTCAATAATAGACAACTTAAACAATGAATGTAATTTGAAATTATAACTTTGTCAAAGGAATTGAAATCACTACTATTTTAGGGATATCATTCTCCATTGTCCTATCAATATCAGGAGGAGTGTCTAATTGCATCATCTAAAAATAAAACATTATTCAATTACCAAAAATAGAAGAGTGATGTAGGTCATGACATAACAAGGGGATTTATGAGGATTTATTGTATCATGGCTAGATTAGAGTTTATATTTTACCATTTCATAGTGAATACATACTTTAGAATGTGATTTGGTTTTGTATAGGATGATTTTTACTAGAGAAAAAGAAATACCATTTTGAACCTATTAGATTTTCATATGAATACCATTACAGTTTCATAACTTAAAATTTATGAGAAATATAGGACATGTGTTCCATTGGATATGTTAACACATCCAATTCTATTTCAAATATTGTTTTATGATCCTTGAGGGAGACATTATCTTGAAGACCCATGAAGGTGATGATAGAATCATCACTATGGAGGATGTGAAATGGTGTGTGATTTTTATGATTCAGGGTGATGAATTTAGGAGATAGATGATTAAGATTAGTCATGGGCTCAATGAAAGGATTGTTGATAGGGGTGATGAGATTAAGAAAGGGATTTATGATGGGGGTGATGAAAGGATTAGTGATGGGGATGCTGGAAATATTTTTTATTGGGGTGATAGGTTCAACGAAAGGATTTATAGTAGAAAGTTCCTTGGTGGAACAATGATATAGAATCATTTGATGTTAGGAGAGTTTAACTTAGTGTTCACAAGTGTACCATCCTTATTATTCTTATCATGAAGGTTATATCTAATTCCTTTGAATCCTTGGTTTGAATAAATAAAAATGTGTTTGAGGAATAATTATTTTTGAATGGTAAATAATCTAACTTGATATTTCATGATATTCCTCATATTATTTGTGACGATATAGTTATTACTTAAGAAGAAACACAAAAATCTATTGTAAGGTAACTAGGAAAATGGGTATTTTAAAATTACAAATTCTTTAGGAACCAAAATGGAAAGAGGTGGTTGGTTTCATTGGATAGGATGCCAATTTTTCCTAGATGGGGTTGATGGAGGAGTGATACGATCTTTATTATTTTAGAGCTATAGGATATTCATTATTTTGGTAGAATTATGCAAAATATTCTTTAATATCAAACAAAGAACTATCAAAAGTGTCAACCTCTTCCTTTCTAGGAGACCAAATTGTACAAAACTTATGTAACCATAGTTAACTTTATTGCACTTTATGATTTTTTTGGCTAAGCTAACCATAAGGCCATCAAGATAAATGGTTTTTTTCTACATGAAAAAAATTGTTATAGTTCATACTACCACAACCTATATTGATGAGCTTGACATTAGATTTAGTGGGTAGATGAGTGGCTACTAATGGGAAGTCACTCAAATCAATATGTGAGGAGGATTATTTATATTTGAGAGGATTGAAAATTTTCATGTTTAGAAATAGATAGGTTTTTGCTTGTGCTTCCAAAATATTGTAAGATTCTTCAATTTTTGATACTTCTAAAAGTGGACTAATTTACTCTATATCCATTACCTCAATATAGCATAAATTCCACTTAATTATGACTCACATTCAACTTTAACTTCATTGAGTTTAAGTGTGTGTGTTATTGGTTCTTTAGGAGGTTTATCAACAACCTCTTGTTGAGGATTACTCATTGTGTATTCACTAATATTGTTGTTGTTACTCTCATGGGTTAAACAATATGTTGTCAACATCGCTTGTCTAACTTTGCTACAAAATCTTAACATATGGTGTAGGAAAAATCAAAGTGATTTTTATTCTATATTTCACACCATCTTGGGAGTTGGAGGATGGATCAATAAAAAAAATCACTTAGATTAGCTAAGTTGGTAGCCATATTTTATAGAAGGTCCCAAGAGGTAATATAGTAAAGAGGTCTATAGAAGGTGGAAAATTAATTAACACCACTAACCTATATTTTTGTAGGTCAACAACATGAACAATTGAAATTCATATATTATGAAGTACATAGCAACATAAAATAAAATTAAGTAAAAGTAAAAGGTACAAAGAATACTTACCAAATAGATAGAAACTTCAAGTCATTAAATATTATGCAATTACAAAAAAATAAATTCTATTTTAAAATTAAAAATACTTTGTATTACTTGAGTGAAACTTCAATGACCACCTCCACTAGTAGGTATTGTTGTTGAAGGTCCAAGATTAACCTATTCAAAATCTAAAATGAGATATAATAATACCATTCATATAAAATTATTCTATTCACATGTAATAATTATAATTCTTTACTAGTTACATACCTTGCAATAGACATCATCGTGTAATATGGAGGTAGACCACTAAAAACATAGTGAACACTATGTCCCTAAAATTTCATTATAATAATTCAAATAATTTAGTTAATATTCCATTTCAAAAAATAATTTTAATAAATTAAATTAATTAAACTTGCTATCATTTACTTGACTATCAAGGTTGAATGTGTCATTCAGTAGGGCATTTTTCATCATGATCTCATCAACTATAGATGTACCCTAATAATTTGTATCTTGACTATCCTTGGGATCATAAACATAGAGTGGCCCACAAGCCTAACATAAATGAGGTGGAACTCTACTCCTTGAAGACTCTCCTACCTCACGCTATGCTAGAGGACTATCATGTCATATGAGGCTCTAGGTGAGGGAATTAATTGACTGCAATATATTCATCTCAAAAATCTCCTTCACAACAAAAGGGATAGTCACATGATCATATGTTGGTCTAGCAAGTAGTTTCATTAGTTTTTGTACATCAATTCATGCCCTCAATTTGTCTTGTGAGGATCCTCCACCTCTATCCTAGAACTCTTGCATGTCAAAATAGTTTACGATTTTATTGAGGACAAACTCACAATAGAGTTTCCTCAAAAAATATTGTGGCACCTCATTGTTGTTGCATGGAGGATAGTCAAAAACCATCCACCACATTTTCCAAGAGTTATTTCTTATCCCTTAGTGGTTGCACCAATGGATAGGAAACCTCTTGCTAGTAGGATGTAGAGGTTGATTCACTATAGGGTTTGTGAATAGTGCACACAAGTATGGTTTTGTAATTTTTTCATCTTTAACTTGTTTATAGATAATTTTTTTGCATAAAATTTTCTAAAATATCGTCTCTTCTAGAACCAACTAGTTATTTGATTGCTAATTGAATCTAAATGATAAATTATAGATTAAACTGATTAAGCAAGTGTGGTTCTATGTGAGGTTATTCATGTAGGATCTTTCAACCTTTCTATTGACCTCTCAATTTGTTTTTTGTTATTTTCAATTTGCCCCATTAAATTTTCTTGAGTTATTGTAGCATGATGAAGAAATTTTCAAGGTTTTTGTTGAGGATGTTCTTCAGGAGGGATTTGAGCATGAGGTGAATTGGGATTTCTAGAGGTGCACTAATATTTCCTAAAAATTAAATAAATTTAAATAAAAAACATATTAAATATTTAATACCAAATTCACACTAAAAATAGAAAGTACTTACTTCTTCAACTTCCTCAACATCATGATGACACTTTTATGAATATTCGAAAAAGAAATCAAGTAGTTTTGAGCTTCCTAGAACATGATCACATTATGCAAGGTTTGTAGGACACAAAGGACATTTTAAACAAATGATAGGAAATAATGAAATGAGGTTTTTCTTCTTTTTAAATAAGAAAAAATGTGAGTGTGTTATAACACGCTCACATTATTGGCTTGTAGTGACTGATCTTGAGGCTTGATCACTCTAAGCCATAACATTCAAGCACAATATAACACACTCGCATTATAGTTTTTTCCAAATTTCAAAGTGGGGTGGCCAATTTTTGGCCCCCCATCTCTCTACACCTACCTTGAAGATCAATTTTGATGGAGCATCACATGGTAATTCACGAAGATTTGGTGCATGTTGCATACTAAGATATCATCAAGGTATAGTGTTGATGGATCTAGATTTGAAACTCTTGAATAGTTCAAATAATAAATTTGAAGCTTAGACACTTTTGATTGGACTTGCTCTTGTGAAAAAATAAAATTATAATAATACGTATAGCTCGAGTAATTCTATTTTAAAATATTATTAATGCTTTTAAGAATGGTAGGACCTATTGCTAACATCAAAAATATGTTCTAAATCAATTTTATCTCTCTAAAAGGTGTTGCAAACCTCCAAATTAGTCACTACTATAGGGAGGTAAATCATTTGGTGGAAATGCTAGAAAATATGACTCATGAATCACTAGAGAAAGTAACAGGTTGATTTTGAAAGAAGGATTCAATAAATTTTCATCTCTTTTTGAAATTGCCTCTAAAGATGCTAGACCCTAAAATATGTTGTCTTTCTAACATTTTGTGTTTGTTGTTTTGATAGGGCTTTGTATGTGTTGGGTTAATGTGTTTTTACATGGTGGTGGGGGCCTCTAAGGTTATTTGGTCAATATTCTCTCTTTGTAATATCATGATTTCTTGTTCGTCTCATGTTATGTGGGATTATCATGCTATAGTGGATCTATTTACTCCTAGGTTGGTTGGTAGTGGCTAGTGACACTTGAGGAATTTATAACCATTACCCCATTCCTTGGCTTTGTTGCAAAATTAATGATGGTATGATATGGTAGCGAGCTATATTCATCTATATTTTTTGGCAAGTTGCAATTTTTCGGCATGTGGTTTCCTTTAAATATGCATATAACTCAATTCATTTTTTTTGTCATTTTGGGTTGTGTTCTCTTTATTGGTGCTTATTCTCAGGGAAATGGAGCCTTTCAACAAACAAGTCTTCATTCTCATTTTGAATTGGGAATATCCAAATTTAGGGTGATTTTATTTTGAGATTCTAAAAAGGGTGTTCAAAAATTGATTGCATGAGAGTGGAGATGATAATACAGGTGGTTGTGGGTGATCACATCTTGCAAGGTCATTCACGCCTACTATACCCATCACTAGTAGCCTTTATTTTCATTTACACTGTTGTGGATGTCCTTCAACACTATGGTTTTTGGGTGTAATTTAAAGTTGATTATGTTCATGAAAGATCTTTTTTGGGTCACTCTTTAAATAATCCCATCAAGGATTATGATCTACATAATGGTAAAAATTTGGTTGGGGGGATTTTTCATCACAAATATTTGAAGCGATATTCTAGTTGCTTGTGTCTACCTAGCTCTAAAAAAAGTACTTATTAAGTAGGAAGATGAGGAAATGGATGAAGAATTAAGCTCATAAAAATGAACTAGGTTCCTATCTCTACTAATATGTAGGGAAATTATTGCTTTATGGTTTAGTACATAGAACAACACTTTTCTACAAAAATATTCAAGGAAAACCCTAGAGATTTCAATCTAAGGTATGCAAAGGAGAAAGAGATCTTGCAATAGGGTTGTCCTAAGGTATGATTATAGACTAAAGAGGGGTTCACCACCAAGCTAGGGCTTGGAAAGACTAATGAAATACAAGACCTAATGTTTAAACCTGATGCAATGCAAGGCTTCACTAAATGACCTAGAAAATCATGTAAATCAAAACAAAAAGCTGAGAAATTAGAAGTGTGCACCTGGAAACCCGAAGAGGACTAGATGAAGACTTGAAATGTTTAAACACTAAAATTAATGCCTACTAGGACTCATATGCAAGTTTGGGAAATTTAGTCCCATATTAGGGTTTCTGGGTAGGAACAAAAATCTAGCAAAGATGTGTCTGAAACTCCTGAAATCCATAATTTAGACTATATTGGGACTCATACACCAAAAGTGGCATATCAATCCAGTTAGGATTTTCTACAAATTCAAAGTTTAATCCTACTCTTCAATGTTTGCTCTATCCTTTCCACCTGTTTTTTGGGTTTGAATCTCTGATTTGCAACCTGTAGATGTCTTTCAATGATTTGCAATGCAAGGTGACAACGTTGAGAACTTTGAACACTTGAAAAATTTCTCCAAACTTTCTCTTCAATGTGTCTTCAACCTAAATCTACAAATGAAACACTAAAGAGAAGGGAAAATTTTGTTTTGTTAGTAGAAAGGGGTTTGTCTTGGTCAAACCCCATTTTGGTATTCAAACCTTGTAATGAAATGAAATGGGAAAGGAGAATGATGAATGAACAAAATGTAATATTGCAACTTACCAAAACCTAGCAATAAAGTACTACAAACATGTATGAAGTGGCTCCAATGGATGTAGATCTTGAATTGAATGCTAGCTTGAATCATAAAACCCTACATCACAATTATTAGCTAAAAAAAAAACATGTGATGCATGATGAGTTTGAAATGTTGCTTCATCCTTGAATAATTCTCTAAAACACTTGATAATCATATCTTGAAGATTCTTGAATGCTCTTGTAAACACTTGAATTCTCTTGTGAACTCCAATTTTCTATTAGGAATTCACTAATGAAAGTATTAGATTGTTCTTTTGAATGCTTAGGTGAAAATGAGTGAAAAAATCTTGTATTTATACTTGTTTATGCTAAATTTCCTGAAATTACAATACTACAAGCTGACATCAAATCTAGGAGAATAAAATCCTACCAATAATTTGAATTAAATTTGATTTTGGGCCACATGGGACTCATATGCCAGAAGTGGCATATGAGTCCCATTAGGCTTAACAATGGGATTGTGCCATAGAAAAAAGTACCCTTTGCTTGACATGGGATGAATTAATGATAAATTGGACTTAATGAGACCTTGATTCAGGTCACATTGTGAGGCATTTTATGCATCCACACTAAGTCTTGAACCCTTCCAAATCAAATAACATGCTTATAATGATGTCTTGTGAAGGTGTTCTGAACTGTTGTAAAGCATTTCTACACTCTTCTCGACTCTATTCATTACAATTCACCTAAACAATACCTTTTCATCACTAATTAAGTCCTATTTTAAATTGTTGTAAAGTCTTTTAACAAGATTTCACACTTCTCTAGGCACAATTTCATTATTTACACCTTTCTTATGCTTTATTTGACCCTTTTATACCCTTATAAGCTTTAATTAAGTGTATTTTTGAATGTAAACCTGACAAACAATATTAAATGTGACTTAATTCCTCACACCCATTTTTAGGTCCTAGGTGGGACCCATTTTCCATGGGTAGAAAGTGAGTCCCTCTTGGCTCCAAATTAAAAATATTTCAAATTTCCTTTCGATTTTTTATTCAAAATCACTTGATGTCGGCCTGTGATGAGGTATCAATGGGTTACTAATGCACAAGATTGTATAAATAAGTGTTTTTCTCCTCATTTTACATCTCTTATCTCTTATCATTTATTCATCCACCAATCTTACATCTCAAGTCAAGCAACTTAGGGTTTTATCATTTCAAGTCACCAAGACATCAATTTTCAAACATTGAAGGGAAGATTCTTCATGTTTTGTTACAAAATTTCAAGATCAAACATCATGGCAAAGTAATCAACTCCACTATTGCATGATTCATCACATTTTTTCATCATTTTGGTTTAATTACCCAAAAGGGGTTTGACCAAGGCAAACCCCCATGCCCTAACATTCAACATCTCTCTCTTGTCTTGTTTGTTCACAGATTCGACACTCTTGGAAGCTTGGAAATAATTAAATATCAAGTTGCAAAGCTTTTTAGGTTTTCTCTTCATTCAACAAGTCAAAATATTAACAAAAACCCATTTTCAGACCCGTAAATCAGAGTTTTGGAAGTAGACACCTGTAGGAAGTCAAAGTGCAAATCGGAAGCTCCGGATTCCAATTTTGAACAGTCATAAATTCAAAATTTGACTCATTCACCATGGGTGTTCAATGAATCCCACTCCAAGGTTTTTTTTATGTTTTTTACATTTTCAGATACCTTTTTGTCAGAAATAGATTCTGACTCAGTTTTGTAGAACTAGGACTAATTCACCTAGAATGGTGAATGAGTCCCTCCAAGCCTAAAAATGAACATCAACAACATTTAAAATGCCATTTTCAGTCTTCATTCACATTCCAGTTGCACACTTTCAGTTTGGTTCATCTTTGTTTAAGTTTTGCATTCATTTCTAGTTGTTTTTGCATTATACATTGTGTTTTCAAATAAGTTTTCCTTTAGTTTCCATTCTTTAATCAATCAATCTTGTTAGTTACTTGCATTCAAACATTAAATCTAGGCATATCACATCCATATTCCATCCATATCACATTAACCTTTAAATGTGAACATAAGCATTTTTGGCCCATCTTTCTCCTTTTAGGTGAAAAATCTTAGGAGTGATATAAAGCAATTGGGTGCCAAAAATCTATGTTACAGGGACACATTTTAAAAAAGGCTTAGATTGATGTAAAGTTAGGATTGGAGCCCCAAAACCTAGGTGGGACTCATATGTCCAAGGTGGCGTATGAGTCCCAAATCACTAAATCTAGGCCACACAATCTAAAAGCACCTGAGTTATGATTGGATCTTGGTTTATGTCTAGATTATCCTAAAAAAATGCATTAGATAGGGCTTTTGGATGTAAAATAAGGCCAATTAAACCATAAATAATCACATAAAACCCTAAAAAAGTGTGAAAGTGTGTTACAACACTCTAAATAAGCCACCAACCAATAAACTCATTTAGTTCATAAGGGACCAAGACCTAATGTGAATATTGTAGACACATTACAACACTAAATCAAGGCCATGTTAGGGAGTAATTTTTCTGTTATTACATCTACAAAAGAGTCTCAAGGGTCTATAAGGCCATGCTATTTTCTCTCTCTCATGTTGCTCACCCCCCCATGTTACCTGGTACATAGTCCTCAAAGGTGGAGGATGATCAATCTTTTGTGTAATGCCTCCTATGTTTTTTTAGGCATTTTTGGACTTAATTGCAAATTGTAATGTTGGGTTTTTATGTTTTGCATTTTGCTTCCTTCTTGGGGTGGGTCTATTTATCCAGGTTCTCTATTTTGTAATTTTTAGTTCCTCTTAGCTCATATATATATGAATCCTATGTAACTACTTTATTATATTAATATAATTTCAAGCTTTGAGCCTTTCACTTAAATAAAAACACCTTTTAAAAGTCACTTTTAGGACCATACAATGCACATGTATGAACACTATAATTTGACCTAAATAGAATTTGTTTTTTAATTCATTTTATGGAAAGTTATGTAATAATCCAAATATTGATGAGGATTTTTTTGTATTTTTTTTAAATACACTTTTTATTAATTTTTATTGGCTCTAATTGTTGTTTTTGAAAACCCTCATGTATGGACACCATAATTTGACCTCAACTAATCATTTTTTGATTTTTTCATTGTGTAAAGAATTGCTTGTAGATTGAAGCCATATAACATGTTTAACCAAAAAAAAAAAAAAGATTAAACAAATATGAAAATAGATAAAATAATTGAATTATAAAAAGTATACATATTTTAAAACTAGACATCGTGATCTATAATGGGTTTTAATTTCATAAAGTAATTCTTAAAAAAATCTATCAGCCATATTATCAAAGTGAGTTATTTCTTTTCACATTTCCATGACCTAGTACTTGCAAATCTAAGGCTAAGGGTCAAGTACCAAGTCTTTCTTGAGCCTAAAACCAAATCAAAAGGTGAATTGAGATTTTAATTGTTTTAGAACGGGTACTCACTTTAAAATATGTACTCATTTTAAAGGTAGTACTTGTTCTATTTTTAGAATAGATACTTGTTTAGGATGGGATCCCAAAGCATAATGGCTGCCTATTTTTTAAAAATATGTACCCATTCCTATCAACATTTTTTTCCTGAAACTTCCCCTCTTTGTGGACCCATCTTCTTGCACATGCCCAAAGTTCAAAAGGCTTCATTTGGAGGGTGATTCGATGATTATATTTGATATCGTATATAGAAACAAGACACCAAATTGAAATATCAAGAAATTCATCTCAAGAATTTGGAAAATCCTCACCCAATTGGAAGACTTTAAATTGGCACACATTTAGCGTGAAGGCAATGCGGAGGTAGATAAGTTATCCAAAATTGCTATCGACATGATAACAAATCATAATGGGATAATCTGCGGAGATTTGACTGATCTCCCACATGCAAAGAGTAAAAAGGTGGCACTCTATAGGACGTGAGACATTTATGCTATTGATAACAAAAATTAATGAGAGAGAGGTTAGCAGCGAGGATGGATTTATGAACTTGCAGAACAAGTTTTTTTGATAGATCAAATAATGGATACTACCATCAGTCTTGATGCCAAGGAAAGGTGAATAGCCTTTAGGGGAAGAGTCACAGACTAGAGGCTGGGAAAGATCTTTAACGCTATGGAAGTGGAGACAATGGATGCGATCAAAGAAATCCTTGGATATCGATTTCTTTCCTCCAAATTTCGCTATTGCATTACCAATGATATTACATCCATATTCATCGCGTGACTACTATGGGCGAGGAAGGAGAAATGGATGGTGAAATGGCTAATGAGAAAAATGATGAAAGCCTACTGGATAGCAGGGACGGAAAAATATTTGGAGGTGGTGGTAGTTGGCTAGTGACTAAGACCCACGACTGAAGAATGGACACAGATCACCCTAAACTACAACGGGCTATGGGTGTTGGGGAGGACATGGAGATGAGAATGTAGGAGGTGGTGGGAAACGTAGCTCTACTGAAGCTCACCAACTAATGGAGAAATAAGTGGTGTTGGCGCACCCCGCAGTGCATGGGGAGGGGCTAGTGTTGGAGAGCTTGGATGAAGATGCTGCACTCGCGTAGGATGAAGATTTTGTTTGCTTTGTAATATTTTTAATACATGTGTGTTTCAACCAGTGATGTATTATGGGTTTGGCCTCCTTAATGCCAAATATAAATTAAAAATATTAAAATAAACAAATTGAACATATAAAATTTATAAATCAATAATTAATAAAATATGTACAAAAGTATGCAAATCTATCTATACATAATTTAAAATGATACAAATATATTACATAATTTAGAATGAAATTAAATGTATATTATAAAATAAAGATCTGCAAAATTAATTTGTACAAAATTATATTATTGATACACATGTAGTTTGAAATTGTAAATGTGCATACGTGATTTAAAATGAAATTCAATGCATACTATAAAATTGAAGATCTACATAATTGAATTGAATATCTAAAGTTAAATTTGTAGAAAATTACATCGTGGATACACGTGTAGTTTAAACATTTAAATGTACATACATATTTAAATTAAAGCTTAATGTACTATATGAAATTAAATATCCACAAAATTAAGATAAATATATTAAATTGACTTTTTACAAAATTTCATGTACAAAATTATAACATTGATATATATGTAGTTTGAAATGTTAAATGAATAGATAATTTAAATTTAAATTAAATATATAGAAAAATCAAGATCTACAAACTTAAATTGATAAACTAATCCCTGTATAATTGATAAACCCATGTTCATGATATTATCAATTTGAATATTGATAAATCATATATTAAAAAACTGGCATAAATGTTGTTGATTTATATTAATATGCTAGAAAAATTATAAATTATACATATGTTAAGTTATAGCAATGCTATTACATTGTTCAAGATAACGGTTATACACTTACAGAGGTTATGTAGTTACAATTAGTTGTATCTCTCTTTTATAAATACCTTTGGATATCATCAAGTAAATTGTCGAGTATTTAGGTTTCTCCTCATTTTAGTATCAGGGCATCACTTATCTATGTGCCTGTGATATGTTTTGTTGCATTGAAGTTTATATATATTATAGTGTCATGAGATAAATGGAAGATCTGTAGTCATGTCAAGGTATAACTTCTTTTGGGTGGAAGGTGTGATCTAGCTCATGCAAGTTGTGCCTATTGTATGGGTCAATCATAGTTCCTGAGATAGATCTATGGAAGGAGTGGGTTGTGCAAGCCACAAGTTGTCTCTGTCAAGGTATCATTCCTTCATTGTGCAAGCCCTGAGTTGCATAAACCATATGTATAATTTTTTGAGGCCACAAACATTTTTTTTTTTGGAGGTATTTGGTGTGACTTGAACTTTGTTTTTTTTTGGTGGTGAGTTGCATTTTTTGTTTGACAAAATTGCTATTTTTTCAAGGCATGCATGCCAATCTATGAAAGGAGAGTGATATTACTAGAAAAGGTCGATTTAACTCTTGTTTTGAAGTAATTTTGAAGCCTTGTAGTTGATTGAAGAGCAATATATTGAGGCAAAATCAATAGGAATAGCTTTAAAAGTGGTGTCTCATCATTTCATTCAGCAATTATAAAATCATAGTACTTCTTTTTTAAAAATTTAAAAGTTCATTTTAATTTTGGGAAAATCTATATAAGAAGAATATTTTTGTTTGATATTTTTGTTTGGGGTGATAAGATTTGTATTAGTTTGTATTTTGTAAAATGAATATTCTATTAGACAAGTACTCTGGTTTTGAATTTCATACTTGAAAAATTTAAATTTAAATGCAACTAATGAATAAAAATCTATGGTGAATAGTAAACAAGAAAAGAAAAAATTACTTATAGAAGCAAGTTACTAGATTGGCATAATAGAGATGAAAAATAAAAGGTTTGGAGCAAAAGAAGTTAATGCAAAGTTTTCTTTAAAATTTCAAGTATGTGGATTCAAAATGAAAGATAGAATCACTATGTCAAATCACATAAGTAATTTGAGGTCTCTCATTAGGAAAATAGTGGAATTCAAGGCTTAGTAGATGATGATGATGCTAAAACTATTTTTTAAATAGTTTTTCTCTAAAATATAATATTGTTACTTTTGCACTAAATCAAATAACATTAGGAGATATGATCTTAGACCTTTTTGCATAAGAAAAGAGAAAAAATGTAGAAGATACAAGAGTTGATTCTCAACAAGAAAAAGGGTCACACAACTTGGTTTTATAGGACTAAAAATAGTGTTCTTAAAGGAAAACTCTAAGATAAATCAAATGAGTTTTACTTAGGTTGTAATTAGGATGAGGATTCACAAGATAATTTTTTTTTTTTGATTATTATTTTGAAGGTACTAAGAATGGATTCATACTTTTAGCCTTCACAATTGGAGGTTAAATCCATTGGAGGATGGAGATTTTCCCATCATCTCAAGCTAGCATCTCATTTTGAGATGGTGTTTTTCATGAGAAGCATATGTTTTTGTGTTCGTTGTTGTTATTGATAGATTTTAAGAATGCATATGTTATGAAGTTTTCTTTTTGAAGACAAGTAGGGATTTGGTGAACTCAGAATGGATTTTTGCTCGAATGAGTTATGCTCTAGAGAATTATACCCTTTCGAAGGACATGAAACAACTTTATGAAGCAATGGATTATTGTCCAATAATTCATGGGATCTATGATTTGGGTATTCAAGGAGGTGGTAATTAGGGAAGTTTGGAATTTAGCTCAGACCTACACCCTTCCAAAGGTTATTATGTAACTTGATGAAGTTCTACCCAATACATCATTTTTTTCTTCAAAGAAAAATATTTTCAAGAATGTGTTTTTTTTTTTGGTAATTAACATGTGTTTGTGTTATTTTTACCATAAGAGGGTATCTCATGGAAAAAAGTATGTGCAGAATCATCATGGAAAAAATAGGCCCTTAAGTGGCAAAAAATTCAGAAAAATCAGAATTAGGTAACTTGACATAAAAATTTGAATAAGTTATCTATATTATTTAAAAAATATGTAAGAATAGAATCTATAGAAAATTGAGTATAGTTTCTAAAGTACTATGTTTATTTAAAAAAAAAATCTATTTGGTGAAAATTTGAAATTTCAATGCAGTGGTACTTATATTTTAGGGAAAAAATAAGTAGGTGTCTGTATGACCACCCTAACCACAATAAAATGATAATTATTTTTTATAATACTTTAGATATAAGTAGATGACTAATTCCTCGATTTGATGTGTATTTTTTTTGTAATTTTTTTCTTAGTAAATAATTAATTATGAATTTTTTATTACAAATTTTTTTAAAATATAAAAACTTGTATGTCTGACCACCTTAACTTGGTCAAAACTTTATGAAATTCATTTTTTCTTTTTTTTAATCCTATAGTATACGAAGCATAGAATATGACACATGTTTTGGATTCAAAAAATGTGATACCATTTGAAAGCTATAGATATTTTTCAATTAGCCTATCAATCAGGACTTTAGTTGTAATTTGAATAGAAAATAAATAATAATTACTTATTAAATTCAAATTAAACCATAATTTATATCGGTGGAAATATGAGAATATCCTTTGAAAACCCTTTTCGTTTCATCAATTTTGGGTAAAAGAATAGTTGTTAGCCACATACCCATCATATTGCCACTTTTTGGCCCATCATGATGCTGCACATACCCAAAAATAAAATTTTATCTTTCAAGGGCATATTTGCAAGAACAATTAAATAAGAGGGGGGGGGGAGGAGGATATTAGTGTAGCATATTATATTATTTTAAATAAAAATTATACAATTACAAATGTTATGTAGTTATAATTAACTATATCTCTCCTATATAAATACATTTGCATATCATCAAATAAATTGTCAAAATATTTACCTTTCTCCTCAATCAAAAATTCAATTGATTTTCAATTTAAATTAAATTAGGCATCAATTTCAATATTGATATTAAATTTTTGATAAATCAAGTTTATTAAATTGATAAACTAATTGATATAAATTGATAACTAACATTCAATATATCAATTTAAATATTCATATATCAATTGAAAAATAAAAGATTAGATAAATTATACATATATGTTAGATATATATATTAATGTTAGAATGAAAATTTTGATATCCATAGATTTTTTTTTTAATTTCAATTAATATCTATTTAAATTTGATTTCAAAATTGATATCAACTTAAAATTTTATATCACTTGAAACAAATTTCAAATTTAATGTCAATTGAAATTAATTTTAAATTGAAATCCACTAAATAACACCCCAAAGGATAAACAAAGTTTTTTAAAGAATAAAAGTACACCACTAATCTAAAGTTTATGCATGAAAATTACTACATCAAAAGATTACAAAGGATTTGAATTAATCTTGTAGCTCATCCTAATTTTTAACTTGGTGGTTCTATCTTTTCCTTGGCAAAATTTCCTTTAAATAAAAGTTTCACACTCATTGTAGTCAAATTGTAATAGAAATACTTAGGGCATAAGGGCTCTTTATAACTTTTTATTTTCTCAAGTATTTGTTAGTAGCAATAAAATCCATTTGTTTGAACTCATTTTAAGTATTATACAAATTTGTGATTGTGCATTATGAACAAATAAATGCATGATTCCATGATCCTTTCATCCCTATACTTTGTTCATTTGAGATCTTTTTATGTATCTAGATATATGTTGATAAATAAAAATGAATCCAAGGAAAAGATTCACAATATTCATTTAGGTTAGTTTTACAATTCTAGTACTTTCTTTCCCTTTTCTCTCATTATTGTCTAGTGAGAGATTATTGAAAATTTTATGAAGACTCAGCTTCTAAAAATGAGCCATTGCACAAAGGCATGTATACAAACAACATCCCACATTTGTAGGCTTCCCATGTTAGTGTAGGTTTTCACAAGAGTATAGATTTTAATGCCAAAAATTAGCCATTGGAAAAAGGAATGTATAAAAAACAATTCTCTATTAGAAAGTTTTGAAGCAAAGTACCTGAAACAAAGAAAATGGGGTGTGCCCACCTTTTAGGAGATGGACAACTTAGGGGATCCTATTTTTCTCTATTTTATTGAAGGAAACCAAGGTACCTCAACCAATTGACCTGATTGAGGAATGTGCTAGGGTTATGATGGTTTCTTTGTTGGAATGTGATACTAAATTGATTGTTGTCACTAATGGTTGTCATTCATGTTAACATATCTTGATTGATTGATTCTGATGCTTTGGTGATCTAGATTAGCATGCTCTAGATGTTGTACTATGATGATCTATCTTTGGTCATTCTTACAGTCCTAGTCCCATTCATTTTGCAAAATAATGAGACACACTCTTATGGGTTTGAACTGATCTAGAAATTGGTTAATGTGATTTAGAGCATTATTTACATTGTAACATGTATATTCTATTATTTGGTTTCATATATCACGGTAGCATGTTGATTTGAGTGAGGAAGCTTTGTGTGGTCCGGTTTTCATTCCTCTCCACCACTGGAATGTTTTGTGGTGACCTAATTCAAATTGTGTTTGGTTGAATTAGGAGATTATGAAGACATTGTGCTTTGCCAACTTAGGAGTTTATGGATGCATGGAATGGTATAGGTAAAATTTGATTCTGTTTGATGAAAGAAAGTGTGATGAATACAAAATCTAGACATTGTGAAGTATGCAAAAGTATATGACCAGAGGAAATAGACAATGAGATTCTATCCAGTTTCATTGTTGATGATAGTTATTTCAGCGGTGGATTCCCTTTAATCATTCTTGTAGAAGTGAGCCATTTTCTATTGGAAATGAGCCTTTGTATTTTGTCAGTGAGCCTTTCTCTTTTAGCAGTGATCATGTTTATCTTTGGTTGTAATAGTCAGGTAGTGAGCCTTACCTGCAGTGAGAAATTTGGCAATGATCCTTTGTAAAAATCACCTTTACTGGTGTCACCTTAAATGGTGTTTTTACAATTGTGAATAAGAGTTCTCCATGGCTTTTCCCTTCTTGGGTTTCCACATAAATTCTAGTGTTCATTGCGTTTATTGTTGTTGTGTGCTTCCATGTTTATATCTATTAGATCATTATCTAATTGATTTAAGTTGCTCTAGATTAATTAAAGTCAAGAAAATTGTTTTCTAATAACTGATTCACCCCCCCTCTCAGTTATTCAGACTATTCAAAAATTGCTATCAAATCTTTGGTTCTTTGAAGAAGAGCTTAACTGCTTGGGGTAGATATGATGGTGCACAAACTAAAAATTCCTGTGTTTGATGGATCTGAATATAGTTTCTGGAAAGTGCAGATGAGAGGTTATCTGATCTCTCTAGGCTGCAAGACTTGGAAAGCTGTTGAGAAAAAAATATGTTGAACCAATAGCTGGTCCTAGTTCTTCGGATGAGATTTCGGCCTATGAAGAGAATGAAAAGGAAAGGTATACAATCTTTAGTGCTTTGTCTAAGACTAAGTTAACAAAATTTATTTCATTAGGCACCGCTTATGATATTGAGGAAAAGTTGAAAGAAATCTATGAAGGAAATGATAGAGTCAAATAATTAAAGATGTTCACAGCTAAGTGCCGATATGAACTCTTGAGGATGGAAGAAGGTGAGGATATATAAAGCTACTTTCAGAGAGTTCACAGTGTAATAAATGAAGTCAAAAATCAAGGAGGCACTCTGATAGATGAAGATGTTATGGAGAAGATTCTAATGACCCTACCAAAGAGATACAATTACAAGATCTCAACCATTGAGGAAGTTTATGATCCAAAGGAATTCACTAGAGAGCAGCTATTTGGCACCTTGACCACATTTGAGATGAAGAAATTTGGAAAAGAAAAGGAGAAATCTGAAACAACCTTCAAAGGCATAAAGATAGAAGAAGATTTAGATGATGAAAGTTCAGATGAGTTGGAAGAAAACTTCACAAGGAAATTGAAGAAAGGTACTAGCAAGTATAAAGGTATGTTACCTCTTAAATGCTCTAGATGTGGAAAGATTGGTCATTTAGCAACTAAGTGTCTAGAAAAAGGAACAAGGAAAAATTTTAAAAACATCAATAAGAAGGCCTATTATGTTAATGAGAATGTTGGCATGGGTAAAGGGAAGAAGTTGGGTCCACGAAGAGGGGAAGTTTTAGCCAAAAAAAACTCATAGAAAATACATACACATTATTAAAAATTGTGTATGCATTATGCTTCAGGTACTCTCGATCCTAAAAAAAATGTATGCACTAAAAAACATGTATGCGTTATATAACATGTATGCATTTTATAACATGTACAAGTCATTTATTTAATAAAATAAATACCTTTTAGAAACATGTACACATTTTAAAACGTTTATGCGTTCTATAATGCAAAACACATACACATTTCTAAAAAGTATTTATTTTTTAAAATAATCAAGAAAATAAAGAACACGTGTTTTGTAACATGTATGCATTTTTAAAAACACGTATGTGTTTTTAAAAGTTTGAATTCCCAGCCCACATGTTGCCTCAATTTTAGGCTTGGAAAAGGCTTGGCTACTTGACCCTTAGCCTTTGACCTACAACTAAAATACTAAGGTAGATTGAAGAAGAATGTTCAACTTTGACAATATGGTTGATGGACTATTTTTCTGAATCAATCTATAAAATTAAAACCCAATAGAGAACACAATGCATAGTTTCCAAATATATAATTTTTATTAAGATTGGATTATATTTCTTATTTTTTAATTAATTTCTAAGCATATTAGTCCTTAAACTTGAAATATTAGGCTTTTTTGTTTTTTAATAACTTTTTTTTCGTTAAGTTGCTTGTAAAAAAAATTATATGGCATTAATCTTCAGACAATTCTCTACACAATGAAAAGAAAAATATTTAAAAAATATTTATTTTAGGTCCAATTATGTTGTCCGTACATTTTTATTTTTAGAAATAATAATTAGGGCCAATACAAATTCACTAAAAAAAATATATTAAAAAAATTACAAAAAAAATCCTCATCAATCTTCATGTTGTTAGCTCTCTTTCCCCAAAAGGAATTAGCCAAATAATTTTATTTGTGTCAAAAAGTGGTGTTTGTACACGTGCATGGTATGGTAAAAAAAATGGACTTTTAAAAAGTGGTTTTTATACATCCCTATCAAAATTTAATTTCTATCATTCGGGTATTTGAATAAATCACATATTTGGAAACTAGATTCAAAATGATAAATTTCATAATCGTGACCTTTTTTAAGATTCATTGTGTAGGTGCCTCAAATGTTTAGTCCAAGTGTGACAAATTCTGAAAAACAACAAAAACACTTCTTTTTGAGCTTTTTGTGGACCCAACTTCTTGCATCAACCCACATTTTAGATAATGAATTAGATCATGAGGATTGTTTGTTTTTGGTGGAAAAGGATGAACCTAGATTTGATATCTCTAATAGGGTATGTGCAGGATCATCATGGAAAAAACAAGCCCTTAACTGGCAAAAAATTCAGAAAAATCAGAGTTAGGCAACTTGATGTAAGAAATTGAATAAGTTATCTATATTATTTCAAAAATATGTAAGAATAGAATTTGTAGAAAATTTAATGTAGTTTCTAAACTACTATGTTTATTTATTTATTTTAAAGCCTATTTGGTGAAAATTTGAAATTTCAATGTAGTAGGACTTAAATTTCAGGGAAAAAATAAGTAGGTGTTTGTCTAACCACCCTAACCACAATAAAATGATAATATATTTTTATAATATTTTAGACATAAGTAGAGGACTCATGTCCAGATGTGATGTATATTTTTTATAATTTTTTTCTTAGTAAATAATTAATTATGAATTTTTTATTACAACTTTTAAAAAATATAAAAACTTGTATGTCTGACCACCTTAACTTGGTCAAAACTTCATGAAATTCAATTTTATTTTTTTAATCCTATATTATGCAAAGCATAGAATGCGATGCATGTTTTGGATTCCAAAAATCTAATACCTTTTGAAAGCTATAGATGTTTTTCAATCAGCCTATCAATCAAGACTTTAGTCGTAATTCAAATAGAAAATGAATAATAATAATTAATTAAATTCAAAGTAAAGCATAATTTATATTGGTGGAAAGCTAAGAATCTGCTTAAAAAACCCTTTTCATTTCATCAATTTTGAGTATAAAAAGTGGTTAGCCACATACCCTACAAATACCCATCATATTCCCACTTTTTGGCCCATCATGATCGTGCACATACCCAATATTTTTTTCAAATGTAATGATAACATTGAAGCCGAATTATTTGTTAAAATAAACAAAGATGAATGGTTAATTGATAGTGGATGTTTGAATCATATGATTGGTGATAAAAGTAAGTTTGTTAAGCTTGAGAAATATGATGGAGGTTCTATTACATTTGGAGATGATAAAACAACACAGACTATTGGAATTGGTTCTATTACTTTGATGGAAAACATAACACTGAAAATACTTACTATGTGAAGGGTTTATATCATAATTGTTTGAGCATTGGATAGATGTACGAAAATGGCTATAATGTGGTGTTTCAGGACGATGGTTGTGAGATCTGGAAGAGATCCGGAAATGTTATTGTAGCTGGAAAAAGAACAAGTGGGAATATGTATCAACTGGAAGGAGCTACAAAGAGATGCTTATTTTCTCAGTCCAATGATAGTTGGCTCTAGCACCAGACGATGTGTCACATCAACTTTGACAATTTGGAAAGGATAAGTTCAACAAGAGTAATAGAATATTTTCCAAGACTGACCAAACAAGAAAACACTAGCTGCAAAGGATTTCAAGAAGGAAAATAGACTAGAGAAACATTCCAAAGAAAAGATGAATCATCTACCAATTTGTTGGACCTTGTACACACTGATCTGTGTGGTCTAACCAAAACAAGAAGCTTACAAGGTGAGAGATATTTCATGCTTTTAATAGATGATTATTGTAGATTAACCTGGGTTGCATTTTTAAGAGAAAAATTAGAGGCTCTAGAAAAATTCAATATTCTCAAGGTAAGAGTTGAGAATGAAGCTGAAAAGAGAATCAAGTGTTTAAGATATGATAGAGGAGAGTTTACTTTTAATGAATTCAAAAAATTATGTGAAAAACATGGCATCAAAAGATAGCTATTTTTCCCTAGAACACCACAACAGAATGGCGTAGTGGAAAGAATGAACTAGACAATTCAAGAAGCAGCTAGAACAATGATCAATGAAGCAAGTTTACCATAGGTTGATTAGAGAGAAACAATACACACAATATTTTACACTCTTAACAAAATAAAATTCCATAGGAAATATGGAAAGACATCATATGAGCTATAGCATGGAAGAGCTCCCATAGTAAAGTACTTCAAAAAATTTGGAAGAAAATGCTACATTTGGAGAGATGAGGACAATCTTGGAAAGTTTGACAGTAGAGCATATGTAGGCATATTTTTGGGTTACTCTACAAGAAGCAAAGCATACTGGTGTTACAAAAAGAGACTGAACAAGATAGTTGAAATTAGGAATGTGAAAGTAGATGAAGATATTTAGAGAAATCCTGACAGGCATATTGAATATTAATTAGATGACCTAGATGACAAATAAAAGAAGGATAATAAAGAAGAAGAGATAGAGGAGGGTCTGACAACTATAGCTAAAACCCCAAAGTATGTATAGAAAAACCACTCAGAAAACCAGATTATTGGACATAAAAATAAGGGAATCATCACAAGAAGAAAAGCAACTCAAGAGCAAGTATTATTGCAGGGTGATCCCACAATACTGGTTTACAATTTTTGGCCAAACTAGACACTAAATAGATTTTTTCTAACCAAATCTTCACTTTTGGGCACCTATAGCGGCTAGACCGTGAGGAATTTGAAGATGATGCAAACTAGTGATTTTTGAATTTTTGTCCATAGATTCTAAATATATTTTTTTCAAAATTTTTGGAATTAGATTGCACTTCTTTTTCCATCTCCTTCAAAAACTAGTTTTTTTCAGTAAACACCATTTTTAAAGGGTGACACTCACCGTATAACACATAAATTTTTTTGAACCATGAAGGATAAAATTCTATTTTTTTCTTATTTAGATTTGTAACTATGATATCTAGTGCTTCCAATTGGTTTCATATTTTTTTATTAAATATTTTTTCCTTAATCAATTTTTGAAGTCAAACCAATTATAATTTAGACATAAGCGGATTGTATAACATAACTTTTATTTGTATGTATCGAAATTCAATTTTAGTTTTTTTGTTGGATCAAGGACTTCAATATTTGGTTCACTCATAATTTTCAAAAAAAATTTATAATCTTCTATTTTTCCACATGTGTAGAACAAAGAATTTGATTTTCGATGAAAAACCTAAATTCACAAGAAATAAAAAATAAATATAATAATAAAATTAAATTTATTTAAAATTATACTTTTTGGGAAGCTTATAATAAGGACTACATACAAAATATAAATTTTAAATGAATTCATTTAATCCCCCAAAAGGTAAATCAAAAGTGGTTTTTTATCAACATTTTGATAAGTGTAAAGGAGACTCTGTTATAGGTATGGTTTAAACCTAACGAGGTTATATCCAAGAGGGTTTGATCTAAGGTGGTTTGATTAAACCCTCTTCAATTGGAATGCTTTAAATTGAAATTTTCAAGGCTTAAATCATTATATTTTCTAAAAATATGTGATTTCAACAAAAATTAGAATCTCCTAGAAATTGTAAACTAACTTTGTGGGATCACCCTATGTCTACTCTTGGAAATTGAGCCAAAGAATGTGGAATATGCATGCAATGATCAAAATTGGGTGAAGGAAATAAAAGAAGTGCTTGATCAATAAAGAAAAATCAAACTTGGGAACTTGTGCCTAGATCGACAAACAAAAATATGATTCAAACAAAGTGGGTATTTTGGAACAAGCTAGATGAAAATGGAAAGGTAATGAGAAACAAGGAAAGATTAGTTTGCGAAGGTTACACTCAAGTTAAAGGTATTGAATTTGAAGAAACATATACCCCTATTGCTTGGATGGAAGCAATCTGGATGTTCTTAGCTTTTGCAGCTTTTCAAGATTTCAAAGTCTATCAAATGGATGTAAAATACATTCTTGAATGGAGAACTAAAGGAAGAAGTCTAGAATTGACCTAGATGCTACTTGCAAGTTGAAGAAAGCCTTATATGGATGGAAGCAGGAACCTAGAGCCTGGTATGGTAGATTAGACAAGCATTTGATCAAACAAGGGTTTCAAAAGGGATCTACTAATAGTAATTTATAGATACAAACATATCACAAGCTTAAAATCAAATATTGATTTTTGTGGTTTATGTTGATGACATAATTGTTGGAGGAAATGATATCTGCAGAAAACTTGTAGATGCTACTTGCAAGTTGAAGAAAGCCTTATATGGATGGAAGCAGGAACCTAGAGCCTGGTATGGTAGATTAGACAAGCATTTGATCAAACAAGGGTTTCAAAAGGGATCTACTAATAGTAATTTATAGGTCAAATATTGATTTTTGTGGTATGTTGATGACATAATTGTTGGAGGAAATGATATCTGCAGAAAACTTGTAAATGAAATGCAAAAGGAATTATAAATGTCTATGATAGGTGAGTTAATTTTTTCCTTGGTCTACAAGTAAATCATAACAACAAAGGAATTTTCATGTCTTAGTCCAAGTATACCAAAGAATTATTGAAGAAGTTTTGATTGGAGAACTCCAAACCGGTTTGTAAACCCATTGTTACTAGATGTAAGTTGACAAAAGAAGATGATTCACCTAAAGCTGATGCAAGTATGTATAGGTCAAACATTGGAGGATTGTTATATTTGACTCCTACTAAACCAAACATTATGCATGTTGTTTGTTTAGCAGCTAGATTTCAGCAAGAACCAAAGGAATCACATGTTGCAGTAAAAAGGATATTTAGATATTTGAAGGGTACAAAAGATATGAGGTTATGGTATCTAAAGGACTTAGATTTCACTTTGAAAGATTATACTAATGTTGATTGGCCAGATGTGTTGATAACAGGTGGAGCACAAGTGTTGGAGCTTATTTCCTTGGCTCTCGGTTGGTTTCTTGGTCAAGTAAGAAACAAGATTTTTCATCTTTATCTACTGCTAAAGTTGAATACATTGCAACATCCTCATGTTGCACTCAGGTACTGTGGATGAAACAAACGTTGAAGGACATTGGCATATCATTTGATGAACCAATCTCAATTATGTGTGATAATACTAGTGCAATAAAAATCTCCAAAAATTTGGTACAACACTCTAGAACAAAACATATCTCCATTAAATATTCTTTCTTGAGAGAGAAGGTATTGGAAAATGAGGTAAGATTTGAGTATGTACCTACAAGAGAAGATTGTAGATATTTTCACAAAACCATTGAGAAAAGATACTTTTGAGTATCTTCAACAAAATTTAGGGGTTATTCCCCCTCCTAATCTACAATAATGTGTACCAAGGTGTGCATTAGTCTAGGGTATTATATGCTCACTCTTATCTGGATCAATAATTGGTGGCTTCCTCATAGGGGGAATGGAGTAAGGTTTTTAGGGGAGCTTTTTCCCTTTGTCTTTGATGTCAAAAATGGAGAAGAAAAGATGGCCCTTGATGTTGTTGATACTGACATTGAGTTGTTTTGGCTTTTATTGATGGATGTTGTCATCAATGACAAAGGGGGAGATTATTGGAATGTGATACTGTTGATTTTTGTCATTAATGTCAACATATCTTGATTGATTGATTTTGATGCTTTGGCGATTGAGATTGGCATGCTCTAGATGTTTTATTGTGATGATCTATCTTTAGTCATGCTTGTCCTACTCCCATTCATTTTGCAACATAATGAGACACACTCTTATGGGTCCAGACCAATATAGAAATTGGTTAATGTTATCCAGAACATTATTTGCATTGTAACATGTATATTCTATTCTTTGGTTTTGGATATCATGGTAGCATGTTGATTTGATCGAGGAAGTTCTATGTGGTCCATGTTTCATTCCTCTCCACCACAGGAATGTTTTGTGATGACCTAATTCAGATTGTGTTTGGCTAACTTAGGAGATTAGGAAGATATTGTGTTTATCATACTCACGAGTTTATAATAGCATGGAATGGTATAAGTAAAAGTTGATTATGTTTGATGGAAGCAAGTTTGATGAATGCAAAAATCTAGATATTATGAAGTATGTCAAATTATATGACTAGAGGCAATAGACAGTGAGATTCTATCAAGTTTCATTGTTGGTGATAGTTATTTTAGTAGTGGATTCCCTTTCATCATTCTTTTGGTAGTGAGCCATTTTCTATTGTCAGTGAGTCTTTCTCTTTTGGTAGTGAACCCTTTTATCATTTGTTGTAATAGCCAGAAAGTAAGCCCACTAGCAGTGAGCCTTACCTATAGTGAGCACTTTGGAAGTGAGCCCTTGTAAAAATCACCTTAACCAGTGTCACCTTAACTAGTGTCACCTTAATTGGTGCTTTATAATTGAGAATTAGAATTATCTATAGTTTTTCCCTTCTTGGGTTTCCACGTAAATTCTAGTGTTCATTATGTTTCTTTTTGTTGTGTGCTTCCATGTTCATATCTATTAGATCATTATTTGATTAATTTAAGTTTGCTTTGGATTAATTAAAGTCAAGGAAATTGTTTTATAATAACTAATTCACACCCTCCTCTTAGTTATCTAGACTGTTTAACATTCTTTGGGTGTGATTAAAGACTAAAGGGGGTTCACCACTAAGAAAAGGCTTAGAAATAAAGGAAATGCAAATGATATAAAATGTGATTATGTAACCTAGGAAATGAAACTCAAAATCATAAGAATGGATTGTGGATAAATAGAGTTTCACTTGGAAATATTGAGATGTTTGAAGCAAGATATGAAATCCTAAAATTATGACATTTGAAGCACACTACGACCCATCCACCAGGCTAGGTGATTTAGTCCCATTTTAGGGTTTCAAGTTGAATTTTGAATCTACAACTAGTAAAGCAGGATCTATAGAAAATGTTTGAAAAATGGTATACTAAGGCTCATATACCAAAGATGGTGATTTATTCCTAGTATTAGGGTTGATATAAAGCTCTAATATCCTCTAGTGATCTACTACAGCTTCCCTCCCTTCTGATCTCTGAATCTTAAACTTCAAAATCTGACCTATAGGTGACTCTTCAATGGACCTTAAACCTAATTCTTGAAATCACACATCAAAGATAGGGAAAAATGTTTTTTTTTTAGTGGATATGGGTTTTCCTTTGTCAAACCTCGTTTTGCTAATAAAACCTTGTAATGAAATAAAATAGAATGAAGGAATGATGAATGAACAAATAAGTTATGTTACAACTTACCAAACCCTTGTAATAAAGGATACAAACTTATGTGAAATGGTTAGCATTAATGTAGATCTTGACTATTGATTGAATGGTATGAATTTTGACTTAAATGCTTGCTTGAATCATGAAAACCTACATAAAAAATGTTATCTCAAAAACAAACATGATGCAAGATAACTTTGACATGATGCTTGATTCTTGAATGTAGCTCCAAAATGCTTGATAATCAGCTCTTGAATGTTCTTGAATTTCTAGATTTTTTGAATTCTTATATCACACTTTCTCATTAAAATTTTTAGGAGAAAACATGTGAAATAACCTTGTATTTATACGTGTTTATGCCAAATTTTCCATAATTATAACACTACAAGTAGACATCAGACCTAGGAGAATAAAATATCAACATGAATTGAATTCAAAATAGGTCCAAGCTAAGGAAAAACTTATACACCCCCAACTAACATATGAGTCCTCAAAACTTAGGTGGGACCCATACATACCCAAGATGGCATATGAGTCCCAAATTCAAGAAATGTTAAGCTCTATGCCAAATTTAGGATTAGGCCCTTAAACTTAGGTGGGACCCATATGCCCAAGGTGGCATATGATTCCTAGATCACTAAATCTAGGACACACAACCCAAAAAAATTAAATTATGATTGGTCATTACATATGTGTTAGGATTATCCTCAGAAAGATGCATTAAATAAGGCTTGTGGATGAAAAATAATACCAAATAAGGCATAAAGAACCTAATTTTAGCAAGGAGGGCCCAAAAGAGTGAAAATGTAAAGTGGTACATTTTTCTTTACTTCATTGAGCCCCTACTTTAGTGATGGGAGGAACCTGCTTGAAACTCACACTAAAGTATACAAAGTCATATCAAGAGTGGTCCAAGTGTACCAAGGATAGTGAGATAGGATGACGATAATCAAGAGGGATGATCAAGCCCCCAGGATCAAAATACTCTGGAAAACAACCATATGCATGTAAAAAGACAAATAAAAATAATGTAAGGAGCAACAATAAGGTACAAGCATACACCATCAAAGACATAAAGAAAGAAAAAAAAGGGGGGTTGAATCAAGCCTCGACCATTCATCTAGCACGATGTGGATTAGATCTAAGTTGTCCGTCAAAGAAAATTTTCAAGTGGAATAGGATGTCCACTATGCAAACAAAGCACATGCTCACAAGGGCTAGTGGAACCTCAGGTCATCCACTAGGTGAGCCCCCAATGAGACACATATGCATGTGGTTGGTATGTGCTCACAAAAACAAGCAAGTGGCTATGGGAAATTCATGCCTATGTTTGGCTCCCATACACTAACCATACCAAAGCTATACCTCTTGATAAATTTGATAAGGTACCACACAACATGAATAGTAGGATTCATGAGGCAATAAAAAATTCATATGCTTCACACCCATGAACAAACAAGATGGCACTACAAACATGAAACATGTGTTATGCAAGGTGGCCATATAATAGATATTGTAAATGCAGAATAGTGTAAGGTATGTTCAAAGGAGTTTTTCATAGTTCATGTAAGGTCCTAACTTAGGGAACATCATTCCTAATTTCTCCAAGAGAGGACCAATCAAAGAATAGAAGATTCATAGCTTAGGGGATGTAGTGTGTCACACCAAGCCACTAAGAGGAATATAATATGCTAAGAGAGATCATGCTATTGAGGGAAATCACACCCAATGTCATCACACAGTGAAAGATGCATCAAATGAAGTAAGAAGACTACACAATGAAACATAAGTTTTAATTGAAATGCAAAAGAATAAATTCCAATGTATGGCCCCACTTTAAAGATAATACTAAACACCATGGAGTGAGAAATTACTTTAAAGTAGAAAATGATAAATGCTAAAAAAATGGAGGATGTGAGAGCTTACTTGGAAAATGCTATGCCAAGTCATATATGTTTCCAAATGAAGCTACATCATGAAAAGGGGGTTGCCCCCAAAATGAAATCCCAAAACTACACAAGGGATCCACATATTTAGGGTTAGTATGTCTTTGCTGCAATGTTATTATAGAGCTTGAAAACATCATCATTCCCCAAATATTCATGGATCAAGGAAGAATGACACAAAGAGAGTGAAAACAAAGAAAAGCATTCAAGTCAATATGGAAGAGACCTAAATGTTTTGATTCCTTGAGTCACACCCAAAAGGAGAAAACGAGACAAAGAAAAGATAAATGAAATGTTTTTGGGTCAACATTGAAGAGACCTAAATGTCTCGATGCCTTATGTCATCGCCAAATGGAAAACACAAGACAAAGAAAAGATAAATATTTTATGGCATAGAGAAGAAATTAGATACAAATAGAGGAATGCCACAAAGAGAGAGAGAGAGAGATACATCAAACATAACGGTACGGGGAGATCACATTAAACACATGCAATCACATAAAAGAAACATGAAAAAGAAAAAAAGACAAGACTAGTAAGGATTATGTAAGTCAACCTATAGTAGGTTGTCTGCATCACAATATTTTTCATCATATACGAAAGGTAGACAACTAGCCAAAGGGACAATATCAAATTCCAAAACTAGGACAAGGCTATCTAATTCTTGTCCCCACTATGTGTAAGAGAAGAATGAGCCAAGGTAGATGGTGAGAAAGAGTTCCTTACATTTTGAAATGATTTGCAATAAATGCAAGGCATCTAATAGCTAGCATACTAGGATCTTACAACTTTTACATGGCACGGAGCAAAAGGACATGCTTTAGGGGATTATTTCTATGATACCAAAATTTTTAAAATATTTGTTTTAAAGCACCACATTCATCAGCACTATGTCCAAGAATTATATGGTATTGACATTGAGACATGTTTGTTTTCTTAGGATATAGTTTTGGATTTTCTCTCATGGGTGGTAATGTGATAAGTCCTTCACTTAGAAGTATGTGTAAGGTTCTTTTAGTTGCACATGGAAGACAAGGGAATTGTAGTTTATTTACTTTGCAAGGCCTATGTTGCTTGCTAGATTCACCAATTTCTTGAATTGGATGTTGAATACGAGGACCTAAGATGATCCTATCATCCTTATCATCATTATGAGGTATTGGTTGTTCTTTAGGAAGGAGTACACTTATGTCGAGAGGAGGATCTTGATATCCTATCCCTTTGGTATCTTTAGTTGGTGTTTGTTCTAAGAGTTGATAAATTTCATGCTCACTTGTTGTATCACATCCTTGTTTTCTTAAAATTTTGAATCCTTTTCCATATGTATCTTCTAGGTTTATGGGAGTGTTGGTCACTTTGTTAACATAGGATTGATGCAATTGATTAGAGGAACTAGGATCACTTATTGTAGTCCAAGTTTAGGTTTATCTTGTGATTCATTTTTAGAATGTAAAATACAAAACATCTCAAGTGGTGGGATGCTAGGGGTGCTGGTTGTTTCATGGAAGGATAAAAGGATGCATTAGTGTCAAGGTTGTTAAGGAAATCATTTATGAAGTTGTTCACGTTGTCATCATCTTCTCCAATGATGTCATGAGGAGGACAAACATTAGGAGTTGATTAAGTATGGTTGAGTTCAATTTCATTAGGGTCATTTCCAAAAGAACAAATTGACACGTCCACTAATTATTTCAAGGACATCCAAAGCTTACCAAATCACATATCCATGATGAAATGTAATGCAATGACAAAGAATGAAACACAATTTTAAGATTCTACATAAAGTAATTTGTTGATTACATGATCAACAATCTAAAAAATGAAATTTTGCAAATGAAAATTTTAAATTAAGAAATGGAAAAAATAATCCAAATGAAGTTAGGTCTAATGAAATGAATGCAATAGAAACCCAGTAATCTAAAAAAAAAATCTAACAACAAACAAAAGCACATAAACAAGGTTTTTAATACTAGAAAATGCAATTTTAGGTCTAACATGAGACTAAATCATCTAGAGGGGTGTATGAGTCCTAATTATGATTTTTCAAGGGTTAAAATGTGGAAAAACAATCAACATAGAATTCCCAAAAATTGGGTTAAACAACTTGTACTAGGACTAAATCGCCTAGAGGGGCATATGAGTCCTAGATTAGGGTTTTTGCATTGAATTTAGTAAATTTTGAGTGAATGTTAAGGTTTCTAACTTGTATGATATCTTGAATATGTGAAATTACAGATTTCAAATGAAATTCAATGATGCAAGATGCACAAATTCAACCTATATGCACTTTCATGAATGTAATATTTAGAAGCCTTAACTACAAATTATCTAATGAGAGACTTAATGAAAATTTAATGTAAGCCAGATCTAGGACTCAAATGCACTCCAAATTAGAAATAAGATGTTTGAAAGCTAGGTTCACCAAAATGAAATAAAGAAAATAGGTTGTGCCCACCTTTTAGGAGATAGACAACTTAGGGGACCTTATTTTTCTCTATTTCATTGAAGGAAACAACAGTCCCTCAACTAATTGACTTGATTGAGGAATGGGCTAGGGTTATCATGGTTTCCTTGGGTGTGATTAAAGACTAAAGAGGGTTCACCACTAAGCAAAGTCTTAAAATGAAAGGAAATGCAAATGATATACAATGTGACTATGTAACGTAGGAAATGAAACTCAAAATCATAAGAATGAACTAGGGATAGATAGAGATGCACTTGGAAAGCTTGAGATGTCTAAAAAAAGATATGAAATCTCAAAATTATGACTTTTGAAGCACATTGGGACTCATGCGCCAGGCTGGGAAATTTAGTCCTAGTTTAGGGTCAGGCTAAATTTGGAATCTGCAACTATTAAAGCAAGATATATAGAAAATGTTTGAAAAATGGTATACTGGGACTCATATGCCCAAGGTGGTGATCTAGTCCCACTATCAGAGTTGGTCTAAAACTTTGATATCTTTTAGTGATTTATTATAGCTTCCCTCCCTTCATATATCTGAATTTGAAACTATACATCTTGACCTATGGGTGACTTTCCGTAATCTTGCAAAAAAGGTAACGACTTTCTACAATCTTGCTCTTCAATGGATCTTCAACCTAAATCTACAAATCACACATCAAAGAGAGGAATTTTTTTTGTTTTGTTAGTGGATATGGGTGTGCCTTGGTCGAAGCCCATTTCAGTAATCAAACCTTGAAATGAAATCAAATAAAATGAAGGAATGACGAATGAACATGAAATGTGTTGAAAAGCGGGTGAAAATATATATCACTCTTCTCACACAATTGTTCAATAATGTCCTAGGAGTCCTAATTGGATTGAATATCAACCTCACAAGGTGAGTCGGTTCTCAACAAGGAAGACCTAGGAGGGGGTTCTTTTAGCTTTTAAGGGGTTCACCACCAACCAAATTCTTGGAAAATACAAACAAGCATTCAACTCACAAAATATAATAATGCAAGCTAAATAAAAGGTGCAAATGATGAAATTATGCAACAAGGAGTTAGGATGTATGTACCTGGGAAGTTAGGAGATGTTGTGAGTATTCCAGAAATGCAAAGAAGCTACCAAAATGTGATATGGAGGACTAAGATTCCCTTACTATTGTCTTAGTCTTGATTTGAATTTTTAAAATTTTTGAGTGTGATCCCAAGATTTGAGGCTTGTACTTCCTTCTCCACCAAGTTTCTAGATCCGAACTTGTAAAATGACCTTCAATACAAAGGAAATTGGATTTATTGTTTATGGGGGTTTGCCTTTGTCAAACCCCTTGTTTGGTAATTAAACCTTGATGAAAACGCATAGATATGTAACTGAAAATGTGTGTTCCCTAATATTTTGTGTGTCTAAGATTATGCGGGCTAGAAGAGGGAGAAACCCTATTCAAGCATCTTAGAATATGATTCCTAGAATGAAAATGAAAATGAACTATAAAGGAGATCTCTAATCACCCTAATAAGATATAAACACGAAATGTACCTTCCTTGGGCATAAAATAGAACAACAATGGAAGATGGAATCAATGAAGAAACAAGTCCTTAGGATTGGAAGAATAGCTATTTGCATATCCAACCTAGAATATCTCATGATCCTCAATAGGCATCCATTGTTAATCTTTGGAAATGCTCTATCTTGGCTTGAAAATAGACTTGAAAAACCTACAAAAATAATAGAAAGCTACTCCAAGACTTGAAACTCTCCTTCACTTGCTTCAATTTAACACTTGATTCTCACCTAATACTTGATTCTTTCAACTTATGTGAAAATGAGGTATAAATATTACTTTTATAGGAACTCCTATCTAATAACATGATTATTAGATCCCAAAGGCCAACAAAATACCAAATAAATTCAAATATTTTTATTTCCCACTCTTAATTCCTGAAAATAAATTACTCGGGACTAAGATGCCCCAGGTGGTGTCTTGGTCCCACTAGGAGGGACTAAGATGCAACCAATGGAATCTTTGACCCACTAGGTGGGACTAAGATGCCACTTATGGAATCTTGGTCCCACTAGGTGGGAATAAGACACCACCAATGGAATTTTGGTCTGACAAGGCTTAAAGTGAAACTTTGAAGGGTGGGCTACTAAGATTAATGGTTGTTGATGGATTTTGGTCAGGTTTACAATTGAAATATGCGTCGAGATGCATAAAAAGGTGTCTTTGGGGCCCATAACAAGTGACCTAAAGGGAATTTAATGTGAGGGGTGCCAAAATAGGTCCAAATTAAGTGTGAAAATGCAAAGGAATGCATTTTTTTTGCTACATTTAGCCCCCGCCTCAGTGCCCATATGACACTACGTGCATATGCAAGCTCAAGTACTTCAAAAAGTAACTTTATAAAAGGATACTCATATGGAATTGTTAGGGAGAATGAAGCCCACACTATAGTTTCCTACAAAACCAGAATGTCAAGAACCACATTCTACATCATAGATTCATTAGTAGCTCAAATCTAATCCTCTTATCTAACTTGCCTAGAAAATTACATTTGAGGTTAGATGTATGCACTCGCTTGATTCCACTTGTTTTATGGAGGTGGAATCAAGGTAGCAATCCATCCATGTTGAATTGGACAAGTCCATCATAGGGCATTTCCAAGTACCATGCCATGTGATGATAAAAAATTTATGAGAATGTGAGAAAAACCACAATTCCAACGCAACAAACGACATTGAAAGTGGAATTCGCTAGCTCAAAATATGCTAGCTTAAATAAAAATCAATTCATTTCTTTCTAACAAAAAGTGACCTAAAAATGCATGTATAAAAGGATAAAAGAGAAGGTAAATTACATTCATTTTATCTTTTTACCTTTTGCATAGTGAGTTTGGAAAAGAATGAGCCACCATGTTGAGTAGACATTCATCCACCTGTACATGGATTGAGCTTCTATAGGAGGCAGTCGCACGGGGCAAGCTACATTCTATTGTGAGTGGATTTTGCCTTCTCTGTACTTTGATTTAATCAATTTTTTCATGTTTTATGAAATTTTTAGATAAATTTTTATGCTAGAGAGGATTTTTCTTTTATTTTTTTAGATTTTTGCAAAATGTCTCACTTTGTCGCAAAGTGTCCCAGTTAAGGAATAAAGTGTTTATAATCCTTAACTAAGATATCATAGAGCAACATTAGCACACCTTCTTACCATTAAAGCATAGATTTTAGAGTTTAAGATGTTTGAAATGACATTTTTCTTCTTTTCTTATGGCAAACTATACCTCGGTCACACCAACAATTGGGTGGCTATACATTCTACCAACTTCAAGAGCTTGTTGATCAACTAGCTAAGAAGGATGTGCAAATCCTCTAGGAGACAAGTCTCTATTGGGCCTATCTCTCACCAACCATGTGGTATCATGATGCCATGTTTATGGAACTAGCAAAGAGATGGGACACGAACACCTACACCTTCCATCTACTGATGGGAGAGACATGTTGGAACAAAATGATCTACTAAGAGGGCAGTGAATCAGTAGATACCAAAATATATCCTAGAAAAATTTTGCTCTAAGAAAACTTATGCAGATTACTTCTTTGAATTCTTAATGTGCAGATACTAATATGAAGAGATATAAACACACACACAAGAATGCCACATAACACCATATGTACGTGGAAAACACAAGATGGGAAAAACCACAATGAGAAATGCTTCTTGAGTCTACTACTCAAATCCAGCCTCATAATCCATATCTCTAATACAGTCTACTACTCAAATCCAGCCTCATAATCCATATCTCTAATACAAAGTTTTAGGACTACAACCTAAGGATGCTACAACACCCTGATTTAGAAGCTACCACTTCAAGGATGCAACAAAACCCTAATTTAGGAGAAATGGCTCCAAGGATACTACTATCCCCTAAGTTGAGCTATAACTCAATACAGAGATAGCAATATCAAATATGCATAGACATGGTTCTGCAAAACCTATAATGCATCATTACAGTTAGTTTACTATTGCACATACTGCAATTCACACTCTATTGCTAAACCTACAAAATCAACAACAAATCCCTACTCTGCACTCTTCTTCTATGCTCTTCTACTCTTTCACATATGCTCACCTAGACAATTATCTACATTTTAGTCTAGTTTACTTCTTCATACTCTATCTATAACAACTTAGTTGTTCATCACTCTATTCAGTTCTCACTTCTTGTAGAATCTTCTATCACTTTATCTCTAATGCATGCTTCAACTAGATGTAGATTGATTTTAGCTCTACATGCAACTTCAAACCCCTCACAATCTTCTTCTACATTTTTTCAGCCCACACACTCATATTTTCAACATTAAGTCTATCAACCAAGCTTAGGATATCTTCAATCTGCATAACTGTACACATCTATAGTCTATCACCTTGAGATATGCACATTGTCTAGTTGTCCAATCTAGTTACTCATCTGTTAGGGTTTCTCATCTAATTTTTTAGTTCATCTTGAAACTTCCACCATTCATCCAGCTCATTTAATAGAGTCTATTAGATATCTCCTTTGTTGCACTCACTCTACATCGAGCCACTTTTTCATTAACTTATGTCATTGAGAATTTTTTCAAAAATAGCTTTTTGTTTGACCTCAAAATCCAATTCCGCATTTAATTTCTTCATCTGATCATTTGATCATATTTAATATTGATCGATCATATCTCCTTTTTTGCATCATCTTCATTAAATGTTCACATGTTGGTTAGTTAGAAAATATGATCTTGTTCACATATCAGCTGCCAACCTAAAACCCTTGTTCACATTGATCAAACCATTGTAAATCATTAAGTTTGAACACTGGCCATTGATCTTCTTCTTTCACACCTTGATCAAGTCTTTTTTTGCAACAAGGATGCAAAACAATGAATTATCGATTGCCATATGTCTTCCTTCACTATGCATGTCATTCTATTGGGTCCACATAACACTTTATTGACCCATTGGGGGAACATCCATCTTTGTTCTACTGATGTACCTATGTCACACTGATGAAGACACCTCAACATCCTACCATGGTGGAGTCCATTAATCCAAGTCACTACCACATGCCTTTGTTCTATTCATCTTCTGACTAGACATCATCCTCATCACACCGAATCTAACTTCCACGTACACCTTACTAGGTTTCACATTTGGTATCACACTCATCATGTCAAGGAGACATCTAAAGAGGTCCCATAAACACTACATGATCTCATCAACAAATCTCTCAAGGCTTGTTACTGCAATATCAAAGAGACATTACTCAAACTCTTGCTGACACCACAGTGACTTGCCAACAAATGTGTTCTAGGAGAAATCTTCATTCACAATCCAAATTTTTTCATGTGAACCACCAAGTCAATAACCATTGGAGATGAGGATACATAACATTATTAAAAACTTAATTCTAAAACCGTAGAAAAAAATATTTAAATGTGGAGGAATGTAGAGCACAATACGTTCTCTTTGTCACCACCAAATGTACAAATAAAGCAGTTTTTGCTCTGATGAGCATAACTCACTCAAGTCTTCATACCAAACACTACAACTTGGAACATACCTTCTTCAAACACACCTCTAAATAACTTCCAATCCACAAACACATATATTCAATGTGCAAGAAATGCGGAGCAAACTACAAGACTTATTCTTATCAGAGACTAAAACATGGAACATAGCATACCAAAGGCTCACTCAAATCTTCATACCGGAGCACCAAACCATGAGAAATATTGATGGAACACAAATAACCCCATTATAGACCTTCTTCTAGATCCCTAGGACCTAAAGAAAATCAGTAGAGGACTGTGGAGCAGATACAATTCTCCTAGTCCATAGAAAAACAACTCTATCTTGACTAGTTCACAAACTAGTGAACTTAACTTTCACTCTTCATCAGTGCGGAAACTATAATCTAGAATATATCACCCATGGATGACCTTGAACAATCCTACAGATCTACATAAGCCTAGGATCAACATAATATAAATTTGGAGCACATATCAGAGTACATTTTGAACAGATACCATAAAATATTCTAGACCTGGAACTTGTGTCCTTTCATTGCAACAACATATACCATGTTGAAATTAGTGAATACATTAGTGAAAACACCACCATATGTATTCATACTTGCAATACACCATACACATACAAGTACATCACTTCATAACACAACTAGTTAATCTATTAGGAATGCCAAAACCATTTTCATGATCACAACACACTTCTCCTTTGATCCCCTTTTGACATCAATGAAAATATATATCAACAATCACCCCCTTTTTCATTGATGGAAAAACTTGAATGCTCAAAGATAACAATTTTTCAATTAAAAATTTGTATCGGTATCATCTTTACTTCTCCTTATGTTGTTGCTTTCACTAATGCTCCTTGCTGAGAATTTGAATACTTTCTCCCCCTTTTAAATCAATGGCAAAGGGCTCACTCCTTATGAAAGCATTCTCCTACTTTACAAAGGGTTTAGTTGTCCTCTAGTATTCTTTCCTTTTTCTTATTTCACCTTTGACTAATACAAGCTGATAAAAATTACTATGTCTATGCCATATACTACACTCAAACATTTCATCAATGGCTAACCCATGTTCTCCAACCACTCTTATTTAAATACCTTTAACAAATTGTAGTTGAAGTACGATTACACATTGTAACCCACTTGAAGATACTCTAATTCATACATTATAGCAATCAGGTCTAATATCAAGAGCCAAAATCCCCTTTTGATCTACACAAATCATCTTTCTCCTCTATGCAATAATCTAAGCATGATTTTCATTATGATCAATACTAGTCTATACTCTTAACTACATTATATGTTGATCTGATGCCTATATCAGCTCCCCTTGAGAGATTACTCCATTTTATACATGTACTTGAGTGTACATACAACATAGTCTCTATACCAATTAAAGATTTTCTTGACATAAATAGCATCTCCTCCTTAGACTATTCTCCATTCTTTTTTCCTTCATACATAAGAATTTACTTTTCATTAGGCTCAGTATCAATTTGTAAACATTTATTTGATGCCCAATTTGTATTAAATACCTCTCTCAACTTTACTTATGCATATGAGAACTTTCTCATCCTTTCTCCTCTTCTTCTTCTTAGGTCACCATACTGCTACAACCATCACTCTTTGTTAGCAATGACTAAGAAACTTTGCTCCTTCTTGAATTCATACTCACAAACCAACTATTGCATTCCACCTTTTAATTCTCTTCTCTAATCAAGTTTGATATTAACTGTATATTTTTTGATTTCACTTACTTGACACCAACTAGGGATACTGTGTCCTAATACCAATCATCAATTTGATACCAATTGTGAATGTGTTCACTTTATGCTATGTACCAATTGATATTTAGATTTGCATTGTATCAAGTATAACATTGATTTGATACCAATAGCAGCTCACCATTAGACCTTTCTCCATATGCTTCTATTGTCCTACTCAAGTATTTACTTCATGTCTTCGCATAATTTTTCATTTCATCCTTTATATCCTTTGCAAGCCTTCAAGTCATAATCCAGTCGGCCTAAATGCAAAGGCAAGTCAGGTAACATGTACACCCAGATAGGTATGACTTGAACAAAGGCATTTCTCTATTGATGCTTAGATCATTGTTCAGATTCCCATGGAGGTTGGCCAGGTCCTATACCTCATTGAATGATGTCCCTTTAAGCTTTGCAAGACATGTACTTGCTCCATAAGCCAATTAAACTACACTCAACATTATCAGCTCTACACTATGAAAATATGTATTCTTTTACAAGTGAAATTTCTCTGAAATTGAAATCAAATGCTCTAAATTTTGGTTATGCTAAAGATGATTATGCCTAGATGGTAATTTCAGCTCCACAACTTTTGTCATGCAAATGTGGTAAAATGCGGTATTCTCCAAGGTTTCTCTTTGGTGCACTGTAACAAAATGTTCACTATCCCAACTGATTTGAATCTTCTAGATGCTCTTGCATGATCTTCATTTTATAGGTAGGAGGTATTTCTATTAATAGATCATCTACACATTTTTCTTCAAACACTAGGATACCTGAGGATGATATCAAATTCTACAACTAACTATCCATCATCTACAACCATCAAGTTGTTACAAATTTGTAAAACAAATTTTAATACCTGACTTGATCTCTTTCTCCATTTATAGGAATGAATGAAGTACCCATTTAGCTCCACCTGGACTCATTCCCCATCACTAAAAATTAGTGATGCAAGGTAGAAGCAACCTCATGGAGTGTTTCCTGCTAGTCTTTCTCTTTCCAGACCATCTTTGTCCTTTTCTCTATCGGATCAGCCTTCTTCTCAAAAGTATGTGAAATAGTGTTCACTTTGGAGGACATACTCTTCTCACACTGTGCTTTTGGTCTTGCACAATCCAATATATAGTAATTAGTTGTATGACCATAACTATCACATTTATAGCATAACACATTTATGCCTATCCCATGAGTAGTTGAGTTTCTATAAATGTAGCTTGTATTCCTCTTTCTTTTTATTATAGGTCTTACAAGATCGAGTTTGCAATATTTAGCTATGTGACCCAAGTTGTTACACTTGTAGCATACGACATGCATATTCCTTACTGGAGTAGATGAATTTCTATTTGTGGTTGTTCTACTCATTCTAGGTGCAACTCTACAATCTCTAACTCTATGACAATGCTGACTATATCATGGGGAGTACCTTGTCATAGCATTCTATTGAATCAGATGTGAAGGTATTCTTTGATTTGACTTATTTGTATATCTCATCCTACTATGTCTTTCTGCATCATCTCCCTTTGTGTAATGATATTTCTTTCAGTTTCTAAGAGTTAGTTTCTCCATCTTCTTTTCTACTGCGGGCTCCTTCACCTTGGTAGTAGTGTCCTTATCTAGTTTCTTCATCTTACAAGTGGTTCCTTTATTTGATCTTGCATTTCTAGAGGCACTTTCTTTGGAGTAACTTGTGCAGGCTTCCTATTTCCTTATGCAACCTCTTCCTTCTACTTTAACCAATTTTGCTGAGGCAAAAGGACTCTTCCATTTTTCATCACCAAGGTCAATCTTCACCCTTGGTCTGGACGTTGGACTAGATGGATTTTGTAATATGAAAAATTCATTTATTTTCTTGAAGCCACCTTTCAGCTTAAAGCCTTTATCAATCTACTCCTTGCCTTTTTCTAATTCTTTTCTCAAGGCCAATATTTCTTCTTCCAATCTCATGCACTCATTTGACGTAGACTACAATTTAGATCTAACTACATCATCTACCCTTCTTGCTTCTTCCACTTGAGTCTTCAAGCAGATCACCATCTAATTAGAATCTTCAAGTAACTTATTCAATCTATCTATCTCATTCTGAGAATGCAACTTTTTTTCTTCATACTCCTTCAAACTTTTAATCTCATTTAGAGTACAAATGAGTTTTCCTTCAGGGTCCACTTCTTCTTCTTCTTCTTCACTGAAGGTTTTAACTTCTTCATCAAAGGTCATTGGAAATGGGTCTACCCAATAGAAATTTCCATGTTCATGATTTGATCTGCCATCTACATCAAATGACCCACTTTCTCTTCTTATGTGCAAATTATTTCTACTATCCTTTTCCTTATCATAATCATTTACTTCATCATATAAATAATTAGAAATAAAATGATTTTGATTACCTCTATGTTTCTTGGGACCTATTATCAATCTCCTACTACTATCAGCTTGCACTACATCAAAATCCTTAGATCTGGAAGTAGATGCATCTTCATCATTACCTCTTGTTGCAGCTACACTTGTACGTAGATCTTTAGATTCACTTTCATATTTCATTGGAATTGTGAAACAAGCACAAAACCACGAGCCACAGGATGAAACAACAAACAAATACACCTTCCATGCAAGAGATCTGCAAAAAAATGTGCAATTATCTTCAACAAGAAAAAGCTACAGAAGAGAGAAAACTTTCAAGAAGATATGAAAGCTACAAATATTCTCCCATTGATAATTACAATGAGATCAATTCTTATGAAAGGAGATCAACAAACCCTAAAAGGGAAACCTAGTGTGCACACTTAATAATTAATAAATAATTAATTATTAATGTGCCTAAGTTTAGCTTAAGTAACTAAAGTGATAAGTGACTTAATTAATTAACCAATATGATTAAATTAATTAAGTAAAACAAATTATTACTCTAACACCCCCCCTTAAGATGAACTTAGGAAGTAGCTAAAACACTAAGGAAAAGATGCATGAAAGCAAAGATGGGTCCCGGAAAACAAGGCCAAGTAAGGTACCCATGTACAAACAGAAGATCTCTACAAAGTGGAGAAATAGAGAAAACCTCATGGGAAAAACTCTACTCCAAAAAGAGATCAAAGGTGATTGAAGGATTGAAAAGCCTCCAAATCAAGGAAATGTCCCGAAGAGAAGAACATGTAGAACATCACAAAGCATGAAGAAGCTACAAACTCTATCAAAAGATGATCTGCATGTGCCAAGAACCTCCTCTGAAGATAGGATGATCAGGATCAAGAAGACAACAATCTGCATGAGTGCCCCCAATGACACTACTCGAATCAGATGGCAAACAAAGGCAAACACCTGAACTCGAAGATACAGATGGTAAAGGTACCAAAATTCTGAAGAACTGATCATGAAAAAGTGGAAGGTCGCCTCCAAAATAGGAATGAAAGAGTGTCCATATGGTAAGTGATCCATCTCACTGAAATGCATGGGTAACTAGCCCCTGCATCTGCCTAGTACATAGGAACAAATACTGTATACATAGCTCACTCCATCGAAACCAAGGAATCATTAACACCAACAGTAGAAACCCCCCCATAATGCTGAAAAGGGAGAGGCATGACAGGTACACTGAAACTGAATGCCAGAAAGTAGTGCATGAAGAGGAACCAAGAGCATCTGAAGGTGCAAACATGAAAGTACAAGCTGATAGAAAGGATGTGAAACCAAAAGTCACATACGCATGAAAAAGGTATGAAGGCAAACAAAGGCAAACATCAACCCCCATGGCACTTTATATCATAGTGCGAGTACAATAAGGCACAAAGTGATGTGCAAGAAACCCAATACTAAACATACAATGCTGAGGCACTTTATCTCAGTGCATTTACAAAAGAGAAATACATGCAATGTGAGCCCATAATGTCTACAATGTCCAAATAGGACAACATGCTGAAAATGAAAGATTTCTGGAAAAAACCAAATAATAAAATCTAGAAACCACCTACACCACTGTGAAGATCTCAGAAATAGCTTTCCAATGATATCTCGTTTGGCCATTTTTGACATCGTATGCAAAAGTTATGCCAAAAATACTGAAGGCAACTCTGCAAAATAAGATCTGACTTTGACTAGAAATAACAGGAACTTGAGAAAAAATTTCCAAAAAATACATGTACCATTGGAAAGTACTCTGAATCTTCTTTCCAATGATATCTCGTTTGCCCAATTTTGACACCGTGGGCGAAAGTTATGGCCTCCAAAAGAAAAACAGCTCCAAAAAATGCAAAATAACCAGTCAACGCATTAAAGTTGACGTCCAAACGACCGTCACATCAGAAACCTAAGCTTAAAATTGACGGTCAAATGCCCGTCACCACAAATGCACAATTTGGGTATATTTACAAAAATTGTTTTAAAAAAAATTAATAAAATTACATTTATATTTTTTTGAAAAAAATATATAAAACTATGATTTTTTTTTAAAAATCATAAAAAATGGCCGAGAAAATCGCTGCCGAGTCGACTACCGGATGCCTTTAAATGCCACCGCAACGCATTACCGCGACGGGTACAAGGCCCAGATGATATGAGGGTACCAAGGGTACCTTTGTACCGGGCGCCCGAAAGCCTTTAAAAGGCTTTTTTGTTTAAAAACTTTTTATTTTTGTTTTGATTTAAAATGAAAACAAAAAATTTTACAACCTTTTCTTTTTTATTTTTGGGACAAAAAAATTTCCGAAAAAAAAAAAATACCAATTTTTTCCGAATCTGAACTGAACAGGTCAATGGACAAAAAAAATTTCACAAAAATCAACCGCGGATTTTGACAATTTCACAGTCGATCTTTAGGTTTTGGCCATGCAGATGCAATGACGAGGTCCGTTTGGGATGAAAATGCTCTGAAAATTCGAACACCCCCTGATCTGGCAAAAAATCCTTTCTTCAAACCCTCACAGATCTGACAAACGGAAGCCAAATTTGATGAAACAAAGGTCGATCTGACTATTCCGGCAACTCTGGATTCAATGGAGAGGTCTGATTCACGCCAAAATGCTTCTAAAAACTTCCTCCTCCAAAATTTGCAAAGAAAGCAAAGGGGATTCAGATCTGAAGCTTGCAACCCTTGTTGAAGAAGAAAACCTCATAAATCGAGAAGGGGTTCGTGAATCCACGCTCTGATACCATGTTGGAATTGTGAAACAAGCACAAAACCACCACAGGATCAAACACAAACAAAACACCTTCCACACAAGAGATCTGCAAAACAATATGTGCAATTATCTTCAACAAGAAAAAGCTACAGAAGAGAGAAAACTTTCAAGAAGATATGAAAGCTACAGATATTCTCCCATTGATAATTACAATGAGATCAATCCTTATGAAAGGAGATCAAGAAACCCTAAAAAGGGAAACCCTAGTGTGCACACTTAATAATTAATAAATAATTAATTATTAATGTGCCTAAGTTTAGCTTAAGTAACTAAAGTGATAAGTGACTTAATTAATTAACCAATATGATTAAATTAATTAAGTAAAACAACTTATTACTCTAACAATTTCTGAGTCAATTCCTTCATTTCTCCTTTACAATCGTCTTCATACAATCTCTTCAACTTGTTCTAGAATTCATGCATTGTTTAACAATGCATGACTTTGACCAATACAAAACTTGTCAATCCATGAAGAATTATATCTCTTTCTATCCTCCTATTCCTTCTTTTCAACCTCAATATTTAGAGGTGTAGTAGGAGCTGTATAACCATATTCTACTGACAACCATACATCAAAACCTATGGATCCCAAGTGCAACATCATTTTGAAGCTCCACTACACATAATCTAATCCATCAAAGAGAGGTAATCCATCTATAGAGGAGCTTTCCTCATTAGTGATATTGTGTTCACTTACCAAGATCTACCCGAGTAGATTAAGCTTCTCCTAGGGAACTTGTGGCTTTGATACCAATTGTTGGAACACAATGATCTACTAAGAGGTGGGTTGAATCAGTAGATACCAAAATCTATCCCATAAAATGTTTTCTCTTAGAAAACTTATGCAGATTAATTATTTGAACTCTTAATGTGTAGATACTAATATGAAGAGACATAAACAAACACACAAGAACATCACATAACATCATATGTACATGAAAAATAAAAGATGGGAAAAACCATGGTGAGAAATGCTACTTGAATCTATTTCTAAAATCCAACCTCACAATCCAAATCTCTAATAAAACTTTTTAGAACTACAACTTGAGGATGCTACAACACCTTGATTTAGAAGTTACCACTTCAAGGATGCAACAACACCAAGGATACTACTATCCCCTAAGCTAAGCTACAACTCAGTACAAAGATAGAAATATAAAATATGCATAGACTTGGTTTTGCAAAAACCTATAATGCATCATTACATTTAGTTTACTGTTGCACATACTAGAACTCACACTTTGTTGTTGAACCTACACAATCAACAACACGTCACTACTTTTCACTCTTTTTCTCTACTCTTCTGCTCTTTCACATATTCTCACCTAGATGATTATCTACATTTCAGCCTAGGTTACTTCTTCACACTCTATCCACAACAACTTAGTTGTTCATCACTTTGTTCAACTCTCACTTCTTGTAGACTCTTCTATCACTTTATCTCTGATGCATGCTTCAATTGGATGTAGCTTTATTTTAGCTCTAAATGTAACTATAGACCCCTCACAATATTATTTTTCTTTTTCTTAGCCCACACACTCATGTTTCCAACATCGAGTCTATCAACCATGCTCAGGATATCTTCAATCTGCCTAACTCTACACATCTGCAGTTTATCACCTTGAGATGTGCACACCATCCAGTTGTCCAATCTGGTTACTCATTTGTTAGGGTTTCTCCTCCAAGCTATCAGTTCATCTTGAGCCTTGCACCATTCATCCATCTCATTTGATAGATTTTATTAGATATCTCCTTTGTTGCACTTTCTCTACATCGAGCAATTTTTTATTTTCTATCATTGAGAATTTTCCCAAAAATAGCTTTCTATTTGACCTCAAAATATCTCTACATTTAATTTCTTCATTTGATCATTCAATTAGATTTGATCTTGATCAATCATATCTCCTTTTTGGTGCCATGTTCATTAAATGTTCACATGTTAGTTAGTTAGAAAATATGATCTTGCTCAAATATCGGCCATCGACCTAAAACCCTATTCGCATCGACCAAACCATTGTAAATCATTAAGTTTAAACATTGGTCATTGATAAAATACTTTCACACCTTGATCAAGTGTTGTTTCCAACAAGGATGAAAAACAATGAATTATCGATTGCCCTATGCCTACCTTCACTATGCATGTCATTCTATTGGGTCCACATAGGACTTTATCACTCCATCGAGGGAACATCCATCTCTATTATATCGATGTACCTATGTCACATTGATGAAGACACCTCAACATCCTACCATGGTGGAGTCCATCTATCCAAGTCACTAACACATGCATTTGTTCTATTCATCTTCTGACTATGCATCACCCTCATCACAATGGATCTCACTTCCATGTGCACCTTACTAGGTTCCATATCTGGTATCACACTCACCATGTCGAGGAGAAATCTAAAGAGGTCCTATCGACACTGCATGGTCTCATCAACAAATCTCCAAAGGCTTGTTATTCTAGTGTCAAAGAGACATTGCTCAAACTCTCACTGACACCACATTGACTTGCTAACAAAGGCCTTCTAGGAGCAGTCTTCATTCACAATCCAAATTTCTTCTTGTAAACCACCAAATTATGAACCATTGGAGATGAAGACACATAACATTATTACAAACTTAATTCCAAAACCACATACCAAAAGATTTAAATGCAAAGCAGAATACATTCTCTCTGTCACCACCAAATGTACAGATCAAGTAGTTTTCACTCTGATGAACATAACTCACTCAAGTCTTCATACTAGACACTCCAAGTTGGAACATACCTTCCTCTAAATAACTTCCAATCCAAAGACACAAATATTCAATATGCAAGAAATGTGGAGAAAACTATTGGACTTATTCCTATAAGAGACTGAAACATGGAACATAGCATACTGGAGGCTCACTAAAATCTTCATATCAGAGAAAAAAACCATGAGCAATCTTGATGGAACACAAATAACCCCATTATAGACCTTCTTCCATATTTGCAAGACCTAAAGAAAATCTGTGGAAGACTGCATAGCAGATACAATTCTCCTAGTCCACAAAAAAATAACTTTGCTAGACTAGTTCACGAACCAATGAACTTAACTTTCACTTTGTACCATAGAAAAATGGATCATTTACATTTTCATGGTCATTTAGGTCTTTCTCTCATGATTCTTGATCTATTTTTCTTTGATTTAATGTTGCAATGTAACTTATGCTTTCACATTAAGTCTTGAATATTCAAATTATGGTGTCTTGTGAAGGTGTTGTGAAGTGTTGTAACACATTTTAAAACTTTTATAGACTCTTTTCATTATAATTGACCTAAGAATCACCTTTTCATCACTGATCAAGTCCTATTTTAAAGTTATTTAAAGTCTTGTAACAATATTTCATGCTTTTCTAGGCTTGATTTCACTATTACACCTTTCTTATGCTTTATTTGACCCCTTTATGTACTCATAAGACTTAATTAACTGTATTTTTGAAATTAAACCCAAAAAACAACATTAAATGAAAGATAATTTATGACACCCACTTACAAGCCCAAGGTGGGACTCATTCGCCATGGGTGGCAAATGAGTCCCCCTTGGCTCCAAATTCTAAATAATTCAAATTTTCTTTTTGGTTATTATTCAAAAATACCTTGTCATCCTGTGATGATGTATTATTGGGTTATGTACCATATATTTTATGGTTGGATAGAATGTTATGACTCTTTTGCTCAATTAGGGTCTTTCACCTAATGAAAATAGATAGATCCCACACCCAAATATAGGTGGTTCACTCAAATAAGGGAATGTATGATGAAGTTAAGACTAAATGCAATGAACTAGGTGCAAATAATTGATAAAATTGATTTATTAAATATGCAAGACTATTGAAATGCATGTTGTTTGAAAACACATTGTGTAATACAAAAACACCTAGAAATGAATACAAAAATGAACCAAATAGAAAGTGTGCACCTGGAATATGGATGGAGACTGGAAATGGCTTATGGAATGTTGCTAATTCTAATTTTTCAGGCGTGGTGTGACTCATTCACCATTCTAAGCAAATTAGTCCTAATTCTACAAAATTATTCTAGAACCTACTTGAAACAAAAGGGTATCTAAAAATGTAGAAGAACAAAAAATGACCTTGGAGTGGGACTCATTCGCCACCCATGGTGAATGAGTCCACTTTTTAATTTTTTAATATTGAAAGGTGGAATCTGAAGCTCTTAGGATGCACTTTTATTCTCTATAGGTGTCTGCTTCTGAAACTTTGATTTCCAAACTTGAAAGTGAGTTTTTGTTGATATTTTGACTTTTTCAATGAATAGATGACTTGAATAACTTTGCAACTTGATTCTTAATGATTTACAAGATTCCAAGATTCCTAAATATGCAAACACACAAGAGAAGAAGTAGAAATGTTGAATGTAAGGTATGGGGGTTTGCCTTGGTCAAACCCCTTTTAGGTAATTAAACCAAAATGATGAAACAATGGAATGAAACATGCAATAATGTAATTTATTACATTCTTATGATGTTTGATCTTGAATTTCTATAACAAAACATGAAGAATTTTCCCTTGAAGGTCTAAAAATTTATATCTTAGTGACTTGAAATGATGAAACCCTAAGTTGCTTGACTTGAGATGGAGAAATGATGGATAGATAATGAAAAATTAATGTGATTTAGGGTTTAGAGAGTTTATTTTATAGGAAACTCACCTTATTAGCTCAAAAATTAGATCCCTAAGGTGGACATATGAAAATAATAAACTTAAATTTCAATTATTTTCTACTCAAAGGTCAAAAAAGGGCCAAATGGGACTTATTCACCACCCATGGTGAATGGGTTCCACCTATATGGGAATGATTCACCATGGATGGTGAATGGGTCCCACAGGGACCATTTTGATAGCTAGAGATGCCAGGAGATAAGGAAATAAGGTTTAAATTGCAACTTTGTCAGGTATTTCATCAAATATTTCCTAGACATGCACATGATAGAGTAATAAGGGCCTATTAGTGATGATGTGAATGTCAAATAGGGCTTGTGACACAAAATTCAATGTGAAATTGTGATTAAATACACTTTACAACACTAAAATTAGGTCCACATAGTTTAGGAAAGCCAAAAAATGAATGTGAATGTGCAAGACACATCACAACACTAGTTAGGATTAAGTTTATTTTACAAGCCTCCTAAATTGTTGTGATAATATTATTAACCATATTTTATAATGTTGAATTAGGGAGAAATAGGTTCATTAAGTCTAGAAAAGTGTGAAAATCTCTTATGTAACACTTTACAACACCTTTACAAGACATTGTTAAATGCATGCTATTCAATTTTCAAGGGTCCAAGACCTAGCGTGGATGCATAAAATGATTCACAACACAAATTCAAAGCCTCATTAAGTCCAATTTATCATGAATTATTCTCATGTCAAGAAAGTTCCTTTTTTCTATAGTATAGGTTCTAAGGGAATAAGTGTGTATAAATAAGTGTTTTTACATCCATTCACCCCCATTCAACCATTCATTCACTAGTTCATTCAAAAATTCAATCTCATTCATCATCAAAGCATCATTCAATCAAGCAATCATCAAATATCTTGGAGCAACCATTGACATATCTTTATATTTCTTCAACAAGGTTGTGACTTGTGTATGCATATTTGTAAAGAAAATAGGTGTTGAAAGGTGGTCAAGAAGTCAACAAAGTGTTTCAATTCAACTAAACCCTATTTCAAGCTTGGAGACAACCTATAGTCTGTTTGCCATAGATTTGACTCCATCAACTCAACAAGAAGACAAGTGCAGTTTTGGATCTACAAAATTGATCTTGAAATTTGTAGAATTCTAGAGGAAGATTGATTTTCCATTAGTGGCGAATGAGTCCCACCTAAAGGCTAAAAAAAGGTTATTTTGTTAGAATCCAGTTCCTGACAGTCGGAAAGTAATTTCAAGTGTTTTTACCAGTAGGAGGACTAATTCACGATCAATGGCGAATGAGTCCCACTAGTGATTTACAGTGATTTTTGCCAAATTTCATAACATTCTAGATTCATCATCCAATTCCCAGGTCCACTCTATTAATCCTTGTTCAATTTTATTTTCATTAGTTTTCATCTCTATTTCCTTTTCTGCATATCACATTTTGTTTTCAAACATTTCATATTTCATTAGTTTTGCATTCATAATTAGTCAATTACATCATTTAGTTGCATTCACATTATTACATTTAGTCTTAATCACATCATACAATCCTTTATTTGAGTAAACCACCATAATTTTAGGGGTCTATCTCTCTCCTTTTAGGTGAAAGATCCTAAGAGTGTAAGAGAAGTACATATAACCTACAAAATTGTTGGTTCATTTTGGTGAACCTGCATATTGAACACTTTATCTTTCTAATTTCAATTGTATCTTGCATCCTAGGTTTTGTTTTGTTTTTGCATCTGAGGGTTTCTAAACTTGCATTAATGAAAGACTCATTTAGACTTCATTTTTGCATATCAAATCATTAAAAAACTAAAAATTTGCATTTGCATCTTTAGTTTGCATCTGAAAAGCATTAAAATAACTTTAAATTTTCTGAGAAACACAAAAAAATCTCATACCTAGAATCATTCACCACCCTGGGTGAATCAGTCCACCTATACATTTTATACAACATTTTCACGCATTTTTTTGGGTATTTTCTGCATTATAGTTTTATGTACTTACTTTCTATTATAATTTCTAGATTGTCTCTTTTCTCTTCTTTCCTACATCTTAGTTTACTTCCATTCATTGTCATCATGGCCTTTTCTTTTAACAAGTTTTGGAATTCATTGAAATCCTTAGTAGAAATGTCCAATTGTGCCTTTGGATGTGATCCTAATGACATTGAGCTTACTCATGCTCCTTCAACTCCAAATGAATGTCCTCCTCATACTATTGACATCATTGGAGAATATGATGATAGCATGACCAAGTTTTTAAATTCATGCCTTGATAACCTTGAATCCAATGCAGCCTTTTACCCATCTATGAAGTCACAAGATCTCCCTACTATCTCACCTCCTAACATGTTTAGATATGTACATCCTAAAATCAATGAAGGACCTAAGTTCCCATCAACAGGTGGACCTAGTTCCTCTACACAACCACATCCTCAACCATTTTATGATAACAAAGTCACAAACACATCGATCAATCTTGAAGAAACCTATGGAAAAGGATTTACTATCCTTTAGAATAAAACAAGGATGTGATACAACAACTGAACATGACATTCACCAAATTTTAGAAAAAATACCAACAGAAGAAAAGACAACAGTATTAGGATATCAAGATCCTCCTCATGCTGACAAGCCTCCTTTTGAATATTGGAGACTTCACGATGATGGTACAATGATCTTTGATTCTCCTCCTGACTTGAAGATTCTCCTTCCATGCAAACAACCATTACCTGATTCTAATACAAGGATGCTAGGATCCCCATGGGTCCTCTTCCTCCTTCCATCCATAAAAGAGTTGAATCTAGCAAACGAAAATGGCTTTACAAATTGAAAAAACTCAAGTTTCCTATCCATCCATCACCTGAATGTGAAAGGAGACTTCAACTGCTTTTAAACAAAGGCCTTATACTCTTACCACTTTCAAATAGGTTGCTTATCCATCCTAAAGACTCTAATATACCATATTGAAAATATCATTGTGTTCTTGGACATCAAAATGATGAATGCCAGACAATGAAGGATATATTGAACAAGTATCACTTCACTGACACCGACTGCTTTCCTATCATCCCTTAAAACCAAATCCATTTATCATCCCATAGTTGTAGAATCTTCCATTCTCACTATTGCATGATCCTTCCCATCACCTACCTTGTCTCATTCTTGTCTTACATCTTGTGGAAGCAAGAAGTTGTTAGCCTTGTCCTCATAATGCATTTGTCCTTTGTCTCTTATCAATGTTATTCACCTTCTTCTTATACTACTTGAGATTGAGAAGCCAATAACTTGGTTAATGGCTGACTTGAGTTTTAATTACTAGCCCCTTTTTCATTTTCCTTTTGGTGCATGCTTTTATGTGTGTATTGTGTTCCCCTGTAATATGTGTTTGATGTTCTCTCTCTTTGTGTACTTCCTCTATTTGTACCTCTATTCTTCTATATTGTGTACATTTCCTTTTTGTTTTGTGTTTTCCTTTTGAGGATGACATAAAACATTGGGATGACCTATGTCTCATCCATATTGGACCAAAAGGTCCCTTTTTCTTTTACTTTGTCATTTCTTGTCTTTTTCATTTTGGGGATTATGTAAGGCATTGAGACTGAAATGTCTCATTCATATTGACCCAAAAGCTTTTCCTTTTTCCTCCACCGTTTTGTTTTCTTTTCACTTGTGTTTTCCTTTCAAGGATGATGCAAAGAATTGATACCACAATGTCTCTTCCATGTTGACCCATGAACCATAGACTTTTAGATCCTTGCACTTTTCTAGCTCTTCTAGGGTTTTTCACCTAAAAGGAGAGAGATAGGGCCAAAAATGCTAAAGGGTTCATTCAAATTATGTTATGTGTGATATTATATGAGCTAAATGAAATGAACTAAGTGCAATTAAGTGATCTATTTGACTAAATTTGAAAGCAAAACTAAGGTTTAAGTTATGTTTGAAAACACATTGTTGTTTGCAAAAAAGCTTAAAAGAAGCAACCAAAATGCAAATTAAACTAAAAAAAAGTTTTTTTTCAAAATTTTTGCACCTGGGAAATAGAAGAAGACCGAATTCTTTTTTGGAAAATTGATGAAGTCTAAATTTGAGCTGATTGGGACTCATTTGCCACCCTGGGTGAATCAGTCTCAGTTCTAGGTTTTTTTGCACAAAATTTATTTTTTGTCAACCAGGAACCAAGATTTGCATCTGACTCAAATCTACACCTCAAGAGGGACTCCTTTTCCATGGATGATGAATCAGTCCTCTTTGAAATTTTTGCAACTTCAAAGTTTTGTTTTGCACCTTGACACCTGCACAAAAAATATCTGAGGGAAACCTGATTTGAGATCTCAAAAAATTCCTAAAAAATAGCCTGATATTGTTTCTCTAATGGGGGGTTTTCCTTGGTCAAACCCCTATTTTGGTAATTAAACCTTGAATGGAGAAAACTTTGCATAGAACCCTAGCCTTAGATGTGTTAAAGACTAGGAAGATCTGAAATGTAACAAAAGAGTTATTCCATTGCTCTAGAATAAGAAATGAAAGGATAATTTGTATGATGCAAGATATAAACCCTAAAATCCTTACATCACAAGAAAAATGGAAATGAAATGAAATGAAAATGACAAATAAATAAAATGCAAACCTTAATATGAAGATAGAGCAAAAATGGAAGATGGAATCAATATGAAACCAAGTCCCTAGGTATGATTTGGTAGCTAGTTGCACCTCTTCACCCTAGATTTATTCATGATTCACCATAGCCATCCATCATCAACCCTTTGCAATGTTGAATCTTGAAAAAAAGAGTGAGCTTCAAGACCTACAAAAACCCTAGTTTGCTGCCCTAAAACATCAAATTTTGCTAATGAGACTTGTTGTGGAAGACTTGACTCTAGAAATTGCTCTTGAAAAATGACAAAAAGATATATGAAATGACTTAAAATGAGTATTCATAAGCAACAACACCTTATTTTCCAATTATTTAGACCTAAGAGGCTGGCATTCACTAGAAATTCAAATTAAATTAATCAAATTCCCACTAAAAATTGGAATTTCCCTCAAAAGGGACTCATTCGCCACCCTTGGTGAATGGGTCCCACCAGAGGGGACTCATTCACCCAAGGTGGCAAATGGGTCCCAATATTGATTTTTGAAGGTGGGTTTTGAAGGTATGAGATAATTAAGTGATCTTTGTTAGGTTTTATGTGATTTCTCAGGTAAACCAAGCCTCTAGATTAAAAAAATGGGTCTTAGGGGCCTAAAAATGTTGTTTTGAAGGGTAAATGATATGAAAAAACTCAAAAGTGGGTCTAATTATATGTGAAATTGTCTCTTTTCTCAAGAGTGTCCAATTTTCTACGGTACAACCCAAAACAAACTTTATTTTTATTTTGTTTTCACTCTCTTTGTGTCACTCTTCCAGTTCTATGTGCTTTGGGGAATGATGACAGTTTTGAGATCTTTAGTCAAAAAATTGTAGAAACAAACATACTAACCCCAACTTCATAGATCCCTTATGTGTTTGGTGTGCTCTTTTTTTGGGGGCGACTCCCTTTACTTTTGTTTTCTTTTTAATATGCCTGAAGTATTCTTACTTGGAAAAATATGACTTCGCATAGGGGCTTTCTAAGATGGCTCTCATGTCTTTTTTATTTTTGCATCTTTCCTCTACTACTTTAAAGTAATGTGCACAAAATGATGTGTAGTAATTCCTTTAAAGTTGGGGGAATACATTGGCATTATTCATTTACATTCTTGGTTCTTAGTTCAACCTTATTACTTCAGATGATGCGCTTGTCACTTTGTGGACGAAATTGGGTGTGATGTCCTTCATAAGTGTGATCTATCTTAGCACATTACATTCCTCTTGGTCCTCTATTAGAGACATTAGACACAATGTTCCCTAAGTGATAGACCTTGCATGAACTTAACAAGACTCCTTTAAACATCATTTAGCTTTTACATTTTTTCTTTTTACATTTTACATCTTTTCCACCTTGCATAACACAACTTGCATACCTGTGGTACCTTCCTATTTGTTCATGAGTTCTAAGCATACAAACCTTTTCTTGTCTCATGAATCACAGACCAACATTTTCCTTTGTGGCACTTTATTATAGTTATGAGGAGGTATAACTTTGATATGGTTGAGTGGGATGCCCATTCCGTGACCTGACTTTTCCCATAGCCATCTATGTGTTTTGTGAGTGCATACCAACTAGCGTATGTATTTCACCTTTTGGGTCTTCTTACCCGGTGGACCACCATGAGTTTTGTCACCCCAGAGTGAGTATGCACTTTCTTTTTTAGACAGGCAGCCTAGATCTACTTCACAACTAGCTAAAAAAATGATCGAAGCTTGATCTGACCTTTTCCTTTTTCCCTCCTCTCTCTTTCTCTTTCACACATGTGTTCCTTTGTTCTTATGTTTAGTTTTCCATGGGATCTTAATCCTAGGGGCTTGATAATCCCTCTTGATTATTGTCATTCCATCTTGCTAACATAAGTACATTTGGACCCTTCTCGATAGGCATGGCTACTTTAGTGCGAGTTTGAAGCAAGTTCATGCTCTCACTAAAATGGGGGCTAAATGTACCATAGAAAAATGGATCATTGAATTTTTCATGGTCATTTAGGTCTTTCTCTCATGATGGTTGATCTATTTTTCTTTGATTTAAAGTTCCAATGTAACATATGCATTCATATTAGGTCCTAAATATTCAAATTATGGTCTCTTGTGAAGGTGTTTTGAACCATATATTTTTGGGTAGGTCTTATAGGCTACTCTTGCACTCTTAGGATGTTTCACTATAAAGGGGAGAGATAAAACCCACTCAAAATTCTATCTAGGTTCACTTAAATTATGTAATGGATGATGTTATTTAGACTAAATGGAATGCTCAAAGTGCAACTGAATGATCTATTTGATTGATTGTGAATGCAAAATCTAAGATTTATGCAATGTTCAAAAACATAATGTGATATGCAAACATGAAATAAGTATGAACAAATGAAAAATAGAAAAGAAGAAATTTGAATCAAAGTGTACCTAGAGGTCTGATGAAGATTCTAGAATATTTTGAATGCTGATTGAGATCACTAAAAATCATCAGTGGGACTCATTTTCCCATGATGGTGAATCAGTCTTACTTCTGATGAAAACTGTTGAAAGCTGCTTTCTAAGTGTTGAGATCCAAAATCTAACAAAATATTGATTTCCAGCCTTAAGTTGGGACTCACTCATCACTAATAGTGAATCAGTCCTCTCCCAAAATTTTGAGAAATTAGGAACCAATTTTGTAGCACTAGATATAAGGTTGTTTGCTTGTAGGGTTGACAAAGTTAATTTTGTAGAAAACAAATAGAATGTCTTCTCCAAGCTTGAGATAGGTTGTTGTTGAATTGAAACACCTTGTTGACTTGTTGACCACCTTTCAACACCTAATAGCTTTTCAAATCTACATACACAAGTCTATAAACACACATACAAAAGGGGAAAATGGTTAAGGGTTAGGTTATAAGGATTTTCCTTGGTCAAATCCCACTTTGGTAATTAGACCCTTAATGAAATAATGAAATGAAATGGAAGAGAATGATAAACAAATAACATGTAAATTCTATCAACTCACCAAACCCTTATTGAAGAAATCACAAGATATAACAATGGCTACTCCAAAATACCTAATTAATGCTTGATTCAGTGATGCAAAGTGATTGAATACATGAATGAGTGAATAAGTGAACTTGATGAATGGGGGTTAAAATGAGAAGAAAAAAACTTATTTATACATACTTGTGCCTTAGTAACCCAATGATACCCCATCACAGGTTGATGTAAGGTGATTTTAAACAAAAACCTGAAAGAAAATTTAAAATATTTTGAATTTTGAGCTAAGAGGGACTCATTCACACCCCATGGAGAATGGGTTGTACCTTGGACTTAAAATTGGGTGTCGGGAATTATCTTACATTTAATGTTTTTTTGTTGGGTTTATAGTAAAAAAAACACACTTAATTAAGCCTTATAAGGGAATAAAGACATCAAATAAAGCATAAGAAAGGTGTAAATAGTGAAATTATGCCTAGAAAAAGCATTAAATCTTGTTACAAGACTTTACAACAGTTCAAAATAGGACTTGATAAGTGATGAAAAGGTGATTCTTACATAAATTGTAATGAATATAGTCTAGAAAAGTGTAGAAATTTGTACAACATTTCACAACACCTTCACAAGACACCATAATTTGAATTTTAAGGACCTAATGTGAATGTTCAATCCTCATTGCAACATTAAATCAAAGCAAAATGGACCAAGCATCATGAAGAAATGCTTAAAATACCATGACAATGACAAGGGACCATTTTTCTATAGTGCATGTTGTAACACATTTCTACACTTTTCTAGACTCTTCTCATTATAATTCACCTAAAAATCTGTTTTTCATCACATATCATGCCCTATTTTAAAGTGTTGTAAAGTCTTGTAACAAGATTTCATGCTTTTCTAGGCTTGATTTCACTATTTACACCTTTCCTATGCTTTATTTGACCCCTTTATGTACTCATAAGAGTTAGTTAAGTGTATTTTTTAATGTAAACCTAAAAAACAACATTAAATGCCAGATAATTCTTGAAACCCACTTACAAGCCCAAGGTGGGACTCATTCACCATGGGTGGTGAATGAGTCCCTCTTGGCTCCAAATTCAAAATAATTCAAATTTTCTTTTGGGTTTTTATTCAAAAATACCTTATGTCAGCCTGTGATGATGTATTATTGGGTTATTAGGGCATAAGTGTGTATAAATAAGTGTTTTTACATTCATTCACCCCCATTCAACTATTCATTCAACCATTCAATCTCATTCATCATCAAAGCATAATTCAATCAAGCAATCATCAAATATCTTGGAACAACCATTGACATATCTTCATATTTCTTCAACAAGGTTGTGACTTGTGTATGTAGATTTATCAAGAAAATAGGTGTTGAAAGGTTGTCAGTAAGTCAAAAAGGTGTTTCAAGTCAAATAAACCCTATTTCAAGCTTGGGGCAACCTACAGTCCATTTTTTGTAGATTTCACTCTATCAACCCAACGAGAAGACAAGTGCAGATCTGGATCTACATAATTGACCTTTGTATTTGTAGAATTCTAGAGGAAGAATGATTTTCCATCAGTGGAAAATGAGTCCCACCTAAAGGTTGAAAAAGGTGATTTTTTCAGAATCTAGTTCCCGACAGTTGGAAAGTAGTTTCAGGTATTTTTACAGGTAAGAGGATTGATTCACCATCAGTGGCGAATGAGTCCCACTAGTTATTTATAGTCATTTCTACAAGATTTCAGAACATTCTAGATTCTTCATCCAATTCCTAGGTGCACTTTGTTAGTCCTTGTTCGATTTTGTTTGCATTAGTTTTCATCTCTATTTCCTTTTCAACATATCACATTGTGTTTTCAAACATTGCATATTTCAATAGTTTTGCATTCATAATCAGTCAATTACATCATTTAGTTGCATTCACATTATTGAATTTAGTATTAATCACATCATACAATCCTTTATTTGAGTGAACCACCACAATTTTAGGGTTCTATCTCTCTCCTTTTAGGTGAAAGATCCTAAGAGTGTAAGAGAAGTACATAGAATCTACAAAATTGTTGTTTCACACTCTTCATCAGCCTAGAAGCTATAATCCATAATATACCACCCATGGATGACCTTGAACAACCTATAGATCCACATAAGCATAGTATCAATACAATAGAAATGCGGAGCACATGCCAAAGTACATTATGAACACATATTAGAGCATATTCTAGACGTGCAACCACTTATGTCCTTTCATTGAAACAACCTATACCACATTGATATCAATAACTACATTAATGACAACACCACCATATGCATTCATACCTACAATACACCATACATATATAGGTACATCACTCGAGCACACAACTAGTTAACCTATTAAAAATTTCAAAACCATTTGCATGATCTGCACTTTTAACATCAATGATAGCAATATGCAATTTTGCACTAGATCAACACACTTCTATGATCCCCTTTTGACATTAATGAAAAAATATTCCAATAAGATGACAGTCACCATGGAGGATGTCCATCACATATTATGAGTGTCTATTCGAAGAGAGAGGGTATTCCTAGTGTAGGGAAGGAGCTAAGGAGATGCAGGTAGACACAAAGTATTACCTAGGAAAATCGGTTCATTGCAGGATTGTGGGACCATGTGTTGAGCTAACATGGCTTCTTCATGCACATTCACCATTATTCAAATACATCTTGATCTTCACAGTAGCACTGGTACTAGTCCTCGACAGTTGTGGAGCACATCTAGAGGGGGGATAATGCACATGATTCAAGACATAGAGCACTACTGTGTCATCTACGTATGGGGTTGGAGCATACTGGCACACCTGTACTATGACTAGAGTTGATTTACCTATGAATTTCTAAACAAAATGTTGCACTACACCTTACTATAGACCTAGATCCTAGAGCAGATTACCTGCACCAAGTCTACATGATTCCCAATTGCCATAGTAGTGGGATACCCATAGGCCTTTAGTTATCCCCTTAGGAAGACATAGAAGAACAATGATGTACTATTATGGAGGATTATATTTGGTATACTGAGTGAGGAGGACATTTTATGGAGACCCTATATGATGGAGCTATTCTAGCCAAAAACTATAGGACAATTGAGACAGATGCAAAGGGACATGCTTCTACTAGGATGGTATGACCACATAATGAGACCCTTCTACTACAATCACGTCATGAGATAGTTTAGGAAGGTACAATAGCAACCACAACTATGGGATTCATATAGATGGTTAGTATGGAGCACTCACATTCTAGAGAACCTCAAACAACTAATAGCTGACGATGTTATCCTGAACGATGCAGAGGAAGAGGATACAAACATGCCCCTAGTCTCTGATGTAGACAATGTTGGAATGACACAGGAGTATGATGAGTGTTGGGAGTTGGCTCGACTAGAAGCTATCAATCCTATGGAATATACTATGGTCTTCACAATACCTTTGCTAGATGTAGGGGAGGAGGAGAAAGAGTTAAGTAGGTGGGTAGATCCAACAAATCTATTCATAGAGGGGGATGAGGAGTCAAAAGAGGAAAATGACTATGAAGGGGAGGAGGATGACAAGGAGACAGAGCATGAGAAGAGCTAAACAATGAGCAAGGATAGTGACAGAGGTGAGGCTAGTCCTCCTAGACCCGAGTAGAGAGATATAGTTCCCACATGGGTTACAAGGTCACGGTCTGCATGTGTTAGTGTCTAGCACAAGGAGAGTAGTAGGTCATCTGAGATTCCTACAGATCATGCTACAGAATGAGGTGATGATATTTATATTTATTAATCTTTATGCTTTTATCCATATCATCCTCATGTATATATATATTATGATGATGTACACTGATTATTCTTATGATTTCTATCTTGCAGGGCCTGTGATAGATCTTCAGGATCTCTTCTAATGTGCAGTTGCAGAGATAGTGCCACCCCTTCTTGCAGATAAGTCTACGACATGCCCCCATATTTAATGGCAGAGTGTATGGACCTATTCGAGCCTTATGTGAGGCTCAAGGGAGCATATGATGGTTTATCCAAGTGCACTCATTAGGTTGAGGGTCAGGTATCAGCACTGGAAGTAGAGCTAGAGGAGGCTTGAGTAGCTCAAAGATTTGAGAGAGAGGCTATCTTACAGTCAGAGGTCGAGTGGCTCACTACAAACTATGCAACATATGACCAACATGAGTAGATCTTGGTCACACACCACTATCTCTTGATAGGTGCATACACCACATCCTGAGGGATCCAACAATCATAGGCCACAATGACATTGTACTATTTGATGAGATGTATTAAAACTTTATATATATATATATATATATACGAGCATGCTTGGATTTTATGTTTATGTGTTAGATGGAAATGTGATTTATTAAATAATCTAAGTTATAATATTCAATAAATATCTCCATGATCTAATATGATTTTCCTTAAGTTTTCTTAAATTTATGATGTAGTATGTTATGCTAACTTAAATGCACTTATGATTTAATTATAAAACATTAAATACTGCTAAGGATTTAATGTAACATATCTTACACCAAAAGATTTGAATAGCATGACACCTAAAGTAGGATTCCAAAACCACATTGGACCCACTACTCCACAATTCAAGACACAAAGGACTATGTGTCAAGAGCGAAGCAGGAATGAGAGGAAATTACATACTATTGATTAACTCTAACAATGTTGCTTAAAAAATCACACTATTCAAAAAGGCTAGGAATATTACCAATGCAAATGCACAACATTAAGAGGTTCCCAAAGAGGTGTAACATCCATTTTAGATATCAAGTATGCTTCAGTCCTATAGCTCTCTTCAACTACATAAGGTCCTAACCAGTTAGTGCTAAACTTTTCTTTCTCTGTTGGGTTAGCATTGACATTTTGTTGATTTTCATATAGCACCAAATTACCCTTGTTAACTGAATGAGGGATGACATGGTCATTGTAACTTCATTGAATTTTCTTATGATAAGCCTAAATATGTTCATGGGCGTTGACATGCCTTTAATTGAGCATTTCAAGTTAGTGTAATTGTTGTTACCTATAAGTATTGTCATCAATTAGCCCTTGAAGATTGATTTTTAAGGAGGGAATTTGTAACTCTAGGGAATAATTTCCTCAACACCATAAACAAGGTTATAAGGTGTGCTTCCCATTGGATTTATGATACTAGTATGAGAAGCCCATAATGCATATTCCAATCTTTATTGTGTTTGTTCACTATTTTTCTTAGAATTTTCTCAAGAGTTTTATTAGTTGATTCAACTTGTCCATTAGATTTCAGGTAGTAAGGAGTTGAGAATCGATGTTGTATATTAAATGTTTCTAATAACTTCTTCCCATCATTATTCTTAAATGGTGTTCCATTGTTTGAAACTAATGAAGAGGGAAGTCCAAAGCAAGTGATAATGTGTTCCAATATGAAACGATATATTACATCAGTTGTTGTTGAATGCAAGGGAATAGCTTCTACCCATTTCTTGAAATAATCTACTGTCATGATTATAAATGTATGTCCTACGAATGAAGGTCGAGATATTTTTCCTATAATATCCAAACCCCATACTGAGAATGGCCAAATAGGAACTTATGCATGAAGCTCGGGGGTAGGAGCATGAATTAAGTTTTGATGCTCTTGACACTTGTGACATTTCTTAATGTATTAAAAGTAGTCTCCTTCCATGTTCTTCCAATAATATCCTATGTGGATTAGATTTTTAACCAATGATATTCCTCCAAAATGTCCCCCACAAGCACCTGCATGAGCTTGTTCAAGTGTTATAGGGATTTCAGATTGTTTAAGACACCTAAGCAAAAGGCCATGAAAGGATTGCTTATATAAGATGTCTTCTAGGCTGATATATCTAGATGCAAATTTTTGAAGATGAGATCGATTGTTTTTATTTATTGGCTCAAGAATGTTACCATCTTTCAAATAATCAAATATCACATCATAGAATTCACTTGAGTTTTCAATTTTTGTTGCTAACACTTCATCTACTTTATCATCGATAGATGGTTTCATAATCATGCACAATAAAAGTGAAGTCTTTTGAAGGATCTTGAGGGGATATAAGAGAAGCTACACTTGCCATTGTATTTGCATGCAGATTAATCTTGTCAAGGGATGTTATCAATGGTAAATGATTCAAACTTCTCTAACAATTTCATTATGAGATCCTTATATTTCAATAGTTTTTCATGTTTTGTTTGATGTGTTCTATTTATTTGCTTGATGACTAATATTGAATTTCCAAATATTTTAATGTCTCTAGAGCCCATAACTAAAGCAATATGCAATCTAGTGAGTAATGCCTCATATTTAATAGTATTGTTTGTACATAGGAAATTCAAGTGATATGATAAGGGAATAGACTCTTTTGCAGGAAGTTTTATTATAACCCTTGCATCGAAGTTAGCTCTACACTTAGATCCATTGAAATAAAATTCCCATGTATCTTCTTCGATTATCAACACATTATTGTTAGGGAAAGAATCATTACCAGGTAACACTAAAGGAGAAGGAGCATCAAATAATTGGTTAGTCAAGGCTTGACCCTTAATTGCTTTTTGTGAAACAACTTTAAGCTCAAACTCGGTCAACAACATCATCCACTTAGCTAAGCATCTGAATAAATTTGTTTTAGCGAAAAAGTGTTTCAAAGGGTTAAACTTCTTGGTCACTTGTATTTCGGCATTCAATAAGTAATGTCACAACTTACTAGTAGTGAATACAAGATCCAAACATTGTTTTTCTATTGTTGTGTATCTTTTCTCATAATCAATCAATGTTTGACTAATGTAATAAATAGGATTTTCTTTACCCTTTTCATCTTATTGAGCCAACAATGCTGCAAGAGCGTGGGTTGATGCTGATGTATGAAGGATGAATGGTTTGTTTTGCATAGAGGGTTGTAAAATAGGTGGAGTGACAAGATAATATTTCAAACTCTCAAAAGCCTATTTACAATCCTCGTTCCACTCAAAGTGTCTTCCTTTCTTGAGAAGATCTGTAAATGATAACATTTGATCTGCTAAGGATGCTACAAATCATCGAATGGCTTGAATTCTTCCTTGTAAGGTACACAATTGGGAGATATTTCTAGAAGGTGGCATGTTAACTATAGCATCATTTTTATTTATGTCCATCTTGATGCCTCTATGAGATATGATAAAACCTAAAAGTTTTCCACTATCTACACCAAAGAAACACTTTTTCAGATTTAGTCTCATGTTATATTTTTAAATTTTCTCAAAGATCTTCCAAACAAAATTCACATTGTCTTTTCATGTTAAATATTTAGCTAGAATTTTGTCAATATAAACTTCCAAAATCTTATGTATGTAATCATGGAATATCAGTTTCATAGCTCATTGGTATGTTGTTCCCATGTTCTTCAATCCAAAAGGAATCATAACCAAACAAAATGTTCCCCAAACAATTTTAAATGATGTTTTGTACTATTCTCGAGGGTTGATGAAAATTTGATTGTATCTAGAAAATCCATCAATGAATAACAAAAAAGCATGTCTAATAGTCGAATCTACTAAATCATGTCAATATTAGGAAGGGGAAAGTCATATTTTAAATATTCTTTATTCAAGTCACGAAAATCCATACACAACCTAATACGATTGTTAGGCTTTGCAATGGTGACAATGTTTGAGATCCAAGGAGAATAATCTATAGGTCTTATGAAACTAGCCTCAAGAAGTTTTTCAATTTTGTCCTTAACTAGCAAGGCTATTTTAGGGTTCATTTTTTGAATCATCTATCTAATAGACTTAGCATTTTCAGCTAGGACTATGTTGTGTGTTACAATCTTAGGGACAATTCTTGGTATGTCTGAATAAGTCCAAGCAAAAATTTTAGGAAATTCATGAAGCAAGGTTGCAATATCCTCTTGCTCTCCGTCATTGAGGCATTTTCCTATTTTAATGACTTTCTTTTTATCATTGATGTCCATTGCTATATACATGGTATCCCCTAAAGGAAGTGTGTTTGATCTCAAAAATTTAGGATTGTACTCTTCATTATTCATTACTATCTCACCACATTCTTTTTCTCCATATTTTTGTTTGGTGGTTACCATAGCAGATGTAGCCCTTTTCTTGTGATAAAGAGTTAATGGTTTATCATAAACTCCTAACATTTTTTTCAAGACTTCATTATCTTTAAAGTACTCCCATGATGGTGGTAAATCCATATCAAGCAATTTAGGATATTTCATAGTCAGATTGATTTTTGCTTTACATGAAAGGGTGTTGATGTTTAATGAAGGTCTCTTGTTTGTGTGCATAATCTTAGGATAGTATCCCAAACCAATTTTGGTTTCTTGTGTGTTAGGTTCTATAGGAACACAAATTCCTTCTTCTCTCTTTCCATGTCCTTTTCCACTATAACCTAATTGTTTCAAAATTTCATAGCCTATCCCATAATGTTTTCCCATTTATTTTGTGTTTGGTGGTTGTTGATTGTCTATCTCATCGAATTTCATTATGTAGTTTGTGTCTTGTTCAAGAGTAGATGAGGTAGATGTTTGTGATTTTTCTCCCAAGTTCTGTGTTGACATAACCATTGGTTTCTTTTATTTTTCATCCTCTTTCCTTGTGATTATATATTCTCCCATGAATGAAGGTGTGAACTCCAAGGAACCCCAATCATCATCTGTTAATTTTGACATTGTTTCCATCTCTTGTATTTCCTTTGTTATCAACTTTATTTTTTATGTTGGAAATAATGTTTTCAGAGGACTGGTAGTTCCTTTTTCAATTTACAAGGAACATTTAGGCTTGGGGTCCATTTCAATTTGGTATATCTTATTGTTATAGACATACTTCATGATATGATGAAGAGTTGAAGGCACCACATGCATCTCATGAATCCATCATCTTCCTAAAAGAAGATTGTATGAAAGTTCATGAGGCATAACATGAATAGAAATTTGTAAGGTATCCTTTCTTAATGAAATAGGAAAAGTGATCACATTGAGTGGTTTCTTTCTGATATTGTCAAATCCTCGAATCGATAGGGAATCAAATTTTACTTTTGATTTATCCACTCCTAACTTATCTAAAATATTTACACTACATACATTTAGAGTGGAGCCATTATCAACAAGGGTTCTTTTTATTCCCATGGTGTTGTATCTAGCTATTATCATGAATGCATCATATTTCTTTCTCATTTCTAAGGGAGGGGGCTCATTTTGGTGAAAAGTGATGTCTACATTAACTGTATTCATTCCTTGTATTAGAGCTACCACATTTTTTGTGTTTGTATTAGGAGGAACCACAACTTGCTGCAAAGTTTTTTGAAGCATGGTGTAGTAACTAGGCGAGGCTTGAATAAGATCCCATAAGGAAATCTTAGCAAGAGTATTCTTAAGTTGCTCAACAAGATCATACTCCTTTACACTATGTGATGGTAAATGAGGGGCACTAGACAACACAAGATTAGGTTGAGGTTGTATATTATTCCTTGTGTTATATGTATGAGCAACAGTATTATAATTCGATTATGGTGACACATTTTCATTAGGTGTTTCAAGGATAAGGAAAGGTTTGTTTGAAGGTGGATAAATGGTAAGTTGCAGTTGAATGACATTTACTTCTTTTTTTTTAGGTTTTTTTTAACAAGTCTTAGTGGATGATCCTTGCAAGAAGAAGTCCTCAAGGGCTTCGTCTAACATACCAAATTCATAACTACTAAAAGGATTGGGTTTGCTAATAGGTTGAGGTTGAATGACATTTACTTCTCTTTGGTTAGGTTTGTTTGAACACGCTTTAGTGGACAAACCTTGGGAGGTGAAGCCCTCAAGGGCTTCATTTAACATATCAAGGTCATCACTACTAAAAGGATTTAGGGTTAAACTAACTTTGAAGAGGGGTTTTAACATGCTTAAGCAACCCTACATCTATGCTTGTTTATGTTTAATGTTTTGGCTTTGTGTTTTGGTTTTCTAATGAGTATATAATGAAGTCTACAATTAATGATATGAGAATGCAATGATCTATCTTTATCAAGTAATTGTAAACATAAACTATGAAAATGCATGAAATAGTAAAATGGAAAATTGAAGCAACAAACTAATTACAACAAATAGAAGCACAAAAATGCACTATTTAGTGCCAAAAAATATAACCTTAAACTAAAAAGGAAATAACACACCAGGAAGGGCATCTTGGTCCTCCTGATGAAATTTGGAGGTTCCAGGAACTAGAATAGACAACACAGCTCAGATAGGATTTTGGATCGAAAACCCTAAGAGGGACTAAGAGGCCAATAAGGGTGTTTGAGTCCCAGTGAAGGTTTTTTTTAGAAAAACAACAAGAACTGAATTGATAATAGTGTTCTCAGGTTTCCTATTTAGGATGTTGATGTTTAGAAAAAGGAAAATGTGCAAATGAATGCAAGAAAAAGTAACTAGTAACAACAAATTGAATACAAATTTAATGCAATTTTTTTCAATTTTGGATGCACTAAGAATGTTTCTAAATACAATTGAGATTATGAACAATAAAATTTTTAGTTTTTGAATGAAATGAAATGATGCAAAAAAGAAAAAATGAAACCTATATGCACTTTCACTAATGCAAATATGAGAAACCCTAAATACAATTTTCACTAAATATGAGAAACCCTAGATGCAATTTCACTAATGCAATATGCAATGCAAGAATGAATGCAATCTAGATCTAATACTTTAATGAACTTGAAAAATTAAAAAATGAATGCTTAAATGAGTCAGGTTCACCAAAATGAAATGTGTTGAAAAGGGGGTGATAATATATATCACTCTTCTCACACAATCATTCAATAATGTCTTAGGAGTCCTAATTGGATTAACTATCAACCATGCAAGGTGAGTCAATTCTCAACAAAGAAGACCTAGGAGGGGGTTCTTTCAACTTTTAAGGGGTTCACCACCAAGAAAATGCTTGGAAAATACAAACAAGCATTCAACTCACAAAATCTAATAATGCAAGCTAAATGAAAGGTGCAAATGATGAAATTATGCAATAGGGAGTTAGGATGTATGCACCTGGGAAGTCTAGAGATGTTGTGAGGATTCTAGAAATGCAAAGAAGCTACCAAAATATTTTATGGAGGACGAAGACATCCTTACTGTTGTCTTAGTCCCATTGCTATTTTTTGAGGCAGATGCAAAATCTTCGAATGCTGAAACAAGATCACAAAGAATCTCTGGAAAATTCCACCTGGAGGACGAAGACACCCTTACTATTGTCTTAGTACCGATCTGAATTTCTAAAATTTATGAGTATGATCCCAAGATTCAAGGCCTATACTTCCTTCTACACTAAGTTTTCAGATTTAAACCTATAAAATGACTTGCAATACAAAGGAAATTGGATTAATTATTTATGGGGGTTTTCCTTTGTCAAACCCCTTGTTGCTAATAATTTTATGGGAACTCCTATCTAATAACCTAATTATTAGATCCCAAAGGCCGACAAAATGCCAAATAAATTCAAATATTTTCATTACCCGCTCTTAATGAACCCAAAATCAAAGCTCCTAGGACTAAGATGCCCTAGGTGACATCTTGGACCCACAAGGATTAAATTTTTGAAAGGTGGGCTATCAAGATTAACAGTTTTTAATGGATTTTGGTTAGATTTATGGTTGAAATATGCCTCGGGATGCATAAAAAGGGGTGTTAGGGCCCCATAACAAGTGACCTAAAGGGAATTCAATGCAAGGGGTGCCAAAATAGGTCCAAATTAAGTGTGAAAATGCAAAGGTATGTATTTTTCTACACTACATAAAAAATAAGCTATGTTACGACTCACATAACCCTTGTAATAAAAGCTTCAAACTTATGTGAAATGGCTATCATGAATGTAAAACTTGACTCTTGATTGAGTGATATGAATCTTGACTTAAATGCTTGTTTGAATTATGAAAACCTACAACACAAATGTTAGCTCAAAAACAAAGATGATGCATGATGATTTTGACATGATGCTTGATTCTACAATGTAGCTCCAAAATATTTGATAATCAGCTCTTGAATGATTTTAAATTGCTAGAATGCTTGAATGCTTATATCATACTTTCTCATTAAAATTGCTAGGAGAAAATATGTGAAATAACCTTGTATTTATAATTGTTTATGCCAAAATTTCCAAAATTACAACATGACAAGTTGGCATCAGATTTAGGAGAATAAAATATTGCCAACAATTGAATTCAAAATAGGTCCAAGCTAAGGCGGGACTCATACACCAATTGGGGGTGTATCAGTCCCAGTAGCCTAAGCTCGGGACACAAATTTCAAAAAATATTAAGTTTTATGTCAAATTTAGAATCAGGCCCTGAAACTTAAGTGGGACCCATATGCCCAAGGTGGCGTATGAGTTCCATATCACTAAATCTGGGAGACAACCTAAAAACATTAAATTATGGTTGGTCATTAGATATGTGTCAGGATTATCCTTGGAAAGATGCATTAAATAAGGCTTGTGGATGCAAAATAGAACCAAATAAGGCATAAAGAAGCCCAATTTTAATAGGAACAACCCAAACAAGTGTAAAAATGTCAAGGGGTACATTTTTCTACTCTACAGTACCTTCTAAGGTTTCATCTCCAATTCTTATTTTGATGATTTTTTTAAAAATAAAGATCATGACATGTGGGATGCATTCAACTAAGTAGTTTGACAATCATTAAAATCCTTAAAAATCTCTCAAAAGTCTTGAAATTGAACTCCAAAGTTATATAGAGCAACATCAAAGAAAAAATAAAAAAGATGTAGCAAGATAAAACGGTGGAAATCTCTTAAGAATGATAAATCATTCAGCTACAAATAGAAATCAAAAGAAGAAAACCAAAGGAAACTCTCAAGCAATCTAGATCTAAGATAATCAAATATGAAGGAGTTTGTAAAGGTTGATCATAATTTAATAGAAAATCAAATCAACAAACATGCTCATGTGACAGATACCAATTAATATGAACACACCAATAAAATACAAAAGAAAATTCTCAACAGAAATAATATCAAATCTTCAACATAACATGTTCTACATAAGCATACTTCTTTGTAAAATTAAAAAGTTGGAAAACGAAACAAAACATATAATATCAGGTTTACTAAATAATCAAAATATTATTTCTAATGTAAAGCCTAAGATTTATCATGATTCAAACGATGCCTCCGTTGATGTGAATAGCCTAGCCATTAATCCACTCCGCGTCATCTGGGGCAAGGAAAACCGCCACGTGAGCAATATCCTCCTTTTTCCCTAGGCGCTCGAAGGGCGACTCCATTGCGAGACCTCCAAACCCTTTCTCAATTATTTTGTCACCTCCCCAGAAACGGATATGTCGGCCCTGAAAATAATTGCTCTCTCCGCCCATGTTTCAATTGATTATGGCTTCGACTTCTTCTGTGTTTTTTTTTTGGTTTCCCACGTAGTTGATCACGACTTTCGCTCCTTTACCAGCCAAATGAACAGCATCTTCTCTGTCGATACCACTCGAGCCACCCATCACGATGGCTACACGACCTTCCAAACTACTGGTCCCCTTCTCTTCCGTACTCGTCAGGATTTTATTTGATAAGTAGAAGGTATTTTTCACAGTGTTTCAAATTGTGACATTGCTATCAAAATTCAGTTCTATATGAGTAGTGGTCCACAAGAATTCATCTCTCATGATAATGAGTGGTCCACTTAGCCCTTATTACATCTAGGTGATGCTAACAAAGCCATCCATTCCAGTACTACTCCAACTGGAACGCCTTTAACAAAATTTTTCCAATCTTAAGCCAACTTAACTTACTACATGAATTGAATTGAATAATAGTTATAAGCTGGCATGACAAAGACTTAAATATTCTAATAAATCAGATTTGGCAAGTGGACAGAGAATACGTTCCTTTCAGTGACGTGAGCGTTGACCTAATTGAGTCGGCATTTTTTTTTGTCAAACATTTTCCGTCATAGGTAATATCGAGAGCTGTGATAATTAATTCAAGATTTATCTATATTTACGTAGTGATTTAAATTAAGAGGAGCCACCAGTCGGGTGGAGGTTTAATGGAATAATATTGGACCTTCAATTTTTATAGAAGGTGATATGGGGTCTAAGTTGGAGGTATGCTTCACAAATTTATTATAGTAGAACTTGTATTTAAAGGAAGTGCAATGTTTACATTTTAATTTATATAGAATATTTTATAAATTTGACAAGAGATCATAATTAAACTTCTAAATATTTTATTAAAAAATGATACAGTATCGAAAGTGTGTATTAATTATTATTAATCATTCACGTGTCTTGATACAATATTAGGTGGTGAGTCTTGATATGAGTTATTGTAGCAATCATAGATTTCATGCCCAACAATATGTTGAACATTGATATTTTTGAGTGTATAATTGGGATCATTGAACATCATCTAGATGGTTTTGCAACAAGAACTAATAGAGAAATAGAGTAGAGAAGAAAATGTAATTTATAATTTGTGTTATGAATTCATATAATTGACAAATATTTTGACATATGCTAAGTGCAAATGGTTGTGTTATGCATAAAATAATGTCTAAAATTGTTGTTGATCATAAGCATAGTTTTGAAATAGAAAATTTTTAATTAAAAAATATTTGTATTATATATTTGCTTGCAATGTTGAGAATATTTTATCTATTACCTTGAATTTTCTTTGAATTCACTAACCATTAACATTTATTACTTGTAGTTGATGTTGACATTTTATACATGAGTTTGTCATGCATTCCTTTTTTGTAATTCATTTCATTCCTATACATTGCAGTGAGATTTCTTTTAGAAGAAGATTTTTTTAGCTCATTTTAGTAGAAGTCTATATAGTGTGAACAATAAGAATCTATATTATTTAATTCTAAGTAATGTTAATCAAATTGTGGATGTGAAAATCTGCATATGGTTAGCATTTTAAAACCAAAATAATCCTCAACATCCCTATGAGATATTGAAACATGTTAGATATGCTAAGTAAGATATTAAAACAACAAGAAAAACCAAATAAGCATACAAACAACATGAATCAACTTCATCTTATAGTGGATTGGTGTCACATGTGCTAGTGACCCTTTCCCAATCCTTGATTGATAAGCTAGTGATGAAATTGCTATGGATATGGAGATGATAAATGGACAAGATAAGTTCTTAAAGAGAATGACCTTGCATCAAGTTGTGTAGATGATGGAGATGATGGAGTGAAATGGACAAGATCAAATATCAAATGAAGAGAGTGACCTTGCAAGAGATTGTGGAGGATTTGCTCAATGTTGAAGCTTCTATTTAAGGATTTTCAAAATGCTAAGTGTTGAAGAGAGACCAATGTGGGACTAAGATTGGACCAATGAAAAGACAGTTGTCATCATGTGATAGGCCAATGGATGTGCAAGATTTGGGAAGAGTGCCCATGAGATGGAGAATTTGAATTTGAATTTGTGCAATGAATGCTGAGTTTGACCTTTGGAAGGGGACATGAAAAACAACAATAAATGCAATGTTGGAGGGACAAATCAACTTGTCATGTTGAGGGAAAACGAGGGTTTTTAATAAATCAATAAAATTGATTTATTTGTGCAAGTGGAGATATCCAAAGAATGCAAGTGCATGAGATTAGTATTTAATCATGGTTAGATTAAATAAATGATGATTATGTTAGTTTAATGATGATTAGGTGAGTTGACTTTTAGGACTTTGATATTTGATTTATTTGAATTAGAAAATGATGGAATATGATTTAGGATTTGATTTAAATGGATGTTTGATTTATTAAAAGGTTGATGATAATGTTTATTTGATTTTAAATAAATGACCTTAGGAGATGGAATTAATGAAATTACTTGATAAATGAATGAAGGTGAATCTGATCAAATGCAGAATGTTAATTTTGCATGTCTAAATTTTGCCCCTCTTTGAAGCAATGTACTTGTTGTGTTGGTTCAAAGAATAACTTTCCGTGATCAAAATTCAAAAAATTTCTGATTTTTCAGATGCCCCAGTGGAAAGAAGTACACTGGTACATTGCCCCCTCGAGAGATCGAGCGAAAAGATTCGATTTGAGGGTCGATCTCACGATAAAAAGGTTCACAATGGATGGTTATGGATGACGATGCAAATGAGATGATTTCAAGATGCTTAGAATAACAAATCTATATTATCCTAAACAACTTAAATAATGATATGATATGAGATGGATGAGATTGATGATGTGATATGTTATAATTATGCAATGGATGATTTATGAGATGCTTAGACTAACAAATCTATATTATGATGATGATATGAATGCACGATGGATGCATGATGGATGCATGATGGATGAATTGGTGATGATGATTAACTATTCATGCTATGATGTTAGTGCAAAAAATGAAGAAATTAGATGATGATAAGAGGATCCAATAAGCCAACATTATGAGAGATGATGATGAGAAATGATGATTATAGATGGATGATTTGCTTATCAAGGATTGGGATTTTCAAAGGGTCACTTGCTTTATACATTTGATAACACGCCTAAGTACAATGCATCAAGGTATAAAGGACCAGGATGGCGTTGTACTTAGTGTGATGGACTTTGACTCAACAAATAGATAGGAGTATTCTTGTTCACACCTAACATACAAAAACCTTGCTAGGATGCACTTAACAAAGCAAGTATTCGCCAAGTTATTTTACAAGAATGTCCAACAAGCACAACAGACAAAAGATAATGATCATTGCCCCGTTCCTATCTCTCTAAATCCTTCATTCGGATATCATCGAGAGGTCCTTGGAATGAGCACAATAAGATAAATCAAAAGAAAAGATCAACTATGCAAACAAGTCAATGTTCTTCATACCTCTAGCCAAAGGGATTTGTTTTGATAGGATAAGAATCCAAGGTGATATCCAAAATGATGCCCATTGTCGAAATGATATATCCTAGGACATGCATTGTATAGGATGATGATGGTTTGATAAGTTTGATTGATAGGCTATTGAAATAAAGTTGACTGACATGTCTGAAAATGATCAAGAGTTTGATTTCGTTTTAGAGGTCAGTTGTTTCGATTTTGATTTTACGATTGAAGATTGATTTTGCTAACTGTTGTGCTTGTTTCTGTTTGTGTTGCCAAATGATGAACGTAATGATCAATTTATTATGGATGATTGATTATTGAGGGTGCAAGCAAGATGAGACTGATGGATTTTTTTTTTCAAATATTTGGATGTTTTTGACGTTTTGAAATGTTTTGAGGCTGTTTTTGGATTTTGGATTTTATGAATGTTTTGATTTTTGATTTTTCGAATGTTTTTGGATTTTGATGTTTTTTGAATGTTGGATTTTTGTTTTTTTTGAATGTTTTTGGATTTTGATGTCTCAGGGGCTGATCAAAGATTAGCCTTCCTACGCTTCTTCGAGACGGCGTGGAGTTTGGATTCCAATGTTTTGATTTTTTTATTTTTTGAGTGTTTTGGATTTTTATATGTTTTGAATGTTTTGAATTTTTTGATGATTTTTTGATGTTTTTGGATTTTGATATGTTTTGAATGTTTTTGGATTTTCTGATTTTCTGATGTTTTTGGATTTTCACATGATTTTGACGATTTGGATATGGACATGTGTGACGATATCAGTGCTCTGTTTGTAGATTTTGTTGAAGACCAAGCTAAGGTTGATTGATCTGATCGATGGATTGATGATGATGATAACATTGTTGAGGATACACAACAATGCAAGGATTTGATTGATCAGGATTGATGATGATAACAATGTTGAGGATGCACAACAATGCAAGGATAGTGTTGAACAACACAAGGATTAGGATGGATATCACAAGATGATGGATTGATTGATGCTGATGTTTTGATTGGATTTGATTGATCATGATTGATGAAGCTTGATTTGGAACAAAAGTTGTTCGAATGATTTGATGTGACATTTGAAGGGTGTGTTAGATGCGACTGATATTGATTGTCTGGATTGATGTTCGATGAAATATGAAGAATGATAAGGAATGTCTTCTCTTCAAAATGTGTCACGGGCTAGTGATTCAGATTTTTGCTCACAAGTGGTGGACCAGTTTGATTCCATGTTTTCCAATGTTTGGATCACCATATAAGGTGAAGGATATAGATCAATATTTATTCTCGAAGCAAGATGCAACAATCTACCCCCAGTGTCTAGCAATGTGGGGAATGTCACGAATGGGTGCTCAGATAGGTGTATGGATGGATGGATATGGATTATCTTGCAATAAGATAACATGTACGGATGATGAATGCTCATTGGGATAATTCTTCAAGGCTCAGATGATTTTGCATAGGATAGGATCAATGAAAATGACCCATGTCAAAGATGTTTTACCATAAGCAAGTGTAAAGTGTGCCCCAAAATTTTATCAAGATCAAGATAACTAAGATGATGGATGTAGATATATGCGAATGGATTGGATAAATGGTTCATGGATGGATGGATTTATTATGGATAAGATGGATGGAATGCTCAATTTATTATGGATGGGATGAGATGCTTTCAACTGAACTGGTGCACATAGATGCTTGATTCTACACATGACGCCTATTTACCAGGTTTTCATCATGGTCTTGCCCAAAGTGCCACCCATGCGGTTTTCACTAGAAACAATTTTTTTCTCTTTACTGTTTTCAATCCTTTTTCTTATTTTTTTTGGATTTTCATGATTTTTTGATTTTTTTGTATTTTTTTGAAAGATTGTAAGCTCATGCTGAATCACAATGTGTTGCTGATGTAGATGCCCCTTTCATAATATGCCATCGATATCCTACTTGAAGAAGTTGCTTTGCTAAGATACGTGCACTTGAATGCAACTTTTGGGATTCTTGATCTGCTTCGTTGATACTGGGGTTGACTTTGTCTTTGTGTGCACATCGCAATAGAGTGCCTTCAAAATCCTTATGGTGAAGGGTTGTTTCCAATACATGGTCAATGTGAGAATTGGATATTATGCATGGAGGCGTGGATGGAGTGTGTTTAGGTATAGGAGATGGATTGGTTGACAGCTTGGAATCTTTGACTCTCCAAACTTGGGAAGATGAGCAATGATGGGTGGATACAGAAGTGTACATGGGATTAGGACCAACTGCTTGATACACTTTGTATGTCGCTTGAAAAGCCTGCTTTTGCTTATGCGAACATCTTTGATGGATACTTTTCCCTCTTTTATTTTGCCCCATAGTTTCTTTGACTGATGGAGTTTGATAGGGATGATCTTTCTTGGTATTCTTTGGTATCCATTTGTATTTTATTTGTCCATTATGCTTCTCAGTTTCTTTTGATTTGATAACGTTCTTCATACTTTGATTCAAATATTTCTTTTGACGTTGGTCCCAATTTGTGGATGGGGTAATGGGTGGATGAAGATTCATGGTGTGACTGGTTGTAGTATTGACATCAGTTTCACCATAAGGATTCTTCGTGCTCCCTATGTTGACATTTGCTTGAGATGAAGTTGCCCATAGTCTACTGGTAGTAGTACCTTCATGCTTTGATTTTGCTTGTTCCAAGAGCTTTTGTTTAAAATGCATTCTCTGATAAATGACCACCGTAGGTGATGTTTCAATTTGCTGCTCTGCTAACTCTGGATGTTCTATCTGACTTGTTTCCTTGGGCAAATAATGATGGATATCTTTATTCATGATGTACTCAATCTGAGTTTGGGACATATTCGATCCTGATGTTGACAACTCCATTTGATTGTAGGAGTTAAGAATATGCTCTTTTTGTGTAACACAATCTTGTTCTAGATGAAGATCATCTATGTGTCCATCCATAGAAAGCATCTCATGGGTAGGTGGAGGAGTGTGTGCTACATGGATATGATCATCTTGCATAGATAGGAGAGTTTCCATTAGATGATTGTAGTATCTTGAAGATACAAATTCTTGATCTTGAATGATTTCGGAATTGCTTTCAACATGCTTTAGATCAAGTTCCTGACATGGATCAGTTCCAAAGGATGGATTGCTTATAAATGGTTCTTGGATGTCATCATTGTACATGGTAAGTGGTTCAATATTCTCAAGTGTCGAGTTCAGGGTTCTTTCAGTATCTGTAACCATGTGGTCAAAGGGGATCAACATGTTTTGAAAAGGACCATTGCTAGACTATGGTGAAAGATTTTGATCATGCTTTGGAATAAATTCTTGAGATATGTCCTCTAACTCGTAAGGTGATGTAGAGACATTTTCAACATGATCATAGGTTAACTGATTGTGCATTATTTCAATTAGATCAAATAATCCTAACACTCCTTGAAAGAGATCACTAAAAAGTGGCTCTTGATGTATGGTGAGTTGATCATCGGATGTGTAGATACATCCTCAATGTGCTCCTCGATGGAGAGGTTTTGATCATTGTTTTCAACAATTGCGGTGGAGAGATTGTGAATGTCTTCAACCATAGAGTCAAGTGATGTTGATATTTCTTGAATTGGCTCATTGTCTAGTTTTGTTGGTGGATTTTGATCATGATTCAAAAGTGACTCTTGACATATGTCGATTTGATCATTGGATGAAGTAAATGTGTGCTCATTGATGGATTGATCTTGATCCTTGTTTTCAATAGTTGTCATCTTTTGTGTTTGTGTTCGTGTTGGTTGGGTAGCTTGAGATTGTTGAAGCCCTTGTTGGTAGGCTTGATGTGATTTTAGTGTGATGCTATGATATTGACTTATTGCACTTGGTTTTGGTGGTAGTGGTGGTGTATTTGGAATCATGTTGGATGTGGTGACAAGTGATTGAGATACACTTGGAGCGATAGTGAGTGTTTGAGATGTGATGGGCATGATAGTGGTGGTTGGAATGATTGAAGGGATAGTGATGGTTGGAATGACCGAGGTGATAGGTCCTTGGGAGACCGTATTTCGATTTGGGATCAATGTTGTTTGATTAGATACCATCCATTGGTGTGATGTCGATGGTATATTCGAAGGATTTGACATGATGGTTTGATTGACATTAGGTGGATTGATTTGGGTGGAGTGATTGGTGCTAGGTAAAGGGGGAAGCCCTAAACCAAGGAATGATGTTGGTAATAGTGGTGGAGATTTCCCTTGGTGCAATGCCTCAACTATTTTGGAAAGTGCAGCAATTTGATCTAGCCAATTTTGTTCTTGATTTTGATCTTGACTCCCTTGATATAGTTGATTTGGCCCTTGTTTAAGAAGATTTGGAGTGTGTAGTTGTGTTTGATTTTGGACAATATTCTGATTTGTGATGACACTCAGATTTGGCATGATGGGTTGAGATTGACCATTGTTCATGTTTGGAATATTCGTATGATTTGCAAATGTATCCATCCCAAAGTTTTCAGGATTCATGTTTCAAAAACTTGTTCTTGGTACCTTCTCATTTGGTTTGTAGGTTTTGGTGGGACGACGTTGTTCATTTGAAGGCTCATGTTTTGATTGTTCGGTTGATAGACTTGTAGATTTGGACTTGGATTTACCATCGGGAAATGTGTTCCAATCTTTGATTTGGGCATACTCACACTTGTTGTTCTATTGAAATTTGTCGAGGGTAATGGTCCCATGTATGGATTGTATAAGTGTGAGTTTTGATAATCAATCGAAATTGTAAGGCTTTGAAGATTCAATTGATTTGGATTACTCAATATGTATGGATCAAGTTTGTATTCCATGTTCTCCTTGTGTTTTGACCTTTTTCCAAAAATGACTTCTAAGGATTTTAGGACCAATGACGAGATGAAGGATGAAAGGGGGTGAATGATACGAGTGTTGAACATTTAGGGATTTTGGATCAATGCTAGATTTAGGGCTTGATTTTGATTGTTTGATTTGGATGATGAACTTGTAAACCCTAAGATGTTGGATTTGATCTTAGGATGAACTTGTTCAAAGGATTGCTAATTTAACTAGAGGTATGAGAAAGGATGCATTCCCATACTCCTAACTAAACAAGGTGATTTTGATTTTGATGATATGCCTAAGTCTAGAATGATGTTTTCAAAAGCTCTAAAGTTGTTTGGATGGATGAAGATGATAAATGTTTGGATAGATGAAGTGTTTGATTTGATCCTAAAAGACTTAGAGATACTTTGTTTACTAGGCCAAGGTATTGAAGAACACACTTTTCTCTAAGAGCAATCAAAAGACCAATGTTTGCATGAAAATCATATGACCAAAAGATATCAAGCACATGTGTGGGGTCCAATTTGTTATCTTTGCTTAATGAGTACTTCTTACCACAAACACACTTCTTGATTAGGTTTCAAACTGAATGTCCAATGTCACAACTTCTTTTCATCCCACAAAGTGCTATGTGGAAGTTCCAAGAAATTAGGACAAGGGTTGCCTAATGTTGACCTTTGTAAGAGCAAATTAAGATGTAAACCCAATTACTTAGAAACCTCTAAGGACATAATCCCAAGGGTAAGCAATAGTTCTTGGGTTTTGTCAAAGGTATTTGCTCTAACTAAGGGGTTTGAAATTTTGATGATGATGTTGAATGTTGGTTTCCAAATGTTTTTGATAAACACACTGTGTTTTCAAATAAGCAATGTAACATCCTAGCTCAATTGGTACGTTTTTCTTGGTGGGCTTACCTCATGCCCTTTATAGTAGAAGAGACGACTTTACATGCAACCAAGTACAAAATATAAAGGTATGTTAAGAATGAAGTCTTAACCTCTATATTTCAACTGAGATCGGACATGGCAAGTAACTTCTTGGAATCTAAGTTCCAATGCACCACTTTGATAAACTCATTGGATGGACTGGATGGCAACTACAAACAAGGTTCTTAGTGACACACCATCGGGGACATGGCACCTTGCGAGCATCCAGCAAGCCACTAAAGGCTTTAATCAATCCTACTAGGGGCTCTTATACGTTTCACAGTAGTACCCCATTCGGAAAGACACTATACGGCTAAGGCCTACATACCATGAGGACTTAACAGTTTATTCTTATCCATTTGTATACAGGCCCGAATGAAAAATCAGTTGGAGTCGCCTTCGAGTTCTCCTTTCGGATGTGTCTCTTAGACAGGCCCCTCTAAAGGTAAACAATAGCGAGCAAGCACATCCGTGGTTCGATCGACCTTCATTTAGAAACAAAGGGAGAACACACGCGATATACCTAACTCACACTCACAAAGTGTTTTGTTCAGTTTCAAGCCCAAATCGAAGTGTGGAGGCAATCTTTTATGCAACCTAATGTCATCAAAAATACTTTTGATTCTCAAGATCACCGTGAAGCACGAGAGAAGCGCATACGCCTTTTTAGATGAGATTATTTTGCATAAAAGATTACAAAACACAAAAAACACATGTTCATTTTAAGCCTAAAAAAAAATGAATTCATTTTAGAGCACCAAGCTAAATGTGAAGTTGATTTGTTCAATTTTTAGTCCAAAATCAAAAAGCTAGTAAGTTTGTAAGGTTCAATTTTAGCCCAACTTTGAAAGAAAATAATGGTCTAGTTGGCTTAAAATAGAAAATTAAAGTAGTAATGGAGGCTCTAGGCTATTTCAATAAGCATTTAAAAAATGCTTTTGTGAGTTTTAAAGTTTAATGTCCGATTTTCTTCACTCTCCAATCTTGCTTGCTTTTGCTTGAGCTCAATGTCCTATTTCAATGCCAACCCTCCTTATGCTCACCTCTCCTGCAAATAGTAGAAAGTTATAAGAAGTATGATATTTCCATGATAATATAATTGCAAACATAATGAATATTTTCACAAAGATTTAGCTAAATCATTAAAAATAAAGGTTACTTCATTGATGATCTCTTAAATGTAACTTTTCTCCTCAATTTTTAGACTTTGGCATTGCTTATACTAGTTGTGGATATTGGAATTTTGAAATAATTTATACTAATTATCACTTCACAATTAAATGCAAAGCCTCCCTTTGGAAGTGATTGACTCTCAAGAAGGGTTACACATCAGTTAAAAATCTGCACAAAAAAGAGTCAAAGTACATGGCTGGAAAAAGCTTTAAGTTCCCATGAGCAGAAATAAAGATATTCCTATAACATCAACATGAATTGAAAATGTGAAATTCTAAATATTGTAGGATGTGCTGTCAGCTTTGACAACTCTGACTCCATGTATCCACCAATCACCGAATACCTTCCTCAATTGATCATGAGTTTCAAATAATCCATATGGAGTTATGAGCTTTGACCTCTGGCTCTCCTGTCAAATCTGCTCCTCTCTTCCTGCGAGCATAGGCCTGAAAAAGTCTGCAAGCTTTAAAATGAGTGGATGGCACGCAAGCTTCAAAACATCAGAACAACCATCAAGTTAACTCGTTGGCATTGAATTGGAACCATGTACATTCAATAACAATAGTAAATGATTTGATGACTTTTAAGCAAATGCAGATGGCGGGTGTAAAGAAAAATTCCATACGCGTATCTAAAGCATTAACTGCTTGTCATCAAGGATTTTTTCAAAAGAAGACATGTATATTAAAAAAAACAAATGGTTGGAGGACTAAATGCGAGTGGTAGGTGCAATGATCAAAAGAAATGAATACAGGAAGGGAACTTCTACTGTTATCTGACAGAGAGAAATGAATGCAGGATCTGTGCACTGTCCTCATTACCCGCACCAATAATCATCTTGGAGGATTTCTCTCAACTCCATTCGAATGAGAATTTAGTATGCAGTTGCTAGAGGGATGGGCGCCATAGCCTTTCACGTGGCCTACTAATGTTTGCTAGCATCCTCACTGCCTTCATTCTATTTGATAGTCTAATGCGAAAGTAGAGACAAGGCGCGCGAACTCTGTTTGATAGTCTAATGGTGGAAGCAGAGACAAGGCATGTGAACTGTTTGCCAGTCTAATGGTGGAGCATAGACAAAGCGTGTGAACCTTTTGACAGAGTGCCTCAGAGAAATGTGATCTCATGGAATACGATGTTTGCAAGATATGCACAAGGTGGATTGAAGGCTATTAAAACCTACTCCACAATGAATCTTTTTCTTATTCAAACCTTTAGATCGATTTATTTTTTCCTGTCTAGCATGCATGCGTTAGTCATCATAGAAAGTGATTCTCCCTTTTTCTTGATTCTTTCTAGCTGCTCAGTCATGGAGAGTTTGTCTTATCTTATTGTCTCCGTAGGAGCATACCTCACAATAATGCAAAAACTAGTGGAGATGTAGTTGGATTCTTAAGATAAAGTGGAAAAAGAGCTCAACAATCTACTACGTTATGTCTGTGAAGAATGGTTTCCATTTATGCTCAAGATGCATGATAGTTCACAGTGCTCTACTACTCTATTTTCCCTGCAGCAGCCATAGAAGATGCCTATACTAAGGAAAATAAGGCCGAGAAGGTCTCCTTGCCAGACTTTACCTTCGTTGAAAGGGCATTGAAAGCTCTATGCAAGGTTATTTCATCGTTAAACATTGGCCCTGTTTGAAATCTCTTGGTGCTCTCTCAGAACCTCTTGAATCTTGTTTCCATTAATCTTTAAAGCTTTCAATTCGATAGAAAGAGGATACACTTATGTATAAACTCCACCTACATGCGACGAATTGGAGATTCCTGCAGTGTCCGATTTATACTCTGTAGGAGTAAAATTCATTCGTACCTACAGAGACCTCACGACAACTTACTTTGACACGAGGACTACAACACTTGACCTTCCAAACTGGGGCTGGAATCAAATACAAAAGTGGCTATCATAAATCTAGCAGCGTTCGAAGCTTCAGCAGTGCTTGGTGCGCTGATTTTCACTTGCTACATAGATTTCGTGAACATCAACACAGATGAAAATGTTTAGCTACTAAGAAAGAGTAAATACAAAGAGAAAAAGTGATAATCATTGAGAGCTTGTGAACCTAGGATGCCTGAAAATATAAATGCTCTTTGCTTGACATTGACAAGTATAACCATAGAAGTGTCTAGCAATGTATATAGAAAAGATAAGCTTCAAAAGCCTGCGCTACAAAGAACAGTCCATAATATATGGCAAATCATTTGAACCTGCAATTCTACTTATGATACCATCTTAGAAAATCCAAGCATAAGATAACTTTGTTAAATGATTTAGAACTAGAAGTATTGTCTATGGTGAAACAGATCATGCTATAATGAATATTAAGACAACATCCATCATATTACAACCATGTAATATCTTGCATAAAAAACATCATTGAAACTTAGTAAACCCAAAATACTAGGCAAAAGGCCCTCCTTCTAGTACCATAATGTGGATGTGAAAATCTACATATGGTTAGCATTTTAAAACCAAAATAATCCTCAACATCCCTATGAGATAATGAAACATGTTAGATATGCTAAGTAAGATATTAAAACAACAGGAAAAACCAAATAAGCATACAAACAACATGAATCAACTTCATCTCATAGTGGATTGGTGTCACATGTGCTAGTGACCCTTTCCCAATCCTTGATTGATAAGCTAGTGATGAAATTGCTATGGATATGGAGATGATAAATGGACAAGATAAGTTATCAAAGAGAATGACCTTGCATCAAGTTGTGTAGATGATGGAGATGATGGAGTGAAATGGACAAGATCAAATCTCAAATGAAGAGAGTGACCTTGCAAGAGATTGTGGAGGATTTGCTCAATGTTGAAGCTTCTATTTAAGGATTTTCAAAATGCTAAGTGTTGATGAGAGACCAATGTGGGACTAAGATTGGACCAATGAAAGGACACTTTTCATCATGTGGGTTGGATGTGCAAGATTTGGGAGTGCCCATGAGACGGAGAATTTGAATTTGAATTTGTGCAATGAATGCTGAGTTTGACCTTTGGAAGGGGACATGAAAAACAGCAATAAATGGAATGTTGGAGGGACAAATCAACTTGTCATGTTGAGGGAAAATGAGGGTTTTTAATAAATCAATAAAATTGATTTATTTGTGCAAGTGGAGATATCTAGAGAATGCAAGTGGGTGAGATTAGTATTTAATCATGGTTAGATTAAATAAATGATGATTATGTTAGTTTAATGATGATTAGGTGAGTTGACAGTTTTTGGACTTTGATATTTGATTTATTTGAATTAGAAAATGATGGAATATGATTTGGGATTTGATTTAAATGGATGTTTGATTTATTAAAAGGTTGATGATAATGTTTATTTGATTTTAAATAAATGACCTTAGGAGATGGAATTAATAAAATTACTTGATAAATGAATGAAGTTGAATCTAATCAAATGCAGAATGTCAATTTTGCATGTCTATACAAATAAAAAAAATACAATTTGGATGAGGAGGAAAAATATTTTTTGTATTGGACTGTATTATCTAGTGTCCACTTGCACACCAAAAGGATTTGAGCGAGTTAATTGAGAAAGATATTTTTTAAGAAATATGTTATGACGTGGGGAATGAGAAATTAAATTAAAATAGAACAACATATGGAACAAATGCCTTCAATTAATAAATGACAACATAATTATTTAAAATGGAATAAAACATAGCATTATTTTGGTGATTTCAAGCTATACTAGGGTTTGTGTTGTTTCTTCTATATTTGGATTTCCTTAAGTCATACAAAGCCCTTGGGATAGGAAAACCTCTAATCTTTCATGCTTATTAAAAAAATTTAGCTAGTTATTTTTATGACCTCAAATAGCTTCAATCTGACAATTCATGCTAGTGTTGAAAGTTTGGTGGCTCTACACAATTGGTCCTCTAAACAAGTGGCCCTAGAAGTTAGTTCTATTTTTTTAACATAAGCTACACACTCTAAATTCCCAATGTATGTGGTTTTAGCCATCCCTAAGTTTGAAAATAATTATAAATTACTAGAATATTTCTCTTTGATAGGGTATTTTTTTGGAAGAACTCCCCTCAAAAGAATTCTTTTGGATTATGTCAACATGTATTGGGCTTTGCATGGGATCCAACTTGACATTGTGTAGAATCTAACTAAAGGATTGTTTCTTTTTATTTTTTGAGGCAAACCATATCAATGTTATACTCAAACATGGCCAATGACATGTCCATGTGTCATTATTGATCTTTCAGCCTTGGACATGATATTTGATAATCTTAAATGAAAGGATGCTTCATGTACAAATTTATTTTGTATTCCTAGGTTTACCCCTTATGTGTTAGAATTTCCTCACCATTATTTCTAACTCCTTATGTAAGGTAATTTATGTTGAACCTAATAGAGTATATCAAGATCATCCACATAAACATCAATAACAACAAGAACCTTAGAATAGATCAACAAATTCTAAGTAAGAGAAATAGGCTTTACTATCCAATAATATAATTTCTTAATATAGGAAACAAAATATTGCAAAATATTAGAACAAGATGATTTAAAGGAAAAAGAGATGTGAATAAATTTGGATATTTTCCCATGGCCAATCTATTTCTATCCAAAGAAGTATAGATAGGGAGGTATTTCTCCACTACATGCTAGATGTGGAAGTAAGATAAATAGTATTTTAACATTTGAATACTAAATTTATACTAGTTCCCTATTCTAAAAGAGTGAAAAAAGTATTTACTTGCTACCTAAATGAACATAAACAAGATAAATATTAGAGTTAGGAAGAAAAATAAGCTGAACCTTTTTCTGGGAAACTACATTAGGAGGTATATATCCAAAACCTTTATTATGAGGACATAGAAGAAAAGCGTTTAAAGGAAGACTTGGTGATTGGATTTGATAATCCCAAAGGAAGCAGAATGTTTACTAGTAATGATGAGACAAGAAATACATCAACAAATAATATCTAGGCTAAGAGAAGAAATTTGGGGTCAAACCTAAGATCTTGAAGAATAATTAAATAATTAAATTTCATTAATGTTGTCATGTTATAAAATCAAATTTAATGAAAAAATACTATGGCTAAGAGCATTGGACCTATTCCGTACCTTTGTGGGAATAAATATCAATGTTATTAATTTTATGAACATGAGATAGATAAGAAGGTGGAGTAGTTGAATAAGTAAAGGATAGTGGAAGCAGTTGAAACGATTTAATTGCATACACCTGTAAACACCTAAAAATGACCTAGGCCTGCAAGCTTCATTTTTACCACTTTCGTCCTAGCATAATTATGACATTTAATTATGTCCTTGGTCCACATTCAACTATTGATTAAATAATTCATAATTATTTAATTAATTCATGTCATTTATTCTTCATGATTATTAAATAAATAAATTTTATTTATTTATTAAATACGTCATTAATTGTCTAAGTCTTCCCTTAATTAAATAAATTTCTTAATTTATTTAATTTCCCTTTCTACATTTAATTCTTCCTGATTATTAAATAAATGAATTACATTTATTTATTTAATATGTCACTAATCATCTTAATTAAATAAATTGATTAATTTATTTAATTAATTAGTCTCATCTACTAAATTAAATAATTTAATTTAATTATTTAATTGCCAATTAATATTCTTCTCATTTTGAATAAATTAAATTATTTAAAATGTCATCACAATCTGAACTGTCAATCCATTTTGATAAATAATCTGAAAAAGATTATTTATTATCTCACAAAATCATTATTTTGAATTAATTTAATTCAAAATAGTAGCTAATCTTCCAAAAATCAAGTAATCAGGCAAATTCTTGATTTTCCAAATCGAATCTTCAGTCCACATCTTATCTTCTTGATTTTTCAAAAATCTTTATTTTCTTTAATTAGTTTCCTCATTTATTCTCCACCATTGATCCGATTATCTGAGATTTTATTATGACCGTTCAATTAAGGATTTTTCCCTAACCCTAATTAGGGATTCTCAAATTTAATCTGGACCTCTCATTTTAGGTTCTCATCATCAATTAATCTTGTCCGTCCACTCAAAATGACATTTTCTATAAAATGTCATTTTTCTCTCACTTTTCGATCACACACAGACACACTGACATTTTACATAGACATATTATAGGAATTTATTCACTTGCACACTTAGTTTTCATATGCAATTTCAATATTTATTATAGTCATTTGATCAAGTCTTGGCATTTGTTTAGGCATAGACATTGACAATTATAGTTATAGGCATAGGCATTTAGACATAGCATAAATCCTTCAAAGCTTGGTGTAGGACTTAGGCATTTGTAGATTTGCTCGCACAATGGATCTGAGGGCAAAGTATTATCCAGCAAGCAAGAAGGTATTACAAAAGTGAATCATGGAGGTATCAGCGATCAGGTATAATCATTTTTTGTTTTACTTCCTTTGTGTTTTGTAAGATCTTTGGGTTTCATTATCATTTATTGTTTGTTGCTAACACTCCTAATCAAACCTAAAAGAAATCCCTTGATTACATTGGTGAACCCGACTCCATTTTTTTGGTTAGTTCTGTACATTTTTTTGTGTTTTTTGCTATTTTGCAGGTACAGGTATAGATCGACGCAACTATTTTTTAAAAACATCATGATGCATCCACTGACAGAAGAGCCGCAATCACCCTGATAAGCCGCAATCGATATCTTGAACAATGCATCTGATCTGTCGTGCCGCATTCGAAGTCCCAAACGACGCATCTACTCTATCGTGCCGCATTTGACTGGTAAAGATTTTCTTTCATTTTTGGCATTCTGATTTTTGGATTTTAGGTTTTTCTGGTTTTTGGTTTCTTTTCTAGTTTTCTGGTCTTCTAATTTCCTAGTTTTTCATTCTTGCATGTTAGCTAGCTTAGGGTTTTGTGTTACTAATCTTCGTTTGCAGTGTGTGGCGGTCACTATTCGTGTGTCAAAGATCATTTAAGAAAGAAACTACTAATCTTTTGTTTGTAGATTCAAATGTCGAAGACAGAATAAAACAAACATTGTGCTTGTTTTTCATAGATTAGCAAACATTTAACTTTGGTGCACATAAAAAGAACATTTATGTCTTCTTTACTTGATTGTGTTTGCAGAATGGTAGGTGAGTATGCTCTCACCTGGTGAAAACCTCATGATTAGAAAACCAGACCCATTCTTATCTATTATTACTCTGACTTGGTATATCGGAATATCCTCTCCCCTCGCGCTTTCGGGTGATCTTGGGTGTAAGAGAAACAGTTACCAACTCTAGAAATTGGGCCTACCTGGGGATTTCATCACCCCAACGTGACTCAAACCGACAATGGAGCTAAAGCAAAGCTACCCCCAACCGGTATATAAATGTAAACCTTAAGGGAAAACCTAAGGTTGCTTGTGCGGATGTGTCATAAAGACGGAGTTGTACTCCCTTAAACCCTGTTGAGCTTAACCTCTTCAGGCTGGAGTGCCACCTTAATGGTGATAAATCTCTTGCCCCATGTATGGCCACTCGAACGGGGGTCCCTAACTAAAAAATCTTGTATAGAAAGCCAAAATCCTTCTATTTTCTAGCGCAACACCGGTCGGTGTGAAGGCATCCACACTTTCGCAGTTTGTAGTAGAGGTGATCAACTCGCCATGGGAGTTTCATGGGGGTTGGAAGCTTTGTTGGCCTGAGAAGAGAGTGCACTGTAAGGGGGAGCCCGGGTAGCCAAGCTTCTGAATTCACATACTATAGATATGTGGTTGGGGAAACCCGTGTGGAATCTAGCGAATATTGTCATGGCCTAACCTAGGATTGTGCTTATCTAATGTGTGTTTGGTTACTTTTAAAAAAAAAACTGTGTTTGTCAAGTGCTTTCTGGTTCTATTACAGTTTGAAACAAAACATTCACCAAACATATCAAAACTGCGATCAAAATGATAAGAAAATCAATTTTAAACCAAACTGTGTCACATCTGTTGAAACACAATTGATTTTCTGCTCCGCAATCACTCTGTCAAACCGCATCTGATAGTTATAAGGCCACATCTGTAGGAGTCACGACACATCTGAACATTGCAGAGCTGCATATGCAAAACTGAGATGCAACTGACTGTTATTGAGTCGCATCTGATAAACTGTGTCGCATTTTTCTGTCGCAAAACCCCAACGCAACTGACACCTCAAACGATGCATTTTCCTGTCACTATTTAAAACTTCATGGAAAGTCAAACCCGAATTCTTCATCTTGTCAATAATCTGTCAAACACTGTTTCCTAGAAGATTCTGTCAAAAACCAAACTTGAAATTGTTCAAAGTTTCAACCATTAGTTGGCATTCGTCACCATAGGTTTCATACTTCATTCTTTTTAGCTGCATACATTTGGCATTAGGTTGTCCCTAGGTTCACATTTTTGCATCTTTAGGATTAGGCAAACCTCAGCACAATTTGCAACATCATTGCTTTCGAAATTAGGCTCTTTTGGACTAAGTTATCAAACCCCTTTTTAGTCATTGTCCTTTTTTGTGAGATTTTTCCAACTCAAAAGTCTAGTTAGGAAAACTCACTTGTCATTCAAACCTTGTCGCCTTGTCAGTTTCAAAAAAGTCCTTTAGCAGTCAAAATCGAAAACAAAGTTTGAGCTTAGAAGTGCTTAGGTACCCTTGTCCTAAATTGCATTATAAGTCTACACATTGCATATCCTATTCACGAAAATCCAAAAACATTAGTCATTCTAGTCATCATTTTGAACTTAGACTTCACGTAGTGTTATACTTGCATTTAGTTGTCATTCCCATTTGAGCAATCTCATTTATGGTCGAAACTAGACTCCAAAAACAAAAGAGACAAATGGAAAACTTTTGACAAGACCCCACATTTACTGTCAACAATCCTTCACATGACCCAAACTGGACCTTTTATGATCCATTTTCCAATTTAGACAATCAACCTCCAATGACAATGCAATCCTCGTCAAACAGTCCATTCGAACTATTCTTGCAAAAAGATGAAAATGGTCAACTACTTGAGGAAAACTTAGAGGCAGTGGCACAAGACCCAGAGGCCTGTCAGCTCGTTGAAACAATGGTTCGTCATGACAGAGACAGATTCTTAGCTATGCTCTTGAGTGAAGGAGCTAAGTTACCACAAGGATTTGACGTTAACATGCTAAATTTGACACCTCCTGACCCTAATACCAACAACACACATAACATGTCACATAGTGGTCAACTTCCAAATACTATGAGCAATACTTCCTTTGGGACCACACTGAAAATGTATTCCACTCCCAACATCCTCAACACCACAAATACCATGACAGTAAATGCCACGGGGGCATCATCAAATCATAACAATCCCCCCTCGACAGCTCCATCTATTACCATGAGCACAACTTCAACATATCCACTCAGTGGTATTTCACAAAATCCTTCAGGAGGGACCACAAGACGTGTATTTATCCAAGGACAACAAAAAAATGTTAACACAACAACACAGTCAAATTTCATTGCCTCCCAAGGTACAAACACAAACGTTCCCCTTGTACAAAATCAACAATTTACACAAGGTGGCCAAATAACACAACCCATGACATCATTAACACACCATAACATCCATGGTCATAACATCTCCCAAATAACAACACACATGGCTGGGGGACACATCCCAACCTACTCATCTAATGTTCATACTCATCAACATGCACCCAATCATAACTTTCAATATCAACATACACCAACATGCACCCAATCATAACTTCCAATACCAACAACATGTCAATCTGCACACGTCATACATACCACAACTATCCATACCACCACAATACACCAATATTCATGCACAACAAACAAGAACACATGGTGTACCAGGTAATCCAACGTACGGAAACATAAACGACCCTGCTGTGGACGCCCTCCAAACAAGAATGAGGGATGTAGAGAAAACTATCCAAAACATGTACATTTCAGGCAAGAAATCAGAAATATCATATGACCTAAATGTATACCCATTCGACACGAGCTTATACATGCCTCCATTTCCGCCAGGATATGTGTCACCCAGCTTCACAAAATATAGAGACAAGACAAATCCCATTGAACATGTTAGCGAATTCGCAACCAATTGTATGGACATCACCTACGAACAAACATACTTGATGAGAATTTTTTCTAAAAGTCTGGTGGGTCAAGCCCTTGAATGGTTTTCAACTGAAAAGGATATCCAGACATGGGATGAGCTTAAACAAAAATTCATAAGAAATTAAACGTACAACATCGACATGGATACCTATATCACTACCTTGTGCAATCTCACGCAAGAATATTCTAGTGAGACATTTATCACATTCTTTCAAAAATGGAGAAGCCTCGCTAGTCGATGTCACATTGACATCCCTGAAAGGGAAAAAGTTGACATGTTTGTCCAAACACTTCTGGGGCCCCTAAAATATGCACTACAAATACATTGTTGCACAAACTTCACAGATTTAGTTGAAAAATGGGTCCAGATTGAGAAAGCCCTTATCGCAAAGGGAGAACTGAGATATGGTTCCAAAAACACAAACGTCAATCCACCCACCGACAAAAACAAATATTGGGTTAAAAATAAGCACATTACAAATGACGGTGTTGTTGACGCCAAGACTGCAAACATTGTGGGTCCTGTATTGGCCCTAAAAAGGGTTCAACAACAAAATAGACCAACAACGACACTGACACCTCCTCCCAATACTTCTTCAAACAATTAGAATGCTCAAAATAATTAGGGACAATACCGTCAAATGAGACAGTTTCCAAGGGGTCACACATACACTCACTTGGGTGAACCCATTGAAGAATTCCTTAGGAAATGCCTCCAGCATGGGGTCATCATACTTCCAGAACCAAAACCATATGACCCAAAACAATTCAAAACAACATGGTGGAATGATAATGAACTTTGTGAATACCATCAAGCAAAAGGTCATACAACCTCTAACTGTCGACAATTGAAAAACCTAATATAAGATCTTATCGAAAGTCGCACCATCGAAGTAGGTGGATCGCAATTCACCTCCAATTCAGATCATACTATCCACAAGAATCCACTACAGGACCATGGTTCTCATAATGCTTCCACTTCAGGTCCACAGAATCAAGCTAACTTTTCCCGAGCCAAGTACGATTATTCTAGTGGACCAATTATAAATAATGTCTGAACTAATGATGAGTGCATCAATACCATTACGGTCAAGAGAGCACCCCAATGTAATGCTACTACTCAAAGTGGCAAGGTCCCTATAGCTGGTCCACCTCTCGCTAGACAGGCCAAAATCACCATACTAGGCCCATTTGCTAAACAATCACAACCTACCCCATCTGCTAAATAACCAAAACCTGTCCCAACCACACAGCAATGGAAACCCAAAAGTCAATTCAACCTCATTGACCAACTAGGAAAAACTCCTGCGCAAATATCTATCCTTGAGTTGCTTCGTATCTCTCCCGTGCACAAAGAGATCCTAGACAAAACTCTCCTAGAGTTGTCAGTCCCCAAGGACATCGATGTCAATCAGTTTGAAACTATGGTGGGATATCTCACTACGCTGCACCACGTCACCTTCTCGGATCGAGATTACTCATCACCTAAAACCAACCACAATGATGCATTGCACATAGAAAATTGTATCCACAAGCACAAAGTTAGACAGGTTTTAGTAGATGGTAGAGCAGGATTGAACATATGCTCCCTCAAATTGGTTAAAGCTCTAGGGTTCTCTGATGCATGCGTAGACCCAACAAAGAGTATAGTGATCAAAGCGTACGATGATGAGGAACGCTCTTCACGGGGCATCATCTCTCTCCCTATCAGAGTGGGACCGGTCATTGTAGACACAACCTGCCAGGTCCTAGATTTGGAACTACCATATAACATCTTGCTTGGCTGTCCATGGATTCATGCCTTAAAATTTGTTCCGTCTACATACCACCAATGCCTAAAGTTTCCATTTGATGACATAGAAGTAACCATATATGGAGACCCCGACCCTTTCCAATATTGTACAAACTTAAGGGGAATCTCTAAAAACTGAGTGCCTATTAACCGAGAAGCACCTGGCTCCTCGTCATCCAAATACATTAACCCATCCACACTCACATCATCTTCCACATCCATCCCATCCACGTCTTCTGCCACACCACCACCTACCGCAAACCCTCATACTGAACCCATTGTCAAAATCCAGGACCTTGGTTGCGGAGAGTTCAAACTAAATACAACATATAGCATAACAACAATACCCATGTCCCCAAAGATATATGGTCAGCCATGTTTCAGAATGGAACCTCAAGAAACCTTCAAAGTTCCACCAAACACAGTTTTTATCAAGTGGGGAGACATGAGTGATGAAGACCTTGCTGACATTACAGGATGGATCTATAAGGATACTGTCGCACTACCCCCATTACCAGTTCAAAGATATGGCAAAGGTTATGACATAATGAAAGCTAAAGGCTACGATGGTACTAGTGGCCTAGGAAAAAATAAAACTGGTCGAAGGGAACCCATAGAAACTTTTCAAATTCTGAAGTATCTTGGATTAGGGTTTGGATCACCCAACAATGATGATCGACGTACCTCTGGACTTTCAAATGAGTGAGTACATGCTTCAGATAGTGTCGAGACTACTAGGGAAACCCTTAATGAAATAGGCTCCCATGAGTGGGAATTTGGTTTAGAACAATCCCTAAGTGACTATTGTCTTGATGATTTTTTTGTCAAACCAGGAGAACTGACCTCTAAACAACGATTTTGGCAAACATTTAAAATTGAACAGGCACCAAATAGTCAAAGTCCCACTACCACTTCCCATGCCATACAACATCCAACATCTGAACCCCATCATTCCAATCCATCTGAGGTATCAGATGACATTGACAACCAGGGCTCTAAAACCTTCACTCCTTATTTTGATAATTAATATGACACTAGTGAAGGAGAATATTGGATGGAGTCCAATATAGAGTTGGATGATGATAATCTCATCCACAACATCACTAAATCTATCTACATGTTGTCTGAATCCTCACCACAATTCACTAGCATTGACGATGGCATCTCCTTAGTTTACCTTGAGCTAGTCGATTGGGAACAACAAGGACCACCAGTTCTGGACACATTTCAGAATGATTAGGCAATTGCTGAATTCATGGGATTACGAGAAGACATACCCAGTGGGGACCACAAATAAGGATTTTCCATTGATTTAGACTACATGGCATATTTCGGCGAGACTGCTCTGTCCTCTAGTCACAAAAGTAAAAGAAAAAGTAAAGTAAAAAATGAAACGTCTCTAGGTGAAAACCGAAAGGCACCTCTTGACGAGAAAATAGTAAAAATAAAGGATGTATCTACAGGTGAAAACCTCTTTGAGGCACCCAAAGATGGAGGACTAGACTTTCTCCCCATGGAACAGGAGAAATCGGCTATGCTTATTGAGGACACAATAGAGGATAACATTTCAACTGCAGAAGACCCCAAGATGGTCCTATTTGTTGCGTCATTGACTGACGAAGAGAAACCAAAATTTCATAAATTCTTTGCAGAATGAAAAAATCAATTTCGCATGGTCCTATGCTGACATGCCAGGATTGGACCCGGAACTGGTTCTGCACCATCTACCACTATTACCTAATGCTAAACCAGTCAAGCAGAAGTTGCGCAAAATGCACCCACAAGTTGCCCTATTGGTCAAGGCCGAGTTAAAGAAATTGCTAGACGTCGGATTCATACGGTCTATTGACTACGCTGAATGGATTTCTAATCTGGTCCCGGTCACAAAGCCAAATGGGTTGATCCGTGTATGTACAGATTTCTGAGACCTAAATAAAGCATGTCCAAAGGATGACTTTCCTTTGCCAAACATTGACATTATAGTGGACCTTATAGCAGGGTATGAGATGTTATCCCTCATGGATGGTTTCTCCAGCTATAATCAAATTCACATTGCTCCTGAGGATCAGCACAAAATGGAATTTACTTGCCCATGGGGTACATATTGTTGGAACGTCATGCCATTTGGTCTCAAAAATGTAGGTGCCACATATCAAAGGGCTATGACCATGATCTTCCACGACATGATGCACAAAATAATGGAAGATTATGTAGATGACCTATTGGCCAAATCAGCAACAAGGAAAGATCATTTGAAGGTACTCAACATAATTTTCAAGAGACTTGAAGAGTACAAAGTTTGGCTAAACCCTAAGAAGTGTGTTTTTGGGGTCACATCAGGTAAACTCTTGGGATACATAGTTTCCTGAAGAGGCATAGAGGTCGATCCAAAAAAGGTCAAAGCAATCATAGACATGCCTCCACCCAAAGGAATTAGTGAACTCAGAACTCTACAAGGCAGAGTACAATCTATTCAGCGTTTCATAGCCCAGTTGGCAGATAAGTGTCATCCGTTCCAGTATCTATTGCACAAGGGTATCCCCTTTGTATGGGTGGATAAATGTCAAGAGGCCTTCCAGCAAATCAAAGATTACCTGCTATCAACACCAGTCCTCATGCCACCCATTCATGGAAAGCCATTAATTCTATACATCTCGACTACTAGTTCAACACTGGGGGAATTGCTGGCACAAAATGATCATGAAGGAAAAGAAAGAGCAATCTATTACATCAGCCGCACATTGATAGGGTATGAGTTGAACTACACATACATCAAACGTGCATGCCTTGCTATTGTCTTTGCATCCCAAAAACTAAGACACTATATGCTCATTCACCAGACACAGCTGGTCGCCAAGATTGATCCACTAAAATATCTCTTAAGTCGGGCGGCATTAACAATGCGGTTGGCAAAATGGGTCATGATACTAAGTGAGTATGACATACAATATGTCAAGCGTAAGGAAATAAAAGGATAGGTAATAGCAGATCAACTGGCAGATGCACCAATCCAAGTCACTCATCCACTAGTAACTAATTTTTTTGATGAGTCCATTTTTCATGTGGAACTGGCGGCACCATGGAAGCTATATTTTGATGGGTCTCATACTAGTCATGGCTCTGGTGCTAGAATATTTTTTATCACACCACAGGGGGATTCAATTCCTAAGTCATTCTGGATCACCTTCCCTTATACAAATAACATTGTCGAATATGAAGCACTAGTCACAGGTCTCATGTTGGAAATTAAATGGAAAATTCAGACGTTGCTTGTATTTAGGGATTCCCAGCTCGTGATCAACCAAGTGAATGATGACTATGAAACAAAAGATGAGAAGTTGCTTCCCTACAAGAGGATGGTGGATAGTTTCCTGACATACTTCCAATTGATTTCTTTTGAACAAATCCCCAGGGCATAGAATAAGGTAGCTGATGCAATGGCTACTATTAGTTCTCTCTTGGACATCCCTAAAAATGTGTCACAATTTGAGTTCTTAGTAGAACAACTTTTGATACCAGCATATGATATCCCAAAATTAGAAATGGTTTGTGAACTTGTTGGTCCCAACTCTCCTTGGTATTAGGACATTTACGACTACCTAAAATCTCAAGCCCTTCCACTGAACCTGTCCAATAACCAAAGGAAGTCCTTCATTAGAAAATTAGCAAGGTATGCCATTGTCAGTGACACCCTATACTGTCGTAGTTTTGACGATACCCTCCTTAGATGTCTCGACACCGACGAAGCATGTACGACCTTACGAGACGTGCACGACAGTATATGCGGATCTCATTCGAGTGGTCCTACTCTGGCTAAGAAAGTAACGAGACTTGGGTATTATTGGCCAACCATGGAAAAGGATGCAATTGAATATGTCAGGACTTGTCACAAATGTCAAATACATAGTGATTTGGTCCATGCTCTAGCACAGGAACTCCGGTTGATCACTTCTCCTTGGCCCTTCACTCAATGGGGACTCAACCTCATGGGTAAGATTCATCCAACTTCATCCAACGACCACAAATTCATTATTACCGCCACTGAGTATTTCACAAAGTGTATTTAAGCCATCCCATTGACATATATTACCAGCAAGCAAATATCAAAGTTCATCCTTAATTACTCATTTGTCGGTATGGCCTTCTGCAGTCCATCATCACTGAAAATGGACGTCCGTTTAAAAACCAAGATGTACGTGAGTTATGTGAGCGATTCCATATTCAAAAGCACTTCTCATCTCCATACTACCCATAAGGAAATGACCAAGCTGAGGCTTACCGAACTAGCATTCATAAGCCTATAGGAGCCACCCCATTTGCCCTAGTCTTTGGCACTGAGGCCATCTTTCCCATTGAGGTCAAAATTCCTTCGCTTCAAGTCTCCCTGAAGGGTCTAACTAATGAAGAGGAGTACCGACAATCACGCTTGCATGAGCTGGAAATGCTGGAAGAAAGACAACAAAATTCACTGAACCATCTCCAAGCATATCAGAACTGTCTTTGTCACAGCTACAATAAAAAGGTTATGGTCAGAAAGTTTGACATTGGTGACCTAGTTCTCATGCAGAACCCCAAGAACCAAGCCGATAGAGAAAAGCCAGGAAAATTTGAACCAAACTGGCTGGGTCCCTACATTATCATATCTTCTTTTGGTTCTGGAGCTTATCAACTGGCTACACCAGATGGAGAATAATTGACATATCCCATCAACAGTTTACATCTCCGAAGGTTCTATGCATAGCATTAGAGGATTGGGTTGGAAACCATAAAATACAAAAAAATTGAAAAATTAAAAAATCATCACCCTGATGAAAACCTGGCAAATAGGCATCTTGGGGACACCAAAAAAATAAAAAATTCAAGAAAATAGTAAAGAGAAAAATGATTCGTTCAATAGTGAAAACTTGGCAAATAGGCGCTTTGGACAAGTACCGTGGTGAAAACCTAGCAAACAAGCACCATGCATAATCAATCATTGCTCTGCCATCTACTGTCATTTTGTCTAACTGGGCCTAGGATGAAAGGTATTTCTACTTTTATTCCACAAATCACCACAACATCCTACCTTACCTATCATAGTGGATAAGTAATTGACATCAGGTCCTGACGACTATCCATCTAGTAAGTCAGCAACATCTTGTCCATATTCCCTACAAATGGCTAAGTCTTGGACCTGACTAGGGGCAAAACGTTTATCATGAAACTGCAGTGGATGTCACACATGATCTTGGCAATTGGAAAAAAGTCCTGAAAAAAGACAAAAACATTGGCAAAAAGTCCTAAAAAAAGAAAAAAACATTGGCAAAAAGTCCTAAAAAAAGACAAAAACATATAAAAAGTCCTAAAAGACAAAACATTAAAAAGTCCTAAAAGACAAAAACACAAAAAGTCCTAAAAAAGACAAAAAATATTGGCAAAAAGTCCTGAAAAAAAAAGACCAAAAAAAACATCACAAAATGTCCTGAACAAAGACCAAAACATTGCAAAATGTCTTGAAAAAAGACCTAAAAATCATAAAACGTCCTGAAGAAAACCACAACAAATCATCAGACCGCTCGGCGAACACAAATGCAGTGTCATCTCTGGTCAAAGCCAATCAAGTCAATCAGTCCTTATCGTCTGTCCGAACTACGTTGTCTCTACGCACTTGCTATGTAGGCAAGACTCACATTTGAGTCCCCGAGACATTAGGTCAGTCCTTTTAGGTTTGTCAAAATAAAATCATGACGCAATCTTTGGTCATCAAGACAAAGTCATTGGTCATGTCAAACTATGAGGTCTTTGAGTGTATGACGTAGGCAAGGCCATCTATCGATGGGCCCCCGAGGCCGCACTAGGTCAATCCATTAGGGTTCATGGCACTACACTGGCACACACGTCAAAAGGATTCAATCATTTTCCAGATGAGAAAACTCCTAAAATAAAGTAAAACAATCATTTATTCAGCAAGGTAATCTCAACAACACGTCACACACATCATCATGGCAATATTGACATATAGTCAAACACAAGTCAAACTCGGTCAAAGAAAGTCAAATCATCATAAACCAGTCAAACTGTCAAATTTTGGTTAATCTTCAGATGAGTCCTTCTGAACAATAACCTCTGTCATTTATGCCTTAGGATGTGTCCTTCTTAGGTGTCGTCATTGTCATTCGACATTTTGAGTGATCTTCTTGACATCTAAAGATCACTCTTTGTGACATCAGTATTCTTCAGATGTGTCCTTCTGTAGAACCAACTCTGTCATCTATGCCTTAGGATGTGTCCTTCCTAGGCATCATCATCATTTAGAGGGACCCCTTACGACTATTAGGGATCAAATCCTCTCGACATCGACATTATTCAAGATGTGTCCCTCCTGAATTCACCAATTCTCGACATTTTTCAAGATCATCAAAACTTTAAAAATTTTGATAACTCAACATTATTAAACCAGACATCTTGACATCAGAACAATGGATATCCAGACGTACTTGGCAAACACTTGAAAATTGTCTTTTGGTTTTTTATCATATTATTAGTTTTTCAGCGAGATCCCACTAAGCAGGATTTAGAAAAGCAACAATGTATCATGACGATTGACACGCATGACTACTAGTTTCTTAGCGAGGTCCTGATTCGGGGATTTAGAAAAAAAATGACATATCATGGTAAGGGCTTTATTTGTTTTTGTATTTCGACAATCATGCTGCTAGTTTCTCAAGGATGTCCTAGAAATAGGATTTAGAGAAGCAACGACGTTTCATGATTTGTCCTTGTCCTTTTCTGCTTGTGGTTGATTATGACAAAAATACTGGCACAATCACGCTCTCAGTATGAATCATGATCATCCTTGTCTGTGAGTGTTTTTCTTATGTAATGGTATGACCTTGCACACCTTGATCTATGTCATATCCTGGTGTTTGCTGGCCATTACAACAGTCTGCCCAATGATGATTAAGAGCAATAAATATTAAAGTCCTAGAGTAAAGTGTTGAAGGATTTGGTCTAGGAATTGACATGCATCTCCGTCAGTCTCATGTCTTCTCCTCTTTGGTATGGGCATCTTCTCTCATCAGTCTCGTTGTCTTCTCAAGTTCATCTCATGATGATATCCTGTGACATCCAAAAATATAAATGCATACATGATCATATAAACATTGCATTAGGTCCATACATACATTATCCATGGCATTAAATCATATACATAATCACAAACATTGCATTAACATAATTATCAACACTGCATCTTTTACTAAATACATCATGCACATCATTAACATAATCATATAAATAAGCATTGCATAATCATGGTATCAAAATCACAAATAGGCATCATAGGACATACATCATAAATTGACATCATACATCATACATAATGCATTAAATTAAAGAACATCACATAACACATGTAGGCCGCATCAAAACTACATCATCATATACTATCATCTCAAAAAGGGTACAATGTAACAGGATAAAGTTAGGAGATATCCCAAAAATGGAGCTCGCAGGCTCAATAATCTATACAAAGTGTGTCGTAATAATAACATGCCCCTAGGGTAGACTCTCATCATCCCCTCGTGGTGAAGAATGTGGCGGAGACAACTCTGTCATGGGCACTGAAACAATAGGTGGTCCTGTAGCGGCCTCTGTCTGTGATATTGGTGGAACCATGAACGAAGGTGTCATCTCCACGGTAACAAACATCTGTGAGGTCACTGCTGCCGGACTCTGAGAGGTAGACGGATCTATCAATGGTGGCTGACCTTGTACTGACCTCTGTACTGAACCAATCGATCCATGGCTATGACCCAGAGTGTGCCTGTGTGAATGGTGTGACCTGTGCCCTGAAGTGTGTCCTATCGAGGTAGACCCTCTAACACTGGTATGACTTCTACTGCTAGTAGCATTGCCTGACCTGTGGCCACTAGCTGTCCTCGACTGTGATCGAGACAATGTAGGATCCCGTCACTCTGGTGGCACTGTTTGCTCATACAGGGTCCAATACTGCCCTAGTCTCATGCTCACCCTGACAAGCTCATGAGCCATGTCTCCCATAGGCCCTGTGCATAATGCTGTAAAATCTATACACCACTGAGCTACATCCTACTGGCGGATCACCGCCTGATCTCGCTCTACCTAGGATACCTCCAGCGCTGACTGCAGTGACTTGACCTGTGCCATGGTGTCATCCAATCTCTGCTATAGATCAGCCACCCTTTGATCTGCTGTGGCATGCTAGGGAAATCCTGAACTAGATGGTATCTCCTCCTCTCCCTCCACCATCCACCATCGGAGGAGTCTCTCAGCATCATCTATAGCATTGTCCTCCTCATCGTCATCATCAGCCACATCCTCTGCCACCTCTGCCTCCTCCTCCTATCCTGCCACCTCTGCCTCCTCCTGTCCCCTCACCTTCACCTCCTCCTCCTGTCCTGCCACCTTCGCCTCCTCCTGTCCTCTCACCTCTGCCTACTCCTCCTCCTGTCCTGCTACCTTCACCTCCTCCTGTCCTCCCACAACCACCTCCTCCTGTCCCCCCACATCCATCTCCTCCTCCCATCTCTCCTCACCCTCTCCCTCTTGTCCAGGCTACTCCTCTCTCTCCCCCTCCTTGCCAACCTTGGGGATAGCATCTAATGCTACCCTCACCATGTGCTATTGTACCCTGTGGCCCTATCTCTGGCCGTCTCGCCTCTGCCTCCAGCTGTCTCCACCATCGTCTCCACCCCTGCCTCCATCTCTGACTCTGTCTCCACCTCTACCTCCACCCCTGCCTCTGTCTCTGCCTCTGTCTCCACCCCTGCCTCCATCTATGCCTCCATCTCCATCCTAGCCTCCATCTCTACCCCTGCCTCCATCCCTCCCCCGGCCTCTGCCTCTGTCCCCGCCTCTGCCTACCCATCTAGCTCATGGCACACGAGGAATCACTGACCACCTATCTACAGGTCTTGGCCCATTAGGATCTATCAATGACACTAGTCTGTGTGCCTACCACCAGAGATCATAATCCGCTATGGTCCCCGGATTGGCTACTTCTCCCCTCAATCCCCATGCCTGGGCTCCTAGCCTATCAATCTACTACTTTGCAAATGCCACTGGGATGGCTGGCCCCCAAGCATACTCTCTAGAAGACCTGGCGTACTCGGCTGTCCCTGCAGGTACACCCTATTGCTCGCCGAACTGCCTTATGACATGCTGGGGTAAATACATCTCAATGATAAGCGACGTCTGCACTGTCCAGCCAATCAAATACCTGTACTGTCTGCAGAAACTGAGGTGCCCGTCCTCGTCGTCCCATGCCTCACAGTCTCTGTACGGCCTCCAAATAAATGACACCATCGTGTCAATCCTATGTCGCCACCAGCCTGTCTCGCCCATCCGAGTCTGTTGTAGTGTACCTACGTAGTAATAGGCATAGGGCATCCCCTTAGCCAACTGTGGTCGCTCAATAGGAGGACAAAATATGGAGATATGCTCCCATGCCCAGATCATCATCAGTGTACTCCCATAGGAGATACTCTCTCCTCTCCTATAAGCAACGTCGTGTAGCTAATGGTAAAATGTCCCTAGCAAACAGGGACCCCAAGCATAAACTGTCTTGTCACACCTCATGCCAACCAGGACGTCGCCCTAGCCAATAGGAAATCCATGCCCCCGGCGGTCAAGAATCAGGATCCCCCTGATCAGAGTCGCAAGGAATGCATCAAAACGACCGTAGTGCTTGGCCATAAACTCCCATCTAATCTCGTAGCCCTGGATGCTCAATCCTGCACCCTGGTCTCGATAGTAGGCTCGAAATGTCTGCTCGCCATGACGTGGGTCGTAGACAATCCGCTCCCCTCGAATCGGCACTCGCAGTATCTGATAGACATCCTCCAAGGTGATCGTGGCCTCACCTGTCGGCAGGTGGAACAAACACGTCTCTGAATGCCACCGCTCGCACAACACAGTCAGTAATCCCCTATTCACCTAAATGGCAGGCATATAGGTAGCATAAAATAGTCCCAAACACATCAGTCATTGCCGCTCTCGCAGGCCCAACTGATTGGCAAAACGAAAGGTGGTCGGTTTGCTCTCTCTCGTGTAGATAGGGGCAAGCTGCCTCTGCAAAAAGATGAACAATACATCAGTACATTTTGGACAACTGTTAGCATCATGAAAAGCATCTAAGGATACGCAAATATCAAAATCAACTAAGGTCAATGTAAATCACAAATGCGTTGCATTCAGGAAATTGTGTCTCAAAAAGTTAATTGTGTCGCACCATACATCAAATGCGGTCCAAAATATCAGATGCGTCGCATGATCACAATTGCGTCACGAAATTTGACAAATGCGTTGCATTAAGGATATTGCATTGCATAAACATAATTGTAGCATTCAAAAAAGTGAGTGCATTGCAATATGACAATTGCGGCATTCAAGCATTCAATTGCGACATGATAAGTCAAATGTGTCACGTAAATTGTCAAATGCGGCACAACTGACCACTCTTCCCTATTTTGTCTTGGCAATTGTGTCGTGACGCATCAAATGCGTCAAATGCGTAGACGATTGCGGCTTACGCGAACGCACTTGCGTCGCAATGCAATTATTGTTTGTCCTAAAAAGCTAAAAATGGCACACAAAATGATAAAATGACAAAGTGAGTTAAGGGTACATACCACTGGCTCTGAGCCCTCTGGCTATCTAAAGGTCTGCATGATCTCTCCGCGATGCTCTGACACTGGAATCACCATTGTCGCTACTATGCCTTTCGCTCTGAGCTCTCAAATTTTGCAAAGTAAATAGTAAAAGTGAATTGACTTTTACCCGCTTTGTCAACCTATTTATAAGGTCAAAATGACATTTCTCAACCGAGGCTAATACTAGAGGCTCATTTGATCACCTTTGACTTCCTCGTTAGTTGCTTTAAACATGTCAGAATCTGAAACTGACCGCATCGTTGTTTTTTTGGTCATTAAATTGATTTATCGGGACCCTTTGCAAATTTTTCTGTCGCCGACCCAAAATTTGAAAATTTTCCAAGGGGGCAATGATACTCCGTACCTTTACTGGGGCATGACTTTGACTTATTTTCTTTGCAACAATGTGACAAGCGACATTATGACAAAGAGGGGAAAAATGTAGACACCTTAAAATGACCTAGGCCTACAAGCTTCATTTTTACCACTTTCGTCCTAGCATAATTATGACATTTAATTATGTCCTTGGTCCACATTCGACTATTGATTAAATAATTCATAATTATTTAATTAATTCATGTCATTTATTCTTCATGATTATTAAATAAATAAATTTTATTTATTTATTAAATATGTCATTAATTGTCTAAGTCTTCCTTAACTAAATAAATTTCTTAATTTATTTAATTTCCCTTTCTGCATTTAATTCTTCCTGATTATTAAATAAATAAATTACATTTATTTATTTAATATGTCACTAATCGTCTTAATTAAATAAATTGATTAATTAATTTAATTAATTAGTCTTATCTACTAAATTAAATAATTAAATTTAATTATTTAATTGCCAATTAATATTCTTCTCATTTTAAATAAATTAAATTATTTAAAATGTCATCACAATCTGAACTGTCAGTCCATTTTGATAAATAATCTGAAAAAGATTATTTATTATCTCACAAAATCATTATTTTGAATTAATTTAATTCAAAATAGTAGCTAATCTTCCAAAAATCAAGTAATTGGGTAGATTCTTGATTTTCCAAATCGAATCTTCAGTCCACATCTTATCTTCTTGATTTTTCAAATCTCACAAATCAGGCAATCTTATCTTCTTGATTTTTTGAAAATCTTTATTTTCTTTAATTAGTTTCCTCATTTATTCTCCACCGTCGATCTGATTATCTGAGATTTTATTCTGACCATTCGATTAAGGATTTTTCCCTAACCCTAATTAGGGATTCTCAGATTTAATCTGGACCTCTCATTTTTGGTTCTCATCATCAATTGATCTCGTCCATCCACTCAAAATGACATTTTCTATAAAATTTTATTTTTCTTTCACTTTTCGATCACACACAGAAACGCTGACATTTTACATAGACATATTATAGGCATTTATTCACTTGCACACTTAGTTTTCATATGCAATTTCAATATTTATTATAGTCATTTGACCAAGTCTTGGAATTTTTTTAGGCATAGACATTGACAATTATAGTTATAGGCATAGGCATTTAGATATAGCATAAATCCTTCAAAGCTTGGTGTAGGACTTAGGCATTTGCAGATTTACTCGCATGACGGATCTGAGGGCAAAGTATTATCTAGCAAGCAAGAAGGTATTACAAAAGTGAATCATGGAGGTATCAGCGATCAGGTATAATCGTTCTATGTTTTACTTCCTTTGTGTTTTGTAAGATCTTTGGGTTTCATTGTCATTTATTGTTTGTTGCTAACACTCCTAATCAAACCTAAAAGAAATCCCTTGATTACAACACCCACACCAACTACATACACCTGTGCCAGTTATACAATGTAATATTACCAACATTCCCCCTTATTAAATTGTTCCTACAAATATATCCCCTAAAATCTCTTATTCACTTTGCCAAGGGACCCCCCTTTAAGGCTTACATAACAAAACTTTCTAAATAAAAAATGTATATACATCTTTGTGAATATCTTCCTTGAAGAAATAAATCTTGAATCAAGCAGAGCTCCGTCAAGCTATTTCATGACCATCAAAAAGGTGTAGCTCCTAGCTAAATTCCTGAGTTCTTCCTCCCATGAACTCTTGAATCATATATTCTTGAATTATTTGAAAGTTTATATTGAGGTCTCCACACACATGGCTCCACCAAGTTTTCTCATGACCCTTAGAAGGGTATAATTCTAATCATAGCCTCAAGTACTCACTAGACAACCATACATATTAAGCTCTACACTAAACCCCTTACCTATCTCCAAAAATCAAACTTCACAATATATGTATTCTTCAAATTTGTTAGCAACAACAAGGAAAAGTGGAAAATAAAGTTAAAAATGCTCCTCATTCAAAGCATCATCTCAAAGCAAGAAGCTAACTTGAAATAATGGAAATTCCTCCATCCTTTAATGCCACTAGCCTCCAATATTGAAGGAGCTCATAGTACTAATACATAACCTCAAGTGTGGTAAGTAACAACTTCATCATTTGATGAATCCTTATCTTCAATGCATGCAAAGTTTCCTATATCTAATTCATCTTTGAGATTTTCTTTTGTCCTCTTTCCCTATGCTAGAAGGGTTGAAATCATATCTTTTAAAGTTTCGAAAGTTATTTGATTGAGTGTAAAAATAACATTACTGTACATTTTAAAGGAAAACTATTTAACAATTAAAAGGTGGAATTTTGTTTGGGTTTCTATGCTTGGGAGATAGAATAAAAAAACTCAAACACTCTCATTCAAGGATAACCATAGAGATCTCAATGTAAAGGAGAAATAGATCTTGCAATAGGGTTGTCCTAGGGTATGATTGTAAAATAATGAGGATTTCACCTCCAAGCTAGGGCTTGGAAAGAAAAATGCAATGAAAATCAAAATTCTGAAACCTAGTATGATGCAATGTTTCACTAAATGACCTAAAAATGCATGAAAAATAGAACACAAAGCTACAAGATCAAATGTGTGCACCTAGAAACCTAAAGAAGGATGGAATGAGCTCTAAATTTCCAAAAACATTAATTTTAAAGCTTGTTAGGACTCATATGCCAGACTGGGTGATTTGGTCCCAGATCTGGGTTTCTGTGCAGAAACTAGAATCTAGCAAATGGGTGTTAAAATTTGCAAAAACCTAAAAAAATGACCTAAACTAGGACACATATGCCAAAACTAGCATATTAGTTCGGTTAGGATTTGTGGACATCGGAAATGGATGCTTCAATTCCTTGTCCACAAAGTGGGTACAAGGAGAGGGATTCGATTTCACAATTGCCACACTCAAGGATATCTTAGAGATCTAAACCCAATAAAGGAGGGAAGAAATCTGAAAATAAGGTATCCTAGGATATGATTAAGACAAGAAAGGGGTTTACCACCAAATGTAAACTTGGAAAATACAAAATGTTTGAAAATATGGTGTGATATGCAAACAAATGCTAAATGACCTAAGAAAAGCCCTAGAAATGTAAATAAAACAAAACAAAAAAGTAAAGATGTGAATGGTGTGCACCTGGAAACCTTGAAGAGATTGGAAATAGCTTTGAAATTCTGAAAATGCTAATTTTTAAGCCTGGTGGACTCATTCGCCATTCTACGTGAATCAATCTTGATTTTGGAAAGCTGCACTAGAGCTTGTTTTAGCAAAATGGGTATCCAAATCCACAAAAATATTTGAAGAAAAGGTATAGTGGGACTCATTCAACACTCTTGTTGAATGAGTCCACTTTGACTTTTCTGGAAACTTAGAAGTGGAATCTGTAGTTCCTAATCTGTTCAATCTGTACTTCCAAGTATCCAGAGCCAAAATCCTAATTTTTGGGACTGTGACTTTTTGTGAGGATTTTGACCTTGCTAATAGGGAAATGACTCCAAAAAATTTGTAACTTATTCTTCAATCATCTCCAAGCCTTCAAAGCACCTAGGCCTACAATCACAGAAAGAAAGAGAGATAAAATGTTGATTGTTAGGGTATAGGGGTTTTCCTTAGTCAAACCCCTTTTAGGTAATTAAACCAAAATGATGAAGTAAGATAATGAAGCATGAATATGAAATAATGCATTTAGAACCTTGCCATGATGATGGATCTTGAATTGTTGCAACAATTGATGAAGAATCTTACTCTTGAATGCCTTAGAAATGATCTTGAATGCTATCTTGATGACCTTGTGAAGACTTGAAATGCCTAGTTACTATTGCTTTCCTGACTTGAAATCTTGAATACCCTTATGTTGCTTGGATGAAATGAGGATTTGGAAGCTTTTTTTTTTAGGAAATCCATTCACATGACGATTAATTTGATCCCAAACATTGACATAGGATAAATTTAAACTTAAAACCCATTTTTTCCCACTCAAACCTCAAAAATAGCTCAAATGGGACTCATTCACCATCCCATGAGAATGAATCCCACCTAGATGGGACTCATTTTCCCAAAGTTGTGAATGGGTTCCACAACGACTATTTTGCTTGCTAGAATGTTAGAGAATGGAAAATTTAAGTTCTTATGTTGATCTAGTCAAGTTTTTTCTCAAAATATACCTTAGGATGCATAATATAGGGTCATAGGGGCATGTTAATGATCATATAAAGGTCATAAATGCAAGGATGCACAAAATCCAATGTGAAAGTGTAAATAAATACACTTTACAACACTAAATTAAAGCAAAATTGAGTCTACTTAGCTTAGAAGGGCCCCAAATCCTATATGAATGTGTAGAACACATTACAACACTAGATTAGGTCCAAGTGATTTACAAGCCTCCTAAATTTAATGTGAAGATGTAAATAAGGACATTTTACAATATTAAACTAGGGTAGAGTTAAGTTAATTTAGCTTAAAAGGTACCAAGACCTAATGTGGATGTGTAAATCACCTCACAAAACTAGATCAAGGTGACATTAAGTCCTATTTATCATTAATTATTCCTAAATCAAGCAAGGAAAAGACAAACTATTTTGGTGGTCATAGGCTTTTCTGAAGCTTCAAAGCTTGATCCTACTCTTTAATGTTTGCTTTGTCCTTCCCAATTGATTTTCAGATTTGAAACCCTGATTTGCCACTTGTAGAAGTCCTCCAAGTATCTCTTGTTGGTTCTATTTTTTACACTGTAACCAGGTTTGTCTTCTAATCTACCTATGGAATTGCCAATTCCAATCAATGGAAACTCGAAGGACCTAGACCAACTGACGAGGACTTTAAAAAATCCTCCTACACTTCGGGCTCTGCAAGACCCGAGAGGGTAATCACTTAATGTGTTTACAACCTCTACACCATTATTATAAACAACATTAACAATAACAGATAATCTCACTAACTAGCTCAACACGATAGGATAATATCAAATAGAATTGACTATTCATCAATAATATCAACTATCTGGAGCATGAGATAACTACAACACAATCCATAGCATAAGATAGTCATTGATTTGCAATTTGCAGCAAGCTCTAGGTAAAGAAAAACAAATACTGAATCATACGGATAATTACAACTTAGATTAGTGACATTTATCCATTAGAGGAGTCAAATTCATAAGCATCTAAGGGTATGTGATAGATATAACACATAACATATGAAATCCTTGATGACATTGCATTGTAATCTCATCAATATGTATTCCAACTCAATACTACTTATCAAATCCTTATACATAACACATCTACCTACAATCCCATTCAAGCATTTTAATTAATTCCTTGAATTAAACCTAAAATAGAATCATACACACCACAACAGTGAGATGGATAAAATAACCCTTAGTTATTTTATTCAAAGTTCAGATATGCATGTACAATGGAGAGACATGAGCTTGAATTTATCATTTCAACTCAAATGCTAGTACTGTTATACAACATTAAATCCCCATGAAATCAAAACCTGTTACAGAATGACTCAAAACCTAAATTGCATTTCTCTCTAAAACCATCAGACTTTACAAATTTATCTACAACTTCACCTAGACTCGACCAAAAATTATCTAACTTGGTAACTCGTACTCATGGCCTTGAAATCCTTCTTATAGAAAATCAAGGAGAAAACAAGCATCAGGCCAGAAAGTACACATGTCACTAGCCAATTGGCACACCTGGTGATATTCCAAAATTTGTTACAACAACCATCACCTTGGAGAATATTCTTGTTCATCATGTTAGCTGAGGAAAGTTGATGCAACAACAAAAACCACAAGAAACCTATGCCAAGACTTCCATCAAAGAAAAACTAGAAACTATTGTAACCACAACATCTAATTTACCACTTATTAGAAATACATTCTTTTCTTCTTCCTCAGTCAAATATTTAGTTACCCATTTTTGGTATTCTTCATCAGTCAGCCAGTCAAAATTAATTACCTCATTCACATTGGTGCTATAAGGTGTGTATTTTAACACTACCTAATTTGCATCCCTTTCAAAAGATTCCAAAAATGAGCTAGTACTAATAATTTTATTCATACAACTCACCAAAAAATCATAATCTGAGTTATCACAAATTAATTTAATTTGAACATTCATGACATCACTTGCTTGATCCTGCCATTGTTGGAGTGACCTGATTTTCCCCTACTCATCAATTATATCAGGTAACAATGTGTTACTCCAATCATTGAAATTTTTCACCAATTCCATAATCTTCCTTCTCAAATCATCTGGTAGGTTTTGAAAACCCTACAATGACTTAATTAATACGTGAGTAGGCTTTAATGATTGGGGCCTATTATTTGTGTCAAACCTTGAGGCCTTATACATGACATCCAAATCACTGGCCCTAGGGATCTAATTTTCAATCAATGGTATCACTACCTCCTGATCCCTATCAATATTCTTTATTACATCTAACAAAAAAGAATATAAAGAATGTATAGATAGCAATTTATTACCAACCTTTTCATTTAAATTTCTTAAGACAGTAGTAATAATCTCCTTTTTATTTGAAAGATTTCCCTCCTCACTTACCCTCAAAGATGCCTTTAATTAATCAATTCTTTGCATGAGCTGCTTCTTTGTAGGATCAATAGAGCACTCTTTTTCTTCATCAATTTGTTCTAAAGGAGGGGTGAGCGAAGGATTCTGACTGGAAGAACCTGGTGTGGAAACAATTGGAGAAGTAGAAGGCACTAACCCTACTATTGAAGGTAATGTATTGGTCCCTGGAGCACTTGATGTCTCCCCAATCTATTTATACCTAAACCTTTCCACCTCAGTGTGCAACTCAACATTCTTCTGCTGCATCTTGTTGTATTCCTCAATCAAAAGGTTATACTTCTCCATTAGGCCTTCTTTTCAACCTCCTCCCTTTCACCAGTAATTTGGCCCAATTTGGCCACATTCACAGTCAAATTAGTGGCCTCGGTGGTTGAGGTCTCTGAAGCTCTCTTTATTATTAATCCTCCTCTGAAATTTGGATTAATATCTGTAACATTTGGTTTTCTCCCTTGTGGGGCCAATGCCCAAATTTCCAAGGTTTCATACTCTTCACTAAAAGTAGTCTTGAAGTGCTTCCTTGACTTCTTCTTTAAAGTCTTGCAAGGGATGCTTGGACTTCAAAATAGCACTAAATGTTATAGCATCTGCAATGTCCCATTCAGGCAGAATCAATACACTAGCCTAACTCACCAGTTTCCTTCCTTCTTTAGGAGTGACATTCTTGAATTATTTCATTAATTCAGCTTTTACCTCATCATTCTCTTGGTATGACCTATTAGTCCTTAGTTCTCTTCTCTTCTTACATTTATCTTGATATTCTTCAAATTTCATCCTCCATACCAATTGCAAGAATACAAGAGTTTTTATAAATGTATTGTCATCTAGAAACTCCTTGCATGCTTCCATTCTTGCATCTTGTACACTTTTACCTTTCATATCTAAATCAGATAAAACCAATTCAGCTAGTCTAAGAGGGGAAGGCATACCAACCTGCATGTCATGATTAGTAACAATAATTTCATCCATCAAATTCTCTTGTGGTTGATCAATTCTTTGCCTCTTAGGGCTTGGCTCAAATGGTGGTGATGAGGGACTGTCTTCTGGTGATGATTCTAAATCAATGATTTTGATCGCCCCAAGCACTTTAAATTTTTGACCTGGTTGTGAAGAAAAACTTCATTATTTGCTTTCCTTTTCTGTCTACTTCTTCTTCATCACAGTTGTCATCATTTTTCCTCTTGTAAATGGGCCACCTTTCTATAGGTACTATGTTGGCCTTGTTTCAATTGGCCTGGCACCTTGTTCTTATACACCCAAACTCAATTCTAAGTTTATCCTTTTAGTCCTCAATGTGCCCATAATTTCCTTGAATTTTTCCATTAGAAATTCAATTTTCTTGTCGAATGGGTTGAAATCCAACAATGGACTATACTTTTCATCCATTTTGTGCACATTATCTAATAGCTTATCATAAGCTATCCATTTCTCCTTGTTCAACTCCTGCCTATTTAGGTCGAATTCATTTCTAATTAAATCCTCTGGAAAGTTGAACTCATTCACAAACTTGTCAGCCTTTATTCTTTGTCTGAAAAGAGGAAAGAAACCTTTAGGATCATGTTGCCACTTCAGACCACACCTCAAATGGTAATCATCAAAGAATTTCTCAAAATGCATCCAACCTCCCTTTAAAATGGAAAAATCAGACACCACTGTATAATCAAGGAAAAATGTTCCCTTACCCCTTCCAGCGAGGTTATTCTCATGAATACAACCTATTTTCCACATAACTTCTGCAAACCCCACTCTTGGTGGCACATTGTATGGTAGTATATGAGGGGCTCCCTGAAAACCATATACCCTAAAAAAAATGTTGACTAGGTATGGGATAATGTCACCCTAGTTATGGTAGACTTTTAATTCTAGCTTCCTCCACTTTGGCCTGTGGAAATCATGTAATTCCTCAGGGATCCTAGGTACATTCACCATCAGTCGAGCCCTCAATCTGGAAGCAAAGAAATTATCAAGTTGCACATAACTAGTACTTTCCTTATTGCAACATAAATCTGTAGCCCATATCTATATTGGCAATCTTTCTCCATCAATCGATTGCCTTAATTTCATCCTTTCAAAGAAGAAATCAACATTCTTGAACAAGAACATATGTATCAACATAGAATACCAAAATAATTGAGTTCCAGTATCATTTTTTTACAACTTTGACATCCCTTCATGTATTCTCTCAGCCAAGAAAGAAGCAAAGTCATATGTCAGAGAGAAGTTAGGGTGTTCTATTTGCACCCCCATGAACATGTATGCAATGTGAATCACCACACTAGGTCTGAAATCCAAAATCTGACACAATGAATAGAAAGTGGCCATGAAATGATTTGCAAAAAAAATTAATTTGAAAGGTTCCTAGTCACTGGGGTTGATATGAAATCTTGAACCTCTTGCCCTAGCCAGATGAGGTGTAAGCAAATTAGCTCTAAAAAGAGACTTCAACTTTGCATATTCCTGCTTCATTTCCTCAAGATTGATAGGAACCAAGTCTTCACTAAGTTCACTCAAGTCAAAAATCTATTGGATATCATCTCTGTTAATGCTTAATAAAACCCTTCCATAATTATCCCTAATTACCCATGTGACAAGGTCATATCTTGTGGGCACTTCCCTAAGCAGGTCTACATCAGGGAACACATTTGGTACCACCAGCTTTCCGAAATCATACATCAAACCATTTGAAAAGGGGTGAGGCAAATTCCTTTGTCCATACCACAATCTGAACATTTCCAAGCTTGTGAGAGGAACCCTAGCATCATAAATGTTAAATCAATTATATACTAACCCTTCCCCTAGGATTTTCCCTTGCATTAGGACCAATCCCTTCTTCCTATGATTTGTTGACAAGGGAAATTGATCCAGGAAATCATCGTTTAGGTTTCTTCTTAAATAATCAACTTGGCCAGAATGCTGCTTGGGTGGTGCCATCTTAGACAAACTAGGGCCTCTTTACAACGTTATACTTCAAATAGCTAGGACTAACCAGAGATAGAAAACTACAAAACAAAACACTACAATTTCTCACAACTATAATTAAACTATATCCCTAACACATTTATCAACAAGCTGAATGACAAGCACAACAAATATTTTCCCAAATTCAAGTGCAGAATGACTGGAAGACACATAAATTAGATCATGACTTTGTTTACAGAAGTCCCAAATTTTGGTTGCAATGATTCACAACTTCGCTTTTGACTCTCAAAATTTCTTTACAAAATACTTGAATACTTTGTAATACAAATAAAGTAGGAGAATTTATTTTATTTTGATCAAATCATGCTAGTAAGTCTCTCATCCGCCATTAAATCTCACTTGCACACTGCACGAACCACACCAACCATATTTGATGTAGATTTAAATTCGAGCCATCAATCTTCCAATTAGATCAAATCATCGAACGACTACCTTCAAAACAAGCTGACACAATCACCAATGTGGCAATAAGGGGCCCACCATACCATATGCTGCCAAGGAAGTCCACGTGGTGGTTGCTCGCCATATCGCGATCAATAAAGATCCTTCAACTTTGGATCATGTGATGGTGGGCAACCATAGATCTTGAGCATGAGTGATCTTGTTTGTTCAACATAGTCATCAGCCTTATCATTAACCATCGAGCAACTCTCCCACCAAGATTATAATAGATCCATTGATGTAAAACATGTGCATCATAAGAACACTTTAGTAACCCGCCTTCTAATGTATTAAGGTCGGACAATACTTCCTTTATTCTTTCATCTTCATTAGATGAGACACGTGGCACCCACCTGTGATATCGCGATCAGTAAAGACCTTGCAATTTAGGATCACACGATGGTGGGAAACCATTGATATTTGACAATAATTGATTGATGACACACAAAATTATCTCCTTCAGCTATGCCAAAAAGGACACGTGGTGCCCTCCCTTGATATCATGATCAACCAAAGCATTGTGGTGGGGCCATCACGGGATGGTGGGCAACAACTGAGATCAGAAGACAGTTGATCAATGGTTGCACGAATTTGATCCTTCTTCAAAAAAAAACATTTATTAAGAGGACAAGGGGACATCACTAGGCATATGGTAAACAATGAAATAAGTTGTTTTTAAACAATGAAACACAAGGCCAACAAGAACTTAGGGGCGGGTTCTGGCCACTTATGATTTTTTTTTAAAAATGTGCACGTGTTATTTCCCGTTGAAAACAAAGAAAAAAGTGAAATTATTTTCCTTGGAATACCAACCCAAAGGCTTGGAGGGCATTCCCAACAAGGCCAGAGACATGTTTTTGCAAATTCTACAATTTTTCACATAATCGGGTCTATGCTCACCTTCAAGATTGCATCTAGTTCAATATTGACAAAATCGAAAACATGGGTAATGTTAGGTTCTATCTTAGCTATCCAACAATGTAATTTTTTTCACTTTTCAACAATGTTAAGCCTTTCATCCATAATTTCTTTTGTTTGTATGTCTATTTTTTGCCAAAAAGCAGTGTTTAGTGTTTTTTTTGTTATAAATTAACCATTCATCAAAATTTCAAATAAATTACATTCTTAGAAACTAGACTCCATTCTACAAATTTAAAAAAAAAAAGAAAAAAAAAAATTTATTTTCAAAAATTTGTAGGGGGAGCATGGCCAAATTTCTTCTTTTTAGGAAGTTCTCACTTAGAAAATTAGCAAAAAATCAAATATTCATTAAAAATTTATCAGAAAAATTGTACACCAACTAGATGCTATTAGCTAAATTTTGACTGTAGCGATTTTAAAAATACTACAAAAAAGTTCACTGTGCTTAGGTCGTACAAGAGTTGCTATGTTATGTTTTTCTGACAAAAACAACACCAATTTCTATACATCCCTCTTTTGAACCCCTTAATCTCAACCATTTTCAAAATAAATTAGTAGTTTAGAAAGTAGACTCGGAGCACTTCGATCCTTGTTTTTGTTCCATTTCAAAATTTTAAGTGTAACTATCCTCAATTTCACGTCCAAGGTCAGCATTTCCTGATTTCAGAAAAAAAGTGGCCACTTAAGCCCCCTTTTTGGGAACCATCTTGGTGCACTTACCCTTAGGAAAATGAAAAATCCCACGGAGAAAAAAAAATTAAAACAAAGGGACTCGGCCTAGATGAACCAATATGACATAAGTCATTTTAAAACCCTTCAAAAAGGTAACAGCGAAAAAGATCCCAATCAAGGCATAAAATAAACACAAGGATTTTACATGAAAATAAGGCTAGAACCCCCAACCCAGGGTAAATTTTGACGCCATATGAGAGACTAGTAACACCAGGTAGGGCATGAGTGGAACACAAGGAGAAAAAAATAATGAAGCTCCATCAGTGGCTCCAGTTGGGCATGTTCATTCTACTGGAATGAAGCGAGATTTTAGAATCTTAGGAAGAGCAGACCAAGATGTAGAGACGACCAAAAAGGGGTTGTTCGGACAAAACAACCCAACTATGTACAAAATATACAAACCTAAAATACTATTCATGGAAAAGAATACTTCAAGTGAAGTATAACTTCAAGAACTATCTAGGTATGTGCAGGATCATGATGGGCCAAAAAGTGGCAATATGATGGGTGTGTGGCTAATGACTCTTTTTTCTTACCCAAAATTGATGAAACGAAAAGGGTTTTTAAATGAGATTCTCAAATTTTCACCAATATAAATTATGCTTTACTTTGAATTTAATAAGTAATTATTATTCATTTTCTATTCAAATTATGACTAAAGTCTTGATTGATAGACTGATTGAAAAAAATCTATAGCTTTCTAATGGTATCACATTTTTTGAATCCAAAACATGCATCACATTCTATGCTTGGCATACTATAAGATTAAAAAAATAAAAATTGAATTTCATGAAGTTTTGACCAAGTTAAGGTGGTCAGACATACAAGTTTTATATATTTTTTAAAGGTTGTAATAAAAAATTCATAATTAATTATTTACTTGAAAAAAATTATAAAAAAATATGCATCACATTGAGACATGAGTCCTCTAATTATATCTAAAATCTTATAAAAAATATTATAATTTTATTGTGGTTAGGGTGGTCAGACACACCTACTTCTTATTTTTCCGTGAAATTTAAGTACTATTGCATTGAAATTTCAAATTTTCACCAAATAGATTTTTATTTTTTAAAACAAACTTAGTAGTTTAGAAACTACATTCAATTTGCTAAAAATTCTATTCTTACAAATTTTTGAAATAATATAGATAACTTATTCAATTTTTTACGTCAAGTTGCCTAACTCTGATTTTTCTTATTTTTTTGCCACTTAAGGGCCTATTTTTTCCATGATGATCCTGCACATACCCGTCCATGAACTGGCAGTTCAAGAATATCCCTAGTCATATCTTGGAAGATGTACGAATCTTCACCCCACTTACCATTTATCAAAAATGGATCCAACTAGATTGCATCAAATTTCCCATGTTTCCCTTTATCTTCCAGTCTAGCATTCCACATTAAAACCAAATCTCCATCTTGTCATACAAATTCTTTACTTGCAACTACAACTTTTCATTTCTCTTTTGTGCTTACCTCATGGTTTCATCTAATTCTATAAGAGCTACCACTCTCAATTGCATCTCATCATCAATTTCATTATCATACATCTAGACAAACTTATACATTTCCATTAAGTTGTTTTGGGGCAACTTGGAATGTATCCAATAAACCAAGTCAAATGGGGCACAACCTATTGCCTTCTTCATAGTTACCCTATCTTCCCAGACTGCTAATCTCAGCTTAGAATCCCAAGCCCTTTTATTCTGATCTAGGATTCTTTTAATGATCTTCATCAAGCTTTTATTGCTTGATTCTGCCTGTCCATTTCCCTGTGGGTGGTATGGTGATGAATAAGAAATTTGGATGCCATGCTTCTCACAAAATTCTATGTATTCTTCATATCTAAAACACATTGCATTGTCTGATACAATCCTTTCTGGACATCCAAATCTAGTCAATATGTTGCTCATCAGGAAGTCAATTACCACTTTACTAGTGGCTTTCTTTGTTGGAATTGCTTCCACCCACTTTTTGAAATAATCAGTGGCCACCAATATCCATGAGTGACCTCAACTAGATTTACATGCTATCTCTCCTACAAAAATCTATACCCCACTACTGAAATGGAGCTTGTACTATAACTGGTTTTAGAGGCAAGTTACCAAAAAACTTTAACTTACTAGAGAAACGTTGACAAGCATCACATGTATTCACTAGTTGGTGTGCATCCTTAAAAATTGTAGGCCACCAAAATCCAGCCCTCATTATCTTATGTGCAGTTGTCTTAGCCATATAATGTCCACAAAATCCACAATGCATCTCACTCAGAAGTTCTTGTGCTTGATCTTGGTCAACACACTTCAGCATGACACCTTCTCCATTTCTCCACCAGAGCTTTCCATCTATGATAACATATTTGATATCATGTAACTTCAATGTTCTTTTCTCATTTTCACTCAAGTTGTTAGGACATTTCATTTTTTGCAAATAATATATCACATCTCTATACCATTCAAAATGCTCCATATCACATATGTGTGATCTATTTTCATCTTCTAGCAAATTTATCTGATTTGCTTCCAGATTGCTTTGGGCTATGAGCTTGGCCAATCCTTGTCCTCTCACCAGTTTGGTAATTTGGACCTCGATATTGAATTATTGGATCCTATTTATCCACCTACACCTTCTTCCTGACAATTCTTGTTGTGTGAAAATGTCCTTAACAACAACACTAGGTACATATGCAATTATAGTAGCTTCCATCAAATAAGGCCTAAAAGCTTTTATTTCTTTTACCGACGCATATGCCTATTTTTCATTTATATCATACTTAAGCTCTAGAACTTGTAGAGATTTTCTGAAAAAGGCTATAGGCTGTTCAAAACCTTTTGCATTCTTTTGCAACAACATAGCTGCAATTGTGTGGAAAGAAGCAAATGAGAAAATCTATAAAGGTTTGGAAAAATCAGGGGTTCTTAACACAAGATCCTCCTTTATTGCTTGCTTAATGGCTTGGAAGGCCTGCACATACTCCTTATCCCATTCAACTTTGGCTCCTTTCTTGAGCATCTTGGAAATAGGGTGAATTATCTCAGCAAAATTTGTCACAAACCTCCTCAAGAAATTTATTTTTCTAAAGAAAGATTGTATTCCTTTGACACTTCAGGGTTGTGGAACTTTATTAATTGCAATTACCCTCTCTAGATCAATTTTTACTCCATCCTTGGAAACTATATGTCCCAATAATTTTCCTTCTAGCACTCCAAACACACATTTCTTTGGAGTCAAAGAAATACCATACTCCAAGGCTCTAATGAATATCTTCTCCATATGCTCACACTGATCCTCTTCCATTTTAGAATATTTTGTCAAGTCATCTTGGTAGATCACCAAAAACAAGTTAATGAAATATTAGAACGCCATATCCATGGCTCTTTGAAAAGTAGCCCCTGCATTTGTTAGACCAAATGGCATTCTTACATAAACATATGTTCCCCATGGTGTGGTGAAAGTTATCTTAAACTGCTCAGACTCTTTGACCATAAGCTAGTTATAACCAGAAAGACCATCCATCATAGACATTAATTCACATCCTGTCACTCATTGCAACATGACTTCCATATTTGGTAATGGATATTTGTCTTTCAATGAAGACACATTCAAATTTATGAAATCTACACGTAACGTGATGTCTCCATTTTTCTTCCTTATTGGTACCAAGTTTGATACCTAGGATGAATGTCTTATTGGTTTGATGATTCCTGCATCCCTTAGTTTCATTAATTCTTCTTGCATTTTTGGGGCCAAGGTAGGATTAATAGGCCTTTTCTTTTGTCTAAAAGGCTTGGCATCATCACACAAAGGAATCTCATGTTGGAAAAGATCCTCCCTGTATGCCTTAAGGTCATCATAGGACCATGCAAACACATGCATAAACTTCCTTAATAAGTCAATTAGCATCCTTCTCACCTTTGGTGACATTTTCTTTCCAATATACACCTTCTCTTTGGGGATGCTTTTGTTCCAAGATTTATCTCTTCCAAGTCATTAGGATGAGAAATAGTATGATTAGCCTTTGTCTTATCCCAATTATCAAACACTCTTTCTAGTACAACTAGACCCTTTGGAATTGTGTTTGTCTTTAACTGAATGACCTCATTTCCAAATATAGTATCCTTACCATCAACATTTTCAACAAAAGCTCCAAAGTCCATTTCTTGATTCTCATATTCACCCACACAATTCAAAAATCTCAATATATCATCATCATTATCAAAAAATTTCCAATTTTTTATGTTATCAGGGATAGATGGCCTAGTTTGCACCTCAACCTTTGAAATTTCAGCATAAGTCATATCATTTGGTTTTAATGTAATGTTGGCTAATAGGTCTACCACTTTGTTTTGACCTCATTCCATCCATCCTATGCCAAATGCATCAAAGCTCTCCAATTCATCCCAAACAACATTCCTATATTGTTTCAACCTCTTGTTCTTTGATACAAACTTGGATCTAACTTGGGAGACCACAAGCTCAGAATCCCCAATTGCCTTGAGCTTCTTGATCCCATGTTTTTCAGCCAATCTCAACCCTAATAACAAGGCTTCATACTCCACATTATTTGTGCATTCAAATAACATAGTTAAAGAAAACCTGAATGTCTTTCCACTTGGTGATCGTAACAAGACACTTGCACTAGACCCTTCTTTTGAACTTGCACCATGAAAATACATAGTCTAGAAGTCATCAGATTCTGACAATTGTTTTATTTTTGTATCAATCAATGCAGTAGGCTTATCACAATTGCTAGGGAATTCCTCAACCCTAAATTCATCTATACCACTATCAATAAAACATGTCATATTCTCAATCAGGCCATGCTCAATCATATGAGGTACTTTTGATTCTCTTTCAATTTTTACATCCTTACCATCAATGGAGAAAGTAGCAAATGAAAAATCACATTGCATGTTACCCCCCATTGATGCACTCCATTTTCTTGACAAGAGCATTCCAAAATGAGGTGGGATGTCTGCAACTAATATGGTCATGACTAAATCCTTGTCAGGGTACTGAGTCAATTTATAAGGCAATGCTCTGATAGTTCCAATAATTGGCACTTATCTTGAATCCATAGCATAACATTTACCTTGAGCTGTATCTATTGTCAAGCCCATTTCCTCCATTATTTTGATTGGAATAACATTATTTGATGCCCCTAAATCTATCATACAGTTCCTTAAAGTTTTCCCATTTATATCCACACTTAAGAAAAAAGGGGTTATATTTTCAAGGCACATGTTAATAGAATTTCCTAAATACACAGGGGGAATTTGTGACACAATTCCCTCCACTTCCTTTTATTTCTCTTTGTCTTTCACTTCTTTACCATTTCCTTGTTTAGTCTTAATACCAGCAACATCTATGATCAAGGCTATTGTCTTTTCTTTGTGTTCATTTATTCTCATCATTTCTAGCAAAGGTATAGTTACTTTAACCTGAGAAAGAACATGAAACATATCCACAGATGTATATTTAGGAAAATTAGACATCATACCTTCATCATTTTCTTTTCTCTCTTGTTGAGTAATTTCTCCTAGCTTCTTTTGCTTCTTATCCTCTACAATAGGTTCAACTACCTTTGTAATCACCTTGGTCTTCACTAGTGATGAAGTCACACCTTCTTGAGGCTTTGGGGCTTCGTTCTTTTTTCCCAAACATTATCACTCTTAAGTTCTTTGACTTTTATAGCATCCTTTTTGTTGTCAACCTTAACACCTTTGTTTTTATCCTTTTTCTCTTTAATAAACAAGCCAATAGGTTTACCCTGCTCACCACCCATAGTACTATTTCTCAATTGAAGTGAACTTCTCATTGGAGCAGTCATTTCCTCAGTCAATCTTGCAATCTCTTCTTCTGATGGTCTCCTTAAGGACATTAAATCTTCAACCTGCTCCATATTGCAAGAATTATGATCAAAATCACCTTCCTCATCAGAAAATACCTGTTGATGATACATCTCACTTCTCTACCTCTGATTATCCACATCAGCTTCATGTATTTTATCATCAGAGGAACATTCTTCATCATCAATGTATGATCTAGCAATACAAACATCTACATCATCCTGCTCATATTCCGATGCCTGCTCATGAGCATCCTCATCTATTTCCTCAGCAACAAGAAATTGAGCAACACCATAGTAATTTTGATCATGTGGATGTTCACACACTTCACACCATGGTCTATCCGGTACTAGATTTACTGAATGCTTCTGCAAGGGGTTTAGCGTATGTTGATCATTTTTAGGCTTCTGGCTAGGCAAGATTGGTTTTCCATCTTTCCAATTTGTATTGTAAGGATAATTTTGTAATCTAGGCAGCCTATCATTTTTATTATAGGATTTCCTTTCATTTACTACACCCTTCTCTTGCTTGGCAACAATTTTCTTTATGTCTTTCAAAGTACTGTAAACCTTTTCCCACTTTTCATCATCTTTAGGTTTTGCAACCGAAACCTTCTCGGTCTTATTCTTAGGATTTTTTAAAAGTGTAGGTTCTTCTCTCCTACCATATTTCCCAAAAGCTCTTATGTTACTTTCAATATTTATAGCCACCCTAAATGCATCCCTCATAGTCTGAGGGTCTTTTTCTCTGAGGAGATATGCCATTTTAGCATCAAAAGCATTGAAATATGTAGTTAAACAAACATTTTCATCAAGCCTTAAAACCTTGAACAACTTATACATTGCTTTTTGAAATCTTAAATTAAACTCTATCACAGGCTCATTCAATGACTTCATGATGTTATTAAACTTATTTAGCATGAAACTTGCATTAGTTTTATCACCATACTGCTCCTTGAAACACTTTTCAAAATCATCCCATAAACCAATACTAGCATTAGATAGACCTCTATAACAATCCCTTGCATCCTCTACCAGATATTGTACAAACAATTTCATTACAACATCTTCATGTTCTACCTCATAATCATTTAACATATCCATGAAAGCTTTCAAGTGTTCCTCTGCTATCACAACATTATTTTCGGAAAACTTGCTCATCTTTTCTCTCAAGTTAGCAGGGATGGGATTTGTATAACCAAGGATGCCATCAAAGAATAATGGCCTATACCTTTCCAATTGTATAGGTTGTCATTGAAATAATCCTTCATTTTTTTGAGAATCATCACCAGACCCTAAATATTTTATCCTAGGACCATCCTAATTTGGATTTACAAACCTAGTTGCATGAGTCTTTAGGCCATAATTATTTATGATGGGATTTGGATTAATTTTAGGACCATACTTTAAGGAATCTTGGTGATTTGATGAGGTTGCAGCTTGTGTAGCCTCATCCATGTTTGACATCTTTAGGAAACTTATTTTTGTCTTCATTTCTGCATTTGCAGCCTCAATCTCTGTTCTCTCCAACTCTTCTGCTAGAGCTTCACTCTCCCTTTTAGCCTTTTCTAAGGTAGATTCTATTTGAAATGACACATGTGGCTGGAGATCTTTTTCAATGGAATGGTGAGTCACTTTCTCATTTATTTTAATCCCCTCAACCTTTTCCTTTCCTTTTTCCAAGGAAGGCTTAAGGTTTGTATTACTCAGTTGAGACTTAACATGATTTGAGGGCTTTGGGTCAGCAGGTTTGGGCTGGACATCAATGTGGTCTACTGGGTTTTCTTTAGACATGTGCTTTGTTTCCTTATTAGCAATCTTTTGAACAACCAAACCCTCAACACTTGGTTTAGGTTCTTCTTGGTTTAGGAACTTCATTGTTGCCAACTGTCTCGTCAACCTATCCCTTTCAATCACATCATTCCTCAGCTTTGCTTCCGTTTCTTTTTCTCTTTTCACCCTTAGCTCAACTTGCTCTTGGATTTCCCACTTCAAGGAATTAATGTCTCCAAAAACATCGTTACGGTCAAGAAAAGTCACATCAAAAATTGATGTATCATCTAGATCTATTAAATTGACCCCTTCCAATACATGTTCAGACAATAAAGGGTTTACATCATTTTTAGCAGCAGGAGGAGGCACATCACTGGTGCATTCTCTGTGATGGCTTCAACTTCTACTCCTACCTCTTCTCTTTTCACCATATTTGACACTAACAAGCCCTTTATTTTGACACGTCACATCTTCTTGAACCAGTGTATTAAATAATGAATCAAAAAATCCACCACTGTCTAACTCAGAATTTCTAGACACCTCTTCAAGATTCTCAGCCCATAGGGTGTAAAAGCTTATTCGTACCTTGGTGTATAGGGTTCTGTGACGTGGGAGCAGTAGTACTAGATTCTAGTATTTTTTTTATCCAGTCCTTCTTCTTCACTTTGGGAAGTTCACCTTCCAATTTCTATTCCAGATGATTCTTCATGAATGACCTGGTGTTCATTCTTCGTACTAGTTCACAAGTGTTTTCAACTTATAATAAACCTTTCACAATAAAATGCACACTAGTGCAGAGACATCAGAGTCTCCACCCAATTAGCTTGGAATACAAAATACCTAAAGACAGGTGGTGGAATATAAAAACCTTTGGAAACTCATACTAACAACACACAAACGTGCTTTACAACATAACTCTTAACACTTATGAAAATAGAAGAAGTCGACAAACCTAACACAAAATTTTAGGCTCAACCTTCAAATCATAGAAATACTATGAAAACTCTATGCTAAATGGAAAATCGACATACTGACAAGAAATACTAAAATTAGGTTCCCTAGTAGAATCGCCATTTTGTTGGTTCCATTTTTTACATTGTAACCAGGTTTTCCTTCTAATCTACCTATGGAATTTCCAATTCCAATCAAGGGCAGCTCAAAGCACCTGGACCAACTGACGAGGACTTTAAAAAAGCCTCTTACACTTCGGGCTCTGCAAGACCCAGGAGGGTAATCCCTTAATGTGTTTACAACCTCTACACCATTATTAAAAACAACATTAACAATAAAAAATAATCTAACTAAGTAGCTCAACACGATAAGATAATATCAAATAGAATTGGCTATTCATTGATAATATCAACTAGCTGGAGCATGAGATAACTACAACACAATCCATACCATAAGATAGTCATTAATTTGCAATTTGTAGCAATCTCTAGGCAGAGACAAACGAATATTGAATCATACGGATCTAATTACAACTTAGATCAGTTTCATTTATCCATTGGAGGAGTCAAATTCATAAGCATCTAAGGGTATATGACAGATTTAACACATAACATATGAAATCCTTGACGACATTGCATTGTAATCTCATCAATATGTATTCCAACTCAATACTACTTATCAAATCCTTATACATAACACATCTGCCTACAATCCCATTCAAGCATTTTAATTAATTCCTTGAATTAAAGCTAAAATAGAATCATACACATGACAATAGTGAGATGGATAAAACAACCCTTAGTTATTTTATTCAAAGTTCAGATATGCTTGTACAATGGAGAGACATGAGCTTGAATTTATCATTTCAACTCAAATGCTAGTATTGTTATACAACATTAAATCCCCATAAACTCAAAACCTAAATTGAATTTCTCTCTGAAACCATCGGACATTAAAATTTGCTCTGCAACTTCACCTAGACTCAACCAAAAATTATCTAACTTGCTAACCTGTACTCCTGGCCTTGAAATCCTTCTTATAGAAAATGAAGGAGCAAACAAGCATCAGGCCAGAAAGTACACATGTCACCAGCCAATTAGCACACCTGGTGATATTCCAAAATTTGTTACAACAGCCATCACCCTGGAGAATATTCTCGTTCATCATGTCAGCTGAGGAAAGTTGATGCAACAACAAAAACCACAAGAAACCTATGCCGAGACTGCCATCAAAGAAAACTGGAAACCGTTGTAACCGCAACATCCCATTTACCACCCATTAGCAATCCATTCTTTTATTATTCCTCAATCAAATATTTAGTTACCCATTTCTGGTATTCTTCATCACTCGGGTAGTTAAAATTAATTACCTCATTCACCTTGGTGCTATAAGGTGTGTATTTTACTGCTACCTGATTTGCATCCCTTTCAAAAGATTCCAAAAATGAGCTGGTACTAATAATATTATCCATACAACTCACCAACAAATCATAATCTGAGTCATCAAAAATTAATTTAATTTGATCATTGATGACCTCACTTGCTTGATCCTACCATTGTTGGAGTGACTTGATTTTCCCCTACTCATCAATTATATTAGGTAACAATGTGTTACCCCAATCATTGAAATTCTTCACCAATTCCCTAATCTTCCTACTCAAATCATCTGTTAGGGTCTGAAAACCATGCAATGACTTAACTAATACTTGAGTAGGCTTTAATGATTGGGGCCTATTATTTGTGTCAAACCTTGAGGCCTTATACATGACATCCAAATCACTAGCCCTAGGGATCCAATTTTCAATCAATGGTATCACTACCTCCTAATCCCTATCCATATTCTTTATTGCATCTAACAACAAATAATATAAAGAATGTATAGATAGGAATTTATTATCAACCTTTTCATTTAAATGTCTTAAGACAGTCATAAAAATATCCTTTTGCTTTGAAAGATATCCCTCCTCACTTACCCTCAAAAATGCCTGTAATTCATCAATTCTTTGCATGAGTTGCTTCTTCGTAGGATCAATAGAGCACTCTGTTTCTTCATCAATTTATTCTAAAGGAGGGGTGTAGGAAGGATTCTGACTGGGAGACCCTGGTGTGGAAACAATTGGAGAAGCAGGAGGCACTAACCCTACTATGGAAGGTAATGTACTGGTCCCTAGAGCACTTGATGTCTCCCCAAACTGTATATACCTAAACATTTTAACCCCAGTCTGCAACTCAACATTCTTCTGCTACATCTTGTTGTATACCTCAATCAAAAGGTTATACTTCTCCATTAGGCTCTTCTTTTCAGCTTCCTCCCTTTCAGCAGTCTTTTGGCCCAATTTAGCCACATTCATAATCAAATTAGTGGCCTCGGTGGTTGACATATCTAAAACTCTCTTTATTATTAATCCTCCTCTAAAATTTAGATTAATATCTATAACATTTTGTTTTATCCCTTGTGGGGCCACTGACCAAATTGCCAAGGTTCCATACTCTTCACTGAAAGCAGAGTCTTGAAGTGCTTCCTTGACTTCTTCTTTAGAGTCTTGCAAGGGATTCTTGGACTTCAAAATAGTATTAAATGCTAGAGCATCTACAATGTTGCATTCAGGGAGAATCAATACACCAACTTGACTCACTAGTTTCCTTCCTTCTTTAGGAGTGATATTCTTGAATTCTTCCATTGGTTCAGCTTTTACCTCCTCATCATTCTCCTAGTTTGAATTGTTAGGCCTTAGTTCTATTCTCTTCTTACATTTATCTTGATATTCTTCAAATTTCATCCTCCATACCAATTGCAAGAATACATGAGTTTTTACAAATGTATTTTCATCTAGAAACTCCTTGCATGCTTCCATTCTTGCATCTTGTAAACTTTTACCTTTCATATCTAAATCAGATAAAACCAATTCAGCTGGTCTAGGAGGGGAAGGCATACCAACCTGCATGTCATGATTAGTAACAATAATTTCATCCATCAAATTCTCCTATGGTTGATCAATTCTTTGCCTCTTAGGGCTTGGCTCAGATGGTGGTGATGAGGGACTGTCTTCTGGTGATGATTCTAAATCAATGATTTTGATTGCCCCAAGCACTTTGAATTTTGGACCTGGTTGTGAAGGAAACTTCATTATTTGCTTTCCTTTTTTGTCCACTTCTTCTTCATCACTACTATCATCCTTTTTCCTCCTGTAGATGGACCACCTTTATGTAGGCTATTATGTTGGCCTTGTTTCAATTGTCCTGGCACCATGTTCCTATACACCCAAACTCAGTTCTAAGTTTATCCTTTTAGTCCTCAATGTGCCCATAATTTCCTTGAAGTTCTCCATTAGAAAGTCAATTTTATTATGGTATGGGTTCAACTCCAACAATGTATTATACTTTGGATCCATTTTGTGCACAATATCTAATAGCTTATCATAAGCTATCCATTTCTCCTTGCTCAACTCTTGCTTATTTAGGTTGAATTCATTTCTAATTAAATCCTCAGGAAAGTTGAAATCATGCATAAACATGCTAACCTTTCTTCTTTTTCTGAAAAGAGCAAAGAAACCTTCAGGATCATGTTGTCGCTTCAGACCACACCTCAAATGGTAATCATCAAATGATTTCTGAAAATGCATCTAGCCTCCCTTTGTAAAGGAAAAATCAAACACCACTATATAATCAGGGAAAAATGTTCCCTTACCCCTTCCAATGAGGTTGTCCTCGTGAATACAACCTATTTGCCACATAACTTCTACAAACCCCACTCTTGGTGGAACATTGTATTCCAGTATATGAGGGGCTCCCTGAAAACCATATACCCTCAAAATAGTGTTGCTTGGGTATGGGATAATGTCACCCCAGTTATGGCAGACTTTTAATTTTGGCTTCCTCCGCTTTGGCTTGAGGAAATCATGTAATTCCTCAGGGATCCTAGGTACATTCACCATCAATCTAGGCCTCAATCTGGAAGCAAAGCAATTATCAAATTGCACATAACTTGTACTTTCCTTATTGCAAGATAAATCTAGAGCCCATATCTGTACTGGAAATCTTTCTCCATCAACCGATTAACTTAATTTCATCCTTTCAGAGAAGAAATCAGCATTCTTGAACAAGAACATATGCATCAGCATAGAGTACCAAAAGAATTGAGTTATGGTATCATTTTTTTGCAACTTTGACAACCCTTCATGTATCCTCTCAGCCAAGAAAGAAGCAAATTCATATGTTACAGAGAAGTTAGGGTGTTGTATTTGCACCCACATGAACATGTATGCAATGGGTATCACCGCACCAGGACTGAAACCCAAAATTTGACACAATGAATATAAAGTGGCCAAGAAATGATTTACAAAGCAATTTAACCTAAAAGGTTCTTGGTCACTAGGGCTGATATGAAATCTTGAACCTCCTGCCCTAGCTAGATGAGGTGGAAGAAACTTAGCTCTAAAAAGAGACTTCAACTTTGCATATTCCTGCTTCATTTCCTCAAGATAGATAGGAACCAAGTCTTCACTCGGTTCACTCACGTCAAAAAAAAATTGGATATCATCTTTGTTAATGCTTAATAAAACCCTTCCATCATTATCCCTAATTACCCATGTGACAAGGTCAAATCTTGTGGCCACTACCCTAAGCAGGTCTACATCAGGGAACACATTTGGTACCACCAGCTTTCCCAAATCATACATCCAACCATTTGAAAAGGGGTGAGAAAAATTCCTCTGTCCATACCACAATCTAAACATTTCCAAGCCTATGAGAGGAACCCTAGCATCGACAATGTTAGATCAATTATATACTAACCCTTCCCCCAGGATTTTCCCTTGCATTAGGACCAATTCCTTCTTCCTATCATTTTTTGACAAGGGAAATTGATCTAGGAAATCATTGTACAGGTTTCTTCTTAAATAATCAACTTGGCCAGAATACTGCTTGGGTGGTGCCATCTTGAAAAAACTAGGGCCTCTTTACAATGTTATACTTCAAATAGCTAGGACTAACTAGAGAGAAAATTACAAAACAAAACACTGTAATTTCTCACAACTCTAATTAAACTATAGCCCTAACACATTTATCAACAAGCTCAATGACAAGTACATAAAATATTTTCCCAAATTCAAGTGCAGAATGACCAGAAGAAAGAAATTAACTCACAGCTTTGTTTGTAGAAGTCCCAAATTCTTGTTGCAATGATTCACAACTTCGCTTTCGGCTATTAAATTACTCCGCAAAATACTTGAATGCTTTGTAATACAAATAAAGCAAGAGAATTGATTTTATTTCGATCAAATCGTGCCAATAAGTGTCTCATCTGCCATTAAAGCTCACTCGTGCGCTGTGTGAATGACTCCAACCATATTTGATGCAGATATAAATTTGAGTTTTCGATCTTTCAATTAGATCAAATCATCGAATGACTTCCTTCAAAACAAGCTGACACAATCTCCAACGCGGCAATAAGGGGCCCACCATACCATACACTACAAAAGAAGTCCATGTGGCGGTTGCGTGTGATATCGGGATCAGTAAAGATCTTGCAACTTTGGATCACATGATGGCAGGCAACTGTAGATCGTGAGCATCAGTGATCTTGTTCATTCAACATAGTCACCAGCCTTATCATTAACCATCAAGTAACTTTCCCACCTAGATTCTAATAGATCCGTTGATTTAAAACATGTGCATCATAAGAACACTCTAGTAACCCACCTTCTAATGTATTAAGGTCAGATAGTATTTCCTTTATTCTTTTGGCTTCATTAGATGAGACATGTGGCGCCCGCCCATGATATCATAATCAGTAAAGACCTTGCAATTTTGGATCACGCAATGGCAGGCAACTGTTGATATCTAACAATAATTGATCAACGACACACCATCTCCTTTGGCTAGGCCAAAAAGGACATGTGGAACCCTCCCGTGATATCGTGATCAACCAAAGCATTGTGGTGGGGCCATCATAGGATGGTAGGAAATGACTGAGATCAGATGACAGTTGATCAACGGTCACACGAATTTGATCCTTCTGTAAAACAAAACATTTATTAAGAGGACAATGGGACATCACTAGGCAGATGGTAAACAACGACATAAGTTGTTTTTCAACAATGAAACATAGGGCTAACCAGAACTTAGGAAAATGAAAAATCCCGTGGAGGAAAAATAAAATAAAACAAAGGGACTCGGCCTAGACGAACCGATATGGCATAAGTAATTTTAAAACCCTTCTAAAAGGTAACAACGAAAAAGATCCCAACCAAGGCATAAAATAAAAAAAGGGTTTTACATGAAAATAAGGCTAAAACCCCCAACCCAGGGAAAATTTCGACACCATGAGAGACCAATAACACTAGGCAGGGCATGAGCGAAACACAAGCAGCAAAAATTAATGAAGTTCCATCATCTCCAATGCAAGGTGTGACCACCAAAATTGTACTCCCTTCTTGGAGATAGTACAATCCTTGGTCTAATTTGGACCTATCTTGGGTACCCTTGCATTAATTATGATTTAAATCATCATTTAAAAGTCCCTAGGACCCATTATTTTGGATCTTGAGGCTCATTTCACCTAAAAATCCTATAAAATCATTCAAAACGAAAAAAAATCCAAAAACCCACCTCAAAAAGCGAAAATGGGACTCATTCTCCACCTTGGGTGAATGAGTCCCCTTAGGTAGAACCCATTCACCAAGTGTGGTGAATGAGTCCTATTTGAGGTGTTTTTCAAATTTGAGTAGGAATTTATCAATTTAATTTATTTTTTTGGTGGATGTTGGCCTTTGAGATCTAAATAACGGCTAATTAGGTGTTGATTCCTACAAAAGCAAGCTTCTAAGTCATTTTTATCATAGATAAGCACTTCAAGCAAGCATTTTCAAGCATTAAGCATCAAGAATCTTCAAGAAAATATTTCGCAAGAGTATTCTCATTTAAAGAGCATGTAAAGTTGAAGCATTGGAGCAACATCAAAGCATTTTTGCAGGTCTTCAAGCTCACTTTCAATAAAGATCTAGCATTTTCAAGGGTTGATCATGGATGCCTATGGTGAATCTTGATGGATTCAAGGTTGGGGAGATGCAATTAACCATTAATCCAAGCTTAAAGACTTGTTTCCTAAGTGATTCAATCTTCCATTATAATTTTATATCTAGCCTAAGGAATGCATATGAATAGTTAGAGCTCATTCGGGGTGATTGAGGATCATCAAAAGTGAGTCATTCATCTCTACATTTCCATCATTGCATCATATTCTTGCACATTAGAATAGGATTGCATCATATTTTAGATTTCTTAGTCTTAGACACACTTAAGGATAGGGTTTTCATGCACATTTCTTTATTCTTATCAAGGTTTAATTACCAAACTAGGGGTTTGACCAAGGAAAACCCCCATTAGCAAATAAATTAAAATTCTATTTGGAAAGTTTATTTTGTAGGTTTGGATCTAGAACTCATATTTGAAGGAAAGGGTAGGTGTTGAAGTATAGATCACAACTTTCAATTTCTAAAAAATTAGAATAGGACTAATTCGCCAATATTGGCAAATGAGTCCCACTGTAGCTATTTTCCAAATATGTTTGTAGATTTTATTACCTTTTTCCAAAAATAGATTCCCATACAGAAACCCTAATCTGGGATTGATTCGTCCAGATTAGTAAATGAGTCCCAGTTGGTCAAAAAATCAAAATTTCCAAAATTTCAGAGTTATTTCCAGTCATTTCAAGGTTTCCAGGTGCACATCATTCCCACTTTCTTCTTTCTATTCTATTTTGCTCACATTTTTAAGGAATTTTCTAAGTCATTGCATTAAATTAGGGTTTTATTTTACATCTTACATTTCATTATCTTTTCCAAATTTAACTTGGTGGTGAACTCCTCATTAGTTATCATTGAGTCTCTAGGACTGCCCTATTGCAATATTTTAATCTCCTTTGCATTGAGATCTCTAGGGTTATCCTTGAGTGGAGTCTCTTTGAAATACGGTGTGAATACATCATAGCTTAACCCATCAAATCCAATTCGCCCCCATTTTAAGAGGTTCCATTTTGGTGAACCCAGTGTGAGGACATCCTTGTTTTTATTTGGAGTGCATTTACATCCTAGATTTAGCTTGCATTAAAATTGCATTAGGTTTTGCATTGGTTAATTTGCATTCTAGGGTTTTAATTTTTGCACTAGTGAAAGCTCATTTAGCTTTCATTTTTGTACTTAATTTCATTAAAAATTATTGAAAAAATACATTTGCATCTTAGACCTGCATCATACAACATAGAAGACATAAAAAGAAATTAAAAAAATGTTGAAAATTTGGAAAAACCCCCTACTGGGTCTCATTTGCCACCTTGGGTGAATCAGTCCCAATGTAAAATTTGAATTGTTGTTTCTAGAGTTGAATTTCTACTTCTGAAGCTTTTTTTTGCTCTCATTACTTTTTTGTTTCAATTTAGTTGCTTTCTGTTATACTGCAATCATTGGAAATATCATCATTTACATTCATGAAAATTGTGGATAGAACAAGCTTTTTGCAATTTTCATTTTTAGCATTTAGATTAGACTACATTAGACATAGATCAGAAATAAAACCCAAAAACATTAAACTTAAACAAGCGGGTATGTGTAGGATCATCATGGAAAAAATAGGCCCTTAAGTGGCAAAAAATTTAGAAAAATTAGAGTTAGGCAACTTGACGTAAAAATTTGAATAAGTTATCTATATTATTTAAAAAATATGTAAGAATATAACATGTAGAAAATTGAATGTAGTTTCTAAAATACTAGGTTTATTTAAAAAAAAAATCTATTTGGTGAAAATTTAAAATTTCAATGCAATAGTACTTAAATTTCAAGGAAAAAATAAGAAGTAGGTGTCCGTCTTACCACCCTAACCACAATAAAATGATAATATTTTTTATAAGATTTTAGATATAAGTAGAGGATTCATGTCCGATGTGATGCATATTTTTTTGTAATTTTTTTCCAAGTAAATAATTAATTATGAAATTTTTATTACAACTTTTAAAAATATAAAGCTCTTATGTTTGACCACCTTAACTTGGTCAAAACTTCATGAAATTCTTTTTTTTTTAATCCCATAATATGAAGCATAGAATGTGACATGTTTTGGATTAAAAATGTGATCTGTTTGAAAGCTATAGATGTTTTTCAATCAACCTATCAATTAGGACTTTAGTCATAATTCAAATAGAAAATGAATAATAATTATTTATTAAATTCAAAGTAAAGCATAATTTATATTGGTGGAAAGCTGAGAATCTCCTTTAAAAATCATTTTTCGTTTCATCAATTTTGGATAAAAAGAAGGTTGTCAGCCACATGGGCCATCATATCACTTACATATTGCCACTTTTTGGCCCATCATGATCCTACACATACCCAAGCATAGATGTATAGTTACGAGCCTTTTAAAACCATTCGTTAGCTTAAAATTCAAGCATTTTAGTCATGATGACTTTGATATGTTAGATGAAGCCCTTGAGGACTTCACCTTGCAAGGTTCATCCACTAAGGCCTGCTCAAACAAAGCTAAACAAAGAGAAATTCAACTTATTAACAAGCCCAAGCCTTTTAGTAGAGATGAATTTGATATGTTAGATGAAGCCCTTGATGACTTCCTCTCACAAGGTTCATCCACTAAGGCTTGTTATGAGAAACCAAAACCAAGAGAAGTCAACATGATTCAACCTCAACTCATCCTTTACCCACCTTCCAATAAACCGTAATCTACAAGCAAGCTTGAGTGTATCCTTTATCTGCCTAAGAATAATGTATTGTAGTAGCTGATTCATAATACCATTTCTCATACATATAACATTAGGAATAATCCGCAACCACAACAACCAACCTTGACAACCTTACCTTTTCCTAATCACATATTTCCTAGTGCCCCTCATTTATCTTCGCATAGTGGGAAGGAGTATGATGTTTTTGAACAACTTAAAAATATTCTTGCAAAATATCCCTATGGGACCTAATTCAAAATTCCCATAACTATCATGCTATGCTTCAAATTGGCTTACAACAAGTAGTGGTCCCTCCTAGTATGAATGCAAATAATGTGGAAGCTCTAATACAAGGAATAAATATAGTAAATGTAGGCATTACCTTTCACCAAAATAATCTCCCTCCTTTGGAGGTCAAAAAGAGACATGATGCCTTCATGATAATAGCTCAATTCAATAGAATGGACATACAGAGAACCCTTGTTGATAATGGATCAACCATTAATGTGTGCAGTGTGAAACTCTTAGATTGTGAGTAGACAAATCAAAGATGGAACCTAACTCTTTATAAATTCAAGGATTTGAAAGTGTAGGAACACAACTGCTTAGTGTGATTACTTTTCCTATTATAGTCAACAAGGCTACCTTACAAAATCCTATTCATGTTATGCCTCATGATCTTTCATACAATCTTCTTTTTGGAAGACCATGGATTCATGAGATGCATGTGGCGCCTTCGACTCTTCACTATATTATGAAATATGTATATGACAATAGAGTATACCAAGTTGAAAAATGAACAACAAGTCCTCTAAGCACATTAATTCCAACATCCAACATAGAACCTTTAAAAGAAGACAAATAAGAAATGGAAATAGTGTCAAAATTATTGGATGATGATTGGGGTTTCTTGGAGTTCACACCCTCATTTATGGGAGAGTACATAATAACAAGAAAAGAAGATGACAAACAAAAGAAACAAATGGTCATGTCAACTTAGAATTTGGAAGAAACTTCACAACCATCTACCTCATCCACTTTGGAAGAAAATACAAGTTACACAACTAACTTTGATGAGATTGATTATCAACAACCACCAAACCTAAAAGAAATGGAAAAAAATTATGGGAGAGGTTATGATCTTGTGAAACAACTGGGTTACAATTGCAAAGGTTACAAAAAGAAAGAACAAGGCATTAGGGTTCCTATAGAGCCTAACACAGAAGAGAAAAATTCTAGTTTGGGATATTGTCCTTCTAAGATTACACAAGCATCAAAGAGACCATCGTTAAACATAAGCACTATCATGTGCAAACAAAAAAATCAAACTCACTATGAAGCATCCCGAATTTCTTGATATGGATGTAACACCATCATGGGAGTACTTTGAAGATGATGAATCCTTGAAACAAAGGCTAGGAGTTTATGATAAACCATCTACTCCTCACAAGAAAAAGGTTACATGTGTTATGATAAACACCAACAAAAAGATGGAGACAATGAGAGTGGTGAGATAAACATGAACAATGAAGAATACAATCCTAAATTTCCATGATCAAACACACTTCCTTTAGGAGATACAATGGATATAGCAATGGACATAAATGATAAAGAGGTCATTAAAATAGGACATTGCCTTGATGATGGAGAACAAGAGGACATTGTAACCTTGCTTCATGAATTTCTTGAACTTTTTGCTTGGACTTATTCAGACATACCAGGAATTGACCCTAATATTGTAACACACAACATAGTCCTTGCTAAAAATGCTAAGCTTCACAGTTAGAAGATTCAAAAAATGAACCCTAAAATAGCCTTGATAGTTAAGGATGAAATTGAAAAACTCCTTGACACTGGTTTCATATGACATATAGATTATTCTCCTTGGATCTCAAACATTGTTGCCATTGCAAAACCTGACAATCATATTAGGATGTGCAAAGATTTTCGTGATCTAAATAAAGCATTTTTAAAAGATGAATTTCCCCTTCCTAATATTAACATGATAGTAGATTCAATTACAAGAAATGCCTTGTTGTCATTCATGGATGGATTTTCTAGATACAATCAAATCTTTATCAAACCTCAAGATTAGTACAAAACAACATTTACAATAGTTTGGGGGGTGTTTTGTTGGGTTATGATGCCTTTTGGATTAAATAATGTGGGAACTACTTATCAATGAGCAATGAAATTAATATTTCATGATTACATACATAACATTTTGGAAGACTATGTTGATGACATCCTAGCCAAATCTTTAATAAGACAAGACAATGTGAATGTCCTTCAAAAAATCTTTGGGAGAATGTGAAAATACAACATGAGACTAAATCTGAAAAGGTGTGTCTTTGGTGTAGATAGTGGGAAACTTCTAATTATTATCATATCTCACAAAGGCATCGAGGTGGACACAAAGAAGATTGATTCTATAACCAAAATTCCACCTCCTAGGAACATCTCTCAACTACGCACATTACAAGGAAGAATTCAAGTCATCTGTCCTTTTGGTGCATTTCTAGCTAATCGACCTTTACTATTTACACATCTCCTTAAAAAGGATGTGAAATTTGATTGTAATGAGTATTGTAAATAGGATTTTGAGTGTTTGAAGGAATATCTTGCAACTCCACATATTTTACAACCCACTACATGCAAAAGAAAACATTCATCCTCTACATAACTACATCAACCCATTCTCTCACAACATTATTGGCTCAACAAGAGGAAAATGGTAAAGAGAATCCTATTTATTACATTAGCCACACTTTGATTGATTTTGAGAAATGACATACAACAACAGAAAACCAATGCTTGGCTCTTTTATTTGCTACCGATAAGTTGCATCATTATTTATTGACTGCATAAATATATGTGATGACAAAATATGACCCTCTCAAATATATTTTTAATAAAGAAGACCCATCAAGAAATCTAGCTAAATCAGTTATGTTGTTGATTGAGTTTGACCTTAAGTTTATTTCATAAAAATGAGTTAAAGGTCAAGCCTTGACCTACTGCTTGGATGACACTCCTTCTCTTCTGGCATTGCCTAACAAAGACTATTTTCCCAACAATAGTGTGTTGACAATCAAATCTAAAACATTGGAAGCTTACTTTGATGGATCTAAGTGTAGAACAGGATCCGACATTGGGGTTATAATAATTCCACTCGCATAAAATCCTATTCCTTTGTCATATCGATTAAATTTCCTATGTATAAACAACACTTCTGAGCATGAACCATTGCTTTCCATATTGTGTGCCACTTTAATCTGTAAGGAAAGCTAGATGTGGAAGCAACTCTCCTAACATCAAAACCTCAAGGAAGAATGCAGAGACACTTTTAAATTTTTACAATTATAGTCCAATTAAGATGCACATGAAAGAGATAACAAAAATAAAGAATTAGACATACACATATGAACACTAGATTTATGTGGGAAAACCCTTATGGGAGAAAAACCCACCACACCAAGAGAAGTCACTTTGTATTACATTCATAAAGATTACATACAGAGATCTGACTTATCTTTCTGATGTTATTTTACAGCAACATTCACTATGATCAACCTCGTACAGAACTTTCACATTACAATCTTCTCATAATCGAATCCATCCACTGATCATACAACCACAATATCAATCTGTTGAACCATTCATCATCTACAACTTCAGAGTATATCCATGTCGCCCTTGTTTGTCAAGCTTCCTCTCAGTAATGACCGCTATAATCCAACTGCTAGCGGTTCCCATTCAGCTTCTGTGATTGGTTGAATACAAGCCACATAGGATAGTCTTCACTTGACCAAAGACATTCACCTTGTGTTGGCATGTCGGTGAGACACTAAGCGTGTCTTCTTGATGCCACGAAGTCAACATTCGATATCACCAAGAGTCCATACTATCGGCAAGATGTTACACCGAGTCGAGAGAGCTATTGCTAAGAATTTTCCATTGCTGAGAGATCATACAGAGACTTTATGTTATACTGAAACATTCAACAGTCGGCAAGACTTACCACTTTCACCAAGAGATCATACCGAGGTTCAAAAGTTACTTCGAAGTGCTCATCTATCGCCAAGACTTATCACTATCGCTGAGACATTACTCCAAAGCCTTAAGTCATATTGAGCACCAAACAACAATTGTGAAGACATCTCTCCATCGCTAGGAGTTCTTAGCGAACCCTTAGTGTTACCGCGATGCCTCCAAATGAATACCTATCGGTGAGACATCTCCATATCGACAAGAATTCATACCGAAGCATATGAGTTACTTTGAAGACCACATGTGTAACACCTTGTAGGTGAGATATACAATCTCGATAAGACTTCATACCAAGATAAGCCTTTCGTCCAAGGGTCTCCCCCACACCACTTGTCACCCAGAGTCTCCCTGATATACAATAGAAGTGGCCTATCGGATAGAGATCACCACTCGGCATAGGGTTATAGTGATTGCCACAAGTCACAGCTATAGGTGCACTCGGCAAGATGGAAACAAGGTCTTATCGACTAGAACTGTTCAACAAAGTTTCAACTGCTAGTCGGCCAGACACAAAGAATGTCACACTAACTTGTCTCTCTTAGAGGTTTCAGTATGTGGGATTGAGGCATATATCTCCAACCATCTCCCACTTGATGAAGATCACACAAGCACCTCCAAAGCACAATCAAACTAGTCAAAATCATGGGCACTAAGGCTCATCGAACTGGCACACCACCTGAACTTGTATGTGCTCGCTGGCTTCATCAATGCATCTACAACATTCTCCAAAGTATCAATTTTTTCCAAAATTACCTTTCCATCATCCACCATATCTCATACAAAATGGTACTATACATCTATATATTTCATCCTGGCATGGAAAGTAGGATTCTTTGCTAGACAAATTGCACTTTGACTATGACAGAAATCAGTTATTTTCCCTACATCAAAACCAATGTTAGGAAACAAATGTTTTAACCAAACTACTTCTTTACAAGCATGTGTAGCTGCCATGTATTCAACCTCCATAGTGGACAAAGCAACTATAGCCTGCTGCTTACTCATCCAACTCACTGCACCACCATTCAACATGAAATTATATCCACTAGTGGACCTCTTGCTATCAATGTCCCCTGCCCAATTAGAATCCACATAGCCTTGAATACTGAGAGTCCTCTATGATTCAACCAAGTTCCCATGGTAACACAAAGCAAACTCTGAAGTGCCCTTCAAATATCTGAAAACTCTCTTTATAGCATCCCAGTGTGTCCTTCCAGGATTAGCTATAAACCAAATAAGAACTCCCACTGCTTGAGCAATTCCTAGCCTTGTACAGACCATTGCATACTTAAGACTGCCAACTGCACTAGCATAGGGTACACTAGTCATGTCCTCCATTTCAGTAGGACATTTTGGACAATCTTCAACAGATAACTTTGTTCCCTACAAGACTGGAACAACTAGCTGCTTGCAATCATTCATGCAAAATCTCTCTAGAACAGTCTTGATATACTTACTCTGACTGAGCCAAAGTTTTCTACTATTCCTATCCTGAGTTATCTCCATCCCCACAATATACTTTGATGCACCATGATCTTTCATTTCAAACTTAGCAGAAAACTGAGACTTAAGATCAGAAATCATCAACTTACTATTGCCTATGAACAACATATCATCAACATAGAGAGCAATAATAAGAACTTGATCACTTTCAGCTTTGTAATACACACAATGATCAGATTTTGATCTTACAAATCCCAAAGAAAATACAAAAGTATCAAAATTTTGGTACCACATTCTAGGAGACTGCTTCAACCCATACAGAGACTTTTTTAACTTGCAAACTAGTTTCTCTTTACCTTTCTCCACAAAGTGCTCAGGTTGGGACATATAAATTTCTTCTTCAAGATCACCATGAAGAAATTTTGTCTTCACATCCATCTATTCAACTTGTAAGTCATATGCTGCTACAAGTGACAAAAGAAATTGGATAGATGTCAGCTTAGCTACAGGAGAAAAAATTTCCCCATAATCGATTCCCTCTACCTGGGAATAACCTTTCACAAACCAACCTCGCCTTGCATTTTTCCACACTGCCATCCAAACCTATTTTCTTTTTAAATACCCATTTGCAGCCAACAACCTTTATGCCTTTAAGAAAGGGCACCAAAATCCAAGTATCATTCTTTTCTAATGATGCCATTTCTTCATTCATGGCTTCCAACCAAGAGTTTGAATCAGACATTCTAAATGCCTCTTTCACAGTCCTAGGCTCATTAGTGTTAGAAATTAAATCATAGGCACAAGTAGAATCTATCAAAGATAACCCATACCTATCAGGTTCCTTTCTTTCATGAGTTGACCTCCTCACCTGCTGAGGTTGAGGTTCTTCTTCTTCTTTAGAACTTTCAGAACTACTTGAGCTCTCCTCAGTTTCAAGTACATTTTTAATTTTCAATTCCTCTTTATTTGGTGTAGGAGGAATTTCAACTACATCCTTATTGTTTTCTAACTTTGTCTCTGATTGTAGATCCAAGGTTGAAGGCTTCAACTCATGAAAGATTACACTTCTGTTGTATACAACCTTCTCTATATCAGGATTCCAAAGCTTGTATCCTTTTATGCCAACACTATAGCCAAGAAAAATACATTTAACAACCTTGTTCTCCAACTTAGATCTTTTCTCATATGGCACATGAGCATATTCCTCACAGCCAAAAACATGAATATGAATTAAAGAGGGCTTCTTACTAGACCATGCTTCCAAAGGTGTTTCTCAACAAGAGCATAATTTGGAGAACGATTTATCAAGTAACATGTTGTAGCAACTGCCTCAGCCCAGAACTTCTCCTCCAAGCCAACACTACTCAGCATACTTCATGCTCTCTCCATCACTATCCTATTGAACCTTTCTACAACTCAATTTTGTTGTGGAGTATAAGGTGTAGTCTTATGTCTTTTAATCCCATGGTCTTTACAATACCTCTCGAAATCATTAGAAAAAAATTCACCACCATTATCAGTCTTTAAACATTTTATTTTTCTTCCAAACTGATTTTCTACAAGGTTCTTAAATTCCTTAAACCGACTGAACACTTTTGATTTAATTTTCAAGAAATAAACAAATTTTCTTCTCGAATAATCATCAATGAATGATACATAGTACCTTGACTTAGACAAAGAAGGAACATTCACTGGACCAAAACATTAGAATGAATATAATCTAGCAAACCAAAAGATTTGTGAGGACTGGAGTAAAATGAAACACGGTGTTGTTTTCCATATAGACAATGTTCATAGAATTCAAATTCAAGGTTGCAATCTTCAAGCCCCTCAACAAATTTTTTATTCTTCAAGGTTTTTAAACCTTTCTCTCTAATGTGGCCTAGCCTATGATGCTAGAGCATAGTCTTTTCTACTGCAAGTTTAACTTCCATAGAGTTTACACAATTAGGAACATTTCCCTCTTTTCCTCCATGAGTAGCTTTTTGTGACTTTACAAAGACATTGTTGCATTGAACAACATGTGCATCCAGATTATACAAGGTACCAATACGAGCACCCCTTGCTAGCACCATTGAGCCTCTAGTCATCTTGCAACCATTTCCAGAGAACGTGACTTGCACTCCAATATCATTCAGCTTACTAATAGAAAGTAAGTTTCGATCCAGACCTGGTATATGCATTACATCATTAATTCCCTTCACTCTTCCATCAGGGAATTGAATTATGACTCTTCCACAGCCAACAATTTCCAAAGTTGAATCACTCGCCAAATACACCTTTCCACCATCATACTTTTCATACTTCATGAACCAGTCTCTATGAGATGTCATGTGGAAAGATGCTCTAGAATCAATCAGCTAGACATCATCTGATGCCTATGTAGCCAAGGCTACAATGAAGGCATCTACATCACTCTGAGAAGAATCATTGTTAGAAGAATACTTCTTCCTCTTCTTCTTCTCCTCTTTAAAATCCTTTCGGACATGAGCAGGTTGCCCACAGTTCCAACACTTCACCTTGGACTTCTTGCTAGGAGACTTTGATCTCCCCTCTGATTTTGATTTTGATTTCTTGTCCTTCTTCTTACCTTTATCTTTCGATCTTCCTCTAACAACAAGGGCCTCCTTCACCATCTCAGAAGATTTCCTTCTCATCTCTTTTGATAACAAAGAAGCAACAACATCTTCCATCTTGAAACTAGATGTTGTACTCCCAATAGCCATCAATAGATGATCCCATGAATCTGGCAAAGAACACAATATCAGCATACAATGATCCTCTTCATCAATCTTCACACCAACAGATGTTAACTATCCAATAAAGATGTTGAATGTGTTCAAATGATTAGCAACAGACCCTCCTTCCTGCATTCTCAAAGTGTACAACTTCTTCCTCAGAAACAATTTATTCACTAAGTATTTCCCCAGATAAATAGATGCCAATCTCTTCCACAAGGAAGATGCAGTCTTCTCTTCATGCACATTGAGAAGAACAAAATCTACCAAACAGAGCCTTATTAGCCCCTTAGACTTTCTATCTGCAAGGTACCAATATTTTTGCTTCATTCCTGTAGGCTTCACTCTAGACACACCAATCCAAAGATCACGATCAACCAATAGATCTTCCATCTTAAGTTTCCACAACTCAAAATTGCTGCCATTGAATTTCTCTATTTCAATCTTTCCTGACGTGCTCGCCATCTCAATTTGTAATTCGAATTTGACAAACTTCTACTAGACTCCCACTAAATAGAAATTTACACAAAAAACCCAATGTACCCACAAGGATAACACAACTGGCCTGGCTCTGATACCACTTGTAAGCAAAGTTAGATGAGGAAGCAAATCTCCTAACGTCAAAACCTCAGGGAAGAATGTAGAGACACTTTTAAATTTTTACAATTACAATCCAATTAAGATGCACATGAAAGAGATAACAAAAACAAAGAATTAGACATACACATATGAACACCAGATTTACGTGGAAAAACCCTTACGGGAGAAAAACCCACCACACCAACATAAGTCACTTTATATTACAGTAATAAAGATTACATGCAGAGATCTGACTTATCTTTTTGATGTCAGTTTACAACAACATTCACTATGATCAACCTCATACAAAACTTTCACATTACAATGTTCTCATAATTGAATCCATCCATTGATCATACAACCACAACATCAATCTATCGAACCATTCATCATCTGCAACTTCAAAGTATACCCATGTCACCCCTATCTTTCGAGCTTCCTCTCAGTAATGGCCGCAACAATCCAATTGCTAGCTGTTCCCATTCGGCTTCTCTGATTGGTCGAATACAAGCCACGTAGGATAGTCTTCACTTAGCCAAAGATGTTCACCTTGTGTTGGAATTCCGGTGAGACACTAACAGTGTCTCCCTGATGCCATGAAGTCACCATTCGATATTGCCAAGAGTCCATACTATCAGCAATATGTTACACAGAGTCTAGAGAGCTATCGCTAAGACTTCGCCATCGCTTAGAGATCATACCGAGCCTTTATGTTATACAAAAACGTTCAACAGTCGGCAAGACTTCTCTCCATCGCTAAGAGTTCTTAGCAAACCCTTAGTGTTACCCCAATGCCTCCAAATGAATACTTATTAGAAAGACATCTCCATATAAACAAGAATTTATACCGAAGCATATGAGTTACTCCGAAGACCACATGTGTAACACCCTGTCGGTGAGACATACAATCTTGATAAGAATTCATAACGAGATAAGCCTTTCGGCCAAGGGTCTCCCCGACACTGCTTGTCGCCCAAAGCCTCCCCGATATACGATAGAAATGGCCTATCGGCCAGAGATCTCCACTCGGCATAGGGTTACAACAATTGCCACAAGTCACAGCAAGAGGTCCACTCGGCAAGACGGAAACAAGGTCTTAGCAACCAGAACTGTTCAGTAAGGTTTCAACTGCTAGTTGGCTAGACACAAAGCATGTCACACCGACTTGTCTCTCTTAGAGGTTTCAACTTGTGGGATTGAGGCATATATTTCCAACATAATCATGGGCATGAAATACATTAATATCTTTGGTGACTGACAATTAGTAATCAAGGAAATAAATGGTACATATCAATCTATAGTGTCAAAAAAAGTGCACCTTGCTTGATTCAGAAATAATTAATGATAAATTGGACTTAATGTCGCCTTAGTCTAGTGTTGTGAGGTTTTTTACACATCCACATTAGGTATTGGGCCCATTTTAAGCTAAATTAACTTAAATTTTCCCTAATTTAATGTTGTAAAATGTATTTATTTTCATTTTCACATTAAATTTTGGAGGCTTGTAAATCAAGTGGACCTTATCTAGTGTTGTAATGTGTTTTACACATTCACATTGGATCTTGTTCCTTTTTAGGCTAAGTGGACCTCATTTTAATATTGTAGAGTTTGTTTAACCATAATTTCACATTGAAATTTTGTGTCCCTAGCCCTAACCACCCTTTATATCATCATTAATAGGCCCCTAGGCCCCTTATTTTTGCATCCTCAAGCATGGTTTGACTAATATCCTGATAAAAAAACTCTACAAACCTAAAATCTTGAAGACCTACCTCAAAAACCTCAAGGTGGGACTCATTTTCCACCTTGGGCGAATGAGTCCCCTTAGGTGGGACCATTTTCCAAGTGTGGCGAATGAGGTCCCTTTTAGTGGATTTTTCAAAATTGAGCAAGAAAATTACAATTCTAACTTGAATTTTGATGAATGTCGGCCTTGGGATCAAAATAATAGTCAACTGAGTGGCTTCCCTATATAAGATAGCTCTATAATCCTCATTCAATCCATCTATCATCCATTCATGCCATCAAGTCAAGAGTTAAGCATTTGAAGTCTTCACAAGATCATCAAGATAGTCTTTGAGATCATTTCTAAGGAATTCAAGGGCATATTCATCATCAGTTGTTGCAACAATTCAAGATCCATCATCATGGAAAGGTTCTAATTACATTAATTTATATTCATGCTTCATTATCTAGTGTTTTGTCATTTTGGTTTAATTACCTAAAAGGGGTTTGACAAAGGCAAACCCCTATTCCCTAAAAATCAACATTTTCTCTCTCCCTCTTTGTGTGATTACATATCTAGGTGCTTTGAAGGCTTGGAGATGATTGAAGAATAGGTTACAAGGTTGTTAGAGTCATCTCACTATTTCCTAGGTCAAAATCTTCACAAAAAAGTCACTTACAACCCTAAAAATTAGGGTTTCAAATCCAGACACTTGGAGGTATTGAAAGAGCAGAACAAGAGGTGCAGATAAGAACTTTGGATTTCTAGAAAATCCAAACTAGACTCATTCACCACAAGTGGTGAATGAGTCCCATTTTTGGTCAACTTTGAGATTTCAGAATTTTTGGATACCCTTTTTTCATAAACCCGTTGTTGTACAGAAACCCCAATCTAGGACTAATTCACCCAGATTGGTGAATGAGTCCCAATGGGCCAAAATTTTAGAATCAACAACATTTCTAGTCTCCATCCAAGTCTCTACAAGTTTCCAAGTGGACACATTTTGTTTTGTGGATTTTTGTTTTGTTCTTCTTGCAGTTTCAAGTCATTTAGTTCACTTTTACAATTAAGTATATCACACTATGTGTTCCAACCTATTGTCTTTTCCAAGTTTACGCTTGGTGGTGAGCCCATTTCTTGTCTCCATCATCTCCAAGGATTCATTATAGTCATATCTCTCACATCCATCATTGGGTTGGGTTCTCTAAGGAATCCTTGAATTTTACTTGGAGGAAAGTGAATTTTTATGTCTTAAACTGTAAAGCATCCATTTTTCAACTAAAAACAAGCAAAACATGACACATTATCAAAATACAAGGTTCTCACAATGAATTTTCTAGAGAAGTTTGAATCATTTAACATTGAAAGCATTCCAAAAAAATATAATCAACATGCGAATGCAATAATGAGTGCAGCTTCTCTTATATCACCTTAAGACCCTTAAAAGGACTTTACATTTACTGTTCATTCAATCATGAAACCATCAATTGATGATAAAACATAGGAAATATTAGTAGCAACTAAAGAAGACTCAAGTGAATGGTATGATACAATAGCTAACTATTTGAAAGACGACACCTTTCCCAAGCCAACAACAAAGAACATTCGGGCTTGCTTATGAAAACTCGCATCTAAGTACATAATTCTTGTCAATGTATTGTATTGGAGATCATTCAATGGTCTCTTGTTTTGATGCCTTAACAAATGAAAAATCCCCACAACACTTGAACAAGGGCATGTAGGTGCTTGTGGCAGCCATTTTGGAGGAAAAATATTAGTTCAAAAAATTATTCACATTGGATACTATTGGAGACATATGGAACAAGTTTTTTTTTATTATGTAATAAAATGCCACAAATTTCAAGAGCATAACAATCTAATCCACGCCCTTGCTTATGAATTTTGAGCTCATGTCTCGATATGGCCTTTTGCAATTTGGGGTTTAGACATTATAGGGAAAATTTCCCCCCCTCTTCCATTGGACATACATTCATAATCATGGCAAAAAATTATTTCACAAAATGGGTGGAAGCCATTCCTCTTCAATCAAAAACAACTTATGTAATATGTTTTTTCATATTGGAACACATTATTGTCTGCTTTAGACTCCCTTCCACGTTAGTCTTTGATAATGGTACACCATTTAAAATAATGACATGAATAAGTTCTTAGAAACATTTAACATACAACATCGCTTCTCAACACCCTATTATCCACAATCCAATGGTCAAGTTGAATCAACTAATAAGACTATTGAACAAGTTCTAAAGAAATTTTTTAACAAGCATCATAAGGATTAGCATATGCAATTACAATATGCACTATGGGCTTATTGCAAAAGTGTCAAATCATCTATAGGAACTACTCCTTGTAAGCTGGTCTATGGGAATGAGGCAATAATGTCCTTGGAGTTAGAGATTCCTACATTAAGAATTTCTCTTCAAGGGCTTATTGATTACAAAACTTCTAAAGAAAAATGATTGCATCAACTTGAAATCGTCGATGAATGGTGCATCAATGCTCTTGAGCATGATTTACAAGCTTATTGTTAAAGATGATAGTGTATTTACAATGAAAATTTTATCCCTCACACATTCAACAAAGGTGACCTAGTCTTATCTAAAAATTGGCATAACGTTAATTCTAACCCAAATGAAAAAGGAAAGCTTAGTCCTAATTGGTTAGGACCTTACATAATCAATAAAAGTTATGGGTCTGGTGCATATACATTAACTAAAATAGATGGAACACCCCTAAAAGAACCTATCAATGCCACAAATTTGTACCAATATTATGTCTAACCCCCGGGTATGTGCATGATCATCATGGAAAAAATAGGCCCTTAAGTGGCAAAAAAAATTAGAAAAATAAGAGTTAGGCAACTTGACATAAAAATTTGAATAAGTTATCTATATTATTTAAAAAATATGTAAGAATATAATATGTATCAAATTGAATGTAGTTTCTAAACTACTAGGTTTTGTTTTAAGAAAAATAAATCTATTTGGTGAAAATTTGAAATTTCAATGCAGTAGTACTTAAATTTCAAGGGAAAAATAAGAAGTAGGTGTCTGTCTAACCACCCTAACCACAATAAAATGATAATATTATTTTATAATATTTTACATATAAGTAGAGGACTCATATCCCAATGTGATGCATATTCTTTTATAATTTTTTCCAAGTAAAGAATTAATTATAAATTTTTTATTACAACTTTTAAAAAATATTAAAAAACTCAATTTTTCTTTTTTTTAATCCTATAGTATGCGAAGCATAGAATGTGATACATGTTTTGGATTCAAAAAATGTGATACCATTTGAAAGCTATATATTTTTTTCAATCAATCAATCAATCAGGACTTTAGTCGTAATTTGATTAGAAAATGAATAATAATTACTTATTAAATTCAAAGTAAAGCATAATTTATATTGGTGGAAAGCTAAGAATCTCCTTAAAAAACCCTTTTCATTTCATCAATTTTGGGTAAAAAAGAAGTCGTCAGCCACATACCCATCATATTGCCACTTTTTGGCCCATCATGATCCTACACATAGCCCCCTTGAATGGTATGAATGATAAAGCAGTGATCTTAGAGCTAGAGGATGAAATTTTGTATACTCTCACATTGCTTCATTCTTAACAAACAGTTATTTGTGTCACAAACACTAAATTGATTACCTTAGGTCTCATAATTTTCAAGCTTATCTTGTGTGTTATGTTAGATTAGATCCTTATATGCATTTAATGTTCTTCATTTAGATCATACATGCATTTCATTTAGCATAACATACTTAATCACAATGTTGCATCTAAGAGAATCTATAATAAGGTTTAATTAGATCACATAATGCATGTTAAATCATGAATACATTCATTAAATAATCTTACAAAGGTTATTTAATTAATCACATTTCCATTTAACATTCAACACAAATAATAAAACATCAAGTGCTCATATATATATATATATATCAAGTTTTGTGTACATGTCATCAATATATACAATACTACTTAGGCCTGTGACTACTACATCCCTTGGGACTTGGTGGTCACATCTGTCTAGTAGTAGTATGTCAGGAGATGGTGGTGTGCAATCATGATCGTGATCCACTAAATGTACTGAGAGAAAAATATAAGCCTCGTATATGTCTAAGGGCCTCCCAATGTGCTCTTGCTATCTGATCTCTCTCCACCTATATCCTAGCTACCTCTGCCTCTAGTCTCTCAAACTTTGCTAGGGTCTAGGATGATTGTGCCTCTAGGGAAACATCAGTTTGATGGATGTGCCTCCTTAAACTCTCATACAATGTCTATAGTTTGACGTATGGCCTAAATGACTCCAGGTCTTGATCCACACTAGGTGGGAGAACATATTCTGAGTCTATGGCATCCTCATTGACTTATGGGGGGACTATCTTTGTAGCCACCTGTTGATAGAGATATTGAAAATTTGTCATAGACCCTGCAGGATACAAACCATAAGCATAATTAATACACTTCATGATACATATATAAATCATAAGCATAAACTACAACAATAAATAAAATATCATCACCTATATCTCTCGTAGGTTGTGTAAAATCACTCTCCACACATGAAGGAGGCATGGAGGATCTACTAGCCTCTCCATGAATATGGGTACTGGTGCCTTCTACAACTGCTACTCATGATCTAGTCATATGAATGGGAGATAAATCTTCCCACTTGTGCTCTGTTGGATCCTCATCTACTCCCTCATCACCCTCGCTCATGGATGTCTCCTCCTCCTCACCCTCCTCCTATTCCTCCTCATCATCCTCCTCATCTCCTCTATCCTAGCCATCATAGTTAGGATCTTTGTCCTCATCGTACTCCTCATCTATGACATTTGTGAATATGTCTACAACCCTATACTGTGTCTCCTTATCTTGGTCCTCTACATCATCTCCCTCATTTGAGAGTGGTCCTGCATCATATATCGACTCCTCCATTGGAAATACAAGATCTAGTTGTGATACTATCCACCACTCCTCATAGTCATTTCTGGCACTGACGTCATCCGCATAAGAGATCAGAGGTGTATTGTGATCCAAGTACCTGGAGTCACTATGGACAACATCCTCTACAGTGAACCATATAGAATCACCAGGTCTCTTAGCACTCTGCACTGATCTCTTGAAGAAGGGTCATTCCCTGGGTGTTATCTACATTTGTCCAAACTGTCCCATGACCTGATTGTAGTAGAAAGGATGTACTACATAATCATGTTTTCCAATAAAAAATCTGTCAAGTTGTAATCTCATCATCTATCGGGTGTGATCTAGCCACTAAAGCACAAGCTGATAAGGTCTCCAAAGGATCTTGTCCTCCTCGAGTTGGTCAAATCGCACCCTCCAAAAGTGTAGATCACCATACTGCCAAAACCATCATAGAGGATATTTGAAGGCCCAAGGATACCACAAGGCTATCAAACATGGGAAGTTGATAAGTTTGGTACAAGTGATATGCTCAAGGCACCAAACCTATAGAAGCATATAGTGTACCATATTTTCCACCTTCCAAAAGAAAGACCATCCAAGATCATAATATATGTGAGTTAGGATACAACACCCCTAGGCATATACTATTTGGTGCTCTGCCATCCCTCATATCAGGTGTACTATTCCTCCCTCTAGGTGTGCTCCCCACCTGTTAGGGATGAGTACTAGTGCTACTGTAAGCATCATAATCTATCTAACTAGTGGGGCCCATGAGTATAGAAGCATCGATAAATCTATCTACACTCTCACTCTCTCATTATGTACTGGTCCACAAAAGCAATACTGCATGTCATTTTTCATCTCATGAAATGATTGCTCGACATGGAAACATACTTTCTCACCCTAAATAGGAACTTGGAGTATGTGGTGCACATCCTCCAGTGTGATAGTGATCTCTCTAGTCGGTAGATGGAATGTACATGTATCGACATCCCAATGCTTTGCTAGCACCATCAGCATCACATCATGGTACCTCATGGGGGCATGAGATATGCCCAGTATAATCCTATAGTCTATAACAACTCTGTATCCTCCACTAAAAGAGTGGGCGCTAAATCTCAGAGAGGACTGATCTGCCTACCACCCAGACCCTAGCACAAATAGGTGGGAACCTAACAAAAAGTAAAAATATGTGTTATAAGTAGTCTAAACTATTTAATTTTTACATCAACAATCATAAAATTGTACTAAATTTTTTATAGTGTGCTTTCCTAGAGGCCCTAGACACTTTAGAACCCTTTTTGGATGGTTTGTGAAGAAATGGGACACTTTGCAAAAAAGTGGGACACTTCGCAAACAAAAGGGCCACTTTGCAAAACAAGAGGACACTTTGTAAAGAAATGGGATGCTTTGCAAAATTTTCTTCCAAGGCCCTAGATTAACCTATAAATGTGTAAAATTCATAAAATCACTATCTAAGAACAAAGCAAAGGAAAAACATTCAACTCACTTGATGGTAGTGCTCGTTGTGGGCTGCTTAGTTTTGCAGCATGTCCAATCTCACAGGTCTATAATCTTGTCTGCTAGGCATCTTTCACTCCTCTTCAATCACTCTCAAGCTATAAAAAGGTAAATAATAAAGCAAGTTATAGTTTACTTCACTTTTTCCTCTTATGTAAGTTAAAACTAGGTTTTTTACTACATTAGGGTTAAAAAGTGCATTTAAATCAAATCAGTATAACAGGTGCTAGAGAACTCTATTTTCAATGTTGTTTGTTGCATTGAAATTGTAATTCCACTCCTGACATCATCGAATATATATCATTATGTGGCATGGTACTTGGAAATTCCCTATGATATGAATCATCTCACTTGATGTGGCTAAATTTCTACCTTGACTCCACCTCCGTAAATAAAGCGGAATCAAGGGGGCATACATCTATCCTTGAATTTTATTTCTAGAAAAAGTTAGATAAAAGGATTTTTGGACAACTAATGAATTTGTGTTGCAGGATGCAGTTCCTAATGTTGTGGTTTTGCACATGACTACACCGGGGCTTCATTCTCCTGTATTGTGAATGAGCATCCTTTTATAAAGTGTACTGTTTAGAATCCTTTAGCTTACATATGTATGTAGGGTCATGTGGGCACTAAAGTGGGGGCTAAATGATACCACAAAAATTGTACTCCATTCTTGGAGATAGGACAATCCTTGGTCTAATTTGGACCTATCTTGCACACCCTTACATTAATTGCCCTTTAAATCACCATTTATAGGCCCCTAGGACCCATTATTTTGTATCTCAACTCTCATTTCACCTAAAAATCCTATAAAATCATTAAAAACACCAAAAAACCCAGAAACCCTCCTCAAAAAGCTAAGGTGGGACTCATTTTCCACCTTGGGTGAACGAGTCCCCTTAGGTGGAACCCATTCACCAAGTGTGGTGAATGAGTCCCATTTGGGGTCTTTTTCAAATTTGAGCAGGAATTCATCAATTTAATTCAAGTTTTTTGTGGATGTTGGCCTTTGAGATTTACATGATAGTCAATTAGGTGTGGATGCCTATAAAAGAAAGCTTCTAAGTCATTTTTATCATAGCTAAGCCCTTTGAGGAAGAATTTTCAAGAATTAAGCATCAAGAATTTTCAAGCAAAGCTTTCACAAGAGAATTCTCATTTGAAGAGCAAGTAAAGCTGAAGCATTGGAGCAACATCAAAGATTTTTTATAGGTCTTCAAGCTGACTTTCAATCAATATCTAGCATTTTCAAGGGTAGATCAAGGATGCCTATGGTTAATCATGATGGATTCTAGGTTGGGGAGATGCAACTAGCTATAAGCCAAGCTTAAAGACTTGTTTCCTAAGTGATTGCATCTTCCATTATCATTTTATATTTAGCCTAAGGAAGGTACATGCATCATTAGAGATCATTTGGGTGATTGAGGATCATCACAAGTGATTCATTCATCTCTACATTTCCATCATTGCATCATATTCTTGCACATTAGAATAGGATTGCATCATGTTTCAAATTTCTTAGTCTTAGACACATTTAAGGCTAGGGTTTTCATGCACGTTTATTTATAATTATCAAGGCTTAATTACCAAACTAGGGGTTTGACCAAGGAAAAAACCCCATTAGAAAATAAATTCTAATTATATTTTGTACATGTTTTTCATAGATTCAGATTTGGAACTCAAATTGGAAGGAGAGGGCAGGTGTTGAAGTTCATATTAGATCTTTCAATTTCTAAAAAAGCAGAACGAGATTGATTCAACAATAGTGGTGAATGAGTCCCAATGTAGCTATTTGCTAGATCCGTTTATAGATTCCAATACCCTTTTTCCCAAAACAAACTCCTATGTAGAAACCTTGTTCTGGGACTAATTCACCCAGATTGGCAAATGAGTCCCATTTGGTCAAAAGGTCAAAATTTCTAGAATTTCAACATTGTTTCCAGGTGCACATCATTCCCACTTTTTCCTTTCTATTCTATTTTGCTCACATTTTTAAGGAATTTTCTTAGTCATTGCATTAAATTAGGGTTTTATTTTACATCTTCCATTTAATTATCTTTTTCAAGTTTAAACTTGGTGGTGAACCCCTCATTTGCTATCATTCAATCTCTAGGACTTCCCTATTACAAGATTTCAATCTCCTTTGCATTGAGATCTCTAGGGTTATCCTTGAGTGGAGTCTCTTTGAAATGGGGCATTAATACATCATATCTTAATCCATCAAATCCAATTTGTGCCCATTTTAAGAGGTTCCACAAGGTGACAACTTTGAAAAATTTGAACACTTTGACAACTTTCTTCAACCTAAACCTACAAATCAAACACTAAAGAGAGGTAAAAATGTTGTTTTCTTAATGGAAATGGGTTTGCCTTTGCAAAACCTCATTTTGGTAATTAAACCTTGAAATGAAATGAAATAGGAATGGAGAATCATCAATGAACAAAATATGGTGTTGCAACTCACCAAACCCTAGCAATGAAGTGTTGCAAACATGTGTGAGATGGATCCAATGGATGTAGATCTTGAATGAAATGCTAACTTGAATCGTAAAACCCTACATCACAATTGTTAGCTCAAAAAAAAATGTGATGCATGAAGACTTTGACATGATGCTTGATACTTGAATAATGCTCTAAAATGCTTGATAATCTACCCTTGAATTCTCTTGAATGATCTTGTGAACTTAAATTTTCTAGAACTTAAATTTTCTATAAGGATGCTCATTGAACTTGCTAGATTGATCTCATGAATTCTTAGTGAAAATGAGTGAAAGAAACATTTATTTATACATGTTTATGCCAAATTTCCTAAAATTGCAACACTACAAGCCGACATCAGATCTAGGAGGATAAAATCCTACCAAAAATTTGAATTAATTTTGATTTTAGGCCACATGGAAATCATAGGCCCAAGGTAGTGTATGAGTCCCATTAGGCATAATTTATGGGACAAATTTTAAAAATGCTTGGAAAGGTGTAAAATCTAGATCGAGATCAAAATCCCTAGGTGGGACTCATATGCCCAAAGTGGTGTATGAGTCCTAGACCACCAAATTTAGGACACACAACCTAAAAACACCCAAATTATGATTGGATATTGATTTATGTTAGGATACATTAAATGAGGCTTGTGGATGCAAAATAAGACCAATTAAAGCCTAAAGAAGCCCACTCATTTAATAAAACCCTAGAAAAGTGTGAAAGTGTGTTACAACACTTTACAACACTTCAAATAAGTATTAATAAGCTCATTTAGTTTAAAAGGGCCCAAGACCTAATGTGAATATGTTAGACATATTATAACACTAAATCAAGGCCATGTTAGGGAGTACTTTTTCTGTCATTACAACAATATTGCTCTAGCATCATCATCATCTATCAAAGCATTGACTTCTGCTAGTTTCCTAAGGAGACACCTCAAATTACTTATGTGATTTGTCATTGTGATTTTATCCTCCATTTTGAAACTGAATAATTGAAGTTTTAAAGAAAATTTTGCATTAAGTGATTTTACTCCAAACAACTCATTCAGGTCATCCCAAATTTTTGTTGATGTTTTATCTAAATCTACATGATGTAGTTTAGAGTTAGAAAGAGAAAGACCAATAATAGTGTTTTCTTTATCATCTCTACTATTTCAATCTAATAACTTAGTGGCCTCTATAGGTTATTTTTATTTTACACTCACTATTCCCCATAATTATTGTTCATTAGTGTTTAATATAAAAAGGTAGGTGGGTTTACATCAAAATGAATTGATCAAAATTATGAACCATCAATTTGTCTTATAAAACATGAAATTGTGTGCAAGATATGATGCAAATAACAATCAAAAATCAATCCTAACTATTATACCAAAAATGAGGGAAGTTTTGAGATGCTAGAATGATGTGTACCTTGCTGAAAAAAGGTTGTTTTTAGGTCACAAGAGACTCATTCGCCTTTAGTGGAAAATGGGTCCCTATTAGGGTTTCTAAAACTAAAATTTTGGTTCTATTCCTTGATGTCTACACTCTCAGATCCTTGATGATCAGCTCCCAAAAACTTGAAACAAATTTTGTAACCTTATTTCCATGTTCTTGGAATATGAATGACAATTTTGCAACTTGACAACTTTTACAAATTTTTCTCCAATATTGTTTTCCACTTGATCTTCAACCTATAAATATTTAAAAAAACATTCGAGAGGATAAAAAATTGTTGATTTTTAGTGAATATGGGTTTTCCTAGGTCAAACCACTTTTAGGTAATTAAACCAAATGTTGAAATAATGAAATAAGGACATGAAACATGAAATATGAAATGATGATACGTTGGACATTGAATTGGAATGTATATCTACAAAATAATATAAAGCAACCATGAAGAGTGTAGATTTTGATCTCAAATTAGATGTGAAACAACACTTACAAATAGATCCTCAATGCTACATCAACAATCTTAGTTCAACAACATGATTGAATGCACTATGCCTTTGACACAATGATATGATCTTGAATTGCTACAATAAACTTCACTAATATGCCTTTGAATTCCCTTGAAATACTCTTGTTAACTCTATAAAGCTCTTGTCAACTCTTAGGATTATCACATAATAATTCTTAGGTGAAACTATGTGAATTAACCCCATATTTATACTAAATCTAGAGATTAACCTTAAAATTCAAATAATTTAAGCCGGCACAAGATCTAGGATTGAAAATCATTATAATCCTGCCATGATTAAATTCAAAATGGGGTGTCCTATGTGATGAGGACCCATTCACCACTAATGGTGAATGGGTCCTAGGACAACTTACTAGGACCATGCTTCTGGGGATGAAATAACATCAAAAACCCATTTCAAAAATTCTAAGAAAGGGGTGTCCTATGCGCAGAGGACCCATTCACCATTAGTGGAAAATGGGTCCTAACACCATTTTCTAGGACCTCAAATTTTCCAAATTAAATGTTGTGCAATATCATTATTGGGAGTTAGGATAGATCCTTTAGAAAATGCAATTCAGGGGGCTTCAATTTGAATTAAAGGGAAAATTAAGCTCTAATTAACCATAATTAATTACTGAAACCCTAGATAAGTGTGAAAGTGTACATTTACAACACTTTACAACACCCTAAATAAGGTAAAATTTAACTACATTGTATTAAAAGGGCCCTAGATTCAATGTGAATGTGTACACCACATTACTGAAATGATGGAAAATGGGTTAGGATTCTTTCGTATGGTTTAGGACATAGAGCAAACCCACTTTCCAATTATTTCATTCAAGGATAACCCTAGAGATGTCAAGGCAAAGGAGAAAGAGATCTTGCAATAGGGTTTTCATAGGGTATGATTGTAAGTTACTAATGAGGGGTTCACCACCAAGCTAGGGCTTGGAAAGATAAATGCAATGCAAGATGAAATTCTTAACCCTAATATGGTGTAATCTTTAACTAAATGACCTATAAATGCATGAAAATCAAAACAGGGAAATGAGATCTCAGAAATATGCACTTGGAAACCTGAAGATGACTGAATGGAGCTCTGAAATGATGAAAATAGTGACTTTAATATTGACTAGGAATCATATGCTCAGCTAGGCGAATTAGACCTAGATCTAGGTTTTTGTGCAGAAACAAGAATTTGGCAAATGGGTATCTAAATCTGTAAAAAGCTAAAAATTGACCTAAACTAGGACTCATACGCTAGAACTAGAATATTATTCCAATTAGGTTTTTTTGAAACTTTAAAGTTTGAATCTAGTCTTCAAGGTTTTCTATATGCTTCCCAATTGATTTTTGGATCCAAACCCTTGATTTGTAACCTATAGAAGTCTTCCAAGTATCTCCAATGCAAGGTGAAAATTCTGACGACTTTGAACACTTTGACAACTTTCTCCAATCTTTCTCTTCAATGTGTTTTCAGCCTAAACCTGTAAATCACACACTAAAGAGAGGGAAAACTGTTGTTTTGTTAGTGGAAAGGGGTTTTCCTTGGTCAAACCTTGAAATGAAATGAAATGAAATAAGAATGGAGAATGATGAATGAACAACATATGATGTTTCAACTCACGAAACCCTAGAAATAAAGTGCTTCAAACATGTATTAAATGGCTCCAAAGGATGTAGATCTTGACTCTTGCTTGAATAGGATAGATCTTGAATGAAATTATATCTTGAATCATGAAACCCTACATCATAATTGTTAGCTCAAAAACAAAAATTATGCATGAAGAATTTGACATGATGCTTGATGCTTGAATAATGCTCTAAAATGCTTGATAATCTACCCTCGAATGCTATTGAAGAAGCTTGAATGCTCTTGTGAATTCAAACTTGCTATATGCATGAATACTTGAATGCTTAGTTGAAAATTAGAGAAATAACCTTGTATTTATAATTAATTATACAAGAATTCCTGAAATTACAACACTACAAGTTGACATCAGAACTAGGAGGATAAAATCCTGCCAAGAATTTGAATTAATTTCAATTTTAGGCCACATAGGATTCATACGCCCAAGGTGGCAAATGAGTCCTGATGGAACCCTTCAAAATTTTATTTGGTTCCATTTTAAAATTTCACAATATTTGGCTTTGACCCTTATCTTAGTCTCAGGGTTATGTTCCTCATCACTATTTTAGGGTTTGTGTTATGAAAGCCCTTCCAAATTAACCTTTGAGTCTTAAAAACTTGATTGGTGTTCTATTTTGTTGTTGACATTATGATCCAATTTCCCATTCATTAAATTCACTACTTATGCCATCAATATTGTTCTCTTACCGTCCCTTAAGTCCTAATAATACTAGTCAGTGCCCATGGTCATTCTAAATAGTTGCCATTATTTTTTGGGGTTAGAATTCTTTGTGAAAATTTTCCTAAGTCTATGACTATATTTTAATATTTTCCTAGCACCTTAATCCTTGTCTTCATGCCCATTACCATTGTTGGCCTAGTAATGACCTTCCTTTAAAAACTAACTATGGGCACCATAAATGGATATGCAACTTCCTTGTCCATAAAAATGGGGAAGAAGGAAAGGGGACCCAATTTCACAATGCTCATATTCAAGAATATCTTAGAGATCTCAACCCAATGAAGGATATGAGAGATATGACTATAAGATATCCTTGGAGATTAATGAAGACAAGAAATGGGTTCACCACCATGTGTAAACTTGGAAAATGCAAAATGTTTGAAAACATAGTGTGATATGCAAACTAGTAATAAATGGCCTAAGAATGCCAGTAAAATGCAAGAGAAAGTTGTGAAACTGGAGATGTGAACTTGGGAAGTTGAATATGGTAGGATGGGGCTCTAGAATCCTAAAAATTCATTGTTGATGACAATTGGGACTCATACGCCAAGTTGGGTGACTTAGTCCAATTTTATGAAAAAATGTAAGAATGGGTTTCAAACAAATGGTTAATTAGATCTACAAAATTCCTATTTTCGCCTGGGTAGTGGGACTCATTCACCAATAGTGGTGAATTATTCCACCTCTAGATTTCTATAAATTCAAATCAAGAAACTATAGCCCTTAGTTTGCTCTTTTGCTCCTGATACAAATCTGGGCCCAAAATTGTAGAATTCAACCTATAGATCTTCTCCAAGCTTCTCTTAGGACCTTAACAACTTTTAATTTCTTTGATCACTTTTCCAATCTTAACTTCTTGGTAACTTATCCCTACAAATCACACATAGGTAGAGGGGAAAATTTTATGGGGAACTAGTGAATAGGGGTTTGCCTTGGTCAAACTCCTTGTTGGTAATTAAACCATTGAAATGAAATGAAATAGAAAGGAGATTGATGAATTAACAAATAATGATGTTGCAACTCACCAAACCCTAGAAATAAGGTGTTGAAAACATGTGAGTATTGGCTCTAATGGATGTGGACTTGGAATCGAGCTTGATGTTGATAGATCTTGAATGCAATGCTTGCTTGAATCACACAATCCTAGATCACAATGTTAGCTTTGAAAAAAAATGATGCAAAAAATGTTTGACATGATGAATTACACTTGAAATTGCTCTTGATTGCTTGATAATCTGCCCTTGAAATGCCTTGAATGATCTTATGAATGTTCAAATGCTCTTGTAAACTATATGTATGAATACTTGAATGCTAGGTATGAAAATGAGGGGAAGAAGCTTGTATTTATACTCTATTATGCAATAATTCTCAAAATTACAACATCACAGGCCGACCTTAGATATTAGAGAATAAAAACTTGTTAGAATTTTGAGTTAAATTTTAATTTTGAGCTAAAGGGGACTCATTCTCCATCATAGGAGAATGGGTCCCACCTAAGGGGACTCATTCGCCCAAAATGGCGAATGAGTCCCACCTTAGGAATTTAAGGTGAGTTTTAAGATTTTGATGCTTTAAATAATTTTTAGTAGGATTATTCTCAAAAAATACACATAAGGCATGTGGATGTAAAATCGGTCCAATTAAAGCATAAGAAAGCCCAATTATTAAAGACAAAACTAGAAAAATTTGAAAGTGTGTTACAACACTTTATAACACTTTCAAATAAGGGTTGGTAAATGATGAAAAGAGGCTATTTAGGTGAAATATATTAAAACAAGACCCTAGAAAAGTGTGAAAGTGTGTTACAACACTTAAGTAAGGAAACACTTGAATCCTTTTAGTTCACAAGAGCCCAAGACCTAATGTGAATGTGTTATCCACATTACAACATTAAATCAAGGAAAATTAATCCAAAATCATAAGCAGGGCCCAAATGAGACAGAAAAAGTAGAAGGGTTACTTTTTTTATGTCCATATTTAGCCCCCACTTTAGTGAGAGGATGAACTATCTTCAAACTCACACTAAAGTAGACCAACACACATGAAGAGGGGTTCCAATGAACTAATGCTAGCAAGATGGGATGAAAATGATTAAGAGGGGTGATCAAGCCCCTAGGATGAAGATCCCAAGACAAACCAGCATAAGCATAAGGGAACACACATGAAAATGATATCAAGAACAAGAAAAAGGCACAAGTATACAATTCTATAGATGAAAGAGAGAAAAAGAAAAGGAAAAGAAAGAATCAGATCAAGCTTCGACCATTTTTCCAACATGATGTGGATTAGATCTAGGTTTTTTTTCCAAAAAAACACATACTCACTTTGAGGTGATGGAATTCCTGGCTTTCCACCAAGTGAGAAACATACACTCATGGATGGTTTGCACTCACACACACAAATGTGGCTATGGGGAAATTCATGCCTTGGAATGGGCTTCCCGCTCAACCATACCAAAGTTATACCTCCTAATAACTTTAATAAGGTGTCACAAAAAGAAAAAATAGTCTTTCAAGCTTCATGAGACAAGAAAAATTTTGTATGCTTGAAACTCATGAACAAATGCAATGGCTCCACAGGAATGCAAGTTGTTTTATGTAAGGCGGCCATATAACAAATGCAAAATGAAACATGCAAATAATGTTCAAAGGATTCTTGCTTAGCTCATGTGAGGTCTTTAACTTAGGGAACATTTTGCCTAATGTCTCCAATAAAGGACCAATCAAAGAATATAAGATTTGCAACTTAGGGTATGTAGTGTGTCACATCAAGCCACTAAAAGGAATGCAATATGCTAAGATAGATCAAACTCATGAAGGAAATTACTCCCAATGTCATCCACAAAGCAACAAACACATCGTATGAAGTAAGAAGGTTGTACTAAGGACCAAGAAAAAGGAAAATGCAAAAGAGTAATGAAAATTTATGCCCCCACTTTAAAGGAATTTCTTAACACCATGTTGTGAGAAATTACTTTAAAGTAGCAAATGGAAAATTCTAACAAGAAATAATACATTAGAGCCAACTTGGAAAGCCCTATTCCAAGTCAGATGTTTCCAAGTAAAGCTGCATCGTGCAAGATAAAAAGAAAAGGGAGGGCCTTCCCCAAAAATGACCACACCAAACACATAAGGGATCTATGGATTTGGGGTAACTATGTTATTTTCTATAATGATATTAGAGAGCTTAGAACTTTCATCATTCCCCAAATACATAGAACTAGAAGAATGGCATGCAAAGAGAGGGAAAACAAAGGAAAAACATTTTGGGTCAACATGGAAGAAACATGAATGTCTCAACACCTTGCATCATCCCCAAAAGGAAAACACAAGACAAATGAAAAATAAAAGGTGAAATAAAAAGGAAAATATATTGGTTCAACATGAAGGAGACATGAATGTCTCAATACCTTAGGTCATCCCCAAAAGTAAAACACAAGTAAAAGATAAAATAAAAAGGAAAAGAAAAAGAAAGCCTTTTTGGTCAACATGAAGGAGACATGAATGTCTCGATGCCTTGCATCATCCCCAAAAGGAAAAAACAAGAAAAAGATAAAGATAAAAAGATGAAAGTGATATACAATATAGAGAAGAATGAAGGTACACATAGAAGAATGTCACAAAGAGAGAGAACACCAAACTAAACATCATGGGGGATCACATTATTCACATGAAATCACACCAAAGAAAAAAAAAAGAAAGAGAAAATGAAAAAGAATAGTAAGGGAAATGTGATTCAACTGTCGAGCAATTCATCCACCTCCCAATCATGTTCATTGTATACCAAAGGCAGACAACTAGCCAAAGGGACAAGGGAAAGTTATGAACTAGGAGAAGTACCAAGTTCATCACTCTATATAGGATATTTCTCATTTAAGCTCCTCGAAGAGGAAAATAATGTTCAATTCATTATGCACCTCTTCTTCAATTTTACCAATCTTGTCATCATCATCCAAATTAATCACAATAGGAGGATGAATGATAATGTCCATCGAAGAGTTAATCTCTCATTGTGATTCTTATATTGGGTCATTTTGTTTTGGTTGGGGATGAGTATCATCATGCATTGCTTCAGTCAAGTTTGGATTTTTATTTTCTTTACTTAACTCTTCATGTAACTTGTGAGAAATGTCAGGACATCTACACCTACACTCTCAAGAACCTTTGTTTCTTTTGGTTTTGTTTTCAAGTTGTGTTTGGAAAGGAGTGAGTTGATCAACCATAGGTTTATTTTCTTCCCTAGGGGGAGGAACGAAAGGAAACATAGGAGGTTGTTTATCCACTTTCTCTTTTGCTTTGTCAACTTGTTTTATTCTAGGAGTTATGACAGAGTTACTTTCATTGTATCTTCATATTTTGGACGATGTAGGTGAAGTTTCTGTCTTTGGTTGTTCTTGGTTGTTTGGATCTTGTTTAGGTTCAAGCATGGTTGCATCAAGGATGGGAGGTGCAGAAGTAGAGGGGGACATGTTTCTGAGGGATAGTTCAGCTATTTTCTTTGCTTTGAATTTTTGGTAAGATATGAAAAATAAATCTTCTCATTGCTTGATAGGTTCCATGGGCTTGGGTCAAAAGGATTGTAAGGAAGAGTCTCCTTTGGAATACAAGGGGCTAAAGCTGTTATGGTGAACAGTAAATATTTCATTATCAAATGGAAACTTTAAGCATTTTTGCACAACCAAAGGGATGAATTTCATTGAGCGAATCCATCAATGGCCTAGCCTAAAACAAAGTTGGTTCAACTTTGGGATGATGAAGAATGTGACATCTAATGTTTTTGGTCCTATTTGTAATGATAGGGTGATTGATCCTATCGTAGGGAACACAAAGCCATTGTGCATCTTGATCCATGTTTTCAATTTATCATATTCATCTTGATAAATTTAATTCAATAATAAGAACTCCTCGGTGATCACATTCTCTCCATAGGCAGGATCTATTAATATCCCATTAGTGGGCTTGTCATAGATATGGCCAGCTATGTAGAGAGGACCATCAGGTGCATGTTTAATTATATCGTTAGAGGAGAAAGCAATATCAAGAGGGATCTTAGGTCATCCTTTACGAGGGATGAAATCTATCGCTCCTACCATTTCATCCATAGGATTGACATTGATATCATTTGTAATAGGATAATTATGTTCATCATCTCTATCAACATTCATCACATCATTCTTTGTAGTTTCACTAGCTTTGACAAATGAAATATTATGTTTGGGCATTATATTAGTGAAAATTTGAAAGTTTTGTTTTAGAGGGGCAACAAAATTATTTCCTTGACCACTAACACCTCCAATGGATAAATGGCTGGAATCAATGAGGTTTTGCACAAGACTTTTAAGATGCTTGCAATGTTATGTGTCATGTCTATTTTGTTGATGATAGTGGCAATAGGAAGTTGATTTAAAGCTTGGGGGTAAAGGCTTATTAGGGTTGGGTGTTTTGATAGGAGGCAAGGTAATCGTTTTCTATTGTAAAAGTTAGGAAATTGTGTTATGAAGGGTGTCGAGTAAGGGTGTTAATTGTCTTTTAGGATCTCCATAACTAAAGGGTGCCACAGTTTTGATAGTAGCTACTTGGTTATTAACATTTTGAGTTGTTTATTTAGGGGGGTTGAATTGCAAGAACCCTTTATTTTGTTTTCTAAAAGGTTAGAAATTGTTTTGGTTGGCTGGCTTGGATCTCTCAATTCGACTAGAAGTGAACCTTGTATCTTGACTACTAACAAAATTTTGATAATCACAAAGGGTAGTACATAAGTGCATGAAGTATGGGAATTTCATCATAGTGAGATTTCCTGAATTTTAGTTTGAAAGTTTTTTATAAACATCTTTTGAAGGTGTGGGTCGGGGATCTTGACATTGATTTGGGAATAAAGCGATTGATAGCATGAGATAAAATCAGTTATCTTTTCTTCCTCATTTTTCTTGCATCTCATCAAATCAGCCAAGGTTTTCTTGGGAGTCATATGCAATTGGGAATGGTTTAAAAATGTGTCAAATGGTTCATTTAATGAATGAATTGAATTGTTTGGTAAAGAAGAAAACCATTCCAAGGAAATATCTTTTAAGGACCTAGGAAAGAGTTTTGCTGACAATTTATCATCAAGAACAAAGTCAATACATAAGGTGGTGTAGGAATTAACATGGTTAGAAGGATCTCCCTTCCCTCCATATTTATCAAATCTAGGCACCTCTATTCCTTGTGGCATCGGTGTTTGCAATATCGCCAAGGATAATGGGATACTTCTGACATAATATGTGTGTGGGCCAGTTTGATTTTGGTTTATGGTGGAGATTTTCTTTTGCATGGATGAAATAGTTTGGAAAAGTTGTGTTATGAGAGGATCGTTACAAGTGGTATGAGATGGAAGTGAAAAGTGGTGATGGAGTGTATGCATTAGTAGGATAGGTGAATGGAATGCTTATAGGTGGGAGTGTGCTAGAAGATAGAACATGCGATGCCACATAGGAACTAGGGATGCTAGCAGGAATACTTAAGGAAGGAATCACATTACTAACTTGTTGCATTATTGTTGTTACTTGAGGAGTGGTATAAGTAGGCATTGAGGCTATTGTTGAGGGAGGAGGAATTTGAGTTCCTTGTTAGCTTGCAACATTGTTTTTTGGTGTAGGAGCACAAGAGGTTGAAGGAAGATGTTTTGTACATATCTCAACTATGTTTTTGACAATGTGAAGGCCATTCTCACTTTCAAGCATGTGATGGGTGTTTTCTATGGTAGGAATTGCAGTAGTTGAAATGTTTTCAAGGCTTACTTGATGTTGGAGTTTTTCTAAGTTCTCATAGATTTGAATTATTTTCTCTTGTAGGACATTATCATTCAGTGGTTCAACTTGCATAGTACTTGAAGGAAAAGAGTTGCTAAGCGTATTATCCATTCCTAGTGTACTAGTGTCAATACAAGGAGTGGAAGCTCTAGATAACCCAAGATCCACAATGATTGTGTTATCACAGGATGACATGAGTCTCGAACTTCTTCTCACTATAGTATTAGCAATAGGACACCAAACACTCATGCAAAGGCTACTAAATGCAAGGTTAATGTAAATGCAATGTAAGCTAACAAAAATAAATTGCTTGAAACAAAAATTCTAGAAAGTAAAACGTAAATGCGGGAATAGAAAATAGAAACTCATAAAATAAAGATTAAATGCTAGAAAATATAGTGCAAACATTGCAAAGGGACTGATACACCCCAAGGTGGCGAATGAGCCCTGGTACTAATTTTTTTGAAAATTTTCAAAATTTTTGAAATGAATTTTATGCTTTTTTATGTTTTCTAATGCTAATTTGAGTTGTAAATGTAGAAATTTATTGATTTTTAATGAAATTAAGTGCAATAATGCAAGCTAAATGAACTTTTTACTAATGAAAATTTTGAAACCCTAGAATGCAAATTAAGGAATGCAATGTTAATGCAAGCTAAATCTAAGATGTAAATGTACTCCAAATCATAATTATGATGTTCAAAATTCAGGTTCACCAAAATGTGGACACTAGAAATGAATACGCAACTTCCTTGTCCACACAAAAGGGAAAGGAAGGGGAATCCAATTTCACAATGCTCGCATTCAAGAATACCTTAGAGATCTCAACCCAATGAAGGATATGAGAGATATGATTGTAAGATATCCTTGGAGATTAATGAAGACAAGAAATGGGTTCACCACCAAGTGTAAACTTGAAAAATGAAGGATGTTGAAAACACATGGTGATATGCAAACTTGTACAAAATGACCTAATAATGCAAGTAAAATGTAACAGAAAGTTGTGAAACTGGAGATGTGCACTTGAGAAGTTGAAGAAGATAGAATGGAGCTCTAGAATCCTAATAAATTCATTTTTGATGCAAACTAGGACTCATATGCCAAGTTGGGTGACTTAGTTTAGTTTTTTGGAAAATATGCAGGAATAATTTTCAAACAAAGGGTACTCAGATCTGCAAAATTCTTGTTTTTTCCTAGGTAGTGGGACTCATTCGCCACTAGTGGAGAATTATTCAACCTCTGGGTTTCTAAAAATTCAAAATAGGAAACTGTAGCCCTCAGTCTACTCTTCTACTCCTAATACAGATCCAAGTCTAAAACTATAAAATTAAACTTGTAGATCTTCTCTAGGCTTCTCTTAGGCCTTTGACAACTTTGAATTGCTTTGATCACTTTTTCAATCTCAACTTCTTGGTAAATCTGTAACCTATCCCTACAAATCACACATAAGAAGAGGGAAAAATGTTATGGGGTTAGTGAGTAGGGGTTTTCCTTGGTCAAACCCCTTGTTGGTAAGTAAACCCTTCAAATGAAATGAAATAGAATGGAGAATGATGAATGAACAAACAATGATGTTTTAACTCACCAAACCCTAGCAATAAGGTGTTGCAAACATGTGAGTATTAGCTCTAATGGATGTGTACTTGGAATCTAGCTTGATGTTGATAGATCTTGAATGCAATGCTTGCTTGAATCACACAATCCTACATCACAAATGTTATCTCTAAAACAACATGATGCAAAAAATATTTGACATGATGAAGACCACTTGAAAATGCTCTTTATTTCTTGATAATCTACACTTGAAGTTCCTTCAATTCTCTTCTGGATGCTCAAATACTCTTGTAAACTATATGCATGGATACATGAATATTAGGTATGAAAATGAGGGGAAAAAGCTTATATTTATTATCAATTATGCAATAATTCTTGAAATTACAACATCATAGGCTAACCTTAGATCTTGGAGAATCAAAACTTGCTATAATTTTGAATTAAATTTGAATTTTGAGCTAAAGGGGACTTATTCGCCACCTTAGAAAAATGGGTCCCACCTCAGGGGACTCATTCGCCAAGAATGGTGAATGAGTCCCACCTTAGAAGTTTAAGGTGGGTTTCAAAATTTTGATGCTTTAAAAAAAAATTATTGGGATTATTCTCAAAAATACACATAAGTAAGCCCTGTGGATACAAAATGGGGCCAATTAAAGCATAAGAAAGCCCAATATTTAAAGACAATCCTAGAAAAGTGTGAAAGTGTGTTACAAAACTTTACAACACTTTGAAATAGGGCTTAGTAAATGATGAAAAGAGGCTATTTAGGTGAAATATATTAACAAGACACTAGAAAAGTGTGAAAGTGTGTTACAACACTTTACAATTCTTAAGTAAGGTACCACTTGAATCCTTTTAGTTCACAAGAGCCCAAGACCTAATGTGAATGTATTATCCACATTACAACATTAAATCAAGGAAAATTTAAGCCAAAATCACAAGGAGGGCCCAAATGAGATAGAAAAAGTAGAAGCGTTACTTTTTTGGTGTCCATACTAATATTTGTGGCATTTGCAAATTTTGGCTATGTAATGATCATTCAATCATTGTAGGAAAATATTTACAGTTCCCCACACATCTACTTTGTTTTATTCTTCATTAAAATATTCTAGCAGGATTGGAGGTGGTTTCCACGTGTCGTGTCCAGCAGTAGAACCATTTCTTCCAAAGGGTCAGCAGGCAGAGCTTTGAGAAGGATTAACGACTGGTATCACAACATATGTCTTCATCTAGGTCATTCCCTGTGCACCCATCCGTTCTATGTATTGAGGTGAAATAATCATATGGGCTAACAAACATTAGACACCTATTGCATTTAAGAGGTGGATCTGATGTCTTTTGGTGATTGGTGAATAGTATAAAAGGGAAATCTATGGTGGTTGATGGGTAACATGGTCAAATCTCCACTGCTCCCTGCCACCTTATCTGATTTTATTTGGTACCTATAAAATGTCGTGGGATAGTGGGAAAGATGACACCTTTTGCTTCATGGACAAACCCGCCATAATTTGGAGACAACAAAAGCTTTATAAGAAAATAGATCAATGATTGATGATAGGTGATGTGGGTCAATCAAGACCAGTCCCCGCCATCCCGTGAGGGGCCCACTTGCATCTCTTGTTTCTCAATGGGAAAGCAGGTGACTGCCATGTGTAATATTTTAAGGTCTCTTATGGACTTTACTGGAGATAAAGTATTGCTAAAATTTGGTTGATACTATACTAATATTAAAACAAATTCCATATTGGAGTCAGTTTCTTTAGGCACATGTTTGAGATTTGGGAAATTCTTTCTAATTGCAGCCATAAATTCTATCAAATGCTAGTACACGTGGGAAGGTGAAATTGAAGTAAGGCAGAGTATAGGCTGATATTTTTAGGTTAAATCATGATCACTCCCCACTATCTTGTTGTGATAAACTGCAAGTAAATTAATTCCCATGAGCGAGCAAATAAATATGACACAACAGGTTTTATCAAGTGCTAAGTATGTGATTAATTATGCAGGTAGAGTGGGTGCCTATCTACTTGGGTTTTTCTAATTAGGGAAAGGCATCAAGCACATGAAAATTAACTTTATCATAATTAATCATTCTAATTGATTATCCATTTATTTGTCTCAATATGTCATCAACGGCTAAGGTTCAAAAATTAAAGTAGCTGATTATCAGTTCTCTCACACAAGCTTTCTTGGAACATTAATGTAGGCACTCTCCAATTTCTCTATTTAATAAGGATTTCCTATTCATTATTCTCACCATTTGATGTCTTTGAGATTTGAGAATATGAGTAGGATCATGTGGTGTTGTTCTTAGTAATTGTAGAGTTTGAGATAGCTATTTTTTAGTTGATAGAGTTCATACGTTGTTGGTAGTGTCTTTTTCCTATGTAGTTACTCTGCTAAAAATGGATAAACTAAGTTTATTTTTCATCCCATTCCAAATTTATAGGATACTCAATCCCCTTGAATCTCAAAGTGACACTCCCAAGAATGAACATGATATCCCTGAGGTTCCTATAACTCTAAGGAAGAAAGCAAAAGCTGGTAAGAAATTTGTGCAGAATGTTGTCAAGTGTGCCTATCATCTAAGAAGCATAATTTTTTTAGAGTAACTGGTCAAAGGTAAATGGAAGAAATATGATAGGCCTAAAAGGGAGGTCGCAAGGGAGACAAAATACCATCGAGCTTATCTGAGCAAACATCATTCTCCCATTTAATCTCAGATGAACCCTTGGATAGTGTTACTGAGATTGATTCAGGTTACCACCAGTATCTTATGGGCATGACTAAATTGGTAGATTCAAATGATGAGGTGGTGGAAGATTCCCCAATTACAATAAGGAAACCAAGTAGGTGTACTTACTATGCTGCTGACAAAGAAGGGTAGCACCTCATTTTATTTCTAAGATAGTGCTTGGTCTTTGGTCCTTTGTGTTGATTTAGGTTCTTTTGGATGGTTTGTGATTTTGGTGTTGATGGTGACTTTTCAAAGTTTTGGTGTGGACATACAAGTTTTTATGTTGCAGAAATGACGCCTTTTGGAAGGCTAGTGGGTCTTCTCTAACTATTGGTTTTTGAAATTTTACTTTCCCCTATCCTACAAATGATTGCTTATAATTTTCTAGAAAATATTTCACATTCCGGTGAAATTAGTTTTGAAATGAAAGTGAAATATAATGCGTAATTCAGCTTGATGCTTGTTGCTCCCTTTTTCTATAAAAGGAATTTCAAGGTTGATTACAAAGGAGGTCAATGGGTATTTTTCATTGAAGTGGTCACATAGAAATAGAAAAGAATACTGAACTTTCTGGTAGTATGTTTTAGGGATGAATTCAGTCAATATGTATATGGTTCTATAATAATAATAGTGATAATATATATGAACGAGTAGTATAAAGTCTCTATAGTTTTCTCTCCTATGTATTGGCTTAACAAACTATGAATAATATAATCAATGGTTATCTTATTTGTCTCTATTGGTTTCGAATGGATGCACTACTCTATTCTTGCTCATTAATTCAATGAATGGATGTAAATTCTTGAGTATAACAGTAGTTTGTAATAATTCATGTATGAGGATGTTAGTAAGAAGTGAATGTTTGAGATGTTAAGTGGGAATACTATAATGCAGTGTTTTCAAGGCTTTGGGTAGTGTCATATATGAAAATTGTTGTCAAATCATGTGGGTACTAGGATTGACTCAATTCCAATAATATGGCACTAGTTTAATTAAGGTAATTATATTGTAATTGTGATGGAAAATTCAACAACTAATCACAAAATTTAGTCAATTTACTTATCAATCTTTTTTACACAGGTGTATGTGAAATTTGATGAATTAAATTTTCTCTTGTTTGAGTTAGACACTGCCATGAAGGCCACCCAAACCTTTAGGGTACTGGATCTTTTAAACAATTTAAGGAGAATCATCTATGCACTTTGTGTTTGATTCGTAGAGACAATGGTATTTATAAACACACTGTCGGGATCACCCTCCCAAGTTTCACAAAGCCTAAAGTGCAAGGGATCCCATGTGTTGGCCACTAACTTTGAATATTTTTAAGCATAAGGGTTGGTTACCCTTTTGAGAATTTCAAAGTTCTACTGGAAAATGAACCAACAAGTCCCATTAGGCATAATTTATGGGACAAAATTCAAAAATGCTTAGAAAGGTGTAAAACTAGGATCGGGACCCAAAAACCTTGGTAGGAATCATATGCGCAAGGTTGTGTATGAGTCCTAGATCACTAAATGTAGGCCACACAACCTGAAAGTACCTAAATTATGATTGGATGTAGATTTATGTCAAGATTATCCTCGAAAAGATGCATTAAATGAGGCTTGTGGATGCAAAATAGGGCCAATTAAAGCATAAAGAAGCCAACTTAATTAATAAAACCCTAGAAAAGTGTGAAAATGTGTTACAACACTTTACAAAATTCCAGGGTGATCCCACAATACTGGTTTACAATTTTTGGCCAAACTGGACATGAAAACAATTTTTCTTAACTAAATCTTCACGTTCAGACACCTATAGCAGCTAAACCATGAGGAATTTGAAGATGATGTAAACTAGTGATTTGTGAAATTTTGTCTGTAGATTCTAAATATTTTTTTTTCAAAATCAGTTTGCACTTTTTTTTCCATCTCCTTCAAAAACTAGTTTTTTTTTTCAGTAAACACCATTTTTAAGAATTCATCAATGGTTATCTTATTTTTCTCTATTGGTTTCCAATGGATGTACTGCTCTATTCTTTCTCATTAATTCAATGAATGGATGTAAATTCTTGAGTATAATAATAGGTTTGTAATAAGTCATGTATGAGGATGTTAGTAAGAAGTGAATGTTTGAGATGTTAAGTGTGAATACTGTAATGCAGTGTTTTCAAGGCTTTGGGAATTGTCATATATGAAAATTGTTGTCAAATCACATGGGTAATAGGATAGACTCCATTCCAATAATATGGCGTTGGTTTAAGTAAGGTAATTATATTACAATTGTGATGGACAATTCAACAACTAATCACAAAATTTAGTCAATTTACTTATCAATCTTGTTGTCCATGGCTGTATGTGAAATTTGATGAATTACACTTTCTCTTGTTTGAGTTAGACATTGCCATGAAGGTCAACAAAACCTTTAGGGTACTAGGTCTTTTAAAAAATTTAAGGAGAATCATCTATGTACTTTGTGTTTGATTCCTAGACATAGCGGTATTTATAAACACATTGTTGGGATCACCCTCCCAGGTTTCACAAAGCCCAAAGTGCAAGGGAGAAATGGTTACATATCAAATCTCCCATGTGTTGGAAACTAACTTTGAATATTCTGAAGCATAAGGGTTGGATACCCTTTAGACGATTTCAAAGTTCTACTGGAAGAAGGAACCAACAAGTCCCATTAGACATAATTTATGGGATAAAATTCAAAAATGCTTAGAAAGGTGTAAAACCAGGATCGAGACCCAAAAATATAGGTGGGACTCATATGCCCAAGGTTGTGTATGAGTCCCAAATCACTAAATCTAGGCCACACAACCTGAAAGTACCTGAATTATGATTGGATGTAGATTTATGTCAAGATTTTCCTTGAAAAGATGCATTAAATGAGGCTTGTGGATGCAAAATAAGGCCAATTAAAGCATAAAGAAGCAAAATTATTTAATAAAACCCTAGAAAATTGTGAAAATGTGTTACACCACTTTACAACACTCCAGGGTGATCCCACAATACTGGTTTACATTTTTTGGCCAAACTGGACATTGAACTAATTTTTTCTAACTAAATCTTCACGTTCGAGCACCTATACCGGCTAAATCGTGAGGAATTTGAAGATGATGTAAACTAGTGATTTGTGAAATTTTGTCTATAGATTATAAATATAGTTTTTTCAAACAAATTTGAATCAGGTTGCACTTCTTTTCCCATCTCCTTTGAAAACTTTTTTTTTTCTTTCTTTCAGTAAACACCATTTTTAAGAATTCATCAATGGTTATCTTATTTGTCTCTATTGGTTTCCAATGGATGTATTTATCTATTCTTGATCATTAATTCAATGAATGGATGTAAACTCTTGAATATAATAGTAGGTTTGTAATAAGTTATGTATGAGGATGTTAGTAAGAAGTGAATGTTTGAGATGTTAAGTGGGAATATTGTAATGCAATGTTTTCAACACTTTGGGTATTGTCATATATGAAAATTGTTGTCAAATCATGTGGGTAATAGGATTGAATTCATTCCAATAATATGACACTATTTTAAGTAAGGTAATTATATTGCAATTGTGATGGAAAATTTAATAACTGATCACAAAATGTAGTCAATTTACTTATCAATCTTGTTGTCCACAGGTGTATGTGAAATTTGATGAATTAAATTTTCTCTTGTTTGAGTTAGACACTGCCATGAAGGTTAGCTAAACATTTAGAGTATTGGGTCTTTTAAAAAATTTAAGGATAATCATCTATGTACTTTTTGTTTGATTCCTAAACACAACGGTATTTATAAACACACTGTTGGGATCACCCTGCCAGGTTTCAGAAAGACCAAAGTACAAGGGAGAAATGGTTACATATAAAATCTACCATGTGTTGGCCACTAACTTTGAATATTCTTAAGCATAAGGGTTGGATACCTTTTAGAGAATTTCAAAGTCCTACTGGAAAAGGAACCAACAAGTCCCATTAGGCATAATTTATGGGACAAAATTCAAAAATGCTTAGAAAGGTGTAAAACCAGGATTGGAACCCAAAAACCTAGGTGTGACTCATATGTCCAAGGTTGTGTATGAGTCCCAGATCACTAAATGTAGGCCACACAACCTAAAAGTACCTAAATTATGATTGTATGTAGATTTATGTCAAGATTCTCCTTGGAAAGATGCATTAATTGAGGCTTGTGGATGCAAAATAAGGCTAATTAAAGCATAAAGAAGCCAAATTATTTAATAAAACCCTAGAAAATTTTGAAAAAGTGTTACAACACTTTACAACACTCGAGAGCGATCCCACAATACTGGTTTACAATTTTTTGCCAAACTGGACACTGAACTAATTTTTTCTAGCTAAATATTCATGTTTGGGCACCTAGAGTAGCTAAACTGTGAGGAATTTGAAGATGATGTAAACTAGTGATTTGTGAAATTTTGTCTCTAGATTCTAAATATATATTTTTTTAAAATTTTGGAATCAGGTTGCACTTCTTTTTCAATCTGCTTCAAAAAATAAGATTTTTTTTCAGTAAACACCATTTTTAAGGAGTGATGCTCACCGTATAACACATAACTTTTTTTCAATGAAGGATAAATTCTAATTTTTTCAAATTTAGATTTGTAACTATGATATCTAGTGGTTCCAATTGGTTTCATAATTTTTTATTGAATATTTTTTTCTTAATAAAGTTTCAAAGTCAAACCAATTACAATTCAGATATAGGCCGATTGTATAACACATAAATTTTTTGTATCAAAATTCTTTTGTTTTTTTGTTGGATCAAGGACTTCAATATTTGGGGCACTCATGTTTTTTTTTAAAAAATTTGATAATATTCTAGTTTTCCACATGTGTAGAATAAAGAGCTTTATTTTCGGTGAAAAACCTACATTCACAAGAAATAAAAAATAAATATAGTAATAAAATTAAATTTATTTAAAATTATAATTTTTTGGAAGCTTATAATAAGGACTAAATACTTAAAAAATAAATGAATTCATTTGATTCCCCCGAAGGTAAATCAAAATTGGTTTTCTATGACTATTTTGATAGGTGTAAAGGAGACTTTGTTATAGGTATGGTTTAAAACTAGTGGGGTTCTATCCAAGGGTATTTGATCTAATGTAGTTTGATAAAACCCTCTTTAATTGGAATAATTTAAATAAAAAATTTAAGGCTTAAATCATTATATTTTCTAAAAATATGTGACTTCAGTAAAAATCAGAATCTCCCAGAAATTGTAAACCAACTTTGTGGGACCATCCTCCAAATAAGGCACCAATAAGCTCATTTAATCCACATGGGACCAATACCTAATTTGAATATGTTAGACACATTTCAAGACTAATTCAAGGCCATGTTAGGGGGGTACTTCTTTTGTCATTACATCTAGCCCCCACTTTAGTGAGAGGAACTTTCTTCCAAATCACACTAAAGTAGACCAATACACATCAAGAGGGGTCCAAATGCACCAATGCTAGTAAGATAGGAAAACCATGATCAAGAAGGTTGTGTAAGTCCCCAAGACCAAGGTCCTATCACAAACCAACATAGGCACAAAAGAACACACATGAAAATGATGTAAAGAGAAACAAAAAGGCACAAGCATACAATGCCAAAGACATGGAGAGAAGAAAAATTAGAAGAAGGGGTGGATCAAGATTCAACTATTTCCCCAACACAATGTGGATCAGATCTAGGTTGTTTTTCAAAAAAATGCACAGTCACTCTAAGGAAACGAAACTTTAGGTTGTCTGTTGGGTGAATAATCCGAGAAGGTGAGACACATACATTCATGGCTGGTATGCACTCACACACATATGTGAGTTGCTAAGGGAAAGTCATGCCCTTGTTCGGCTTCTCGTCAAACCATACCAAAGTTATACCTCCTAATAACTTTGATACGGTGCCACATAGACATGAACTTCGAGCTTCATGAGGAAAGTAAAGCTTCATATGCTTGGAACTTATGAACAAACAAGATGGCTCCAAAGGCTTGCAAAGTGTTTTATGCAAGGTGGCCATATAACTAAAAAATCAAATGCAGCAATAAAGAATGTTCAAAGGATTCTTGCTTAGTTCATATGAGGTCTTAACTTAGGGAACATTGTTCCCAATGTCTCCAAGAGTAGACCAATCAAAGAATAGAAGATTGATAGCTTAGGGGATGTAGTGTGTTGCATCATGCCACTAAGGGGAATATAATATGCTAAGAGATATCATGATCTTGAAGGACATCACATCTAATGTCTTCCACAAAGCAAAAAAAACATCACATAAAGTAAGAAGACTACACCATGAACCATGAAGATGAATAATGCAAAATAATAATTGCTAAACATCATTACTATGATCAATTACTTTAACGTAGCAAATGATAAATGCTAACTATAAAGAAGATATGAGAGCTTACATGGAAAGCGCTATGCCAAGTCATATGTTTCCATATAAAGCTACATCATGTAAAAAGGAAAAGAGAGGGGTTTCCCCCAAAAATGAAAATCCAAACACATAAGGGATCTATGGATTTGGGGTCAATATATTCTTGTTGCAGTGTTTTTGGAGAGCTCAGAACTGGCATCATTTCCCAAATACTCATAGAACTGGAAGAATGACACAAAGAGAGCAAAAACAAAGAAAAATATTTTGGGTCAACATGAAAGAGGCATGAATGCCTCAATTCCTTGTGTCATCCCCAAAAGGAAAACACAAGACAAAGAAAAGATAAAGAAAAGTAAAGGAAAAGATTTTGGGTCAACATGGAAGAGACATGAATGTCTCAACACCTTACGTCATCCCCAAAAGGAAAACACAAGACAAACAAAAGATAAAGGAAAGTAATGGAAAATATTTTGGGTCAACATGGAAGAGACATGAATGCCTCGATGCCTTGTGTCATTCCCAAAAGGAAAACACAAGAAAAAGAAAAGATAAATAAATAAACATGAAAGATAAAAGATTTACGATATATAGAAGAATGAAGTTACAAATATAGGAATGTCACAAAGAGAGATACAAACATCAAATATAAAAACATGGGGGATCACAATACACACATGCAATAACGCAAAAGAAAAATAAATAAGGAAAATAAAATAGTAATGCACGTGTGAGTCAACCTAAAGCAAGTCATCCACATCCCAATAATGTTCATTATATACCAAAGGCAGACAACTAGCCAAAGGGACAATGAAAAATGCATTACTAGGACAAGGATATCTAATTATTTTCCCCACTATGTGTAGGAAAAGAATGACCCAAGGTAGGTGGTGGGAAAGATCATGTAATGGTGAGAATGCAAGATTCTACAAGTATTACATGACAAGGAACAGAAGCCCGGGTCGATAATTTCTATTCAATAAAGTCAATGTTTGTGGGAACATCATAACTATTCAATATAATTTATAAGGTATGATAGTCATTAGTGCCATGACCAATAGTTCGATGGTATTCACAATACTTTATGTTATCTTTTGTAAATTTGATTCTAGTATGGGGTGGTAATTTTATGAGACCATGACGAAGAAGCATTTTCAATGCTTTCTCATTTTGAGATCTAGCACAAGGAAGTTGGAAGAGTTTTCTAGATTCACCAACTTCTCTAGTTGAATGTTGAGGATGCGGACCTAAGATGATCTTCTCATCCTTATCATTGTTACAAACCATTGGTTGTTCTTTAGGAAGGAGGACATTCATATCAAGGGGAGGATCTTGTTATCCTATCCCTTTTGTATTTTCAATTGGTATTTTCTCTAAGAGTTGATGAATTTCATGTTCACTTATTGTATCACATCCTTGTTTGCTCAAGATCATGAATTCTTTTCCATATGTCTCTTCTAGGTTGATGGGAGTGTCTGTCACTTTGTTAACATAGAATGGTTGACTGTTTGCTTGCTTATAGGAACTAGGTTCACCAATTGTAGGGAACTTAGGTTCAATTCTTCTCTCAGTTTCAAGATGCAAGTAACCAAATATCTCAAGAGATGGTATTAATGGGCGTGTTAGTTGTTCCATTGATGGGTAAAAGGATGCATTAGCTTCAAGGTTGTTAATACAATCATTTAGGAACTTATTCATGCTATCATCATCTTCTCCAATGATGTGAATATCACAAGGAGAACATGCATTAGGAGTTGAAGGAGCATGAGTCAATTCAATTTCATTAGGGTCATTTCCAAAAGTACAACTTGACACATCCACTAAGGACTTCAAGGAAATCCAAAGCACATATCCATGATGTAAATTTTAGGTTCTAAACTATGCAATTTTGAAATGAAATGTTCTAGATGCAATTTTGAATTTAAGCAATGCAGAAGATGAACTAATTTAGACTAGATGCAATGAATTGAATGAAATAGAAAGCATATAAATTGGAACAAAAAGTTATCAACAACAAACAGGGGCACATAAATAGAGATTTTAATTCTAAAAAATTCAATACAAAATTTGCACTGGGATTGATTCGCCCAGAGGAGCATATGAGTCCCAATAATGTTTGTTTCCAAAATTTTAAAAAAATTTCAATTGATTTTTATGATTTTTACATTGTATGATCTGTAACCTAAGTGAAAATGTATATTTTGTATGATTTTCAATGATTTAAGATGCCAAAATGCAAGTTATATGCACTTTCACTAATGCAAAATTTAGAAACCTTAGAATTCCAATTAACTAGTGCAAACCATAATGATATTTTAATGCAAGAAAGATCTAGGATAATAATGCACTCCAAATCAGAATTATGATGTTAGATAATTGTAGCTTCACCAAAATGAAATGACAAAAAATGGTTTAGGATTCTTTTGTATGGTTTAGGATATAGAGCACACCGACTTTCCAATTATTTCATTCAAGGATAACCCTAGAGATCTCAATGCGAAGGAGAAATAGATCTTGCAATAGGGATATCCTAGGATATTATTGTAAACTAATGAGGGGTTCACCACCAAGCTAGGGCTTGGAAAGATAAAAGCAATGAAAGATGAAATTCTTAACCCTAATATGATGTAATATTTAACTAAATGACCTATAAATGCATGAAAATCAAAATAGGGAAATGATATTGTTGGGAATAGGATGACATTCAATTGCAATCCTAAACATATTTCATGTATCTCCTAAGTCCTTGGAAAGTGTTCTCCAACACTAGGATTAGAAAGAGATTATATTGAAATGAAATTAACATGTAAATTGACATTTGTAATTATTCCTAAATGATAGGAGCATGTGAGTGCATCCAAGAAGAGCTCCTACAAAATAGGAGCACATGGGGTGCCCACATGGAAGGTGGAACCCACCTTGATTTAAATTAACTAATTGAAGAAAGATAACACTTCAGCAATGCATGTAAATATCCTAGAAGTTAGGAATTGATATTTACATGAGTGGAGTTCAGTTTAGTTCAATATCAGTTAATTTCAGTTTAGTTTAGTTTAGTTTAGTTTAGTTTAGTTTAGTTTAGTTATCTTCAGGTGCATGTAGTTAGTTTCAATTGAATGCTAGTTGACTTTAGTTTAATTGGAATGCATGACTAATAACTTGATTTGCATGATAGATAATAGGCAATACATTCAGTTAGGTGGGGATGATAAATCATGCATCATTTTCGCATGAATTGGTGGAGAGATATGTTTATGTTAACCAAGATTGACGTTGACCCACCTTGGGCGCCCAAGTTGAGATCTTGGAGTTATCACCTTTGCATGAGAATATATTTACAAGGCTCAATTAAGTGGGGCCCATTCTTCGACATGAACTTTGAGGCGAAGCTTGGAAGATATCTTTGTAATCAACGTTGTGTTAAAACTTCAGTTTGGGACACCCAAATTGATGAAGGACTTGGTTTGACATTATTTTTGGAAGAACTCTACTTGCACAAGAATGGCATCGATATTTCTGAGGAGATTTATTCCCTTTTAATTTTCAACTCTTTGGAGTTTACAATGTTAACAATTGTCTATTTTTTGCTATAACCAAAGATTTTGGCAAACCAAAATGCTTTATGCTCCTTCTAGGGTTTTTCACCTAAATGGAGATAAGATTAGGTGATAAAATGCAATGATACATTAAAAGATGGATATTATGAGGGTGAAATATTCCTAAATTAAATAAAATAAATGCAAAGAACTGATAAAATAGATCAATTATTGTATGCAAACTAAAAAATATGAAGTGTTTGAAAACACTGTGTTTTATGCAAACATGCACTAGAAACATGCACAAATGAAAATAGAATTGAATGAAACTAAAAGGGGTGCACCTAGAGATTGAAAGTAGATCTATCAAGATTCTGGAATGTTGAAAAATTTAATGTTGATACCCACTAGGAATCATTCAAAACAAATGGTGAATCAGTCCTGCTTCTAGTAAAAATTGTCAAAACAGGTTTCAGGATGTCAAGAACATAGAATTGCAAAAACTATTATTTCTAGACTGGCAGTGGGACTCATTCACCATAGATGGTGAATCAATCCACCTACATAAATTTGAAAATTCAAAGCTCAACTTTGTGGGTCCTTGTCTACACTTTTCTACTTGTCAGGTTACCAAATCTGAATCTACAGAAAATGGGCTGAAAATGGTCTTCAAGCTCCAATTAGGGTTATGTTGAATATGATGACTTTGACCACTTTTCAATACCTCTCTCCTTGACAAATATTCCTAAAGACCTGCAAACACACATGCAAAGAGGGTGAAAATGGTTAAGGGTTAGAGTATAGGGGTTTGCCTTGCTCAAACCGCACTTTGGTAATCAAACCCTTGATAATGAAATGAAATGAGAAAAGAATGATGAAAAAATAACATGAAAATGTCATAGATTCACCAAAACCTTGTTATTGAAGTCTAAAGATATGTCAATGGTTGCTCCAAGATGCTTGATAATTGCTTGATTGAATGATGCTATGATGCTTTAGTGAATGCTTAGATGGATTGAATGTAAGAATGAATACTTAGATGAATGGGGGGTTAAAATGAATAGAAAATAATGTATTTATACACAATTATGCCCTAATTTCTAAAAATACAACATCACAAGCCAACCTTAGGTCTTTAGGAATAAAAACTCACCAGTAATTTAAATTTATTTTAATTTTTGTGCCAAGAGGGACTCATTTGCCACCCTAGGTGAATGGGTCCCACTCAAGGCATATGAATGGGTGTCAGAAATTAAGTTGTCTTTAATGTTTGTTAGGTTTATATTTTAAAAATACACTTAATTAAGGCCTGTAAGTGCATAAAGGGGCTAAATAAAGCATAAGAAATGTGTATTTGTTGGTGATAAGCCTAGAAAGTGTGAAAGTGTATTACAAGACTTTACAAAACTTTAGAAAAAGACTTGGTAAGTGATAAAAAGAGGGTATATAGATGAATTATGATAAAAAGAGTATAGAAAAGTCTGAAAATGTCTTACAACACTTCACAATGCCTTTATAAGACATCATAAAGTCTTAATGATTCATAAAGATTCAAGACCTAATGTGAATATGTGGGCATATTACAACGTTAAATCAAGAAAAAATCAAACCAAATAAGCACAAGAAAAAGTAAAAGGGTTACTTTTTATGTGTCCATAGTTAGCCCCCAGTTTAGTGAGATAATGAACATGCTTCAAACTCACACTAAACTAGAAAAATGCATCTTAGGAGGGGTTTGGATGTACTAATGCTTGGTAAGATGAGACAACAATCAAGAAGGATGATAAATCCCCCAGGATCAAGATACCATGGCAAACCAATGATGATAACACACACGAAAGTGATGAAAAAGAATGAAGGAAAGAAGAGAAAGCTTCAATCATCTGTCTAGCTCGTTGTGGATTAGATCTATGCTATTTATTTGGAACAAGAAATGTGTACTCACTCTAGGGTGATGGAACTCATGGTTTTCCACCAGGTGACAAGGCCAGAATATACTCACTCTAGGGCCACAAAACTTTTGGTTGTTCACAGGGTGAGAAATCCACAACATAATCACTCAGGGGCCATGAAGCTTCTAGTTGTCCATGTGTTGAGAAATCTTGAAAGGTGGCTATGGGGAAAGCCATTCCTTAGAATGGGATTCCTTCTTAACCATATCAAAGTTATACCTCCTCATAACATTAATAAGGCACCACAAAAGATAATTTCATTTCACGCTTCATTATACAAGAAAAGATTTGTATGCTTAAAACTCACATGTGAACAAATGAAATGACACCACATGAATGCAAGTTGTTTTATGCAAGGTGGCCATGTAAATGGAAAATAAAAAAGAAATGTTCAAATGAGTCTTGCTTAGTTCATGTGAGGTTTTAACTTAGGGAACATTGTGTCTAATGTCTCCAAGAGGAGGACCAATCAAAGAATAGAATATTCACAACTAGGGGATGCAGTTTGTCACATCAGGCCACTAAGAGGAATGTAATATGCTATAAGAGATCACACTTATGAAGGAAACTATACCCAATGTCATCCAAAAAGTAACAAAGGCATTGTATGAAGTAATAAGGCTACACTAAGAGCCAAGAAAAGGAAAAATGAATTATGCCAATGTATGCCTCCACTTTAAAGGAATTGCTACACACCATTCTATGAGCAATTACTTTAAAGGAGTGAATGAAAAATGCAAAAAGAAACAAGACATGAGAGCCGACTTTGAAATCCCCTATGCCAAGTCATACATTTCTAAGTAAGGTTGCGTCATGCAAATGAAAAGGAACAAAAGGAAAAGAAGGAAGATGGGTTTCCCCCAAAAAGGAACACACCAAATACATAAGGGATTGATGGATTTTAGTTCAGTATGTTCGTTGCTGCAATATTTTGATTAAAGAGCTCAAAACTTTCATCATTCCCCAAATACATAGAACTGGAAGAATGACACAAAGAGAGAGAAAACAAAACAAAAATAAAGTCTATTTTGGGTCAACATGGAAGAGACACAGGGCATCTCAATGCTTTGCATCATCCCCAAAAACAAAACAAAAGAAAAAGATTTTGGGTCAACATGAGAGATACATTGTAGTCTCAATGCCTTGTGTCATCCTAAAAAGGAAAACAATAATGTAAAAGGACCAATTGGGTCAACACGGAAGAGACATAGGGTGTCTCTACACTTTGCGTCATCCCCAAAAAGAAAACAAAAAAAAAAAAGTGAAAAAGAAAAAGAAATAGACAACATATAGAAGAATGAAGGTAGACATAGAAGAATCTCACAAAGAGAGGACAACATTAAAAATCACGTCATGGGGGAACACAATACATACATGCAAGAAAAAGAAAGGAAAATGCAAAAGACTAGTAAGGAAAATTCAAGTCAACCATCAAGTGAGTCATCCATCTCCCATTCTCAGTCAAGATAAGTGGAAGGTGAAAAAAATAGCTAGGGGACAAGGAAAAATTCATTAGCAGGACAAGGCTATTGAATTCTTTCCCCCACTGAGTGCAAGGAAATATTGAGCTGAGATAGGTGGTGGGAGAGATCATGTAATAGTGAGAATGGAAGATTCTACAACTATTACATGATAAGGTAGGTGTTAGGGTACCATTGGATGATAAGATAATAGTCGGTGTCATTAAAGTGGTACTTAGTATTTCTTTCAATGTCTGACACTCATCAGTTTGGTGTCCAAGAACATGATGGTATTTACAATAAGGTATATTGGAATCTTTAGGATGCATTACCAGTCTATTCATAGGTGGTAATAGGATGAGACCTCCGTTTAAAATAATTTGGAGTTTCTTTTCACATTCAAGTGTTGGATGGAGAGGAAAATTTAGTTTTTTCAATTTGTAATGTCATTTGCATTTACGAGATTCACCTTTTTCATGAATTGAAGGAGGAAGAGGACCCACAGGGATCCTATTATCCTTGTCACTAGAATCATGTAAGGGTTGTTCACATGGAAGGAGAACATCCAAATTGGTTGGAGAATCAAATATCATCGTGCCATCATCCTGAAGTATCCAATATTCAAAAGGAGGCTTGTTGTCATGAGGGGGATCTTGATAACTTAATCCTGTTGTGTTTTCAGCTATTGGTATTGGTTCTTAAAGTTGATGAATGTCATGTTTAGTTGTTGTGTCACAACCTTGTTTTCTTAAGATGGTAAAACCTTTTCCATAAGTTTCTTCAAGGTTCATTGATGTGCCAAGGTAACTTTTTTTTATCATATATAATGGTTGAGAAGATGTATGGTTAGAGGAACTAGGTCCACTTGTTGGAGGGAACGTAGGTCCTTCATTTGTTTCAAGATGTAAGTATCCAAATGTATCAAGAGGTGAGATGGTAGGAATGTTTGATTGCTTCATGGATGGATAAAAGGATGCAGTGGATTCAAGATTGTCAAGACATTCATTTAAGAACTTATTCATGATATCATCATATTCTCCAATGATTTCAACAACACAAGGAGGACATTCATGAGGAGTTGAAATAGAATGAGGAAGCCTGAGGTGATTAGGATCAGTTCCAAAGGCACAATTTGACATGTCCACTAAAGATTTTAATGACATCCAAAACTTACTAAAGTAAAAATACATGATGACTATGAATGCAAGTAAATGAAGATGCAAGAAAGAGAGGAAAATAGTAAATATGAAAATTGTAATAACAAAAAACTGTATTGCAAAAAATGCCTAGAAAATACCATAAAATGCAATTAAAAATGTGCAACTAGACTGATTCGCCCAGGGTGGCGAATGAGTACAGGGATGAATTTTTTTCATTTTTTTCAAAAAATTGAAATGAAATTTTGATATTTTTCATATTATTTTATGTAGAATTATGATGGAGATGTAGAAATGTAGTGTTTTTAAATGAGTTGAAATGAAAAAAATGATTTTCTATATGATGTCTACACTAATACAAGTTTTGAAAACCCTAGGATGTAAATGCACGTGAAATAAGAAGTAAAAATTATCTAAACATAGGTTCACCAAAATGTAACCAAATATTTTGGCAAACCAAAATGCTTTATGCTCCTTCGAGGGTTTTTCACCTAAAAGGATATAAGATTAGGTGCCAAAATGTAATGTTACATTCAAAGATAGATGTGATGTGGGTGCAATATGCCTAAATGAAATAAAATAAGTGAAAATAATTGATAAAATAGATCAATTATTGTATGCAAACTAAGAAATATGACGTGTTTGAAAACATATTGTTGTATGAAAACATGAACTAGAAACATGCACAAATGAAAACAAAATTGAATGAAAACGAAAGTAGTGCACCTAGAGATTGAAAGTAGGTCTAAGAATATTCTAGAATGTTGCAGAATTCAATGTTGATGCCCACTAGGACTCATTTTCCACATATGGCAAATTAATCTTACTTCTAGTAAAATCTGTCAGAATAGGTTTCTAGATGTTAGGAACACAAAATTGCAGAAAACACTTTTTCTAGCCTGGCAATGAGACTCATTCACCATAGATGGTGAATCAGCCCACCTACAAAAATCTGAAAAATCAAAGGTCAAATTTGTGGGTCCTGGTCTACACTTTTCTACTTGTTATGTTGCCAAATATGAATCTGCAGAAAACGGGTTGAAAATGGTCTTCAAGCTCCAATTAGGGTTATGTTGACTATCATGACTTTTACCACTTTTCAATACCTCTCTCCTTGAAAAATCTATCTATAAGACCTACAAACACATGCAAAGAGGGGGGAAATGGTTAAGGGTTAGAGTATAGGGGTTTTCCTTGGTCAAACCCCACTTTGGTAATCAAACCCTTGATAATGAAATGAAATAAGAAAGGAATGATGAAAAAATAACATGCAAATGTCATAGACTCACCAAACCCTTGTTTTTGAAGTCTGAAGATATGTCAATGGCTGCTTCAAGATGCTTGATAATTGCTTGATTGAATGATGATATGATGCTTGAGTGAATGCTTAGATGTATTGAATGCAAGAATAAATTCTTGGATGAATGGGGTGTTAAAATGAATAGAAAATCATGTATTTATACACAATTATTCCCTAATTTCCTGAAAATACCACATCACAGGCCAACCTTAGGTCTTTAGGAATAAAATCCCGCTAGTAATTTAAGTTTATTTTGATTTTTGTACCAAGAGGGACTCATTCGCCACCCTAGGAAAATGGGTCCCACTCAAGGCATATGAGTGGGTGTCAGAAATTAATTTGTCTTTAATGATGTTTATTGGGTTTATATTTAAAAAATACAGTTAATTAAGGCTTGTAAGTGCATAAAGGGGCTAAATAAAGAATAAGGAAGGTGTATTTATTGGTGATAAGCCTAGAAAAGCATGAAATTTTATTACAAGACTTTACAACACTTTAGAACAAGACTTTGTAAGTGATAAAAAGAGGGTATATAGATTAATTATGATAAAAAGAGTCTAGAAAAGTGTGAAAATGTCTTACAACACTTCAGAACACCATTACAATACATCATAAATTCGTAATGATTCATAAAGATTCAAGGCCTAATGTGAATATGTGGGCCATATTACAACATTAAATCAAGGAAAAATCAAGCCAAATAAGCATAAGGAAGGACAAAACAAGAAAAAGTAAAAAGGTTACTTTTTTCGTGTCCACAATTGTAGCAAGTTGAAGAGAGTAATTTTGTGAAGCATGTCACATGATGTGTGGATTCATGCTTGAACACATGAGAGTTTATTGCAGGTTGTGAAGAAGAATTGTTGAAGAAAAAAGAAGCATCTCAAGCAAGGATTGATAAATAATTATTGTAATCTTATTCTATGGTTAAATAATACAACCACTATTGATTTTGGTGGTGGAGTTTTCTCCCGAAAGGGTTTCTTCATGGTATATGTTGTGTAACTTCTATCTTATGGTCTTATTCTTCTACAATATTTTGTCTACTTCTGCAAATGGTAAAATGAATCTAAACAGATAATCATCCACAAAGAAATTGTAACAAAGAATACTTAATTAGATCTACAATATAATAGTTTTACAAGTTTTAAAGCTACATAATTACCTCCATTTTTTAACAAAGATCTCAAATATAGGAACCTAGAAACCTAAAGATTACTAAATGGAGCTCTGAAATGCTGAAAATAGTGACTTTTGTGCTGACTAGGATCATATGCTCAGCAAGGAAAATCAGTCCTAGATCTTGGTTTCTATGCAGAAATAAGAAATTGGAAAATCAGTATCCAAATCTATAAAAACCTAAAAATTGACCTAAATTGGGAGTCATAACTCATAATTGGCATATCAGTCTAGTTAGGGTTTTTTGAAACTTTAAACTCTGAATTTGGTCTTCAAGGTCTGCTATGTGCTTCCTAATTGATTTATGGATCCAAAACCCCAATTTGCAACTTGCAGAAGTCTTCCAAGTATCTCCAAAGCAAGGTGATAATTCTGACAACTTTGAACACTTTGAAAATTTTCTCCAATCTTTCTCTTCAATGTGTCTTCAACCTAAACCTGCAAATCACACACTAAAGAGAGGGGAAAATGTTGTTTTGTTAGTGGAAATGGGTTTCCCTTGGTCAAACCCCGTTTTGGTAATCAAACCTTGAAATAAAATGAAATAGGAATTGAGAATGATGAATGAACAAAATACAACATTGCAACTCACCAAACCCTAGCAATAAAGTGATGCAACCATGTATGAAATTGCTCCAATGGATGTAGATCTTGACTCTTTCTTATAGGATAGATCTTGAATGAAATGCTAGTTTGAATCATGAAACCCTACATCACAATTGTTAGCTCAAAAACAAACATGATGCATAAAGACTTTGACATGATTCTTGATGCATGAATAATGCTCTAAAATGCTTGAAAATCTACCCTTGAATGCTCTTGAATGCTTTTGTAGACACTTAAATGCTTTTATGAACTCAAACTTTCTATATGCAAGAATACATGAATGCTTAGGTGAAAATGAGTGAAATAACCTTGTATTTATACTTAATTATGCAAGAATTCCCAAAATTACAACATTAAAAGCCAACATCAGATCTAGGAGGATAAAATAACACCAAGAATTTGAATTAATTTTAATTTTGGGCCACACGGGACTCATACGCGGAAGGTGGTGAATGAGTCCAATTATACATAACTTATGGGAGAAAATTAAAAAATGCTTAGAAAGCTGTAAAACAAGGATCAAGACCTAAAAAACTAGGTGGGAATCATACACCAAAGGTGGCATATGAGTTCCAAATCACTATATCTGGGCCACACAACTTGAAAATACTTGAATTATGATTGGATATTGATTTATGTCAAGATTATCCTGAAAAATTTCCATTAAATGAGGCTTGTGGATGCAAAATAAGGCCAATTAAAGCATAAGGAAGCCCAATTATTTAATAAAACCCTAGAAATTTGTGAAAATATGTTACAACACTTTACAACACTCCAAATAATGCACCAATAAGCTCATTTAGTTCACAAGGGACCAAGACCTAATGTGAGTATGCTAGAAACATTGCAACACTAAATAAAGGCCATGTTAGGGGGATAATTTTTCCATCATTACAATTACAACACCAAATCAAGGCATTATTAGATTAATTAATTATTCCCAAACACAAGAAAAAGGGATAGCTTTTCTGTTAATACATTTTTCCCCCACTTTAGTGAGAGTTTTCCCTCATGAAAAACTCACACTAAACATTCAAGAAACTTAAGTATGTAGAAATGAAAAAGATATATAGTCACCATATCAAAGGCCAAGAAAAAAAAAGGATCAAGAACAATCGTTCCAACACACTATGGAATGAGGTTGTTTTTCTTTAACATACATTGCTCACTATAGGGTAGTGGAACCTCAGTCTGTCCACTGCATGAGTTATCCCAATCACATGTGCTCACTCTAGGGTAGTGGAACCTTAGTTCATCCACTAGGTGATTTATCCCAATGAGATGGCCAACCATACATAATTTATCCTCCTAACAAATTTGATAAGGAACTGCAATGTAATAATTTTTGTATGCTTTTGAATTTCATGTCTATAAGTAGTTTTTAAAGGGGATTTTTCTTTGTTCATGTAAGGTATTCTTCTTAAGGAACATCATGCCTAATGTATCCAAGAGATGACAAGTCAAAAGTATTATATCACCATTTATGGGATGCCTCTCATTTCACATCATTCCACAATGGGAAATCCTATGCTTAGAAATACTGCACTCTTGGAGGACATCAAACCCAATGACAACATCAAGAAAAGAACATGTCACAAGAAAAAATAAAATCATACCATGAAATATGCCAAAAGATGTCATCGATGTATGCCCCCACTTTAAAGTGGTTGCTAACACCATTACTATGAGAAATTGCTTTAAATTAGCCCATGTTTTATCCTAAGACATGAGAGATTTTCTCAGAAAACCTTATGCCAAGTCATATGTTTCCAAAATAAAGCTATTCTATGAAATAGGAAGGAAGGAGTTGCACCAAAAAATACATAAGAGATCTATGGATTTTGGGTTAGTATGTCTTTGCTACATTGTTGTTTTTATAGATCAAAACTATCATCATTCCCCAAATACTCATAGAACTAGAAGAATAACAAAAAGTGAGCAAAAAAAAAAAAAATTCCTTTTGGGTCAACATGGAAGAGACCTAAATGTCTCAATTCCTTCCCTCATCCCAAAAAGGAAAACACAAGAAAAATGAAAAAGATAAAGGAAATATTTTGGGTCAACATGGAAGATACCTAAATGTCTCAACACCTTGTGTCATTCCCAAAAGTAAAACACAAGAAAAATGAAAAATTCTTATGACATAGAGAAGAATGTAGGTACATATAGAGGAATTCAAAAAAAGAGAGAGATACATCAAATGAAACATCACAGGGGATCACATTATGCACATGCAATCACATAAAGAAACATGAAAAACCAAAAGACTAGTAAGGCACATGTGAGTCAACCTAAAGTAGGTCATTTGCATCCCAATCTCAGACTGTATAAATGGAAGGCATACAATTAGCCAAAGGGAAACCAACATGTACCAAAACTAGGACAAGGCTAACTAACCCATGTCCCCACTAAGTTCAAGACAAGGATGAGCCAAGAGATATGTTATGATAATGAGCTCCTTGCAATAAAGAAAATGATTTGCAATAAGTGTATAACATGTAATAGTGAGAATTTTTAAGACCCTACAACTATTACATGGTAGGAAGCGGAATGCATGCTTTAAGGGACTATCCTTATAATATCAAAATTTTGAAATATTCATTTTAAAGCATGACAATTATCAGTACTATGTCCATTGACTATAATTTTGACAATGTGATGCATTTTTATTCTTAGGATTTGGTTTTTGATTTTCTCTTATAGGTGGTAATGTAATAAGTCATTAGCTTAGAATTATGTGCAAATTTCTTTCAGTTTTAGACATCGGAAAAGGGAATTGTAATTTCTTTAGTTTCTAAGGCCTTCATTTCTTGCTAGATTCACCAACTTCTCTAGGTGGATATAGAGCAGGAGGACTCGAAATGACCTTGTCTTATTTATCATCATTATGAGGCATTGTTTGTTCCTTAGGAAGGATGAAACTTATGTTGGGAGGAGGATCTTGATATCCTAACCCTCTGGTATCCTCAGTTGGTATTTTCTCTATGAGTTGATAAATTTCATGTTCACTTGTTGTATCACATCCTTGTTTACTTAAATCGTGAATCCTTTTCCATATGTCTCTTCTAGATTGATAGGAGTATTTTTTACCTTGTTAACATAGAATGATTAAATGTTTTCTTGACTATAGGAACTAGGTTCATCTATTGCAGGGAATTTAGGCTTAGCTTGTGACTCAATTTCAGGACGTAAAAGACCAAACATCTCAAGTTGTGTTGGTTGTTTCATGATCTGTAGTGTAGTAAAATACATACCCTTTCATTTTCACACTTTTTTGGGCCCACCTTATTTTATTTATGCTTCTTTATGGATTAATTGCTCCTATTTTGCATCAACAAGCCTAATAAACTATATATTTTTATGGCTAATCCCTGTAAACACCAAAAGATAGATGATCATTTAATGATTTTTTTTGTGTATCCCTACTTTATGGACTAGGGCTAAAATTCCACCTAGGTCATCTTTTTCCTCCATGGGTCTTGGGACTCTTATTTTGAATGTACCTGAAAAAGGCCCCTTTTTGGAGTCTATGCTCCAAGATTTGAGCCTTGGGACTAAGACGCCACCCATGGAATCTTAGTCCTCCTTGGGTTACTTTTGGGATTCAATTTCAAATCTTGGTGGGATTTAGCCTCCCTTAATTAATGATTTCATATGCCAACTTGATGTGGTGTAATTTTAGGATATTAAGCATGAATAAGTATAAATAAAAGGTTCCTCCACTCATTTCTCATAACAAGCATTCAAGTATTCATTCCTAAGGGAAGTTTATGCATTCAAGATCAATTCATCAAGCATTTGGAGCCATCATCAAGATTCAAGCATCATGTCAACGGTTTAGTGCATCCATTCATGTTGTTGAGCCAAGATTGTGGATGTAGCAATGAAGATCTATTTACAACCATTGTTCACATCATATCCAAGGATCCAAGATCTACATTCTTCATGGAAAATTCATGGTAGATTTCATATTTGATTCAAAATAAATCATACAAGGAGATATCATTTATATATTTCATATTTCATGCTTCATTTCATCATTAGGTTTAATTACTTACAAGGGGTTTGACCAAGGAAAATCCCCATTCACTAGAAATCAACAAGTTTTTCCCCTCTTGTATGTCCATGTTTGCAAGTTTAGGTTGAAGAATTGGAGATCATTTTTAGTGCAAAGTTTCATTACAAAGTTGTCATCTTCACAAAAACTCACCTACACGTCAGATCTAGAAGTTTTAGGACCTCAGATCTGGAGGGAAGCAAGTGCAAACCTTGGAGATCAAGATCACATTCAAAGTTTTTAGAAATTTATAGTGGGACTAATACACCACCTTGGGTGTCCTAGTCCTCCCAAGCATATTTTGTAGATTCCTTCAAATCCAGTTTTGACATTTGAAGACTGCACATCTGCCCCAAAAAATAACAACATGAATAATACACCATCTTGGGCTTTTTAGTCCTCCATAGCATTTTTTGGTAGCTTCTTTACATTTCCATAATCCTCACAACATCTCTAGATTTCCCAGGTACATATACCCTAACTTGGTGTAGCTTAATTTCATCATTTGCACTCATTATTTGGCTTACATTACTAGGTTTTGTGAGTTGAAAATTAAGTTGTCTTTTCTAATCTTTTGCTTGGTGGTGATCCCTTCAAACCCTAAAAGAACCCCTCTTAGATCATCCTTGTTGAGAATTGATTCACCTTTGAGGTTGATAGTCAATCCAATTTCGGATCCCAGGACATAATTGAATGATAATAGGAGAATAGTGGTGTTATATGACCTTGGTTATAAAGCATCTACTTTCCTATTGTTCATTTTGGTGAACCCAACATTTTGAGCATTCATTTTCTAATTTGGAGTCCATTACATTCCTATATCTAGGTTGCATTCATTCTTGCATTGCATCTTGCATTTTTAAAATTTCATCTAGGGTTTCTCACATTTAGCAAAAGTGCATCAGGGGTTTCTCATATTTGCATTAGTGAAAGTGCATATAGGTTGTAATTTTGCTTGCTTGCATTATTTTATCTCATCAAAAAACTAAAAAAATGCATTATTCATTATCCTAATTTCATTTAGACACATTGTTATTGCATTCAAAAATGAAAAAAATTGCATTCACTTTTGCATCTAATTGCTTGTCAATAGTCATTTTTTCTTGCATTCATTTGCATAATTTTCTATTTCTAAACATCAGGTCCTTGGGTAGGCAATCTGGGAACACTGTTAACAACTTAGAATTTGTTGTTTTTCTACAAAAAACCTCTACTAGGACAAAAAAACCCTTCCTATCATCTTAGTCCTTCTAAGGGTTTTTGGCTCAGAACCTTGTTTGAGTTTATTACATTCTACTCTAGTTTTTGAAACCTTCAAATTCCTTCAGTAGGAATAAAACACCCTTACTAGCATCTTAGTCCCTGTTGAGTTTGAATCTTTAGTTTTTAGGATTTAAATTTTCTTTTATGTGTTTCCTAAGCCTCCTGGTAACATATATTATAAGTTTAGGAAGTTTTGAGAACATCTATTTTATGCATCTAGGTCAAAAACAACAATTTAGGGCTCTCATTTTTTAAATCATTTCAATTAATATCATTATTAGATCTGAAAATGCTCACATTTCTGAAACTTTTCATAATATGGATAAAAGTACTTTTCACTTTTGCACATATAATGTTTACATTCATAAAAATTTGCATAAGTTTGATAAAAGTGCTTTACATTTTTGGATATACATTGTTTGTATTCTTACAAATTTTCATTCATTGGACAAAACTATTTTGCATCTTTGGATACACATTGTTTAAATTATTAAGACATTGCATGAGATGGTTAAAAGTTCTTTTCAGTTTTGGTCAAACAATGTTAGTACCTTACCTTTCTAGGAACACTAAGAAAAAATTCATATCCCCCCTATGAGAGTGTTTTAGTGAAAGAGAATACAACCTTGGACAATCCTAATGATCATATCCATTCTTCTCCACATATCTCTCTTATTGGAGAATAAGATATTTTGATGTTAGATGACTAAGCAATGAGAGTTTTGAGAGTCATAGTTGTTTCTCTCAGGTCCTACCTCTCTTAGTTAGCATGACATTGATGAACAAGAAGAAACAACCGTAAATGATCATGACGATCACATTTGTTCTTCTCATAGTATATCTCCTAGTTTTGAAGATGATACTTTGATGTTAGAAGATCTAATCGATGAAAGTCATGGGAATCTTGATTTCCTCTCTTCCCCTAGAGAAAACATTCTTGAACAAAATAACACCATTTTTTATGAACAAGATAATTCAACCATTGATAACTCTCTTGCATGTGATCAAGTCATCTTAGAAGAACCAACCTTTGAATGTCAAGAACATTTGGTTTTTGGTTCTCCTAAGAAATCTCCTACTAGGGAAGATATAACAGTGGAAGAAAATGAGAACATTGACAATAGTAATTCCTTTGGTGAAGATGATGAAGTAACATTAGACTCCTCTTCACTAAGACATCATGAAAATAATGATAAGTCTTTTGAGGTTATGTACATTAGGTACCCCTTGAATTACTCTCCTGATCCTAAACTTATCATCCATCCACCCTCCAAAAAACCGCAAGTTCAAAACACACTCGTCCTTATCCTCAAACCACCTAAGAACAATGTTTCACAACAACCAAGTTACAATACTGTTGCTCATACACATAACACTAGGAACAATCCACAACCAATACAAACACCTTCAACATCCCTTCCATTGCCTGATCATATTTTTTCTAGTGCTCCCCATTCAACTTTGCATAGTGGGAAGGAGTATGATCTTGTTGAACAACTTAAGAATATTCCTACTAAGATATCCCTCTGGGACTTAATTCAAAATTCACCTAATCATCACACTATGCTTCAAAAATTCTTGCAACAAGTCGTGGTTCCCTCTAGTGCAAAACTAAATGACATAGTAGCCATGATTCAAGGAATAAACACCGACATTGTTTTCCACCAAAGTGAAATCTCCCCTTTGGAAGTGCAAGAACAAAGTGATGCTTTCATGATCATAGCTCAATATAATATGAAAGGGATAAAATGAACCCTTGTTGAAAATGTTTCAACTTTAAATGTGTGTACTGTAAACCTTTTGGATAAGCTTGGTGTCGATAAATAAAAAATTCAACCTGTCTATTTCTCTATTAATGGATTGGTAACGTGTGAAAAAAATTGCTTGGTGTAATCCCTTTACCTATTAAAGGTGGAAAGGACACATTACAAACCATGATCCATGTTATGCCTGATGATCTTTCATATAACCTTCTTTTAGGTAGATCATGGATTCATGCAATGAATGGGGTGCCTTCCACTCTTCATCATAAAATGAAATACATCTACAACAACAAAGTACACACACTTGACACTGATCATCAACTTTATAGTGTATTACAACATTAGAAAAACAAAGAGAACTCCTTGAAAACATTAACACCAACTACACAAGTGGAACCCATGCAACAAAAAGACAAAGAAACACACATTGAAGAAGTCACAAAGCTATTAGAAGATGATTGGGGTTCTTTAGATTTTACTCTTACATTCATTGGAGAATAAAAGATCACAAAAAATGACTCTGAAAAGGGAAAGAGAAAATAAGAACCTTTGAAAGCATCCACCTAAACCACTTTAGAAGAAAGGACAACATACACAACAAACTTTGATGAAACTGACTATCAACAACCTCTAAATCCTAAAGAAATGAAAAAGATTTATGGAAAAGGTTATGATCTTATGAAACAACTTGGATATAGTGGAAAATGATGTGGTGCTCGAGAACAAGGTATCTGTGTCCCTATCAAACCTAACACATAGGAAACAACTAATGGTCTTGGTTATTGTCCTTTGATAGAAATAAACAAGTCTTCACATAGCATCAACACTCTTACAAAATATTCCTTCTAGGCCAACTTTAAGGGTAGTACATCTTGAACTAATAGACACTAGTGGTCTTGATTGTTATCCTTTTTAAGAAATGAAGCAAACAAGGAAATCCTAGCTTAATGTAAATTTCATCATACAAAACACTTACGATTTGAATTCGTTAGATTTTACACCCTCCAATAAAGTAGAGAACAAAATATCGCAATCTAAAGAGCCTTGTGTAAGTATGACATTGTGTACTAAGCAAGAGATATATTTGTCACAAAATAAAGCAACATCCTTCACTTTTGACAAAGAGAGTATCTTGATGAGACTCCTCCAAGACCGTCTAGTCTCTCTCCCTCCAAAAAAATGAAAGAAATTTTAATCCAAGACTTCATTTTGTGCATACCATAGAGTTCATGGTCATTCTACTAGTGAATTTAAGGCTTTAAGTAACAAAATTCAACACCTCAAGGAGTGTGGTGCTCTTCCTTGTGTTGAAGCACCTAATTCCTCTAACTAATACTCATTGTCATCCTATTCATCTCACCCTTGTCCTTCACTAAGTATGGGCAAGGGGTTAGGAAGCCTTTTCCATGTATGTCACTTGTCATTGTCTCTTTTGTCTAGTTAACCACCTTTCATGAAAATATAAGAGCAAGCTTGGGATGTGTATGAAATGTCTTAAGTTGGATCACATGTGACATAATGAGTTATGCATTCTAGGGGAAACCCTCTCTTCCTTTTTTTCATTTTTGTCTACTTTAAAGTAATTTCCCACAACATGGCGTTAGTAATTCCTTTAAAGTGGGGGCATACATTGGCATTATTTTGGCATGATTTCATTTGCATTTTTTCTCATGTTTCATTGTTGGATTTTCTTTCTTCCTGCAATGTATTTCTTTCTTGGTGGCATCATTGGGTTTGATTTCCTCTTAGAGTGTGATACTTCTTTGAATTGTCCTCTCTTGGAAACATAAGCACAATTTTCCCTAAGATGAGACCTTGCATGAAATAAGTAAAATACCTTTGAACATACCTTTTTCTTATTGCATTGCATTTTTGTACCCTATTAAAGTCATGGAGGTATGACTTTGATATAGTCCCCTGAGGCTCACCTAGTGAACAACTAGCTTCACTAGACCTTGTGATTGTGCAAATGTTTTCTTTTTGTCCTTATCATAGTCATGGTTGTATGGATTTGATATGGACCTCTTGTGGCTCATCTAGTGGACAACTAGCTTCACTAACCCTTGTGAGCGTGCACTTTGTTTGTGTAGTGGATAGCGTATTCCACTTGTAAACCTCTCTTGGAAAAACAACCTAGACCCACTCCATAGCATGTTGGATGGCCAGTCAAAGCTTGATCTGTGGCATTTTTGTTTTTCCTTATTTTTTTCCTTATTTTTTTCATTTTTCTATCTTTTATGGTGTATGCTTGCAATTTTTTTATGGCTTCATATATCATTTGCAAGTATGTTCCTTTGAACCTATTTGGTTTATCATAGGATCCTGACCTTGGGGGCTTGATCATCCCTCTTGATCATTGTCATCCTATCTTACTAACTTTCATACATTTGAACCCCTCTTGATTGTGTGGTTGGATACTTTAGTGTGAGTTCGAAGCAAGTTGATCCTCTCACAAAACTTTTCAACACTCCACATAAGGCAAGATTAAGTTTGATTTTAGATAAAATTGCATTTATTATGCTTAGCTAATTGATAAAACCCTAGAAAAGTGTGAAAGTGTGTTACAACACTTCACAAAACTTTTACAAGGCACTATTAAAATTCCATCAATTCACAAGGGCACAAGATCTAATGTGAATGTGTTATCCACATTGCAACACTAAATCAAGGCAACATTAAGCCAAAATCACAAGGAGGGCCAAAACGAGTTAGAAAAGTAGAAGGGTTACTTTTTCAGTGACCATAGCCATGAAGAATGTAGATTTTGATCTCAAATTATTTGTGAAACAAGGCTTACAAATAGATCCTCAATACTACATGAACAATCTTAGCTCAACAACATGCTTGAATGTACTATACCTTTGACATGATGATATGATCTTGAATTGCTACAATAAAACTTCACTAATTTTCCTTTGAATGCCCTCAAAATACTCTTGTTAACTCTATAAAGCTTGTGTGATCTCTTAGGATGATTGCATAATAATTCTTAGGTGAAACTATGTGAATTAACCCCATCTTTATACTAAATCTAGAGATTGACCTTGAAATTCAAATAATTCAAGCCGACACTAGATCTAGGATTGAAAATCATTATAATCCCACCACAATTAAATTTAAAATGGGATGTCCTATGTGAGGAGAACCCATTCGCCACTAAAGATGAATGGGTCCTAGCACAACTTTCTAGGACCATGCTTTGAGGGGATGAAATAACATCAAAAACCCATTTCAAAAATGTGAAGAAAGGGGTGTCCTATGTGGAGAGGACCCATTTTCCATTATTGGGTGTCAGGATAGATCTTTCAAAAAATGCAATTAAGAGGGATTCAATTTGAATTAAATTTCCAATTAAGCTCTAATTAACCACAATTAATTAATGAAACCCTAGATAAGTGTGAAAGTGTAATACAACACTTTACAACACCTAAATAAGGTACAATTCAAGTACATTGTATTAAAAAGGGCCCTAGATTAAATGTGAATGTGTACAACACATTACAACAATAAATGAAGGCATTATTAGATTAATTAATTATTCCAAAAACATAGGAAAAAGGGATACTTTTTCCATTAATACAATTAGTTTCATATGAATTTTCTTTCTCCAAATATGAAAAGTGAATCCAAAACACTTGTCTAATGAAATCTCCATAATGTTGAATCCACTTTATAATAAACTTTATTCATGATATACTATCAACTCACTTACTACCATTAATAAAACCTTCAAAATAAAAGCATAGTACCCAAAAATTGATGTAGTCAATCTTCACCTCCTTCCTTATGCCAAATCAAGCCCTTCAAGCAACTTGAATTGCAAAGAATCAGCTTATTCTTGGACTGTTATCCTTTTTATTCAAACTGCACCTATGGCACCACATCTCCTTCCCTTCATGCCATTCTTATCTACTACATGTAGGAACATCAAACAATTTTCCTTTCAACATATCTATTCCAGACATGATTTGGACAAGCTATTAAACTTTGTAGATCACTAAAATATGCAGATTGATCTTCAACACATTATCTATATTGTACAAAGCATAAATATGGCTCAACTTTGCATTTGGTTGGAAAATATTCTACACAGATCCTTCTTAGGTAGTAGTGCTTCTTCAACCCCAAACTACTTAAGTTGCTCTTCAAATATAAGATAGATCACCTCCTTCATAAGCGTTTTGGGATTTCACACTTGACTCTTCACTCTCCTTCGATGCTCGTAACCATGAATGAAACTCTTGCTTAGGAAAAAATATAGGTGTTACCCATGGGTATACTATGTGTCATGTACTTTTAAATTTTGTCTTCCTTGGTCTTTAATTTCTTACTTTCCACCCAAGTCTAAAGTCTTTGCCTTCATTTTATCCTTTGTCATGGGATCCTCTAAGTTTCTAACCCCTTTTCATGCGTTCTTTAAGTTTTGAAACCTAATTCGTTGGTGCCCAGTGTCTTTAAGCCTTGTCATCGGGTTTGTGTTTTTCCTAACCTCTAGATGGCATGACTTGTTCTCCTTTTGTAGCATCAAGTTTGTTGGTCTATTGTGTAGTCAAAGAGTCAAAGGCTTTCATAACTTCATAACTCCCAAATTTGGGTTATAAAGTTTCAATTTTCTGTGACAAGGTGATATGTTGTCCATCCCCCATGTTTCGAGGCACCGCCTATGCATTTAATGAGGTGTATGGTACAACTTGCAGATGTCTTATCAAGGATTTTTGCAAATCACATAAATCTTAGGGTTTTCTTTATTGAGGATTAAAATAAAGTGCCATATTAATTCAACACCAAACACACATCTTGTCATTTTACATGACTTAAGGTGGTACTACAATTCCTTTGTGTACTATGAGCTCATGTAGTCTGAAATTGAAAATCATTGGCTCAGCATAAGAGACATGGAGCTCAGATCCTTTAAGTTGGAGGAATTTTGGTCGCATTTGGAAAGTAACAAAAGGTTTGTTAGGTTTTTCTAGAAGCTGTGTTGAGCGTGGACCTAATAGGCACATGCACGAGAAGGCGCATTCCAGAAATGTGGGAAATCAAAGCCATGGATGGAACTTTCATTGCTAAAAATTCTCTTGAAGTTGTTTCCCATGTGCTAAAGATTCCTGAGAAAGCACATGTAAATGACATGTCTGTTGTGGTGGCTAGTGAGTTTTTCAAAGCTAATGAGGATTGGTGCAAGAATTCTATGGCCAAGGGATGGTTGAAGTCAGAGAAAAGAGGTAAGTCATAGTTACCTACCAAACTTAAGAGAATGTGTTTCAAAGGGGAAATCACAGATGCCATTGCTTGTTATATCGCATTGTTGGGAATGCACAAATTGAGCCTTTTAAAGATTGGATGTTTCAGTTTATTTTAGTTATCTATGATGAGAATGTGTTCATTGATTGGGCCAAGATAATTTTCTTTCATTTGAATGAACAGTTAATCAATTTCTAGGAAACTACTACCTTCCATCTGTGTTCTTTCTTAATATACATTTTAGCTCTAGGGGTGATCCCACAATAGTAGGTTACACTTTTTGGCTAAACTTGACATTAAAAGAAACATTTTGAGAAAAATATTCACTTTCTGACACTTATAGTAGGTAAATTGTTAGTAATTTGAAGATGATATAAGCTAATGATTTGTGATATTTTCTCTATAGATTCTAAATATATATTTTTTTAAAATAAAAAAAAAATTGTATTTTTTTTAATCTCCTTTGATAACTAGATTTTAATAGTAAACAACATTTTTAAAATGTGATGTGTACTTTCAATCGCATAACTTTTTTTCTACAAAGGATTGAATTATGATTCTTTTGAATTTAGGTTGGTAACACTGATATTTAGGGCATCCATTTTGTTCCACAACATTTTGTTGAATATTTTTCTTTTAATTAAGTTTTAAACTCAAACTAATTACAATTTAGACATAGGTGCACTTTCAATCGCGTAACATTTTTTGTATTTATTGAATTTTTTTTTTCTTTTTGTTGAATGGGGATATATTTTCTAAAAAAAAAGTTCACTAATTTACTATTTTTCCACAATAGCTTTTCATTGAACTTAATGTTTGGTGAAAAACCTATGTCTACTAAAACTAAAAAATATAATACAAATTAAAAGCAAAATATATCAAATTTATAGTTGTTAGGAAGCTTGTTTCAAGGACTATGGTTCTCCAACTTGATTCATCTATTTGACTCCATTTGCACCTCCAAATCAAGCTTCGAAAGTAAAAAATGCATTGATTTCGTAATTAAAAAAGAAAAGTAAAAATGTGGGGGGGTTCATTAGAACCCCTAAAAAGCCACTAAATTTTTCCCCAAATTAGTGATTTTTTGGTTTTTTTTCCATGTGACACGTTTTATCAACAACTTTTTAGCTTTTCCTCCTTTTTTTTTGGATTTAAATATTAATAGTTTTTGTCGGATTTTAATATTAATAGTTTTTATTAATTTTAATATTAACAAGTTAAGTGTAGTGTAGTTTAATTTTTTTTTTTAAGTTTCAAAATGCATGTAATGATTTTAATATTAATATTAATAGTTAAGTGTAGTTTTAGCTTCTTCTTTTCTAAGTTTTTCAAAATGCATGTAATACTTGTTAATCAATTTTTTTTTTCTAATATTAGCACTTAAGTTTAGTTTTAGATTTTTTTTGTTTCTAAATTGATCAAATGCATGTAATCCATGTTAATCACTTCTCAAATTTTTTAAGAAAATTAGCAATTAAGTTTGGTTTTATCTTAAAATCCATGTTAATCAGTTTTTAATTTTAGGATTGAAATTATAGGGTTTTTTTTGTAAATCATTATATAAGTAAGAGAAACTCAAAGGAATTGTGAAGGATATTTAGGTTTTAGAAGACAATTTTTGGAGAAGAGAAATAGAAAAATTGTGAAAGATATTATTTTTCTACAAAGCAAGTTTTGGAGGAGAAGATTCAAAAAAATAGTTAAGCTGTATTTTACAAAGGAGGAGATGGGGAACAAAAAGACAAGAAAAAGTAAGAGTGCACAAAAGTATTCAATAGAACAGGAACAAAGAATATATGAAAAAATATTGCAAAGTTATTATAAATGTAAACAAGGTATGTCAAACTTGAGCCTCTCTCAATATTATTCCTTTCATTTCCTATAACGCCCCGCCATGTGAACCCCAAAGGACAACAAAATACCGCACAATATTTTTATTTTCTGAAAGTGAAACATTACATAAGGTGAATATGTGCAAACATTATGAAGATGATTAAAATATATGCTATGTGACAAGACCTAACTAGTCCCATGGGGTTACAAGGTTGCATTACACGTAAACATCTCCAACCAAAACATCAGTAAAGATAATTCCCAAGAGTTAACAATAGAAGCATACATTCACAGGATAACATAATCATACAACCATCCATGATCAATAGCAATGAAAAGATACATCCATCATTCTATTACATTCCAATTCATAGTTTAGTATTACAATTGTGGAGCATATTTCCATAGTTACAAGACATCATCGACACACTAATACATTACATAATGATTCCCTTATATCAATGAGAAGAGTACATCAAGTACAAGAATGATACATCAATGAAGAATAAGGTACAAAATGTGAAGCATTTTTCAACGAAGTGAAGCTCTATAACTTTGCATCCACTTTTGCATCATGAACACATCCTGGGAACCCAATGGGGTGTATAACACATTCCACCTAACCACGTGGACCTGAAAGTCTACCCCTCATGCTAGGTGATGACAAGAAATGACCCATGACCATGAAAGACAAGCAACACGATCACAGGACCAAACCACAAGGTCAACCAAAATATAACATACAACAATCTCAATGACCACTTTACAAGGTGACTACTTCTAGAGGAAAACGAAGGAAAACAAGGGATGTATCAAGCATAAAAATTACAAAAAATGCATGTGCAAGACAAGAACCATATTGCTCAAAGTCATAACTAAGGTAGAACAAATCATATAACAGAGTAGACCCATGAGAACTTGAAATAAGAATATGATTGATGGAAACACAAAGGTTGAATCATGGGAATACTCAACATAAGTAGGTTTCCCATTGCCTCTAGAAGCCTAACAACCTACCACTCATGACTATCGAACAAGGAAGTAACTTAAGCATTTGGGTTCCCATTATATCCAAAACATTTCTATTCATAAAAATTGCCCCAATAACGACATAAACAAGAGAAAAACACATGATCATCATGTAACCACAAACATGCAGAAGGAATAAATCCCAAGGAGTATTCATAATAATAAATAACTATCCAATTAGGTTCAAGATAAACTATAAATGTCCATGCACTTAAACATAGACACATACCAATCCTTCTAAGGATAATGTAGAGAATAATTAAATAATTAATTATATTTAAATGCATTTCCACCATACAATTCTTTTAATTAGATAAGCACTATGAAACCCTATAGTAGGTACCTTCATATTTCACTTAATCTAATATTCCTAACTTATTCTTTAATTTACTTCAAAATAACTAACATTAAAATGAAACATATATATTTGTTATTTCAAAATAATAAATTTAAATAAAATGTAGCATATTGGTTTTCTTCAAATAAATAACTTTAATTAAATGCAATATGTACATTTGTTAACCTTTAAACTGAATAGATTTAATTGAAATCTAGCATATGACTCCACCCTAAATAAATCTAATTTAAATCTAACATAGACAATTTACACACAAATCACAATTCTAATAGTAAAGAGTTTGTAAATAATTTTAACTATATATAACTTGAAATTTAAAACTAATTTAAATGTATTAGAGAATAAATCTGATTTTAAATGTACTAGAAAATAAATCTGATTTTAAATGTACCTGCCCCATAAACATAACACTTATTTACGATATAACATTTTGCTCATAAAAAGATCATTGAAATATTTAAAGAACTATGACCATATAATTCATCAGTACATTTCATCTTTCACTCAAAAGGAAACATTTAAATTAACTATAGAACTCATTTACATATTTATGTATATATATATGTTTGTAACCCACTAACTATGTACTTTACACAATAATTTTACTATTCAAATAAAGATCAGGAGATTTATATATGTATATATTTATAAATACACAAACACATTAATACTCAACAAATTAATCTTAAGCTTCACTAAACACCCAAGTGTCCATTCCCAAAATAATCTAATGAATTAGTGTATATTTTATTATTACATCCTTATGGAATCCTTTAAAAATTAATTGAATAACTAACAAGTAAATAGACACATGATTTAAACCAAATAAGTATCCAATAAGAAATAATACCCACAAGATTAATTATATACATTTTATCATAAATTTCAAACTAATTGCCAATTACATGAGCATATATATACTCATTCATTAGCATGTTACGTTCTTTTCTTTTCTAAGAGATTTGCCCAAGATTTAAAATATAATAATAATTCAATTTAATTCTAGTTTCATTAAATCTCCATTGAACCTACCCTAGTAAGACAAAAGTCAATTCATTAAAATAACTGAATTTAGTGAGTCTAATCGATCAATTCAATTACTTCACTAGCATAGTCAACTATTCATCTATCAACTAAGCTAATTACAATAATCACCACATTATGTTTGTTTACTCATTACAAATTCTTTTAAAACAATTAAGAAATTATATTAAATATATTATATATATATATTTTATTTTATTTTTATTTTTTATAAATAGATTGTTGTTGGAGAAGGAATTATATCAGATGGTATGCAATTATAGCTATATGACATACCTATATTTATATATTGTGATTATACCAGTCAGTTACCTATGTAAATATGTATCTATTAGACATAGATTGCAGTTTTCAAAGTGACATAACTAGTAGTAGTTTATTCCATCCTCCAAAGTATCTTGTGATTAAGTGTCTTTAAGTTGGAGGGGTTATTATCTTGTTTTTCCATACCTAGCTGGGACAAGTTCAAAACGCCATCAGAGGAAAAAGGGGAGTGTGATTCTGAGAGATGTGAACCATATCCATCACTTTAAATGGGTGCGATAATCTTGAGGAGTCTAATGATGATGCTAACAGGGAACTATTCTAGGCTTGCGGATCACGAAAAGCAATAAACATTGTATTGGCCACGCTACTATTTTCCAAACATAGAAATAAAGATAATGGTGGTTTCCATTATCGATCTTGTAAGGTATAAAGCCACAAGAATAGCACGATTAACACCTTAACATCCCCTACCTGCTATCCATGAAATAAACAGTTATAAAGTTACCCATATTGAACATTAGAGTTACTAAAAAAAAACTTTAAACTTCCTATTATGTTCAAGTACTGTGGCTGAGGTAGGTTGACAAAATTGTGAAGGTTGGAAAGGATTTTAATATACCACTTGGGTTTCAGAATTTGCAGTTGTAGACTAGTACCTCCAAAACACAGAATTATTCATCGCTCCTTGCTGACACTGTGGTTGTTAAGGATAAAGGGCCCGAAAATGTAGCTGGGGTTAGCTCCCAAGTATATACTGATGTTTCATACTCATTTAACGACGATGATGAAGATGAGGCAGTGAAACATGAACCCAAGGCCGAGGTAAATGGAGGAAAATCAGGCATCTCCAAGGCAATCTTACAATCTGAAAATCAAGAGATGACTAAAGAAGAGCAGCGCCAACAATACCAAGCATGACTTGCAAGGCAAAAGAATGAGGAGACTGCAAGGAGATTGGCTACAGGGGGCATTGGTATCAGAGCCTAGTTTCATACACTGGGCACTCTGGATTTGTCTAAGCCCATTATGTTGTCCTTTAGAGTTTTAATTTAGTTTAGATTTAATTTAGATTAAATTTAGATTTTTAGATTCTAGATTTTTCTAATTAAATTTAGATTTCAATTTTCAATTTAGATTTTAGATTTAAGTTTCTTATTTTGGTTTAGTTCATTTGAGGCACGAGACATTAAGAAAGAATATCACTTCTATATTAGTGATGACAAAGAACATGACACACTATTTGTACATCATTGCTTCAAGAAGTTTTTTGAATATTTGGCAATCAGGGGTGTCAAAATTGAAAAGCATTTTGTATGGTCAGATGGATGTGCTTCACAATTCAAATCATCAAGCCCATTTTATGCACTATGTAGATATCATCAAAATGACAACAAACCACGTGTTTGGAGCTTCTTTGAGAGTGAAAATGGAAAGGGTGAACATGATGGTGCAGGAGCTTGCATCAAATGTACTCTAAGAATGCATCAAATGAATTATGAGGGAGATCGCATAAAAGATGCACATGATGTTGAATGGTGTCAAAAATAATTTGCATCAAATGAGGTTGGCACATCTCCAACAACCAACCGATACATTCCACATAGAGTGTTTTGGGAGATATTAGGTATGTTTTTGTTTGAATTTAAATCTTTAAATATATATATGTGTGTGTGTGTGTGTGTGTGTGTGTGTGTGTGTGTGTACATTCAAAGTTTGTTTATTTTAGTTTCAATATATTTATATTGATCACTATTTTTTAATGCAAAATTATGTTTTGTAGGTGTTGATAGAAGATCAATCCATGGATGAAAGAGGGTAGAGAAAACAAGATCGTTGCATTCCATCATGAGTACAAGTAGTTTCCCATGGACATTGCACACTAGGGATTACTCATGTTTTTGTTATGACTGCATTTTAGAAAAATATGATGAATGCAACAACCACCAACAAGGATATGTCAGTGCACAGAATTTGGTGCCACTACATGTTAGTGACACATAGAATGAAAATGAAGATGAAGGATTTGAAGAAATTCCTTTTATTTCAATTGATTATTACCATAATTCAGGGCTAATTAAAAAAGGTACATGTATATATATTTATATCGTGCATGTAGGAGCTTGTGTAAATTTGTAGCTTAATCATTTATTAAATTTTATTTGAATACTTTTTAAAGTAAATTTACATAAACTTAAATGATAGTGGAACTCTCATTTCTTTTACAAATTTCTATGTAATTTTGGTGTAGATGTTTTTGTAGTCATAGCAGAGTCTGGAAACATAGAAGGTGTTAGTTATTATCTATTGTGTTGCACAAGAGAGAGGCAAAAGCTAGTAGAATAAAAAAAAAGTGATGGAATGTCATTCCCCATAGGTCTGACTAAATAAATAGATTCTCTTACATGATTTATATATTAAATGTATATTTTGAATATTTTGTTATTTCTATTGACCTTGTAAATGTTATATCTTACCTTGGAATGTTGGTTCCTTCAGGTTCAGATGTAGTGCAAGGGACATGTCTCAAGAAAATTATCAAAATTGTTCAAAATGGGATTCATTTCATTGATTATCAACCTGAGAACGAGGCATATCAATATAGCCACCTTGTAATTGCTACTACCATGTCCCTTCATCCAGTTCTACATGCACGTGGACATCGTAAGTGGAGACTAGATAGTGATGATCATCAGGGAATATTACATGTTATTGAAGAGTGGGCTAAACCACTTGAATTGGTTCGAATGACGGGATGTGTCATAGGTGAACTTGAACAATTTACTTATATATTAAGAGGGAAACTATTAGAAGATTAATCTTTATTTTGTAAAGGTTATTCTGTAATTGTAATTATTTATTTTTTTAATTCCTTTATTAAGGAATATTTGTAGCCACCTCCTTAAGAGGTTCTTAACACATTGCACTTTGTATCATTCATAGACATTTTTCCTCCATTAATAATATTGGGGTTTTTTCTTATTTTTTCCCCTTATCAAATTCTTGTGTATCCTTAGCATTTGGTGGTGCTTGGTTTGGCTACTCTCTTTTTGGTAACATTTTTCCTTCAAACAATGCTCATTGGTTAGTTATTTCCTTTGTTCAATTTATTTTTATTTCAAAAACACTATAATTTATACATTTAAAATGAAGTGAGTTTGAAATGGAATAACATGAGAGCATGCTTAGTCAAGAGATGCTTTTTTATGAAAGTCAAGAATATGAAACATGTGAAAAATTGAAAGAAAGTTTGAAAGAAGTGAGTTTCATATTCTCAACTTTTAATGACTTTTAAGTGGACTATCCATGCAACTCATGAGAGATAGGTTCTTATGACTCACTTGAACCACTACTCATGAAATATGCATCAACAAGTTTTACTCAAAAACTATAGAAATGAAACCTAATGAAACATCACATAATTGAACATGCTATGAAAGTACCACCTTCTTGATAACAATTCCATTTCCTATTCATAGTTGTGAATTCACCAAAACACAAAACTGGCAAGTTTTTGAAACATAATGAAAACACAAAGAAACATTATATGGTTGAAACTACATAATCTTATAGTCAAATTCATTGAATTTTATTTCATGACTAGAAAATCACAAGGAAACCATCCCTCATGAGTTTTAAGTGGATCATTCATGTAGCTCATGAGAGATGGGTTCTTATGAACCACTTCAATGACAACTCATGAAATATGGATTAATGAGTTCACTCAAAATAACTGTAAAGTTGACATCTAATATAAGATCACATAATTCATGACACGCTATGAAAACATTACCTTCTTGATAAAAATGTCATTGTCTATTCACAATGGTGAAGTCACCAAAACACAAACATGGAAATTTTTGAGACATAATTAAAACACAAGGAAACAATAGATGGCAAGCAACATACATAGAAGGTAACTACATGCTCTGAAGGGTAGACAAGCAAGGTTTTTCATTAGATATGTAAAATGCTATATCATCACATTTTATGTTATATTGGTTTCTTTTTAGGATTTTGATCATGATTGAATTTGTAATGTTGGCTTATAAATTTTGGACATTTACATTACTGATTGGTTTGTTATCTAAAACAAGTGGAGTTGTGATTAAGCTAAACTAAGAATCAATACTCTTTTTTTTGGTAATTTGAAATTTCTTCCATGATCTAGAATATACTTTTTTTGATAACTTTTTTGCTAAATGATGGTTGAATTCTTTTTTTAAGATCTCTTTAACCTCCATTGTGTCCAAATTTTTTAATTATATATCAATTTTGATCATTTATATATTCCATTTAACACTTATTTATCTAGCCAAAAATTGTCTCCTAAGAAGAACAATCTACTCTTGCCTGTGAATCACATAATATCATTGGACACGATTATGTAAAAGTTTGAACATAGTTTCATGAAATAAGAGTAAGACTCTATTTTTTTATCCAGTTTTCTATTCAGCAATGGCAGCATAAAAGTTTTGTTTTACAGAACACCTCATTTCTGCATTTAATTACTTGATCTCCTACCTCATTTTCGCATTTAATTACTTGATCTCCATATTTCCATCTGAAAGTCACTATCAATTGTGCTTACAATTGGTTTTTTTTTTTTGCGACTTATGGGTATAAATATATATGTATGGCTGAACCTAGGAAACAATTGCCATACTGCCAAACCCAAACTCCAAACCCTAAACTGGTAGCTTTTTTCTAAAATATGGGAAAGAGAACATGTGTATTTTTTTTATGTATACGATCCATATTGACA
>VDFB02270651.1:697468694-697511769 GCA_007258455.2 Sequoia sempervirens | reverse complement strand
CCTTTTTCAATTTACAAGGAACATTTAGGCTTGGGGTCCATTTCAATTTGGTATATCTTATTGTTATAGACATACTTCATGATATGATGAAGAGTTGAAGGCACCACATGCATCTCATGAATCCATCGTCTTCCTAAAAGAAGATTGTATGAAATTTCATGAGGCATAACATGAATAGAAATTTGTAAGGTATCCTTTCTTAATGAAATAGGAAAAGTGATCACATTGAGTGGTTTCTTTCCGATATTGTCAAATCCTCGAATCGATAGGGAATCAAATTTTACTTTTGATTTATCCACTCCTAACTTATCTAAAATATTTACACTACATACATTTAGAGTGGAGCCATTATCAACAAGGGTTCTTTTTATTCCCATGGTGTTGTATCTAGCTATTATCATGAATGCATCATATTTCTTTCTTATTTCTAAGGGAGGGGGCTCATTTTGGTGAAAAGTGATGTCTACATTAACTGTATTCATTCCTTGTATTAGAGCTACCACATTTTTTTTGTTTGTATTAGGAGGAACCACAACTTGCTGCAAAGTTTTTTGAAGCATGGTGTAGTAACTAGGTGAGGCTTGAATAAGATCCCATAAGGAAATCTTAGCAAGAGTATTCTTAAGTTTCTCAACAAGATCATACTCCTTTACACTATGTGATGGTAAATGAGGGGCACTAGACAACACAAGATTAGGTTGAGGTTGTATATTATTCCTTGTGTTATATGTATGAGCAATAGTATTATAATTCGATTATGGTGACACAATTTCATTAGGTGTTTCAAGGATAAGGAAAGGTTTGTTTGAAGGTGGATAAATGGTAAGTTGCAGTTGAATGACATTTACTTCTTTTTTTTTAGGTTTGTTTTAACAAGTCTTAGTGGATGATCCTTGCAAGAAGAAGTCCTCAAGGGCTTCGTCTAACATACCAAATTCATAACTACTAAAAGGATTGGGTTTGCTAATAGGTTGAGGTTGAATGACATTTACTTCTCTTTGGTTAGGTTTGTTTGAACACGCTTTAGTGGACAAACCTTGGGAGGTGAAGCCCTCAAGGGCTTCATTTAACATATCAAGGTCATCACTATTAAAAGGATTTAGGGTTAAACTAACTTTGAAGAGGGGTTTTAACATGCTTAAGCAACCCTACATCTATGCTTGTTTATGTTTAATGTTTTGGCTTTGTGTTTTGGTTTTCTAATGAGTATATAATGAAGTCTACAATTAATGATATGAGAATGCAATGATCTATCTTTATCAAGTAATTGTAAACATAAACTATGAAAATGCATGAAATAGTAAAATGGAAAATTGAAGCAACAAACTAATTACAACAAATAGAAGCACAAAAATGCACTATTTAGTGCCAAAAAATATAACCTTAAACTAAAAAGGAAATAACACACCAGGAAGGGCATCTTGGTCCTCCTGATGAAATTTGGAGGTTCCAGGAACTAGAATAGACAACACAGCTCAGATAGGATTTTGGATCGAAAACCCTAAGAGGGACTAAGAGGCCAATAAGGGTGTTTGAGTCCCAGTGAAGGTTTTTTTTAGAAAAACAACAAGAACTGAATTGATAATAGTGTTCTCAGGTTTCCTATTTAGGATGTTGATGTTTAGAAAAAGGAAAATGTGCAAATGAATGCAAGAAAAAGTAACTAGTAACAACAAATTGAATACAAATTTAATGCAATTTTTTTCAATTTTGGATGCACTAAGAATGTTTCTAAATACAATTGAGATTATGAACAATAAAATTTTTAGTTTTTGAATGAAATGAAATTATGCAAAAAAGAAAAAATGAAACCTATATGCACTTTCACTAATGCAAATATGAGAAACCCTAAATACAATTTTCACTAAATATGAGAAACCCTAGATGCAATTTCACTAATGCAATATGAAATGCAAGAATGAATGCAATCTAGATCTAATACTTTAATGAACTTGAAAAATTAAAAAATGAATGCTTAAATGAGTCAGGTTCGCCAAAATGAAATGTGTTGAAAAGGGGGTGATAATATATATCACTCTTCTCACACAATCATTCAATAATGTCTTAGGAGTCCTAATTGGATTAACTATCAACCATGCAAGGTGAGTCAATTCTCAACAAAGAAGACCTAGGAGGGGGTTCTTTCAACTTTTAAGGGGTTCACCACCAAGAAAATGCTTGGAAAATACAAACAAGCATTCAACTCACAAAATCTAATAATGCAAGCTAAATGAAAGGTGCAAATGATGAAATTATGCAACAGGGAGTTAGGATGTATGCACCTGGGAAGTCTAGAGATGTTGTGAGGATTCTAGAAATGCAAAGAAGCTACCAAAATATTTTATGGAGGACGAAGACATCCTTACTGTTGTCTTAGTCCCATTGCTATTTTTTGAGGCAGATGCAAAATCTTCGAATGCTGAAACAAGATCACAAAGAATCTTTGGAAAATTCCACCCAGAGGACGAAGACACCCTTACTATTGTCTTAGTACCGATCTGAATTTCTAAAATTTATGAGTATGATCCCAAGATTCAAGGCCTATACTTCCTTCTACACTAAGTTTTCATATTTGAACCTATAAAATGACTTGCAATACAAAGGAAATTGGATTAATTATTTATGGGGGTTTTCCTTTGTCAAACCCCTTGTTTGGTAATTAAACCTTGATGAAAAAGCATTGATCTAAAAATGAAAATGTGTGTGTGACCTAATCTTAAGTGTGTCAAAGATTATGCAAGCTAGAATATGGAGAAACCCTATTTAAGTGTCTTAGAATAGGATTCCTAGAATGCCAATAAAAATGACCTATAATGGAGATCTTTAATCACCATAATAGGCTATAAACATGAAATGTACCTTGGAAAAAATATATAACAAAAATGGAAGATTGAATCAATCAAGAAACAAGTCCTTAGGCTTGGAAGAATGGCTAGTTCCATCTCCAACCTAGAATCTGTCATGATCCTCAATAGGCATTCATTATTAATCTTTGGTAATGCTAGATCTTGGCTTGAAAATAGACTTGAAAAACTTGCAAAAACAATAGAAGGCTGCTCCAAGACTTGAAACTCTCCTTCACTTGCTTCAACTTAACACTTGCTTCTCACCTAATACTTTCTTCTTTCAACTTACATGAAAATGAGGTGTAAATCTTACTTTTATGGGAACTCCTATCTAATAACCTAATTATTAGATCCCAAAGGCCGACAAAATGCCAAATAAATTCAAATATTTTCATTACCCGCTCTTAATGAACCCAAAATCAAAGCTCCTAGGACTAAGATGCCCTAGGTGACATCTTGGACCCACAAGGATTAAATTTTTGAAAGGTGGGCTATCAAGATTAACAGTTTTTAATGGATTTTGGTTAGATTTATGGTTGAAATATGCCTCGGGATGCATAAAAAGGGGTGTTAGGGCCCCATAACAAGTGACCTAAAGGGAATTCAATGCAAGGGGTGCCAAAATAGGTCCAAATTAAGTGTGAAAATGCAAAGGTATGTATTTTTCTACACTACATAAAAAATAAGCTATGTTACGACTCACATAACCCTTGTAATAAAAGCTTCAAACTTATGTGAAATGGCTATCATGAATGTAAAACTTGACTCTTGATTGAGTGATATGAATCTTGACTTAAATGCTTGTTTGAATTATGAAAACCTACAACACAAATGTTAGCTCAAAAACAAAGATGATGCATGATGATTTTGACATGATGCTTGATTCTACAATGTAGCTCCAAAATATTTGATAATCAGCTCTTGAATGATTTTAAATTGCTAGAATGCTTGAATGCTTATATCATACTTTCTCATTAAAATTGCTAGGAGAAAATATGTGAAATAACCTTGTATTTATAATTGTTTATGCCAAAATTTCCAAAATTACAACATGACAAGTTGGCATCAGATTTAGGAGAATAAAATCTTGCCAACAATTGAATTCAAAATAGGTCCAAGCTAAGGCAGGACTCATACGCCAATTGGGGGTGTATCAGTCCCAGTAGCCTAAGCTCGGGACACAAATTTCAAAAAATATTAAGTTTTATGTCAAATTTAGAATCAGGCCCTGAAACTTAAGTGGGACCCATATGCCCAAGGTGGCGTATGAGTTCCATATCACTAAATCTGGGAGACAACCTAAAAACATTAAATTATGGTTGGTTATTAGATATGTGTCAGGATTATCCTTGAAAAGATGCATTAAATAAGGCTTGTGGATGCAAAATAGAACCAAATAAGGCATAAAGAAGCCCAATTTTAATAGGAACAACCCAAACAAGTGTAAAAATGTCAAGGGGTACATTTTTCTACTCTACAGTACCTTTTAAGGTTTCATCTCCAATTCTTATTTTGATGATTTTTTTAAAAATAAAGATCATGACATGTGGGATGCATTCAACTAAGTAGTTTGACAATCATTAAAATCCTTAAAAATCTCTCAAAAGTCTTGAAATTGAACTCCAAAGTTATATAGAGCAACATCAAAGAAAAAATAAAAAAGATGTAGCAAGATAAAACTGTGGAAATCTCTTAAGAATGATAAATCATTCAGCTACAAATAGAAATCAAAAGAAGAAAACCAAAGGAAACTCTCAAGCAATCTAGATCTAAGATAATCAAATATGAAGGAGTTTGTAAAGGTTGATCATAATTTAATAGAAAATCAAATCAACAAACATGCTCATGTGACTGATATCAATTAATATGAACACACCAATAAAATACAAAAGAAAATTCTCAACAGAAATAATATCAAATCTTCAACATAACATGTTCTACATAAGCATACTTCTTTGTAAAATTAAAAAGTTGGAAAACTAAACAAAACATATAATATCAAGTTTACTAACTAATCAAAATATTATTTCTAATGTAAAGCCTAAGATTTATCATGATTCAAACGATGCCTCCGTTGATGCGAATAGCCTAGCCATTAATCCACTCCGCGTCATTTGTTGAAAGGAAAACCGCCACGTGAGCAATATCCTCCTTTTGCCCTAGGCGCTCGAAGGACGACTCCATTGCGAGACCTCCAAACGCTTTCTCAATTATTTTGTCACCTCCCCAGACACGGATATGTCGGCCCTGAAAATAATTGCTCTCTCCGCCCATGCTTCAATTGATTATGGCCTCGACTTCTTCTGTTTTTTTTTTTTTGGTTTCCCACGTAGTTGATCACTTATTACGTCTGGGTGATGCTCATAAAGTCATCCATTCCAGTACTATTCCACCTGGAACGCGTTTAAGAATTTTTCCAATGTTAAGCCAACTTAACTTACTACATGAATTGAATTGAATAATAGTTATGAGCTGGCATGTCAAAGACTTAAATATTCTAACAAATCAGATTTGGATAATAGTTATGAGCTGGCATGTCAAAGACTTAAATATTCTAACAAAGCAGATTTGGCAAGTGGACAGAGAATACGTTCCTTTAAGTGACGTGAGCCTTTGACCCAATTGAGTCGGCATTTTTTTTTTGGTCAAACATTTGCCGTCATAGGTAATATCGAGAGCAGTGATAATTAATTCAAGATTTATCTATATTTACGTAGTGATTTAAATTAAGAGGAGCCACCAGTCGGGTGGAGGATTAATGGAAAAATATTGGACCTTCAATTTTTATAGAAGGTGATATGGGATCTAAGTTGGAAGTATGCTTCACAAATTTATTATAGTAGCACTTGTATTTAAAGGAAGTGCAATGTTTACATTTTAATTTATATAGAATATTTTATAAATTTGACAAGAGATCATAATTAAATTTATAAATATTTTATTAAAAAATGATACAGTATCGAAAGTGTATTAATCATTATTAATCATTTACGTGTCTTGATACAATAATAGGTGGTGAGTCTTGATATGAGTTATTGTAGCAATCATAGATTTCATGCCCAACAATATGTTGAACATTGATATTTTTGAGTATATAATTGGGATCTTTGAACATCATCTAGATGGTTTTGCAACAAGAACTAATAGAGAAATAGAGTAGAGAAGAAAATGTAATTTATAATTTGTGTGTTATGAATTCATATAATTGACAAATATTTTAACATATGCTAAGTGCAAATGGTTGTGTTATGCATAAAATAATGTCTAAAATTGTTGTTGATCATAAGCATAGTTTTGAAATAGAAAATTTTTAATTAAAAAATATTTGTATTATATATTTGCTTGCAATGTTGAGAATATTTTATCTATTACCTTAAATTTTCTTTGAATTCACTAACCATTAACATTTATTACTTGTAGTTGATGTTGACATTTTATATAGGAGTTTGTCATGCATTAATTTTTTGTAATTCATTTCATTCCTATACATTGCAGTGAGATTTCTTTTAGAAGAAGATTTTTTTAGCTCATTTTAGTAGAAGTCTATATAGTGTGAACAATAAGAATCTATATTATTTAATTCTAAGTAATGTTAATCAAATACAAAAATACAATTTGGATGAGGAGGAAAAATATTTTTTGTATTGCATTGTATTATCTAGTGTCCACTTGCACACCAAAAGGATTTGAGTGAGTTAATTGAGAAAGATATTTTTTAAGAAATATGTTATGATGTGGGGAATGAGAAATTAAATTAAAATAGAACAACATATGTAATGAATGCCTTCAATTAATAAATGACAACATAACTATTTAAAATGGAATAAAACATATCATTATTTTGGTGATTTCAAGCTATACTAGGGTTTTTGTTGTTTCTTCTATATTTGGCTTTCCTTAAGTCATACTATGCCCTTGGGATAGGAAAACCTCTAATCTTTCATGCTTATTAAAAAAATTTAGCTAGTTATTTTTATGACTTAAATAGCTTCAATCTGACAATTCATGCTAGTGTTGAAAGTTTGGTGGCTCTACACAATTGGTCCTCTAAACAAGTGGCCCTAGAAGTTAGTTCTATTTTTTTAACATAAGGTACACACTCTAAATTCCCAATGTATGTGGTTTTAGCCATCCCTAAGTTTGAAAATAATTATAAATTACTATAATATTTCTCTTTGATAGGGTATTTTTTTGGAAGAACTCCCCTCAAAAGAATTCTTTTGGATTATGTCAACATGTATTGGGCTTTGCATGGGATCCAACTTGACATTGTGTAGAATCTAACTAAAGGATTGTTTCTTTTTATTTTTTGAGGCAAACCATATCAATGTTATACTCAAACATGGCCAATGACATGTCCATGTGTCATTATTGATCTTTCAGCCTTGGACATGATATTTGATAATCTTAAATGAAAGGATGCTTCATGTACAAATTTATTTTGTATTCCCAGGTTTACCCCTTCTGTGTTAGAATTTCCTCGCCATTATTTCTAACTCCTTATGTAAGGTAATTTATGTTGAACCTAATAGATTATATCAAGATCATCCACATAAACATCAATAACAACAAGAACCTTAGAATAGATCAACAAATTATAAGTAAGAGAAATAGGCTTGACTATCCAATAATATAATTTCTTAATACAGGAAACAAAATATTGCAAAATATTAGAAGAGGATGATTTAAAGGAAAAAGAGATGTGAATAAATTTGGATATTTTCCCATGGCTAATCTATTTCTATCCAAAGAAGTATAGATAGGGAGGTATTTTTCCACTACATGCTAGATGTGAAAGTAAGATAAATAGTATTTTAACATTTGAATACTAAATTTATACTAGTTCCCTATTCTAAAAGAGTGAAAAAAGTATTTAGTTGCTACCTAAAATGAACACAAAAAAAGATAAATATTAGAGTTAGGAAGAAAAAAAAGCTGAACCTTTTTCTGGGAAACTACATTAGGAAGTATATATCCAAAACCTTTATTATGAGGACATAGAAGAAAAGTGTTTAAAGGAAGACTTGGTGATTGGATTTGATAATCCCAAAGGAAGTGGAATGTTTACTAGTAATGATGAGACAAGAAATACATCAACAAATAATATCTAGGCTAAGAGAAGAAATTTGGGGCCAAACCTAAGATCTTGAAGAATAATTAAATAATTAAATTTTATTAATGTTGTCATGTTATAAAATCAAATTTAATGAAAAAATCCTATGGCTAAGAGCAGTGGACCTATTCCTTACCTTTGTGGGAATAAATATCAATGTTATTAATTTTATGAACATGAGATACATTTATAGATAAGAAGGTGGAGTAGTTGAATGAGTAAAGGATAGTGGAAGTGGTTGAAACAATTTAACTGCATACACCCACACCAACTACATACACCTGTGCCAGTTATACAATGTAATATTACCAACATTCCCCCTTATTACATTGTTCCTACAAATGTATCCCCTAAAAGCTCTTATTCACTTTGCCAAGGGACCCCCCTTTAAGGCTTACATAACAAAACTTGCTAAATACAAAATGTATATACATCTTTGTGAATACCTTCCTTGAAGAAATAAATCTTGAATCAAGCGGAGCTCCATCAAGCTATTTCATGACCATCAAAAAGGTGTATCCCCTAGCTAAATTCCCGAGTTCTTCCTCCCATGAACTTTTGAATTACAAATTCTTGAATTATTTGAAAATTTATATTGAGGTCTCCAAACACATGGGTCCACCAAGTTTTCTCATGACCCTCAAACGGGTATAATTCTAATCATAGCCTCAAGTACTCACTAGAAAACCATCCATATTAAGCTCTACACTAAACCCCTTTCCTGTCTCCAAAAATCAAACTTCACAATATATGTATTCTTCAAATTTGTCAGCAACAAGGAAAAGTGGAAAATAAAGTTAAAAATGCTCCTCATTCAAAGCATCATCTCAAAGCAAGAAGCTAACTTGAGATAATGGAAATTCCTCCATCTTTTGGTGCCACTAGCCTCCAATATTGAAGGAGCTCATAGTACTAATGCATAACCTCAAGTGTGGTAAGTAACAACTTCATCGTTTGATGAATCCTTATCTTCAATGCATGCAAAGTTTCCTATATCTAATTCATCTTTGATATTTTCTTTTGTCCTCTTTCCCTATGCTAGAAGGGTTGAAATCATATCTTTTAAAGTTTGGAAAGTTATTTGATTGAGCGTAAAAATAACATTACTGTACATTTTAAAGGAAAACTATTTAACAATTAAAAGGTGGAATTTTGTTTGGGTTTCTATGCTTGGGAGATAGAATAACAAAACTTAAACACTCTCATTCAAGGATAACCATAGAGATCTTAATGAAAAGGAGAAATAGATCTTTCAATAGGGTTGTCCTAGGGTATGATTGTAAAATAATGAGGATTTCACCACCAAGCTAGGGCTTGGAAAGAAAAATGCAATGAAAATAAAAATTCTTAAAACTAGTATGATGCAATGTTTCACTAAATGACCTAAAAATGCATGAAAAATAGAACACAAAGCTACAAGATCAAATGTGTGCACCTAAAAACTTGAAGAAGGATGGAATGAGCTCTGAATTTCTAAAAACATTAATTTTAAAGCTTGCTAGGACTCATACGCCAGACTGGGTGATTTGGTCCCAGATCTGGGTTTCTGTGCAGAAACTAGAATCTAGCAAATGGGTGTTAGAAATTGTAAAAACCTAAAAAATTGACCTAAACTAGGACACATGCGAAAAATAGCATATTAGTTCAGTTAGGATTTGTGGACATTGGAAATGGATGCTTCAATTCCTTGTCCACAAAATGGGTACAAGGAGAGGAATCTGATTTCACAATTGCCACACTCAAGGATACCTTAGAGATATAAACCCAATAAAGGAGGGAAAAGATCTGACAATAAGGTATCCTAGGATATGATTAATAAAAGAAAGGGGTTTACCACCAAGTGTAAACCTCAAAAATACAAAATGTTTGAAAACATGGTGTGATATGCAAACAAATGTTAAATGACCTAAGAAAACCCCTAGAAATGTAAATAAAACAAAACAAAAAAGTAAAGATGTGAATGGTGTGCACTTGGAAACCTTGAAGAGATTGGAAATAGCTCTAAAATTCTGAAAATGCTAATTTTTAAGCCTGGTGGGACTCATTCGCCATTCTACGTGAATCAATCTTGATTTGGGAAAGCTACACTAGCGCCTGTTTTAGCCAAATGGGTATCCAAATCCACAAAAATATTTGAAGAAAAGGTATAGTGGGACTCATTCGACACTCTTGTTGAATGAGTCAACTTTTACTTTTTTGGAAACTCAGAAGTGGAATCTGTAGTTCTTAATTTGTTCAATTTGTACTTCCAAGTATCCAGAGCCAAAATCCTAATTTTTGGGACTGTGACTTTTTGTGAGGATTTTGACCTTGCTAATAGGGAAATGACTCCAAAAAATTTGTAACTTATTCTTCAGTCATCTCCAAGCCTTCAAAGCATGTAGGCCTACAATCACACAAAGAAAGAGAGATAAAATGTTGATTGTTAGGGAATAGGGGTTTTCCTTGGTCAAACCCATTTTAGGTAATTAAACCAAAATGATGAAGTAAGATAATGAAGCATGAATATGAAATAATGCATTTAGAACCTTGTCATGATAATGGATCTTGAATTGTTGCAACAATTGATGAAGAATCTTACTCTTGAATGCATTATAAATGATCTTGAATGCTATCTTGATCACCTTGTGAAGACTTGAAATGCCTAGTTACTATTGCTTGCCAGACTTGAAATCTTGAATACCCTTATGTTGCTTGGATGAAATGAGGATTTGGAAGCTTTTTTTTATAGGAAATCCATTCACATGACTATTAATTTGATCCCAAACATTGACATAGGAAAATTTTAAACTTAAAACCCAATTTTTCCCACTCAAACCTCAAAAATAGCTCAAATGGGACTCATTCACCATCCCAGGAGAATGAGTCCCACCTAGATGGGACTCATTTTTCCAAAGTTGCGAATGGGTTCCACAACGACTATTTTGCTTTCTAGAATGTCGGAGAATGGAAAATTTAAGTTCTTATGTTGATCTAGTCAAGTTTTTTCTCAAAATATACATTAGGATGCATAATATATGGTCATAGGGGCCTGTTAATGATGATATAAAGGACATAAATGCAAGGATGCACAAAATCCAATGTGAAAGTGTAAATAAATACACTTTACAACACTAAATTAAAGCAAAATTGAGTCTATTTAGCTTAGAAGGGCCCCAAATCCTATGTGAATGTGTAGAACACATTACAACACTAGATTAGGTCCAAGTGATTTACAAGCCTCCTAAATTTAATGTAAAGATGTAAATAAGTACATTTTACAACATTAAATTAGGGTAGAGTTAAGTTAATTTAGCTTAAAAGGGCCCAAGACCTAATGTGGATGTGTAAATCACCTCACAAAACTAGATCAAGGTGACATTAAGTCCTATTTATCATTAATTATTCCTAAATCAAGCAAGGAAAAGACATACTATTTTGGTGGTCATAGGATTTTTCTGAAGCTTCAAAGCTTGATCCTACTCTTTAATGTTTGCTTTGTCCTTCCCAATTGATTTTCATATCTGAAACCCTGATTTTCCACCTATAGAAGTCCTCCAAGTATCTCCTGTTGGTTCTATTTTTTACACTGTAACTAGGTTTGTCTTCTAATCTACCTATGGAATTGCCAATTCCAATCAATGGCAGCTCGAAGGACCTGGACCAACTGACAAGGACTTTTAAAAATCCTCCTACACTTTGGGCTCTGCAAGACTCGGGAGGGTAATCCCTTAATGTGTTTACAACCTCTACACCATTATTATAAACAACATTAACAATAACAGATAATCTCACTAACTAGCTCAACACGATAGGATAATATCAAATAGAATTAGCTATTCATCGATAATATGAACTATCTGGAGCATGAGATAACTACAACACAATCCATAGCATAAGATAGTCATTGATTTGCAATTTGTAGCAAGCTCTAGGCAAAGAAAAAAATACTGAATCATACGGAGAATTACAACTTAGATTAGTGCCATTTATCCATTAGAGGAGTCAAATTCATAAGCTTCTAAGGGTATATGATAGATTTAACACATAACATATGAAATCCTTCATGACATTGCATTGTAATCTCATCAATCTGTATTCCAACTCAACACTACTTATCAAATCCTTGTACATAACACATCTTCCTGCAATCCCATTCAAACATTTTAATCAATTCCTTGAATTAAAGCTAAAATAGAATCATACACACCACAAAAGTGAGATGGATAAAACAACCCTTAGTTATGTTATTCAAAGTTTAGATATGCATGTATAATGGAGAGACATGAGCTTGAATTTATCATTTCAACTCAAATGCTAGTACTGTTATACAACATTAAATCCCCATGAACTCAAAACCTAAATTGCATTTCTCTCTAAAACCATCAGACTTTACAATTTTCTCTACAACTTCACCTAGACTCAACCAAAAATTATCTAACTTGCTAACTCGTACTCATGGCCTTGAAATCATTCTTATAGAAAATGAAGGAGAAAACAAGCATCATGCCATAAAGTACACATGTCACCAGCCAATATGCACACCTGGCGATATTCCAAAATTTGTTACAACAACCATCACCCTGGAGAATATTCTTGTTCATCATGTCAGCTGAGGAAAGTTGATGCAACAACAAAAACCACAAGAAACCTAAGCCGAGACTGCCATCAAAGAAAAACTGGAAACCGTTGTAACCGTAGCATCTGATTTACCCCCTATTAGCAATACATTCTTTTCTTCTTTCTTAGTCAAATATTTAGTTACCCATTTTTGGTATTCTTCATTAGTCAGCCAGCCAAAATTAATTACCTCATTCACATTGGTGCTATAAGGTGTGTATTTTACCGCTACCTAATTTGCATCCCTTTCGAAAGATTTCAAAAATGAGCTGGTACTAATAATCTTATTCATACAACTCACCAACAAATCATAATCTGAGTCATCACAAATTAGTTTAATTTGATCATTCATGACATCACTTGCTTGATCCTGCCATTTTTGGAGTGACCTAATTTTCCCCTACTCATCAATTATATCAGGTAACAATGTTTTACCCCAATCATTGAAATTCGTCACCAATTCCCTAATCTTCCTTCTCAAATCATCTGGTAGGGTATGAAAACCCTACAATGACTTAACTAATATTTGAGTAGGATTTAATGATTGGGGCCTATTATTTGTGTCAAACCTTAAGGCCTTATACATGATATCCAAATCATTGGCCCTAGGGATCTAATTTTCAATCAATGGTATCACTACCTCCTGATCCCTATCAATATTCTTTATTGCATCTAACAAAAAATAATATAAAGAATGTATAGATAGCAATTTATTATCAACCTTTTCTTCCATATATCAGGGTTTGCATACCAATAATCTTATGGAGGCTAGTGCTATCCTTATGGCGATTGAGCAAGCGGTTGGCCTTGGGTGGCGGCGGATTGTTTGTGTGTCTAATTCTCAGGTGGTTATTGATATGTTGAATAAGTGGCAGTTGGAGGATATGAATTGGCAGCTTGTTGTGGTTGTCAAGCAGATTATTTCTATGTGCTCTTCTCTGGAGTCCATTGTTTTTCGCCATATTCCGCGGGAGTGGAATAGGGTGGCTGATGGTTTGGCTAGATGGGCGTCGGAGAAGACAGATTCTTGGTATGTGGATGGTTGGGGCAATCTTCCTAATGACATGGCCCCTGATCTTGAGGAGTGGGTTGCGGAGGATATGAGATGTTTCTTGGGTGTCAATTAATTCTTGTTTTGTTGGGCCCCTTGTGGCTTCTTGCTTCTGACTTTGTAATGCTATTCTGATTCAATAAAGTTTTTACCCTCTTTTTAAAAAAAAAAATAAATTTATTATCAACCTTTTCATTTAAATTTCTTAATACAATAGTAACAATCTCCTTTTGCTTTGGAAGATTTTCCTCCTCACTTACCCTCAAAGATGCCTGTAATTAATCAATTCTTTGCATGAGCTGCTTCTTTGTAGGATCAACAGAGCACTCTGTTTCTTCATCAATTTGTTCTAAAGGAGGGGTGAGGGAAGGATTCTGACTGGAAGAACCTGGTGTGGAAAAAATTGGAGAAGTAGGAGGCACTAACCCTACTGTGGAAGGTAGTGTATTGGTCCCTGGAGCACTTGATGTGTCCCCAATCTGTTTATACCAAACCTTTCCATCTTAGTCTACAACTCAACATTCTTCTACTGCATCTTGTTGTATTCCTCAATCAAAAGGTTATACTTCTCCATTAGGCCTTCTTTTCAACATCCTCCCTTTCAATAGTCTTTTGAAAAAATTTGGCCACATTCACAGTCAAATTAGTGGCCTTGGTGGTTGAGGTCTCTGAACCTCTCTTTATTATTAATCCTCCTCTAAAATTTGGATTAATATTTGTAACATTTGGTTTTCTCCCTTGTGGGGCCAATGCCCAAATTTCCAAGGTTTCATACTCTTCACTAAAAGCAGTCTTGAAGTGCTTCCTTGACTTCTTCTTTAGAGTCTTGCAAGGGATGCTTGGACTTCAAAATAGCATTAAATGTTATAGCATCTACAATGTCCCATTTAGGCAGAATCAATCCACCAGCCTGACTCACCAGTTTCCTTCCTTCTTCAGGAGTGATATTATTGAATTCTTTCATTAATTCAGCTTTTACCTCATCATTCTCCTGGTCTGACCTGTCAGTCCTTAGTTCTCTTCTCTTCTTAAACTTATCTTGATTTTCTTCAAATTTCATCCTCCATACCAATTGCAAGAATACAAGAGTTTTTACAAATGTATTGCCATCTAGAAACTCCTTGCATGCTTCCATTCTTGCATTTTGTATACTTTTACCTTTTATATCTAAATCAGATAAAACCAATTCAACTAGTCTAGGAGGGGAAGGCATACCAACCTGCATGTCATGATTAGTAACAATAATTTCATCCATCAAATTCTCCTATGGTTGATCAATTCTTTGCCTCTTAGGGCTTGGCTCAGATGGTGGTGATGAGGGACTGTCTTCTAGTGATGATTCTAAATCAATGATTTTGATTACCCCAGGCACTTTGAATTTTGGATCTGGTTGTGAAGGAAACTTCATTATTTGCTTTCCTTTTCTGTCTACTTCTTCTTCATCACTGTTGTCATTGTTTTTTCTCTTGTAAATGGGCCACCTTTCTATAGGCTACTATGTTGGCCTTGTTTCAATTGGCCTGGCACCTTGTTCCTATAAACCCAAACTCAATTCTAAGTTTATCCTTTTAGTCCTCAATGTGCCCATAATTTCCTTGAAGTTTTCCATTAGAAAGTCAATTTTCTTGTGGTAAGGGTTGAACTCCAACAATGGACTATACTTTTCATCCATTTTGTACAAAATATCTAATAGCTTATCATAAGCTATCAATTTCTCCTTGTTCAACTCCTGCTTATTTAGGTCGAATTCATTTATAATTAAATCCTTAGGAAAGTTGAACTCATGGACAAACTTTCCAGCCTTTATTCTTTGTCTGAAAAGAGGAAAGAAACCTTCAGGATCATGTTGTCGCTTCAGACCACACCTCAAATGGTAATCATCAAAGAATTTCTCAAAATGCATCCAACCTCCATTTAAAATGGAAAAATCAGACACCACTGTATAATCAAGGAAAAATTTTCCCTTACCCCTTCTAGCGAGGTTGTTCTCATGAATACAACCTATTTTCCACATAACTTCTGCAAACCCCACTCTTGGTGGCATAGTGTATGGTAGTATATGAGGGGCTCCCTGAAAACCATATACCCTCAAAACAATGTTGACTGGGTATGGGATAATGTCACCCCAGTTATGGTAGACTTTTAATTCTAGCTTCCTCCAGTTTGGCCTGTGGAAATCATGTAATTCCTCAGGGATCCTAGGTACATTCACCATCAGTCGAGCCGCTAATCTGGAAGCAAAGAAATTATCAAGTTGCACATAACTGGTACTTTCCTTATTGCAAGATAAATCTGCAGCCCATGTCTATACTGGCAATCTTTCTCCATCAACCGATTGCCTTAATTTTATCTTTTTAGAGAAGAAATCGGCATTCTTGAACAAGAACATATGTATCAACATAGAATACCAAAAGAATTGAGTTTCAGTATCATTTTTTTACAACTTTGACAACCCTTGATGTATTCTCTCAGCCAAGAAAGAAGCAAAGTCATATGTCATAGAGAAGTTAGGGTGTTCTATTTACACCCCCATGAACATGTATGCAATGTGAATCACCATACTAGGACTGAAATCCAAAATATGACACAATGAATAGAAAGTGGCTAGGAAATGATTTGCAAAAAAAATTAATCTGAAAGGTTCCTGGTCACTGGGGCTGATATGAAGTCTTGAACCTCCTAGCCTAGCCAGATGAGGTGGAAGCAAATTAGCTCTAAAAAGAGACTTCAACTTTGCATATTCCTACTTCATTTCTTCAAGATTGATAGGAACCAAGTCTTCACTTAGTTCACTCAATTCAAAAATCTGGTGGATATCATCTTTGTTAATGCTTAATAAAACCCTTCCATCATTATCCCTAATTACCCGTGTGACAGGGTCATATCTTGTGGCCACTGCCCTAAACAAGACTACATTAGGGAACACATTTGGTACCACTAGCTTTCCGAAATCATACATCCGACCGTTTGAAAAGGGGTGAGGCAAACTCCTCTGTCCATACCACAATTTGAACATTTCCAAGCCTGTGAGAGGAACCCTAGCATCAGAAATGTTAGATCAATTATATACTAACCCTTCCCATAGGATTTTCCCTCGCATTAGGACCAATCCCTTCTTCCTATGATTTGTTGACAAGGGAAATTGATCTAGGAAATCATCGTATAGGTTTCTTCTTAAATAATCAACTTGGCTAGAATGTTGCTTGGGTGGTGCCATCTCGGACAAACTAGGGCCTCTTTACAATGTTATACTTCAAATAGCCAGGACTAACTAGAGATAGAAAATTACAAAACAAAACACTACAATTTCTCACAACTATAATTAAACTATAGCCCTAACACATTTATCAACAAGCTCAATGACAAGCACAACAAATCTTTTCCCAAATTCAAGTGCAGAATGACTGGAAGACACATAAATTAACTCATGACTTTGTTTACAGAAGTCCCAAATTCTGGTTGCAATGATTCACAACTTCGCTTTTGGCTCTGAAACTGCTATGCAAAATACTTGAATGTTGTGTAATACAAATAAAGTAGGAGAATTGATTTTATTTTGATCAAATCGTGCCAGTAAGTCTCTCATTCGCCATTAAAGCTCACTTGCACACTGCACGAACCGCTCCAACCATATTTGATGCAGATTTAAATTGGAGCCGTCAATCTTCCAGTTAGATCAAATCATTGAACGACTGCCTTCAAAACAAGCTGCCACAATCGGCAACGTGGCAATAAGGGGCCCACCATACCATACGCTACCAAGAAAGTCAACATGGTGATCGCCTGTGATATCATGATCAATAAAGATCCTTCAACTTTGGATCACGTGATGGCAGGCAACCGTAGATCTTGAGCATGAGTGATCTTGTTCGTTCAACATAGTTGTCAGCCTTATCATTAACCATTGAGCAACTTTCCCACCTAGATTATAACAGATCCATTGATGTAAAACATGTGCATCATAAGAACACTTTAGTAACCCTCCTTCTAATGTATTAAGGTCAGACATTATTTCCTTTATTCTTTCATCTTGATTAGATGAGACATGTGGTGCCCACCCGTGATATCGCGATCAGTAAAGACCTTGCAATTTAGGATCACACGATGGTGGGAAATCATTGATATTTGACAATAATTGATCGATGAAACACAAACTTATCTCCTTTAGCTATGCCAAAAAGGACACGTGGCGCCCTCCCTTGATATCATGATCAACCAAAGCATTGTGGTGGGGCCATCACAGGATGGCGGGCAACGACTGAGATCAAAACACAGTTGATCAATGGTTGCACAAATTTGATCCTTCTTCGAAACAAAATATTTATTAAGAGGACAAGGGGACATCACTAGGCAGATGGTAAACAATGAAATAAGTTTTTTTTAAACAATGAAACACAAGGCCAACAAGAACTTAGGGGCGGGTGCATGAAGTTGGGTACCAATTTTCTGGCCACTTATGATTTTTTTTAAAAAAACACGCTCGCGTTATAATGCGCACGCGTTATTTCATGTTAAAAAAAAGAAAAAAGAAAAAAGTGAAATTATTTTCCTTGGAATACCAACCCAAAGGCTTGGAGGGAATTCCCAACAAGGCCAGAGACGTGTTTTTGCAAATTCTACAATTTTTCACATAATCGGGTCTGTGCTCACCTTCAAGATTGCATCTAGTTCAATATTGACAAAATCAAAAACATGAGTAATGTTAGGTTTTATCTTAGCTATCCAACGATGTAATTTTTTTGACTTTTCAATAATGTTAAGCCTTTCATCCATAATTTCTTTTGTTTGTATGTTTGTTTTTTGCCAAAAAGTAGTGTTTAGTGTTTTTTTTGTTATAAATTAACCGTTCATCAAATATTCAAATAAATTACATTTTTAGAAACTAGACTCCATTCTACAAATTTAAAAAAAAAGAAAAAAAAATTGATTATTTTCAAAAATTTGTAGGGGGAGCACCGCCAAAATTATGCTTTTCAGGAAGTGCCCACTTAGAAAATTAGTAAAAAAACAAATATTCATTAAAAAATTATTAAAAAAATTGTGCACCAACTAGATGCTATTAGATAACTTCTAACTATAGCGATTTTAAAAATACTACAAAAAACTTCACTGTGCTCAGGTCATACAAGAGTTGCTATGTTATGTTTTTCTAACAAAAACAACACCAATTTTTGTATATCCCTCTTTTGAACCCCTTAATCTCAACCATTTTCAAAATAAATTAGTAGTTTAGAAAGTAGACTCGGAGCACTTCGATCCTTATTTTTGTTCCATCTCAAAATTTTGAGTGTAACTATCCTCAATTTCATGTCCAAGGTCAGCATTTCCTGATTTCAGAAAAACAGTGGCCACTTAAGCCCCCTTTTTGGGAACCATCTTGGTGCACCTACCCTTAGGAAAATAAAAAATCCCGCTGAGGAAAAAAAATTTAAAATAAAGGGACTCGGCCTAGATGAACCAATATGACATAAGTCATTTTAAAACCCTTCAAAAAGGTAACATCGAAAAAGATCCCAACCAAGGCATAAAATAAACACAAGGATTTTACATGAAAATAAGGCTAAAACCCCCAACCTAGGGAAAATTTTGACACCATGTGAGAGACTAGTAACACCAGGCAGGGCATGAGTGGAACACAAGGAGAAAAAATTAATGAAGTTCCATCAATGGCTCCACTTGGGGACGTTCATTCTACTGGAATGAAGCGAGAATTTATAATCTTAGGAAGAGCAAACCAAGATGTAGAGACGACCAAAAAAGGGGTTGTTCGGAAAAAACAACCCAACTATGTACAAAATATACAAACCTAAAATACTGTTCATGGAAAAGAATACTTCAAGTGAAGTATAACTTCAAGAACTATCCAGGTATGTGCAAGATCATGATGGGCCAAAAAGTGGCAATATGATGGGTGTGTGGCTGATGACTCTTTTTTTTACCCAAAATTGATGAACTTGAAAGGGTTTTAAATGAGATTCTCAACTTTCACCAATATAAATTATGCTTTGCTTTGAATTTAATAAGTAATTATTATTCATTTTCTATTCAAATTATGACTAAAGTTTGATTGATAGGTGATTGAAAAACATCTATAGCTTTCTAATGGTATCACATTTTTGAATTCAAAACATCGTCACATTCTATGCTTAGCATACTATAAGATTAAAAATAAAAATTGAATTTCATGAAGTTTGACCAAGTTAAGGTGAATTGGACATCTGAGTTTTATATATTTTTTAAAAGTTGTAAATAAAAATTCATAATTAATTATTTACTTGAAAAAATTACAAAAAATATGCATCACATCAGGACATGAGTCCTCTAATTATATCTAAAATCTTATAAAAAAATTTATAATTTTATTGTGGTTAGGGTGGTCAAACAGACACCTACTTATTTTTTCCCTGAAATTTAAGTACTATTGCATTGAAATTTTAAATTTTTACCAAATAGATTTTTTTTTATAAACAAATCTAGTAGTTTAGAAACTACATTCAATTTTCTAAAAATTCTATTCTTACATATTTTTGAAATAATATAGATAAGTTATTCAATTTTTTACGTCAAGTTGCCTAAGTCTGATTTTTCTAATTTTTTTGCCACTTAAGGGCCTATTTTTTCCATGATGATCATGCACATACCCGTCCATGAACTGGGAGTTCAAGAATATCCCTAGTCATATCTTGGAGGAAGTATGAATCTTCACCCCACTTACCATTTATCAAAAATGGACCCAACTAGATTGCATCAAATTTCCCATGTTTCCCTTTATCTTCCAGTCTAGCATTCCACATTAAAACCAAATCTCCATCTTTGAAACTCCTAGTAGTTTCCCTCTTGTCATATAAATTCTTTACTTGCAACTGCAACTTTACATTTCTCATTTGTGCTTCCCTCCTGGTTTCACCTAATTCTATAAGAGCTTCCACTCTCAATTGCATCTCATCATCAATTTCATTATCATACATCTGGACAAACTTATACATTTCCATTAAGTTGTTTTGGGGAAACTTGGAATTTATCCAATAAACCAAGTCAAATGGGGCACAACCTATTGCCTTCTTCATAGTTACCCTATCTGCCTAGACTGCTAATCTCGGCCTAGAATGCCAAGCCCTTTTATTCTGATTTAGGATTCTTTTAATGATCTTCATCAAGCTTTTATTGCTTGATTCTGCCTGTCCATTTCCCTGTGGGTGGTATGGTGATGAATAAGAAATTTGGATGCCATGCTTCTCACAAAATTCTATGTATTCTTCAGATCTAAAACAAATTGCATTGTCTGATACAATCCTTTCTGGACATCCAAATCTAGTCAATATGTTGCTCATCAGGAAGTCAATTACCACTTTACTAGTGGCTTTCTTTGTTGGAATTGCTTCCACCCACTTGGTGAAATAATTAGTGGCCACCAATATCCATGAGTGACCTCCACTAGATTTACATGCTATCTCTCCTACAAAATCAATACCCCACTACTGAAATGGAGCTTGTACTATAACTGGTTTTAGAGGCAAGTTACCAAAAAACTTTAACTTACCAGAGAAACGTTGACAAGCATCACATGTCTTCACTAGTTGGTGTGCATCCTTAAAAATTGTAGGCCACCAAAATCTAGCCCTCATTATCTTATGTGCAGTTGTCTTAGCCATATAATTTCCTCCACAAACTCCACCATGCATCTCACTCAGAAGTTCTTGTGCTTGATCTTGGTCAACACACTTCAGCATGACACCTTCTCCATTTCTCCACTAGAGCTTTCCATCTATGATAACATATTTGATATCATGTAACTTCAATGTTCTTTTCTCATTTTCACTCAAGTTGTTAGGACATTTCATTTTTTGCAAATAATATATCACATCTCTATACCATTCAAAATGCTCCATATCACATATGTGTGATCTATTTTCATCTTTTAGAAAATTTATCTAATTTGCTTCTAGATTGCTTTAGGCCGTGAGCTTGGCCAATCCTTGTCCTCTCACTAGTTTGGTAATCTGGACCTCGCTATTGAATTCCTGGATCCTATTTATCCACCTACACCTTCTTCCTGACACTTCCTGCTGTGTGAAAATGTCCTTAACAACAACACTAGGTACATATCCAATTACAGTAGCTCCCATCAAATAAGGCCTAAAATCTTTTACTGCTTTTACCGACGCATATGCCTATGTTTCATTTATATCATACTTAAGCTCTACAACTTGTAGAGATTTTCTGAAAAAGGCTATAGGCTGTTCAAAACCTTCTGCATTCTTTTGCAACAACATAGCTGCAATTGTGTGGAAAGAAGTAAATGAGAAAATCTGTAAAGGTTTGGAAAAATCAGGGGTTCTTAACACAAGATCTTCCTTTATTGCTTGCTTAATGGCTTGGAAGGCCTCCACAGACTCCTTATCCAATTCAACTTTGGCTCCTTTCTTGAGCATTTTGGAAATAGGGTGAATTATCTAAGCAAAATTTGTCACAAACCTCCTCAAGAAATTTATTTGTCTAAAGAAAGATTGTATTCCTTTGACACTTTAGGGTTGTGGAACTTTATCAATTGCAATTACCCTCTCTGGATCAATTTTTACTCCATCCTTGGAAACTATATGTTCCAATAATTTTCCTTCTAGCACTCCAAACACACATTTCTTTGGATTCAAAGAAATACCATACTCTAAGGCTCTAATGAATATCTTCTCCAGATGCTCACATTGATCCTCTTCCATTTTAGAATATGTTGTCAAGTCATCTTGGTAGATCACCAAAAACAAGTTAATGAAATCTTAGAATGCCACATCCATGGCTCTTTGAAAAGTAGCCCCTGCATTTTTTAGACCAAATGGCATTCTTACATAAACATATGTTCCCCATGGTGTGGTGAAAGCTATCTTAAACTACTCAAACTCTTTGACCATAAGCTGGTTATAACCAGAAAAACCATCCATCATAGACATTAATTCACAGCATGTCACTCGTTGCAACATGACTTCCATATTGGGTAATGGATAATTGTCTTTCAATGAAGACACATTCAAAATTTTGAAATCTACACGTAACCTGATGTCTCCATTTTTCTTCCTTATTGGTACCAAGTTTGATACCTAGGATGAATGTCTGATTGGCTTGATGATTCCTGCATCCCTTAGTTTCATTAATTATTCTTGCATTTTGGGGGCCAAGGTAGGATTAATAGGCCTTTTCTTTTGTCTAAATGGCTTGGCATCATCACGCAAAGGAATCTCATGTTGGAAAAGATCCTCCTTGTATACCTTAAGGTCATCATAGGACCATGCAAACACATGCATAAACTTCCTTAATATATCAATTAGCATCCTTCTCACCTTTGGTGACATTTTATTTCCAATATACACCTTCTTTGGGGATGCTTTTGTTCCAATATTTATCTCTTCCAAGTCATCAGGATGAGAAATAGTATGATTAGCCTTTGTCTTATCTCGATTATCAAACACTCTTTCTAGTACAACTAGACCCTTTGGAATTGTGTTTGTCTTTAACTGAATGACCTCATTTCCAAATATAGTATACTTACCATCAACATTTTCAACAAAAGCTCCAAAGTCAATTTCTTGATTCTCATATTCACCCACACAATTCAAAAATATCAATATATCATCATCATTATCAAAAAAATTCCAATTTTTTATGTTATCAGGGACAGATAGCCTAGTTTGCACCTCAACCTTTGAAATTCTAGCATAAGTCATATCATCTGGTTTTAATGTAATGTTGGCTAATAGGTCTACCACTTTGTTTTGACCTCTTTCCGTCCATCCTATGCCAAATGCATCAAAGCTCTCCAATTCATCCCAAACAACATTCCTATATTGTTTCAACCTCTTGTTCTTTGATACAAACTTGGATCTAACTTGGGAGACCACAAGCTCAGAATCCCCAATTTCCTTGAGCTTCTTGATCCCATGTTTTTCAGCCAATCTCAACCCTAATAACAAGGCTTCATACTCCACCACATTATTTGTGCATTCAAATAACAGAGTGAAAGAAAACTTGAATGTCTTTCCACTTGGTGATCATAACAAGACACCTGCACCAAACCCTTCTTTTGAACTTGCACCATCAAAATACATAGTCTAGAAGTCATCAGATTCTGACAATTTTTTTATTTCTGTATCAATCAATGCAGTAGGCTTATCACAATTGCTAGGGAATTCCTCAACCCCAAATTCATCTATACCACTATCAATAAAACATGTCAGATTCTCAATCAAGCCATGCTCAATCATATGAGGTACTTTTGATTCTCTTTCAATTTTGACATCCTTACCATCAATGGAGAAATTAGCAAATGAAAAATCACATTGCATGTTACCCCCCATTGATGCACTCCATTTTCTTGACAAGAGCATTCTAAAATGAGGTGGGATGTCTGCAACTAATATGGTCATGACTAAATCCTTGTCAGGGTACTGAGTCAATTTATAAGGCAATGCTCTGATGGTTCCAATAACTAACACTTATCTTGAATCCATAGCATAACATTTACCTTGAGTTGTATCTATTGTCAAGCCCATTTCCTCCATTATTTTGACTGGCATAACATTATTTGATGCCCCTAAATCTATCATACAGTTCCTTAAAGTTTTCCCATTTATATCCACACTTAAGAAAAAAGGGGTTATATTTTAAAGGCACATGTTAATACAATTTCCTAAATACACAGGGGGAATTTGTGACACAATTCCCTCCACTTCCTTTTCTTTCTCCTTGTCTTTCACTTCTTTACCACTTCCTTGTTTAGTCTTAATACCAACAACATCTGTGATCAAGGCTATTGTCTTTTCTTTGTGTTCATTTATTCTCATCATTTCTAGTAAAGGTATAGTTACTTTAACCTAAGAAAGAACATGAAACATATCCACAGGTGTATATTTAGGAAAATTAGACATCATACCTTCATCATTTTCCTTTCTCTCTTGTTGAGTACTTTATCCTCGCATCTTTTGCTTCTTATCCTCTGCAACAAGTTCAACTACCTTTGTAATCACCTTGTTCTTCACTAGTGACAAAGTCACACCTTCTTGAGGCTTTGGGGCTTCATTCTTTTTTTCCTAAACCTTATCACTCTTAAGTTCTTTGACTTTTATAGCATCCTTTTTGTTGTCAACCTTAACACATTTGTTTTTATCCTTTTGCTCTTTAATAGACAAGCCAACGGGTTTACCCTGCTCACCACCCATAGAACTATTTCTCAATTGAAGTGAACTTCTCATTTGAGAAGCCATTTCCTCAGTCAATCTTGCAATCTCTTCTTCTGATGGTCTCCTTAAGGACACTAAATCTTCAACCTGCTCCCTATTGCAAGAATTATGATCAAAATCACCTTCCTCATCAGAAAAGACCTGTTGATGATACATCTCACTTCTCTGCCTCTGATTATCCACATCATCTTCATGTATTTCATCATCAGAGGAACATTCTTCCTCATTAATGTATGATCTAGCCATACAAACATCTACATCATCCTACTCATATTCCAATGTTTGCTCATGAGCATCCTCCTCTATTTCCTCAGCAACAAGAAATTGAGCAACACCACAATAATTTTGATCATGTGGATGTTCACACACTTCACACCATGGTCTATCCGGTACTAGATTTATTGAATTCTTCTGCAAGGGGTCTGGCGTATGCCAATCATTTTTAAGCTTCTGGCTAGGCAAGATTGGTTTTCCATCTTTCCAATTTGTATTGTAAGGATAATTTTGCAATCTAGGCGGCCTATCATTTTTATTATAGGATTTCCTTTCATTTACTATACCCTTCTCTTGCTCAGAAATAATTTTCTTTATGTCTTTCAAAGTACTATAAACCTTTTCCCACTTTTCATCATCTTTAGGCTTTGTAGCCGAAACCTTCTCAGTCTTATTCTTAGGATTTTTTAAAAGTGTAGGTTCTTCTCTCCTACCATATTTCCCAAAATCTCTTATGTTACTTTCAATATTTATAGCCACCCTAAATGCATCCCTCATAGTCTGAGGGTCTTTATCTCTGAGGAGATATGCCATTTTAGCGTCAAAAGCATTGAAATATGTAGTTAAACAAACATTTTCATCAAGCCTTAAAACCTCGAACAACTTATACATTTCTTTTTGAAATCTTAAATTAAACTCTATCGCAGGCTCATTCAATGACTTCATGATGTTATTAAACTTATTTAGCATGAAACTTCCATTAGTTTTATCACCATACTGCTCCTTGAAACACTTTTCAAACTCATCCCATGAACCAATACTAGCATTAGATAGACCTCTATAACAATCCCTTGCATCCTTTACCAGATATTGTACAAATAATTTCATTACAACATCTTCATGTTCTACCTCATAATCATTTAACATATCCATGAAAGCTTTCAAGTGTTCCTCTGCTGTCACAACATTATTGCTAGAAAACTTACTCATCTTTTCTCTCAAGTTAGAAGGGATGGGATTTGTATAACCAAGGATTCCATCAAAGAATAATGGCCTATACCTTTCCAACTGTATAGGTCATCATTGAAATAATCCTTCATTTTTCTGAGAATCATCACCAGACCCTAAATCTTGTATCTTAGGACCGTCCTGATTTGGATTTACAAACCTAGTTGCATGAGTCTTCAGGCCAGAATTATTTATGATGGGATATGGATTAATTTTAGGACCGTCCTTTAAGGAATCTTGGTGATTTGATGAGGTTGCAGCTTTTGTAGCCTCATCCATGTTTGACATCTTTAGGAAACTTATTTTTGTCTTCATTTATGCATTTGCAGCCTCAATCTTTGTTCTATCCAACTCTTCTGCTAGAGCTTCACTCTCCCTTTTATCCTTTTCTAAGTTAGATTCTATTTGAAATGACACATGTGGCTGGATATCTTGTTGAATGGAATGGTGAGTCACTTTCTCATTTATTTGAATCCCTTCAACCTTTTCCTTTCCTTTGTCCAAGGCAGGCTTAAGGTTTGTATTACTCGGTTAAGACTTAACATGATTTGAGGGCTTTGGGTCAGCAGGTTTGGGTTGGACATCAATGTGGTCTACTGGGTTTTCTTTAGACACATGCTTTGTTTCCTTATTAGCAATCTTTTGAACAACCGGACCCTCAACACTTGGTTTAGGTTCTTCTTGGTTTAGGAACTTCATTGTTGCCAACTATCTCATCAACCTATCCCTTTCAATCACATCATTCCTCATCTTTGCTTTCATTTCTTTTTCTCTTTTCACCCTGAGCTCAACTTGCTCTTGGATTTCTAGTTTCAAGGAATTAATGTCTCCAAAAACATCGTCAGGGTTAGGAAAAGTCACATCAGAACTCGATGTATCATCTAGATCTATTAAATTGACCCCTTCCAATACATGTTCAGACAATAAAGGGTTTACATCATTTTCAGCAGCAGGAGGAGGCACATCACTGGTGCATTCTCTGTGATGGCTTCAACTTCTACTCCTACCTCTTCTCTTTTCATCATATTTAACACTAACAAGCCCTTTATTTTGACATGTCACATCTTCTTGAACCGGTGTATTAAATAATGAATCAAAAAATCCACCACCATCTGACTTAGAATTTCTAGACACCTCTTCAAGATTCTCATCCCATAGGGTGTAAAATCTTACTCGTACCTTGGTGTACAGGGTTCTGTGATGTTGGAGCAGTAGTTCTAGACTCTAGTATTTTCTTTATCCAGTCCTTCTTCTTCACTTTGGGAAGTTCACCTTCCAATTTCTGTTCCAGATGATTCTTCATGAATGACCTGGTGTTCTTCATTCTTTGTACTAGTTCACAAGTGTTTTCAACTTTTAATAAACCTTTCACAATAAAATGCACACTGGTGCAGAGACTTCAGAGTCTCCACCCAATTAGCTTGGGAATACCAAATACCTAAAGACACGTGGTAGAATATAAAAACCTTTGGAAACTTGTACTAACAACACACAAACATGTTTCACAACATAACTCTTAATGCTTATGAAAATAGAAGAAGTGGACAAACCTAACAAAAAATTTTAGGCTCAACTTTCAAATCATAGAAATACTATGAAAACTCTATGCTAAATGGACAACCGACATACTGACAAGAAATACTAAAATTAGGTTCCCCAGTAGAGTCGCCATTTTGTTGGTTCCATTTTTTACAATGTAACCAGGTTTTCCTTCAAATCTACCTATGGAATTTCCAATTCCAATCAAGGGCAGCTCAAAGGACCTGGACCAACTGACGAGGACTTTAAAAAGCCTCCTACACTTCGGGCTCTGCAAGACTCAGGAGGGTAATCCCTTAATGTGTTTACAACCTCTACACCATTATTATAAACAACATTAACAATAAAAAATAATCTCACTAAGTAGCTCAACAGGATAAGATAATATCGAATAGAATTGGCTATTCATCGATAATATCAACTAGCTGGAGCATGAGATAACTACAACACAATCCACAACATAAGATAGTCATTGATTTGCAATTTGTAGCAATCTCTAGGCAAAGACAAATGGATATTGAATCATACGGATCTAATTACAACTTAGATCAATTCCATTTATCCATTGGAGGAGTCAAATTCATAAGCATCTAAGGGTATATGACAGATTTAACACATAACATATGAAATCCTTGACGGCATTGCATTGTAATCTCATCAATATGTATTCCAACTCAATACTACTTATCAAATCCTTATACATAACACATCTGCCTACAATCCCATTCAAGCATTTTAATTAATTCCTTGAATTAAAGCTAAAATAGAATCATACACACCACAACAGTGAGATGGATAAAACAACCCTTAGTTATTTTATTCAAATTTTAGATATGCATGTACAATAGAGAGACATGAGCTTGAATTTATCATTTCAACTCAAATGTTAGTATTGTTATACAACATTAAATCCCCATGAACTCAAAACCTAAATTGAATTTCTCTTTAAAACCATCGGACATTAAAATTTGCTCTGCAACTTCACCTAGACTCGACCAAAAATTATCTAACTTGCTAACCCGTACTCCTGGCCTTGAAATCCTTCTTATAGAAAATGAAGGAGAAAACAAGCATCGGGCCAAAAATTACACATGTCACCAGCCAATTGGCACACCTGGTGATATTCCAAAATTTGTTACAACAGCCATCACCCTGGAGAATATTCTTGTTCGTCATGTCAGCTAAGGAAAGTTGATGCAACAACAAAAACCACATGAAACCTATGCCGAGACTGCAATGAAAGAAAAATGGAAACCGTTGTAACCGCAGCATCCGATTTACCATCTGTTAGCAATCCATTCTTTTATTATTCCTTAATCAAATATTTAGTTACCCATTTCTGGTATTCTTCATTAGTCGGGTAGTCAAAATTAATTACCTCATTCACCTTGGTGCTATAAGGTGTGTATTTTACTGCTACCTGATTTGCATCCCTTTCAAAAGATTCCAAAAATGAGCTGGTACTAATAATATTATCCATACAACTCACCAACAAATCATAATTTGAGTCATTACAAATTAATTTAATTTGATCATTGATGACCTCACTTGCTTTACCATTGTTGGAGTGACCTGATTTTCCCCTACTCATAAATTATATCAGGTAACAATGTGTTACCCCAATCATTGAAATTCTTCACCAATTCCCTAATCTTCCTACTCAAATCATCTGTTAGGGTTTGAAAACCCTGCAATGACTTAACTAATACTTGAGTAGGCTTTAATGATTGGGGCCTATTATTTGTGTCAAACCTTGAGGCCTTATACATGACATCCAAATCACTAGCCCTAGGGATCCAATTTTCAATCAATGGTATCACTACCCCCTGATCCCTATCCATATTCTTTATTACATCTAACAACAAATAATATAAATAATGTATAGATAGCAATTTATTATCAACCTTTTCATTTAAATATCTTAAGATAGTCATAAAAATATCCTTTTTCTTTGAAAGATATCCCTCCTCACTTACCCTCAAAGATGCCTGTAATTCATCAATTCTTTGCATTAGTGGCTTCTTTGTAGGATCAATAGAGCACTCTGTTTCTTCATCAATTTATTCTAAAGGAGGGGTGTGGGAAGGATTCTGACTGGGAGACCCTTGTGTGGAAACAATTGGAGAAGCAGGAGGCACTAACCCTACTGTGGAAGGTAATGTACTGGTCCCTAGAGCACTTGATGTCTCCCCAATCTGTATATACCTAAACATTTTCACCTCAGTCTACAACTCAACATTCTTCTACTGCATCTTGTTGTATACCTCAATCAAAAGGTTATACTTCTCCATTAGGCTCTTCTTTTCAACCTCCCCCCTTTCAACAGTCTTTTGGCCCATTTTAGCCACATTCACGGTCAAATTAGTGGCCTCGGTGGTTGAGGTATCTGAAATTCTCTTTATTATTAATCCCCCTCTAAAATTTTGATTAATATTTGTTACATTTGGTTTTCTCCCTTATGGGGCCAATGACCAAATTGCCAAGGTTCCATACTCTTCACTGAAAGCAGAGTCTTGAAGTGTTGCCTTGACTTCTTCTTCTAAGTCTTGCAAGGGATGCTTGGACTTGAAAATAGCATTATATGCTAGAGCATCTACAATGTTGCATTCAAGCAGAATCAATACACCAACCTCACTCACCAGTTTCCTTCCTTCTTTAGGAGTGATATTCTTGAATTCTTCCATTGATTCAGCTTTTACCTCATCATTCTCCTATTTTGACCTGTTAGGCCTTAGTTCTATTCTCTTCTTACATTTATCTTGATATTCTTCAAATTTCATCCTCCATACCAATTGCAAGAATACATGAGTTTTAACAAATGTATTGTCATCTAGAAACTCCTTGCATGCTTCCATTCTTGCATCTTGTACACTTTTACCTTTTATATCTAAATCAAATAAAACCAATTCAGATGGTCTAGGAGGGGAAGTCATACCAACCTGCATGTCATGATCAGTAACAATAATTGCATCCATCAAATTCTCCTATGGTTGATCAATTCTTTACCTCTTAGGGCTTGGCTCAAATGGTGGTGATGAGGGACTGTCTTCTGGTGATGATTCTAAATCAATGATTTTGATTGCCCTAGGCACTTTGAATTTTGGAGTTGGTTGTGAAGGCAACTTCATTATTTTCTTTCCTTTTCTATCCACTTCTACTTCATCACTACTATCATCCTTTTTCCTCCTATAAATGGGCCACCTTTTTGTAGGCTGTTGTGCTAGCCTTGTTTCAATTGGCCTAGCACCATGTTCCTATACACCCAAACTCAGTTCTAAGTTTATCCTTTTAGTCCTCAATGTGCCCATAATTTCCTTGAAGTTCTCCATTAGAAAGTCAATTTTCTTGTGGTATGGGTTGAACTCTAACAATGGATTATACTTTGGATCCATTTTGTGCACAATATCTAATAGCTTATCATAAGCTATCCATTTCTCCTAGTTCAACTCCTGCCTATTTAGGTCGAATTCATTTCTAATTAAATCCTCAGGAAAGTTGAACTCATGCACAAACATGCCAACCTTTCTTCTTTGTCTGAAAAGAGGAAAGAAACCTTCATTATCATGTTTTCACTTTGGACCACACCTCAAATGGTAATCATCAAGTAATTTCTGAAAATGCATCCAACCTCCCTTTGTAAAGCAAAAATCAAACACCACTATATAATCAGGGAAAAATGTTCCCTTACCCCTTCCAATGAGGTTGTCGTCATGAATATAACCTATTTTCCACGCAACTTTTGCAAACCCCACTCTTGGTGGAACATTGTATGCCATTATATGAGGGGCTCCCTGAAAACCATATACCCTCAAAATAGTGTTGCCTGGGTATGGGATAATGTCACCCCAGTTATGGCAGACTTTTAATTCTGGCTTCCTCTGCTTTGGCTTGAGGAAATCATGTAATTCCTCAGGGATCCTAGGTACATTCACCATCAATCTAGGCTTCAATCTGGAAGCAAAGCAATTATCAAATTGCACATAACTGGTACTTTCCTTATTGCAAGATAAATCTAGAGCCCATATCTATACTGGAAATCTTTCTCCATCAACCGATTAACATAATTTCATCCTTTCAAAGAAGAAATCAGCATTCTTGAACAAGAACATATGCATCAGCATAGAGTACCAAAAGAATTGAGTTCTGGTATCATTTTTTTGCAACTTTGACAGCCCTTCATGTATCCTCTCAGCCAAGAAAGAAGGAAATTCATATGTTATAGAGAAGTTAGGGTGTTGTATTTGCACCCCCATGAACATGTATGCAATGGGCATCACCGCACCAGGACTGAAACCCAAAATTTGACACAATGAATATAAAGTGGCCAAGAAATGATTTACAAAGCAATTTAACCTAAAAGGTTCTTGGTCACTAGGGCTGATATGAAATCTTGAACCTCCTGCCCTAGCTAGATGAGGTGGAAGCAACTTAGCTCTAAAAAGAGACTTCAAATTTGCATATTCCTACTTCATTTCCTCAAGATTGATAGGAGCCAATTCTTCACTCGGTTCACTCAAGTCAAAAATTTATTGGATATCATCTCTATTAATGCTTAATAAAACCCTTCCATCATTATCCCTAATTACCCGTGTGACAAGGTCAAATCTTGTGGCCACTGCCCTAAGCAAGTCTACATCAAGGAACACATTTGGTACCACCAGCTTTCCCAAATCATACATCCAACCGTTTGAAAAGGGTTGAGGAAAATTCCTCTGTCCATACCACAATCTGAACATTTCCAAGCCTGTGAGAGGAACCCTACCATCAACAATGTTAGATCAATTATATACTAACCCATCCCCCAAGATTTTCCCTTGCATTAGGACCAATTCCTTCTTCCTATTATTTTTTGACAAGGGCAATTGATCTAGGAAATCATTGTACAGGTTTCTTCTTAAATAATCAACTTGGCCAAAATGCTGCTTGGGTGGTGCCATCTCAGAAAAACTAGGGCCTCTTTACAACGTTATACTTCAAATAGCTAGGACTAACCAGAGAGAAAATTAGAGAACAAAACATTGTAATTTCTCACAACTATAATTAAACTATAGCCCTAACACATTTATCAACAAGCTCAATGACAAGCACATCAAATATTTTCCCAAATTCAAGTGCAGAATGACCGGAAGACATAGAAATTAACTGATGGCTTTGTTTGTAGAAGTCCCAAATTCTTGTTGCAATGATTCACAACTTTGCTTTCAGCTATGAAACTACTCTGAAAAATACTTGAATGCTTTGTAATACAAATAAAGCAAGAGAATTGAATTTATTTTGATCAAATCATGCCAATAAGTGTCTCATCTTCCATTAAAGCTCACTCGCGCGCTGCGCGAATGACTCCAACCATATTTGATGCAGATATAAATTTGAGTTGTCGATCTTTCACTTAGATCAAATCATCGAACGACTTCCTTCAAAACAAGCTATCATAATCTCCAATGAGGAAATAAGGGGCCCACCATACCATACACTACCAAAGAAGTCCATGTGGCGGTCGCCCGCAATATCGCGATCAGTAAAGATCCTACAACTTTGGATCACACAATGGCTGGCAACCATAGATCTTGAGCATCAGTGATCTTGTTCATTCAACACAATCGCCAGCCTTATCATTAACCATCGAGCAACTTTCCCACCTAGATTCTAATAGATCTATTGATTTAAAACATGTGCGTCATAAGAACACTCTAGTAACCCACCTTCTAATGTATTAAGGTTAGACAGTATTTCCTTTATTCTTTTGGCTTCATCAGATGAGACACATGGCACCCGCCCATGATATCGCAATCAGTAAAGACCTTGCAATTTTGGATCACGTGATGGTGGGAAACCATTGATATCTGACAATAATTGATTGACGACACACCAACTTATCTCCTTCAGCTAGGCCAAAAAGGACATGTGGCACCCTCCCGTGATATCGTGATCTACCAAAGCATTGTGGTGGGGCCATCACAAGATGGCAGGCAATGACTGAGATCAGATGACAGTTGATCAACGGTTGCACGAATTTGATCCTTCTGCAAAACAAAACATTTATTAAGAGGACAAGGGGACATCACTAGGCGGATGGTAAACAACGACATAAGTTTTTTTTAAACAATGAAACATAGGGCCAACTAGAACTTAGGAAAATGAAAAATCCCGCGGAGGAAAAATAAAATAAAACAAAGGGACTCGGCCTAGATGAACCGATACGACATAAGTCATTTTAAAACCCTTCTAAAAGGTAACAACGAAAAAGATCCCAACCAAGGCATAAAATAAACAAAAGGGTTTTACATGAAAATAAGGCTAAAACCCCCAACCTAGGGAAAATTTTGACAACATGAGAGACCAATAACACTAGGCAGGGCATGAGCGAAACACAAGCAACAAAAATTAATGAAGTTCCATCATCTCCAATGCAAGGTGTGACCACCAAAATTGTACTCCCTTCTTGGAGATAGTACAATCCTTGGTCTAATTTGGACCTATCCTGGGTACCCTTGCATTAATTATCATTTAAATCATCATTTAAAAGTCCCTATGACCCATTATTTTGGATCTCGAGGCTCATTTCACCTAAAAATCCTATAAAATCATTCAAAACGGAAAAAAATCCAAAAACCCACCTCAAAAAGCGAAGATGGGACTCATTCTCAACCTTGGGTGAATGAGTCCCCTTAGGTAGAACCCATTCACCAAGTGTGGTGAATGAGTCCTATTTTAGGTCTTTTTCAAATTTGAGTAGGAATTTATCAATTTAATTTAATTTTTTGGTGGATGTCGGCCTTTGAGATCTAAATAATGGCTAATTAGGTGTTGATTCCTATAAAAGCAAGATTCTAAGTCATTTTTATCATAGCTAAGCACTTCGAGCAAGAATTTTCAAGCATTAAGCATCAAGAATCTTCAAGAAAATATTTCACAGGAGTATTCTCATTTAAAGAGCATGTAAAGTTGAAGCATTGGAGCAACATCAAAGCATTTTTGTAGGTCTTCAAGCTCACTTTCAATAAAGATCTAGTATTTTCAAGGGTTGATCATGGATGCTTATGGTGAATCTTGATGGATTCAGGGTTGGGGAGATGCAATTGGCCTTTAATCCAAGCTTAAAGACTTGTTTCCTAAGTGATTCAATCTTCCATTATAATTTTATATCTATCCTAAGGAGTGCATATGCATAGTTAGAGCTCATTTGGGGTGATTGAGGATCATCACAAATGAGTCATTCATCTCTACATTTCCATCATTGCATCATATTTTTGCACATTAGAATAGGATTGCATCATATTTTAGATTTCTTAGTCTTAGACACACTTAAGGATAGGGTTTTCATGCACATTTCTTTATTCTTATCAAGGTTTAATTACCAAACTAGGGGTTTGACCAAGGAAAACCCCCATTAGAAAATAAATTCAAATTTTATTTGGCAAGTTTATTTTGTAGGTTTGGATCTAGAACTCATATTGGAAGGAAAGGGTAGGTGTTGAAGTGTAGATCACAACTTTCAATTTCTAAAAAATTAGAATAGGACTAATTCGCCAATACTGGCGAATGAGTCCCACTGTAGCTATTTTCCAAATATGTTTGTAGATTTTATTACCTTTTTCCAAAAATAGATTCCCATACAGAAACCCTGATCTGGGACTGATTCACCCAGATTAGTAAATGAGTCCCAGTTGGTCAAAAAATCAAAATTTCCAAAATTTCAGAGTTATTTCTAGTCATTTCAAGGTTTCTAGGTGCACATCATTCCCACTTTTTCCTTTCTATTCTATTTTGCTCACATTTTTAAGGAATTTTCTAAGTCATTGCATTAAATTGGGGCTTTATTTTACATCTTACATTTCATTATCTTTTCCAAGTTTAACTTGGTGGTGAACTCCTCATTAGCTATCATTCAGTCTCTAGGACTGCCCTATTGCAATATTTTAATCTCCTTTGCATTGAGATCTCTAGGGTTATCCTTGAGTGGAGTCTCTTTGAAATACGGTGTGAATACATCATAGATTAATCCATCAAATCCAATTCACCCCCATTTTAAGAGGTTCCATTTTGGTGAACCTGGTGTGAGGACATCCTTGTTTTGATTTGGAGTGCATTTACATCCTAGATTTAGCTTGCATTAAAATTGCATTAGGTTTTGCATTGGTTAATTTGCATTCTAGGGTTTTAATTTTTGCACTAGTGAAAGCTCATTTCATTTAGCTTGAATTTTTGTAATTAATTTCATTAAAAATTATTGAAAAAATACATTTGCATCTTAGACCTGCATCATACAACATAGAAGACATAAAAAGAAATTAAAAAAATGTTGAAAATTTGGAAAAACCCCCTACTGGGTCTCATTTGCCACCTTGGGTGAATCAGTCCCAATCTAAAATTTGAATTGTTGTTTCCAGAGTTGAATTTCTACTTCTGAAGGTTTTTTTTCTCTCATTACTTTTTTGTTTCAATTCAGTTGCTTTCTGTTATACTACAATCATTGGAAATTATATTATCATTTACATTCATAAAAATTGTAGATAGAACAAGCTTTTTGCAATTTTCATTTTTAGCATTTAGATTAGACTACATTAGACATAGATCAGAAATAAAAACCAAAAACATTAAACTTAAACAAGCGGGTATGTGTAGTATCATCATGGAAAAAACAGGCCCTTAAGTGGCAAAAAACTTAGAAAAATTAGAGTTAGGCAACTTGACGTAAAAATTTGAATAAGTTATCTATATTATTTAAAAAATATGTAAGAATATAACCTATAGAAAATTGAATGTAGTTTATAAAATACTAGGTTTATTTTAAAAAAATAAAATCTATTTGGTGAAAATTTAAAATTTCAATGCAGTAGTACTTAAATTTCAGGGAAAAAATAAGAAGTAGGTGTCTGTCTTACCACCCTAACCACAATAAAATGATAATATTTTTTTATAAGATTTTAGATATAAGTAGAGGATTCATGTCCCGATGTGATGCATATTTTTTTGTAATTTTTTTCCAAGTAAATAATTAATTATGAATTTTTTATTACAACTTTTAAAAAATATAAAAGCTCTTATGTTTGACCACCTTAACTTGGTCAAAACTTTATAAAATTCAATTTTTCTTTTAATCCTATAATATGCAAAGCATATAATGTGACACATGTTTTGGATTCAAAAAATGTGATACTGTTTGAAAGCTATAGATGTTTTTCAATCAACCTATCAATTAGGACTTTAGTCGTAATTCAAATAGAAAATGAATCATAATTATTTATTAAATTCAAAGTAAAGCATATTTTATATTGGTGGAAAGTTGAGAATCTCCTTTAAAAATCCTTTTTCGTTTCATCAATTTTGGAGAAAAAAAAGGTTGTCGGCCACATGGGCCATCATATCACTTACATATTGCCACTTTTTGGCCCATCATGATCCTGCACATACCCAAGCATAGATGTATACTTACTTAAGCCTTTTAAAACCATTTGTTAGCTTAAAATTCAAGGCTTTTAGTCATGATGACTTTGATATGTTAGATGAAGCCCTTGAGGACTTCACCTTGCAAGGTTCATCCACTAAGGCCTGCTCAAACAAAGCTAAACAAAGAGAAGTTTAACTTATTAACAAGGCCAAGCCTTTTAGTAGAGATGAATTTGATATGTTAGACGAAGCCCTTGATGACTTCCTCTCACAAGGTTCATCCACTAAGGCTTGTTATGAGAAACCAAAACCAAGAGAAGTCAACATGATTCAACCCCAACTCATCCTTTACCCACCTTCCAATAAACCGTAACCTACAAGCAAGCTTGAGTGTATCCTTTATCCGCCTAAGAATAATGTATTGCAGCAGCTAATTCATAATACCATTGCTCATACATATAACATTAGGAATAACCTGCAACCACAACAACCAACCCTAACCACCTTACCTTTGCCTAATCACATATTTCCTAGTTCCTCTCATTTATCCTTGCATAGTGCGAAGGAGTATGATCTTTTTGAACAACTTAAAAATATTCTTGCAAAATATCCCTATGGGACCTAATTCAAAATTCCCATAACTATCGTGCTATGCTTCAAATTGGCTTACAACAAGTAGTGGTCCCTCATAGTATGAATGCAAATAATGTGGAAGCTCTAATACAAGGAATAAATATAGTAAATGTAGGCATTACCTTTCACCAAAATAATCTCCCTCCTTTGGAGGTCAAAAAGAGACATGATGCCTTCATGATAATAGCTCAATTCAATAGAATGGACATAAAGAGGACCCTTGTTGATAATGGCTCAACCATTAATGTGTGTAGTGTGAAACTCTTAGATTGTGAGTAGACAAATCAAAGATGGAACCTGACTCTTTATAAATTCAAGGATTTGAAAGTGTAGGAACACAACTGCTTAGTGTGATTACTTTTCCTATTACAATCAACAAGGCTACCTTACAAAATCCTATTCATGTTATGCCTCAAGATCTTTCATACAATCTTCTTTTGGGGAGACCATGGATTCATGAGATGCATGTGGCGCCTTCGACTCTTCACTATATTATGAAATATGTATATGAAAACATAGTATACCAAGTTGAAAAATGAATGACAAGTACTCTAAGCACATTAATTCCAACATCCAACATAGAACCTTTAAAAGAAGACAAACAAGAAATGGAAAGTGTCAAAATTATTGGATGATGATTGGGGTTTCTTGGAGTTCACACCCTCATTTATGGGAGAGTACATAATAACAAGAAAAGAAGATGACAAACAAAAGAAACAAATGGTCATGTCAACTTAGAATTTGGAAGAAACTTCACAACCATCTACCTCATCCACTTTGGAAGAAAATACAAGTTGTACAACTAACTTTGATGAGATTGATTATCAACAACTACCAAACCTAAAAGAAATGGAAAAAATTTATGGGAGAGGTTATGATCTTGTGAAACAATTGGGTTACAATTGCAAAGGTTACAAAAAGAAATACAAGGCATTAGGGTTCCTATAGAGCCTAACACAGAAGAGAAAAATACTAGTTTGGGATATTGTCCTTCTAAAATTACACAAGCATCAAAGAGACCATCATTAAACATAAGCACTATCATGTGCAAACCAAAAATCAAACTCACTATGAAGTATCCCGAATTGCTTGATATGGATTTAACACCATCATGGGAGTACTTTGAAGATGATGAATCCTTGAAACAAAGGCTAGGATTTTATAATAAACCATCTACTCCTCACAAGAAAAAGGTTACATGTGTTATGATAAGCACCAAACAAAAAGATGGAGACAATGAGAGTGGTGAGACAAACATGAACAATGAGGAATACAATCCTAAATTTCCATGATCAAACACACTTCCTTTAGGAGATACAATGGATATAGCAATGGACATAAATGATAAAGAGGTCATTAAAATAGGACATTGCCTTGATGATGGAGAACAAGAGGACATTGTAACCTTGCTTCATGAATTTCTTGAAATTTTTGCTTGGACTTATTCAGACATACCAGGAATTGACCCTAATATTGTAACACACAACATAGTCCTTGCTAAAAATGCTAAGCTTGACAGTTAGAAGATTCAAAAAATGAACCCTAAAATAGCCTTGATAGTTAAGGATGATATTGAAAAACACCTTGACACTGGTTTCATATGACCTATAGATTATTCTCCTTGGATCTCAAACATTGTCGCCATTGCAAAAACTGACAATCGTATTAGGATGTGCATAGATTTTTGTGATCTAAATAAAGCATCTTTAAAAGATGACTTTCCCCTTCCTAATATTAACATGATAGTAGACTCAACTACAGAAAATGCCTTGTTGCCATTCATGGATGGATTTTCTAGATACAATCAAATCTTTATCAAACCTCAAGATCAGTACAAAAAAACATTTACAATAGTTTGGGGGGTGTTTTGTTGGGTTATGATGCCTTTTGGATTAAATAATGTGGGCACTACTTATCAATGAGTAATGAAATTAATATTTCATGATTACATACATAACATTTTGGAAGACTATGTTGATGACATCCTAGCCAAATCTTTAATAAGACAAGACAATGTGAATGTCCTTCAAAAAATATTTGGGAGAATGTGAAAATACAACATGAGACTAAATCCAAAAAGATGTGTCTTTGGTGTAGATAGTGGGAAACTTCTAATTATTATCATATCTCACAAAGGCATCGAGGTGGACACAAAGAAGATTGATTCTATAACCAAAATTCCACCTCCTAGGAACATCTCTCAACTGTGCACATTACAAGGAAGAATTCAATCCATCTGTCCTTTTGGTGCATTTCTCGACCTTTACTGTTTACACGTCTCCTTAAAAAGGATGTGAAATTTGATTGTAATGAGTACTGTAAATAGGATTTTGAGTGTTTGAAGGAATATCTTGCAACTCCACATATTTTACAACCCACTACATGCAAAAGAAAGCATTCATCCTCTACATAACTACATCAACCCATTCTCTCACAACATTATTGGCTGAACAAGAGGAAAATGGTAAAGAGAATCCTATTTATTACATTAGCCACACTTTGATTGATTTTGAGAAATGACATACAACAACAGAAAACCAATGCTTGGCTCTTTTATTTGCTACCGGTAAGTTGCATCATTATTTATTGACTGCATAAATATATGTGATGACAAAATATGACCCTCTCAAATATATTTTTAATAAAGAAGACCCATCAAGAGACCTAGCTAAATGGGTTATGTTGTTGATTGAGTTTGACCTTAAGTTTATTTCACAAAAATCAATTAAAGGTCAAGCCTTGACCGACCACTTGGATGACACTCCTTCTCTTCCGGCATTGCCTAGCAAATACTATTTTCCCAACAATAGTGTGTTGACAATCAAATCTAAAACATTGGAAGCTTACTTTGATGGATCTAAGTGTAGAACAGGATCTGACGTTGGGGTTATAATAATTCCACCCATAGGAAATCCTATTCCTTTGTCATATCGATTAAATTTCCTATGTATAAACAACAGTTTTGAGTATGAACCATTGCTTTCCATATTTTGTGCCACTTTAATCTGTAAGGAAAGCTAGATGCGGAAGAAACTCTCCTAATGTCAAAACCTCAGGGAAGAATGCATAGACACTTTTAAATTTTTACAATTACAGTCCAATTAAGATGCACATGAAAGAGATAAAAAAATAGAGAATTAGACATACACATATGAACACCATATTTACGTAGGAAAACCCTTATGGGAGAAAAACCCACCACACCAATAGAAGTCACTTTGTATTATAGTCATAAAGATTACATATAGAGATATGACTTATCTTTCTGATGTCAGTTTACAGCAACATTCACTATGATCAACCTCGTATAGAACTTTCACATTACAATGTTCTCAGAATCGAATCCATCCACTGATCATACAACCAAAACATCAATCTATTGAACCATTCATCATCTGCAACTTCATAGTATATCCATGTCGCCCCTATTTGTCGAGCTTCCTCTCAGTAACAGCCGCAACAGTCCAACTGCTAGCGGTTCCCATTTGGCTTTTGTGATTGGTCGAATACAAGCCATGTAGGATAGTCTTCACTCAGCCAAAGATGTTCACCATGTGTTGGCATGTCGGTGAGACACTAACCGCATCTCCCCGATGCCACAAAGTCAGCATTCGATATCACCAAGAGTCCATACTATCAGCAAGATGTTACACCGAGTCCAGAGAGCTATCACTAAGACTTTTCCATCACTGAGAGATCATACCGGGCCTTTATGTTATACTAAAATGTTCAACAGTCGGCAAGACTCACCACTTTCGCTAGGAGATCATACCGAGGTTCAAAAGTTACTTCGAAGTGCTCATCTATTGCCAAGACTTATCCCTATTGCTGAGACATTACTCCAAAGTCTTAAGTCATACTGAGCACCAAACAACATTCAACAAGACTTCTCTCCATCGCTAGGAGTTCTTAGCGAACCCTTAGTGTTACCCCGATGCCTCCAAATGAATACCTATCGGCAAGACATCTCCATATCGACAAGACTTCATACCAAAGCATATGAGTTACTCTGAAGACCACATGTGTAACACCGTGTTGGTGAGACATACAATCTCGATAAGACTTCATACCGAGATAATCCTTTTGTCCAAAGGTCTCCCCCACACCGCTTGTCGCCTAGAGTCTCCCTAATATATGATAGAAATGGCCTATCGGCCAGAGATCTCCACTCGTCATAGGGTTACAATGATTGCCACAAGTCACAACTACAGGTCCAGTCGGCAAGATAAAAACAAGCTCTCATTTACCAGAATTGTTCAACAAGGTTTCAACTGCTAGTCAGCCAGACACAAAGCATGTCACACTGACTTGTCTCTCTTAGAGGTTTCAGCCTGTGGGATTGAGGCATATATTTCCAACCACCTCCCACTTGATGAAGATCACACAAGAACCTCCAAAGCACAATGAAACTACTCAAAATCATGGGCACTAAGGCCCATCGAACTGGCACACCACCTAAACTTGTATGTGCTCATTGGCTTCATTAATGCATCTACAACATTCTCCAAAGTATCAATTTTTTCCAAAATTACCTTTCCATCCTCCACCATATCTCGTACAAAATGGTATATTGTACATCTATATATTTCGTCCTGGCATGGAAAGTAGGATTCTTTGCTAGACAAATTGCACTCTGACTATGACAAAAAATGGTTATTTTCCCTGCATCAATACCAATATTAGAACATAAACGTTTTAACCAAACTGCTTCTTTACAAGCATGTGTAGCTACCATGTATTCAGCCTCCGTAGTGGACAAAGCAACTACAACTTGCTGCTTACTCATCCAACTCACTGCACCACCATTCAACATGAAAGCATATTCACTGGTCGACCTCCTGTTGTCAATGTCCCTTGCCCAATTAGAATCCACATAGCCTTGAATACTGAGATTCCTCTGTGATTCAACCAAGTTCCTATGGTAACACAAAGAAAACTCTGAACTACCCTTCAAATATCTAAAAACTCTCTTTACAACATCCCAACGTGTCCTTCTAGGATTAGCCATAAATCGAATAAGAACTCCCACTGCTTGAGAAATGTCTAGCCTTGTATAGACCATTGCATACATAAGACTGCCAACCACACTAGCATAGGGTACACTGGTCATGTCCTCCATCTTAGTAGGAGATTTTGGACAATCTTCAACAGATAGCTTCGTTCCCTGCAAGACTGAAACAACTAGCTGCTTGCAATCATTCATGCAAAATCTCTCTAGAACAGTCTTGATATACTTACTCTGACTAAGCCAAAGTTTTCTACTATTCCTGTCCTGAGTTATCTCCATCCCCAAAATATACCTTGCTGCACCAAGATCTTTCATTTCGAACTTAGCAGAAAACTGAGACTTAAGATCAAAAATCATCAACTTACTATTTCCTATGAACAAATGCTATCATCAACATAGAGAGAAATAATAAAGAACTTGATCACTTTCAACTTTGTAATACACACA
>VDFB02270651.1:696953924-697468594 GCA_007258455.2 Sequoia sempervirens | reverse complement strand
TCACATTAAATTTTGGAGGCTTGTAAATCAAGTGGACCTAATCTAGTGTTGTAATGTGGTTTACACATTCAAATTGGATCTTGTTCCTTTTTAGGCTAAGTGGACCTCATTTTAATATTGTAGAGTTTGTTTAACCATAATTTCACATTGAAATTTTGTGTCCCTAGCCCTAACCACCCTTTATATCATCATTAATAGGCCCCTAGGCCCCTTATTTTTGCATCCTCAGGCATGGTTTGACTAATATCCTGATAAAAAAATCTACAACCCCAAAATCTTGAAGACCTACCTCAAAAACCTCAAGGTGCGACTCATTTTCCACCTTGGGCAAATGAGTCCCCTTAGGTGGGACCCATTTTCCAAGTGTGGCGAATGAGTCCCTTTTAGTGGATTTTTCAAAATTGAGCAAGAAAATTACAATTCTAACTTGAATTTTGATGAATATCGGCCTTGGGATCAAAATAATAGTCAACTGAGTGGGTTCCCTATATAAGAGAGCTCTATAATCCTCATTCAATCCATCCATCATCCATTCATGCCATCAAATCAAGACTTAAGCATTTGAAGTCTTCACAAGATCATCAAGATAGTATTTGAGATCATTTCTAAGGCATTCAAGGGCATATTCATCATCAATTGTTGCAACATTTCAAGATCCATCATCATGGAAAGGTTCTAAATAAATTAATTTATATTCATGCTTCATTATCTAGTGTTTCATCATTTTGGTTTAATTACCTAAAAGGGGTTTGACAAAGGCAAACCCCTATTCCCTAAACATCAACATTTTCTCTCTCCCTCTTTGTGTGATTGCATATCTAGGTGCTTTGAAGGCTTGGAGATGATTGAAGAATAGGTTACAAGGTTGTTAGAGTCATCTCACTATTTCCTAGGTCAAAATCTTCACAATAAAGTCACTTACAGCCCCAAAAATTAGGGTTTCAAATCTAGACACTTGGAGGTATTGAAAGAGCAGAACAAGAGGTGCAAATAAGAACTTTGGATTTCTAGAAAATCCAAATTGGACTCATTCACCACAAGTGGTGAATGAGTCCCATTTTTTGTCAACTTTGAGATTTCAGAATTTTCGGATACCCCTTTTTGAGAAACCTGTTGTTGTACAGAAACCCCAATCTAGGACTAATTCACCTAGATTGGTGAATGAGTCCCAGTGGGCCAAAATTTTAGAATCAACAACATTTCTAGTCTCCATCCAAGTCTCCACAAGTTTCCAAGTGGACACATTTTGTTCTGTGGCTTTTTGTTTTGTTCTTCTTGCATTTTCAAGTCATTTAGTTCACTTTTACAACTAAGTATATCACACTATGTGTTCCAACCTATTGTCTTTTCCAAGTTTACACTTGGTGGTGAGCCCATTTCTTGTCTCCATCATCTCCAAGGATTCATTACAGTCATATCTCTCACATCCATCATTGGGTTGAGTTCTCTAAGGAATCCTTGAATTTTACTTGGAGGAAAGTGAATTTTTATGTCTTAAACTATAAAGCATCCATTTTTCAACTAAACACAAGCAAAACATGACACATTATCGAAATACAAGGATCTCACAATGAATTTTCTAGATAATTTTGAATCATTTAACATTGAAAGAATTCCACAAAAATATAATCAACATGCGAATGCAATAACGAGTGCAACTTCTATTATATCACCTTAAGACCCTTAAAAGGACTTTACATTTATTGTTCATTCAATCATGAAACCATCAATTGATGATAAAACATAGGAAATATTAGCAACAACTAAAGAAGACTCAAGTGAATGGTATGATACAATAGCTAACTATTTGAAAGACGACACCATTCCCAAGCCAACAACAAAGAACATTCGGGCTTGCTTACGAAAACTTGCATCTAAGTACATAATTCTTGTCAATGTGTTGTATTGGAGATCATTCAATGGTCTCTTATTTAGATGCCTTAACAAATCCAAAATCCCCACAACACTTGAACAAGGGCATGTAGGTGCTTGTGGCAGCCATTTTGGAGGAAAAATATTAGTTCAAAAACTTATTCACATTGGATACTATTGGAGACATATGGAACAAATTTTTTTTTATTATGTAATAAAATGCCACAAATTTCAAGAGCATAGCAATCTGATCCACGCCTTGCTTACGAATTTTGAGCTCATGTCCCGATATGTCCTTTTGCAATTTGGGGTTTAGACATTATAGGGAAAATTTCCCCCCCTCTTCCATTGGACATACATTCATAATCATAGCAACAAATTATTTCACAAAATGGGTGGAAGCCATTCCTCTTCAATCAAAAACAACTTACGTAATATGTTTTTTCATATTGGAACACATTATTGTCTGCTTTAGACTCCCTTCCACATTAGTCTTTGATAATGGTACACAATTTAAAATAATGACATGAATAAGTTCTTAGAAACATTTAACATACAACATCGCTTCTCAACACCCTATTATCCACAATCCAATGGTCAAGTTGAATCAACTAATAAGACTATTGAACAAGTTCTAAAGAAAATTGTTAACAAGCATAATAAGGATTAGCACATACAATTACAATATGCACTATGGGCTTATTGCACAAGTGTCAAATCATCTATAGGAACTACTCCTTGTAAGCTGGTCTATGGGAATGAGGAAGTAATGTCCTTAGAGTTAGAGATTCCTACATTAAGAATTGCTCTTCAAGGGCTTATTGATTACAAAAATTCTAAAGAAAAATGATTGCAACAACTTGAAATCCTCGATGAATAGTGCATCAATGCTCTTGAGCATGATCTGCAAGCTTATTGTTAAAGATGATAGCATATTTACAATGAAAATGTTATCCCTCACACATTCAACAAAGGTGACCTAGTCTTATCTAAAAATTGGCATAACGTTAATTATGACCCGAATGAAAAAGGAAAGCTTAGTCCTAATTGGTTAGGACCTTACATAATCAATAAAATTTATGGGTCTGGTGCATATACGTTAACTAAAATAGATGGAACACCCCTAAAAGAACCTATCAATGCCACAAATTTGTACCAATATTATGTCTAACCCCCGGGTATGTGCATGATCATCATGGAAAAAATAGGCCCTTAAGTGGCAAAAAAATCAGAAAAATCAGAGTTAGGCAACTTGACATAAAAATTTGAATAAGTTATCTATATTATTTAAAAAATATGTAAGAATATAATATGTAGAAAATTGAATGTAGTTTCTAAACTACTAGATTTTGTTTTAAGAAAAAGAAATCTATTTGGTGAAAATTTGAAATTTCAATGCAGTAGTACTTAAATTTCAAGGGAAAAATAAGAAGTAGGTGTCTGTCTGACCACCCTAACCACAATAAAATGATAATATTTTTTTATAATATTTTACATATAAGTAGAGGACTCATGTCCCAATGTGATGCATATTATTTTATAATTTTTTTCCAAGTAAAGAATTAATTATGAATTTTTTATTACAACTTTTAAAAAATATTAAAAAACTCGTATGCTTGACCACCTTAAATTGGTCAAAACTTCATAAAACTCAATTTTTCTTTTTTTAATCCTATAGTATGCCAAGCATAGAATGTGATACCATTTGAAAGCTATATATTTTTTCAATCAATCAATCAATCAGGACTTTAGTCGTAATTTGAATAGAAAATGAATAATAATTACTTATTAAATTCAAAGTAAAGCATAATTTATATTGGTGGAAAGCTAAGAATCTCCTTTAAAAACTCTTTTCATTTCATCAATTTTGGGTAAAAAAGAAATCATCAGCCACATACCCATCATATTGCCACTTTTTGGTTCATCATGATCCTGCACATAGCCCCCTTGAATGGTATGAATGATAAAGCAGTGATCTTAGAGCTAGAGGATGAAATTTTGTATACTCTCACATTGATTCATTCTTAACAAACAATTATTTGTGTCTCAAACACTAAATTGATTACTTTAGGTCTCATACTTTTCAAGCTTATCTTGTGTTTTATGTTAGATTAGATCCTTATATGCATTTAATGTTCTTCATTTAGATCATACGTGCATTTCATTTACCATAACATACTTAATCACAATGTTGCATTTAAGAGAATCTATAATAAGGTTTAATTAGATCACATAATGCATGTTAAATCATGAATACATTCATTAAATAATCTTACAAAGGTTATTTAATTAATCACATTTCCATTTAAAATTCAACACAAATAATAAAACATCAAGTGTTGATATATATATATATCAAGTTTTGTGTACATGTCATCAATATATACAATACTACTTAGGCCTGTGACTACTAGATCCCTTGGGACTTGGTGGTCACATCTGTCTAGTAGTAGTATTTCAGGAGACAGTGGTGTGCAATCATGATCACGATCCACTGAATGTACTGAGAGCAAAGTCTAAGCCTCGTATCTGTCCAAGGGCCTCCCAATGTGCTCTTGCTATCTAATCTCTCTCCACCTATATCCTAGCTACCTCTACCTCTAGTCTCTCAAACTTTGCTGGGGTCTGGGATGATTGTGCCTCTAGGGAAACATTAGTTTGATGGATGTGCCTCCCTAAACTCTCATACAATACCTGTAGTATGACGTATCGCCTGAATGACTCTAGGTCTTGATCTACACAAGGTGGGGGCACATATTATGAGTCTATGGCATCCTCATCGACTTATGGGGGAACTATCTTTGTAGCCACCTGTCGATAGAGATATTGAAAATTTTTCATAGACCCTGCAAGATACAAACCATAAGCATAATTAGTACACTTCATGATACATATATAAATCATAAGCATAAACTACAACAATAAATAAAATACCATCACCTATATCTCTCGTAGGCTGTGTAAAATCACTCTCCACACATGAAGGAGGCATGGAGGATCTACTAGCCTCTCCATGAATATGGGTATTGGTGCCTTCTACAACTACTACTCATGATCTAGTCATATGAATGGGAGAGAAATATTGCCACTCATGCTCTATTGAATCCTCATCTACTCCCTCATCACCGTCACTCATGGATGGCTCCTCATCCTCACCCTCCTCCTAGTCCTCCTCATCATCCTCCTCATCTCCTCTATCCTAGCCATCATAGTCAGGATCTTTGTCCTCATCGTACTCCTCATCTATGAAATTTGTAAATATGTCTACAACCCTATATTGTGTCTCCTTAGCCTGGTCCTCTACATCATCTCCCTCATTTCAGAGTGGTCCTGCATCATATATCAACTCCTCCATTGGAAATATGAGATCTAGTTGTGATACTATCCACCACTCCTCATAGTCATTTCTGGCACTGACGTCATCCGAATCAGAGATCAGAGGCGTATCGTGATCCAAGTACCTGGAGTCACTATGGACAACATCCTCTACAATGGTCATTCCCTGGGTGTTATCTACATTTGTCCAAACTGTCCCATGACCTGATTGTAGTAGAAAGGATTTACTACGTAATCATGTTTTCCAATCAAAAATCTGTCAAGTTGTAATCTCCTCATCTATCGAGTGTGATCTAGCCACTGAAGCACAAGCTGATAAGGTCTCCAAAGGATCTTGTCCTCCTCCAGTTGGTCAAATCGCACCCTCCAAAAGTGTAAATCACCATACTTCCAAAACCATCATAGAGGATATTTGAAGGCCCGAGGATACCCTAAGGCTATCAAACATGGGAAGCTGATAAGTTTGGTACAAGTGATATGCTCAAGGAACCAAACCTATAGAAGCATATAGTGTACCATATTTTCCACCTTCCAAAAGAAAGACCATCCAAGATCATAATATATGTGAGCTAGGATACAACACCCCTAGGAATATACTATTTGGTGCTCTACCATCCCTCATATCAGGTGTACTAGTCCTCCCTCTAGGTGTGCTCCCCACCTGCCAGGGATGAGTACTAGTGCTACCGTAAGCATCATAATCTATCTAACTAGTGGGGCCCATGAGTATAGAAGCATTGCTAAATCTATCTACACTCTCACTCTCTCATTATGTACTAGTCCACAAAAGCAATACTACATGTCATTTTTCATCTCATGAAATGATTGCTCCACATGGAAACATACTTTCTCACCCTAAATAGGAACTCGGAATATGCGGTGTATGTTCTCTAGTGTGATAGTGATCTCTTTAGTTGGTAAATGGAATGTACATGTATCAACATCCCAATGCTCTACTAGCACCATTAGCATCGCATCATGGTACCTCATGGGGGCATGAGGTACGCCCAGTATAATCCTATAGTCTATAACAACTTTGTATCCTCCACTAAAAGAGTGGGCGCTAAATCTCAGAGAGGACTGATCTACCTACCACCCATACCCTAGCACAAACAGGTGGGAACCTAACAAAAAGTAAAAATATGTGTTATAAGTATTCTAAACTATTCAATTTTTACATCAACAATCATAAAATTATTCTAAATTTTTTATAGTGTGCTTTCCTAGAGGCCCTAGACACTTTAGAACCCTTTTTGGATGGTTTGCGAAGAAATGGGACACTTTGCAAAAACGTGGGACACTTCGCAAACAAAGGGCCACTTTGCGAAACAAGAGGACACTTTGTGAAGAAATGGGATGCTTTGTGAACTTTTCTTCTAGTGCCCTAGATTAACCTAGAAATGTGTAAAATTCATAAAATCACTATCTAAGAACAAAGCAAAGGAAAAACATTCAACTCACCTGATGGTAGTGCTCGTTGTCGGCCACTTGGTTCTGCAGCATGTCCAATCTCACAGGTCTATAATCTTGTCTACTAGGCATCTTTCACTCCTCTTCAATCACTCTCAAGCTATAAAAAGGTAAATAATAAAGAAAGTTACAATTTACTTCACTTTTTCCTCTTATGTAAGTTAAAACTAGGGTTTTTACTACATTAGGGTTAAAAAGTGCATTTAAATAAAATTTGTAGAACAGGTGCTAGAGAACTCTATTTTCAACGTTGTTTGTTGCATTGAAATCGTAATTCCACTCCTGACATCATCAAATATATATCATTATGTGGCATGGTACTTGGAAATGCCCTATGATATGAATCATCTCACTTGATGTGGCTAAATGTCTACCTTGATTCCACCTCCATAAAGCAAGCAGAATCAAGGGGGGCATACATCTATCCTTGAATTTGATTTCTAGAAAAAAGTTAGATAAAAGGATTTTTGGACAACTAATGAATTTGTGTTGTAGGATGCAGTTCCTAATGTTGTGGTTTTACACATGACTACACCCAGGCTTCATTCTCCTGTATTGTGAATGAGCATCCTTTTATAAAGTGTACTATTTAGATTCCTTTAGCTTACATATGTATGTAGGGTCATGTGGGCACTAAAGTGGGGGCTAAATGATACCACTAAAATTGTACTCCATTCTTGGAGATAGGACAATCCTTGGTCTAATTTGGACCTATCTTGCATACCCTTACATTAATTGTCCTTTAATCATCATTTATAGGCCCCTAGGACCCATTATTTTGTATCTCAAGGCTCATTTCACCTAAAAATCCTATAAAATCATTAAAAACACCAAAAAATCCAGAAACCCACCTCAAAAAGCTAAGGTGGGACTCATTTTCCACCTTGGGTGAATGAGTCCCCTTAGGTGGGACACATTCACCAAGTGTGGTGAATGAGTCCCATTTGGGGTCTTTTTCAAATTTGAGCAAGAAATCATCAATTTAATTCAAGTTTTTTGTGGATGTTGGCCTTTGAGATTTAAATGACGGTCAATTAGGTGTGGATTCCTATAAAAGAAAGCTTCTAAGTAATTTTTATCATAGCTAAGCCCTTTGAGGAAGAATTTTCAAGAATTAAGCATCAAGAATTTTCAAGCAAAGCTTTCACAAGAGAATTCTCATTTCAAGAGAAAGTAAAGTTGAAGCATTGGAGCAACATCAAAGATTTTTTATAGGTCTTCAAGCTCACTTTAAATCAATATCTAGCATTTTCAAGGGTAGATCATGGATGCCTATGGTGAATCATGATGGATTCTAGGTTGGGGAGATGCAACTAGCTATAAGCCAAGCTTAAAGACTTGTTTCCTAAGTGATTACATCTTCCATTATCATTTTATATTCAGCCTAAGGAACGTACATGCATCATTAGAGATCATTTGGGTGATTGAGGATCATCACAAGTGATTCATTCATCTCTACATTTCCATCATTGCATCATATTCTTGCACATTAGAATAGGATTGCATCATGTTTCAAATTTCTTAGTCTTAGACACACTTAAGGTTAGGGTTTTCATGCACGTTTATTTATTCTTATCAAGGCTTGATTACCAAACTAGGGGTTTGACCAAGGAAAACCCCCCATTAGAAAATAAAGTATAATTATATTTTGTACATGTTTTTCGTAGATTTAGATTTGGAACTCAGATTGGAAGGAAAGGCCAGGTGTTGAAGTTCATATTAGATCTTTTAATTTCTAAAAATGCAGAACGAGATTGATTCAACAATAGTGGTGAATGAGTCCCAATGTAGCTATTTGCTAGATCCATTTACATATTCCATTGCCCTTTTTCCCAAAACAAACTCCTATGCAAAAACCTTGATCTGGGACTGATTCACCTAGATTGGCAAATGAGTCCCATTTGGTCAAAAGGTCAAAATTTCTAGAATTTCAGCATTGTTTCCAGGTGCACATCATTCCCACTTTTTCCTTTCTATTCTATTTTTCTCGCATTTTTAAGGCATTTTCTAAGTCATTGCATTAAATTAGGGTTTTATTTTACATCTTCCATTTCATTATCTTTTTCAAGTTTAAACTTGGTGGTGAACCCCTCATTAGCTATCATTCAATCTCTAGGACTTCCCTATTACAATATTTCAATCTCCTTTGCATTGAGATCTCTAGGGTTATCCTTGAGTGGAGTCTCTTTGAAATGGGGTGTTAATACATCATATCTTAATCCATCAAATCCAATTTGCACCCATTTTAAGAGGTTCCACAAGGTGACAACTTTGAAAACTTTGAACACTTTGACAACTTTCTTCAACCTAAACCTACAAATCAAACACTAAAGAGAGGGGAAAATGTTGTTTTATTAATGGAAAGGGGTTTTCCTTTGTGAAACCTCAATTTGGTAATTAAACCTTGAAATGAAATGAAATAGGAATGGAGAATCATCAATGAACAAAATATGGTGTTGCAACTCACCAAACCCTAGCAATGAAGTGTTGCAAACATGTGTGAGATGGATCCAATGGATACAAATCTTGACTCTTCCTTGAATATGATAGATCTTGAATGAAATGCTAGCTTGAATCATAAAACCCTACATCACAATTGTTAGCTCAAAAACAAATGTGATGCATGAAGACTTTGACATGATGCTTGATACTTGAATAATGCTCTAAAATGCTTGATAATCTACCCTTGAATTCTCTTGAATGATCTTGTGAACTTAAATTTTCTATAAGGATGCTCATTGAACTTGCTAGATTGATCTCATGAATTCTTAGTGAAAATGAGTGAAAGAAACCTTTATTTATACATGTTTATGCCAAATTTCCTAAAATTGCAACACTACAAGCTAACATCAGATCTAGGAGGATAAAATCCTACCAAAAATTTGAATTAATTTTGATTTTGGGCCACATGGAAATCATAGGCCCGAGGTAGTGTATGAGTCCCATTAGGCATAATTTATGGGACAATTTTTAAAAATGCTTGGAAAGGTGTAAAATCTAGATCGTGATCAAAATCCCTAGGTGGGACTCATATGCCCAAAGTGGTGTATGAGTCCTAGACCACCAAATCTAGACCACACAACCTAAAAAACACCCAAATTATGATTGGATATTGATTTATGTCATAATACATTAAATGAGGCTTGTGGATGCAAAATAAGACCAATTAAAGCCTAAAGAAGCCCAATCATTTAATAAAACCCTAGAAAAGTGTGAAATTGTGTTACAACACTTTACAACACTTCAAATAAGTACTAATAAGCTCATTTAGTTTAAAAGGGCCCAAGACCTAATGTGAATATGTTAGACATATTATAACACTAAATCAAGGCCATGTTAGGGAGTACTTTTTCTGTCATTACAACAATATTGCTCTAGCATCATCATCATCTATCAGAGCATTGACTTCTGCTAGTTTCCTAAGGAGACACCTCAAATTACTTATGTGATTTGTCATTGTGATTCTATCTTCCATTTTGAAATTGAATAATTGAAGTTTTAAAGAAAATTTTGCATTAAGTGATTTTACTCCAAACAACTCATTCAAATCATCCCAAATTTTTGTTGATGTTTTATCTAAATCTACATGATGTAGTTTAGAGTTAGAAAGAGAAAGACCAATAATAGTGTTTTCTTTATCATCTCTATTATTTCAATCCAATAACTTAGTGGCCTCTATAGGTTCTTTTTATTTTCCACTCACTATTCCCCATAATTATTGTTCATTAGTGTTTAATATAAAAAGGTAGGTGGGTTTACATCAAAATGAATTGATCAAAATGATGAACCATCAATTTGTCTTATAAAACATGAAATTGCGTGCAAGATATGATGCAAATAACAATGAAAAATCAATCCTAACTATTATACCAAAAATGAGGGAAGTTTTGAGATGCTAGAATGATGTGTACCTTGCTGAAAAAAGGTTGTTTTTAGGTCACAAGAGACTCATTCGCCTTTAGTGGAAAATGGGTCCCTAGTAGGGTTTCTAAAACTGAAATTTTGGTTCTATTCCTTGATGTCTACACTCTCAGATCCTTGATGATCAGCTCCCAAAAACTTGAAACAAATTTTGTAACCTTATTTCCGTGTTCTTGGAATATGAATGACAATTTTGCAACTTGACAACTTTTACAAATTTTTTCTCCAATCTTGTTTTCCACTTGATCTTCAACCTATAAATATTTAAACAAACATTTGAGAGGATAATTTTTTTATTTTTTTTATTGAATATGGGTTTTCCTAGGTCAAACCACTTTTAGGTAATTAAACCAAATGTTGAAATAATGAAATAAGGACATGAAACATGAAATATGAAATGATGATACCTTGGACATTGAATTGGAATGTATATCTACAAAATAATATGAAGCGGCCATGGAGAATGTAGATTTTGATCTCAAATTAGATGTGAAACAAGGCTTGCAAATAGATCCTCAATCCTACATCAACAATCTTAGCTCAACAACATGCTTGAATGCACTATGCCTTTGACACAATGATATGATCTTGAATTGCTACAATAAACTTCACTAATATGCCTTTGAATGCCCTTGAAATACTCTTGTTAACTCTATAAAGCTCATTTCAACTCTTAGGATGATCATATAATAATTCTTAGGTGAAACTATGTGAATTAACCCCATATTTATACTCAATCTAGAGATTAACCTTGAAATTCAAATAATTTAAGCCGACACCAGATCTAGGATTGAAAATCATTATAATCCTACCATGATTAAATTCAAAATGGGGTGTCCTATGTGATGAGGACCCATTCACCACTAATGGTGAATGGGTCCTAGCACAACTTACTAGGACCATGCTTCTGGGGATGAAATAACATCAAAAACCCATTTCAAAAATTCCAAGAAAGGGTTGTCCTATGTGGAGAGGACCCATTCACCATTAGTGGAAAATGGGTCCTAACACCATTTTCTAGGACCTAAAATTTTCCAAATTAAATGTCGTGCAATATCATTATTGGGTGTTAGGATAGATCCTTCAAAAAATGCAATTCAGGGGGCTTCAATTTGAATTAAAGGGAAAATTAAGCTCTAATTAACCATAATTAATTACTAAAACCCTAGATAAGTGTGGAAGTGTACATTTACAACACTTTACAACACACTAAATAAGCTAAAATTTAACTACATTGTATTAAAAGGGCCCTAGATTCAATGTGAATGTGTACAACACATTAATGAAATGATGGAAAATGGGTTAGGATTCTTTCGTATGGTTTAGGACATAGAGAAAACCCACTTTCCAATTATTTCATTCAAGGATAACCCTAGAGATCTCAAGGCAAAGGAGAAAGAGATCTTGCAATAGGGTTTTCATAGGGTATGATTGTAAGTTACTAATGAGGGGTTCACCACCAAGCTAGGGCTTGGAAAGATAAATACAATGCAAGATGAAATTCTTAACCCTAATATGGTGTAATATTTAACTAAATGACCTATAAATGCATGAAAATCAAAACAAGGAAATGATATCTTAGAAATATGCACCTGGAAACCTGAAGATGACTAAATGGAGCTCTAAAATGATGAAAATAGTGACTTTAATATTGACTAGGAATCATATGCTCAGCTAGGCGAATCAGTCCTAGATCTAGGTTTTTGTGCAGAAACAGGAATTTGGCAAATGGGTATCTAAATTTGTAAAAAGCTAAAAATTGACCTAAACTAGGACTCATATGCTAGAACTGGCATATTATTCCAATTAGATTTTTTTGAAACTTTAAAGTCTAAATCTAGTCTTCAAGGTTTTCTCTATGCTTCCCAATTGATTTTCGGATCCAAACCCTTGATTTGTAACCTATAGAAGTCTTCCAAGTATCTCCAATGCAAGGTGAAAACTCTGACAACTTTGAACACTTCAACAACTTTCTTCAATCTTTCTCTTCAATGTGTTTTCAGCCTAAACCTGTAAATCACACACTAAAGAGAGGGAAAAATGTTGTTTTGTTAGTGGAAAGGTGTTTTCCTTGGTCAAACCTTGAAATGAAATGAAATGAAATAAGAATGGAGAATGATGAATGAACAAAATATGATGTTTCAACTCACCAAACCCTAGAAATAAAGTGCTTCAAACATGTATTAGCTGGCTCCAAAGGATATAGATCTTGACTCTTGCTTGAATAGGATAGATCTTGAATGAAATCATATCTTGAATCATGAAACCCTACATCATAATTGTTAGCTCAATAACAAAAATTATGCATGAAGACTTTGACATGATGCTTGATGCTTGAATAATGCTCTAAAATGCTTGATAATCTACCCTCGAATGCTATTGTAGAAGCTTGAATGCTCTTGTGAACTCAAACTTGCTATATGCATGAATACTTGAATGCTTAGTTGAAACTTAGAGAAATAACCTTGTATTTATAATTAATTATGCAAGAATTCCTGAAATTACAATAGTACAAGTTGACATCAGAACTAGGAGGATAAAATCCTACCAAGAATTTGAATTAATTTTAATTTTAGGCCACATAGGATTCATATGCCCAAGGTGGCGAATGAGTCCTGATGGAACCCTTCAAAATTTTCTTTGGTTCCATTTTAAAATTTTGCAATATTTAGCTTTGACCCTCATCTTAGGCTCAGGGTTATGTTCCTCATCACTATTTTAGGGTTTGTGTTATGAAAGCCCTTCCAAATTAACCTTTGAGTCTTAAAAACTTGATTGGTGTTCTATTTTTTTGTTGAAATTATGATCCAATTTCCCAGTCATTAAATTCACTACTTATGCCATCAATATTGTTCTCTTACCGACCCTTAAGTCCTAATAATACTGGTCAGTGCCCATGGTCATTCTAAATACTTGTCATTATTTTCGGGGTTAGAACTCTTTGTGAAAATTTTCCTAAGTCTATGACTATATTTTAATATTTTCCTAGCACCTTAATCCTTGTCTTCATGCCCATTGCCATTGTTGGCCTAGTAATGACCTTCCTTTAAAAACTAACTATGGGCACCATAAATGGATATGCAACTTCCTTGTCCATAAAAATGGGGAAGAAGGAAAGGGGACCCAATTTCACAATGCTCATATTCAAGAATATCTTAGAGATCTCAACCCAATGAAGGATATGAGAGATATGACTATAAGATATCCTTGGAGATTAATGAAGACAAGAAATGGGTTTACCACCATGTGTAAACTTGGAAAATGCAAAATGTTTGAAAACATAGTGTGATATGCAAACTAGTAATAAATGGCCTAAGAATGCAAGTAAAATGCAAAAGAAAGTTGCGAAACTAGATATGTGCACTTGGGAAGTTGAATATGGCAGGATGTGGCTCTAGAATCCTAAAAATTCATTGTTGATGACAATTGGGACTCATACGCCAAGTTGGGGGACTTAGTCCAATTTTATGAAAAAATGTAAGAATGGGTTTCAAACAAATGGTTAATTAGATCTACAAACTTCCTATTTTCGTCTGGGTAGTAACCAATAGTGGTGAATCATTCCACCTCTAGATTTCTATAAATTCAAAACAAGAAACTATAGCCCTTAGTTTTCTCTTTTTCTCCTGATACAAATTCGGGTCCAAAATTGTAGAATTCAACCTATAGATCTTCTCCAAGCTTCTCTTAGGACTTTGACAACTTTGAATTTCTTTGATCACTTTTCCAATCTTAACTTCTTGGTAAATATGCAACTTATCCCTACAAATCACACATAGGTAGAGGGGAAAATGTTATGGGGTTAGTGAATAGGGGTTTTCCTTGGTTAAACCCCTTCTTGGTAATTAAACCATTGAAATGAAATGAAATAGAATGGAGAATGATGAATGAAAAAATAATGATGTTGCAACTCACCAAACCCTAGAAATAAGGTGCTGCAAACATGTGAGTATTGGCTCTAATGGATGTGGACTTGGAATCTAGCTTGATGTTGATAGATCTTGAATGCAATGCTTGCTTGAATCACACAATCCTAGATCACATTGTTAGCTCTGAAACAACATGATGCAAAAAATCTTTGACATGATGAATGACACTTGAAAATTCTCTTGATTGCTTGATAATCTGCCCTTGAAATTCCTTGAATGATCTTATGGATGTTCAAATGCTCTTGTAAACTATATGTATGAATAATTGAATGCTAGGTATGAAAATGAGGGGAAGAAGCTTGTATTTATACTCAATTATGCAATAATTCTCAAAATTACAACATCACAGGCCGACCTTAGATCTTGGAGAATAAAAACTTGTTAGAATTTTGAGTTAAATTTGAATTTTGAGCTAAAGGGGACTCATTGTCCATCATAGGAGAATGGGTCCCACCTAAGGGGACTCATTCGCCCAAAATGGCGAATGAGTCCCACCTTAGGAATTTAAGGTGAGTTTCTAGATTTTGATGCTTTAAATAATTTTTAGTAGGATTATTCTCAAAAATACACATAAGTAAGGCCTGTGGATGCAAAATGGGTCCAATTAATGTAGAAGAAAGCCCAATTATTAAAGACAAAACTAGAAAAGTATGAAAGTGTGTTACAACACTTTATAACACTTTCAAATAAGGGTTGGTAAATGATGAAAAGAGGCTATTTAGGTGAAATATATTAAAACAAGACCCTAGAAAAGTGTGGAAGTGTGTTACAACACTTAAGTAAGGAAAAACTTGAATCCTTTTAGTTCACAAGAGCCCAAGACCTAATGTGAATGTGTTATCCACATTACAACATTAAATCGAGGAAAATTAATCCAAAATCACAAGGAAGGCCCAAACAAGACAAAAAAAGTAGAAGGGTTACTTTTTCAATGTCCATATTTAGCCCCCACTTTAGTGAGAGGATGAACTGTCTTCAAACTAACACTAAAGTAGACCAACACACATGAAGAAGGGTTCCAATGAACCAAGCTAGCAAGATGGGATGAAAATGATTAAGAGGGGTGATCAAGCCCCCAAGATGAAGATCCCAAGACAAACCAACATAAGCATAAGGGAACACACATGAAAATGATATCAAGAACAAGAAAAAGGCACAAGTATACAATTCTATAAATGAAAGAGAGAAAAAGGAAAGGAAAAGAAAGAATCAGATCAAGCTTCGACCATTTGTCCAACATGATGTGGATCAGATCTAGGTTTTTTTTCCAAAAAAACACATACTCACTTTGAGGTGATGGAATTCCTGGCTTTCCACCAAGTGAGAAACATACACTCATGGATGGTTTGCACTCACACACATAAATGTGGCTATGGGGAAATTCATGCCTTGGAATGGGCTTCCCGCTCAACCATACCAAAGTTATACCTCCTAATAACTTTAATAAGGTGTCACAAAAAGAAAAAAATGGTATTTCAAGCTTCATGAGACAAAAAAAAAATTGTATGCTTGGAACTCATGAACAAATGCAATGGCTCCATAGGAATGCAAGTTGTGTTATGTAAGGTGGCCATATAAAAAATTAAAAATGCAACATGCAAATAATGTTCAAAGGAGTCTTGCTTAGTTCATGTGAGGTCTTTAACTTAGGGAACATTCTTCCTAATGTCTCCAAGAGAGGACCAATCAAAGAATAGAAGATTTGCAACTTAGGGTATGTAGTGTGTCACATCAAGCCACTAAGAGGAATGCAATATGCTAAGATAGATCACACTCCTGAAGGACATTACACCCAATGTCATCCACAAAGCGATAAATGCAATGTATGAAGTAAGAAGGTTGTACTAAGAACCAATAAAAAGGAAAATGTAAAAAGAGTAATGAGAATGTATGCCCCCACTTTAAAGGAATTTCTTAACACCATGATGTGAGAAATTACTTTAAAGTAGAAAATGAAAATTTCTAACAAGAAATAATACATGAGAGCCAACTTGGAAAGCCCTATTCCAAGTTAGATGTTTCCAAGTAAAGTTGCATCATGCAAGATAAAAAGAAAAGGGAGGGGATGACCCAAAAATGACCACACCAAACACATAAGGGATCTATGGATTTGGGGTAACTATGTTATTTGCTATAATTATATTAGAGAGCTTAGAACTTTAATCATTCCCCAAATACATAGAACTGGAAGAATGGCATGCAAAGAGAGGGAAAACAAGGAAAAACCTTTTGGGTCAACATGGAAGAAACATGAATGTCTCAACACCTTGCATCATCCCCAAAAGGAAAACACAAGACAAATGAAAAATAAAAGGTGAAATAAAAAGGAAAAGATTTTGGGTCAACATGAAGGAGACATGAATGTCTCAATACCTTACATCATCCCCAAAAGTAAAACACAAGTAAAAGATAAAATAAAAAGGAAAATAAAAAGAAAACCTTTTTGGTCAACATGAAGGAGACATGAATGTCTCGATGCCTTGCATCATCCCCAAAAGGAAAAGACAAGAAAAAGATAAAGATAAAAAGATGAGAGTGATATAAAATATAGAGAAGAATGAAGGTACACATAGAAGAATGTCACAAAGAGAGAGAAAACAAAACAAAACATCATGGGGGATCACATTATTCACATGAAATCACACCAAAGAAAAAAAAAAGAAAGAGAAAATGAAAAAGAATAGTAAGGGAAATGTGATTCAACTGTCGAGCAATTCATCCACCTCCCAATCATGTTCATTGTATACCATAGGCATACAACTAGCCAAAGGGACAAGGGAAAGTTCCGAACTAGGAGAAGTACCAAGTTCATCACTCTATATAGGATATTTCTCATTTAAGCCCATCGAAGAGGAAAATAATGTGTTCAATTCATTATGCACCTCTTCTTCAATTTTAGAAATATTGTCATCATCATCCAAATTAATCACAATAGGAGGATGAATGATAATGTCCATCGAAGAGTTAATCTCTCGTTGTGATTCTTATGTTGGGTCATTTTGTTTTGGTTGGGGATGACTATCATCATGCATTGCTTCAGTCAAGTTTGGATTTTTATTTTCTTTACTTAACTATTCATGTAACTTGTGAGAAATGTCATGACATCTACACCTATTCTCTCTAAAACCTTTGTTTCTTTTGGTTTTGTTTTCAAGTTGTGTTTGGAAAGGAGTGAGTTGATCAACCATAGGTTATTTTCTTCCCTAGGGGGAGGAACGAAAGGAAACATAGGAGGTTGTTTATCCACTTTCTCTTTTGCTTTGTAAACTTGTTTTATTCTAGGAGTTATGACAGAGTTGCTTTCATTGTCTCTTCATATTTTGGACGATGTAGGTGAAGTTTCTATCTTTGGTTGTTCTTGGTTGTTTGGATCTTGTTTAGGTTCAAGCATGGTTGCATCAAGGATGGGAGGTGCAGAAGTAGAGGGGGACATGTATCAGAGGGATAGTTCAACTATTTTCTTTGCTTTGAATTTTTGGTAAGATATGAAAATAAAATATTCTCATTGCTTGATAGGTTCCATGGGCTTGGGTCAAAAGGATTGTAAGAAAGAGTCTCCTTTGGAATACAAGGGGTTAAAGCTGTTATGGTGAACGGTAAATATTTCATTGTCAAATGGAAACTTTAAGCATTTTTGCACAACCAAAGGGATGAATTTCATTGAGCAAAGCCATGGACGGCCTAGCCTCAAACAAAATTGGTTCAACTTTGGGATAATGAAGAATGTTACATCTAATGTTTTTGGTCCTATTTGTAATGATAGGGTGATTGATCCTATCGTAGGGAACACAAATCCATTGTGCGTCTTGATCCATGATTTCAATTTATCATATTCATCTTGATAAAGTTCATTCAATAATAAGAACTCCTCAGTGATCACATTCTCTCCACAAGAAGGATCTATTAATATCCCATTAGTGGGCTTTTCATAGATATGGCCAACTATGTAGAGAGGACCATCAGGTGGATGTTTAATTATATCATTAGAGGAGAAAGCAATATCACGAGGGATCTTAGGTCATCCTTTACGAGGGATGAAATCTATCACTCCTACCATTTCATCCATAGGATTGTCATTGATATCATTTGTAATAGGATAATTATGTTCATCATCTGTATCAACATTCATCACATCATTCTTTGCAGTTTCACTAGCTTTGACAAATGAAATATTATGTTTGGGCATTATATTAGTGAAAATTTGAAAGTTTTGTTTTAGAGGGGCAACAAAATTATTTCCTTGATCACTAACACCTACAATGGATAAATGGCCGGAATCAATGAGGTCTTGCACAAGATTTTTATGATGATTGCAATGTTATGTGTCATGTCTATTTTGTTGATGATAGTGGCAATAGGGAGTTGATTTAAAGCTTGGGGGTAAAGGCTTATTAGGGTTGGGTGTTTTTATAGGAGGCAAGGTAATCATTTTCTATTGTAAAAGTTAGGATATTGTGTTATGAAGGGTGTCGAGTAAGGGTGTGAATTGTCTTTTCGGATCTCCATAACTAAAGGGAACCACAGTTTTGATAGAAGCTACTTGGTTATTAACATGTTGAGTTATTTATTGAGGGGGGTTGAATTGCAAGAACCCTTTTTATTTTTTTCTAAAAGGTTGGAAATTGTTTTGGTTGGCTGGCTTGGATCTCTCAATTCGACTAGAAGTGAACCTTGTATCTTGACTACTAACAAAATTTTGATAATCACAAAGGGTAGTACATAAGTGCATGCAGTATGGGAATTTCATCATAGTGAGCTTTCCTAAATTTTAGTTTGAAAGTTTTTTATAAACATATTTTGAAGGTGTGGGTCGGGGATCTTGACATCGATTTGGGAATAAAGCAATTGATAGCATGAGATAAAATCAGTTATCTTTTCTTCCTCATTTTTCTTGCATCTCATCAAATCAGCCAAGGTTTTCTTGGGAGTCATATGCAATTGGGAATGGTTTAAAAATGTGTCAAAAGGTTCATTGAATGAATGAATTGAATTGTTCGGTAAAGAAGAAAACCATTCCAAAGAAATATCTTTTAAGGACCTAGGAAAGAGTTTTGCCAACAATTTATCATCAAGAACAAAGTCAATACATAATGTGGTGTAGGCATTAACATGGTTAGAAGGATCTCCCTTCCCTCCATATTTCTCAAATCTAGGCACCTCTATTCCTTGTGGCATCAGCGTTTGCAATATTGCCAAGGATAATGGGATACTTCTGACATAATATGTGTCTGGGCCATTTTGATTTTGGTTTATGGTGGAGATTTTCTTTTGCATGGATGAAATAGTTTGGAAAAGTTGTGTTATGAGAGGATCATTACAAGTGGTATGAGATGGAAGTGAAAGTGGTGATGGAGTGTATGCATTAGTAGGATAGGTGAATGGAATGTTTATAGGTGGTAGTGTGCTAGAAGATAGAACATGTGATGCCACGTAGGAACTAGGGATGCTAGCAGGAATACTTAGGGAAGGAATCAAATTACGAACTTGTTGCATTATTGTTGTTACTTGAGGAGTGGTATAGGTAGGTATTGAGGCTATTGTTGAGGGAGGAGGAATTTGAGTTCCTTGTTAGCTTGCAACATTGTTTGTTGGTGTAGGAGCACTAGAGGTTGAAGGAAGATGTTTTGTACATATCTCAACTATGTTTTTGACAATGTGAAGGCCATCCTCACTTTCAATCATGTGATGGATGTTTTCTATGGTAGGAATTGCAGTAGTTGAAATGTTTTCAAGGCATACTTGATGTTGGAGGTTTTCTAAGTTCTCATAGATTTGAATTATTTTCTCTTGTAGGACATTATCATTCAGTGGTTCAACTTGCATAGTACTTGAAGGAAAAGAGTTGCTAAGGGTATTATCCATTCCTAGTGTACTAGTGTCAATACGAGGAGTGGAAGCTATAGATAACCCAAGATCCATAATGATTGTGTTATCACAGGATGACATGAGTCTCAAACTTCTTCTCACTATAGTATTAGTAATAGGACACCAAACACTCATGCAAAGGCTACTAAATGCAAGGTTAATGTAAATGCAATGTAAGCTAACAAAAATAAATTGCTTGAAACAAAAATTCTAGAAAGTAAAACTTAAATGCAGGAATAGAAAACATAAACTCAAAAAATAAAGATTAAATGATAGAAAATATAGTGCAAAAATTGCAAAGGGACTGATTCACCCAAGGTGGTGAATGAGCCCTGGTACTAATTTTTTTGAAAATTTTTAAAATTTTGAAATGAATTTTATGCTTTTTTATGTTTTCTAATGCTAATTTGAGATGTAAATGTAGAAATTTATTGATTTTTAATGAAATTAAGTGAAATAATGCAAGCTAAATGAACTTTTTACTAATGAAAATTTTGAAACCCTAGAATGCAAATTAAGGAATGCAATGTTAGTGCAAGCTAAATCTAGGATGTAAATGTACTCCAAATCAGAATTATGATGTTCAAAAGTCAGGTTCACCAAAATGTGGACACTAGAAATGAATACACAACTTCCTTGTCCACACAAAAAGGGAAAGGAAGGGGAATCCAATTTCACAATGCTCGCATTCAAGAATACCTTAGAGATCTCAACCCAATGAAGGATATGAGAGATATGATTGTAAGATATCCTTGGAGATGAATGAAGACAAGAAATGGGTTCACCACCAAGTGTAAACTTGAAAAATGAAAGATGTTGAAAACACATGGTGATATGAAAACTTGTACAAAATGATCTAATAATGCAAGTAAAATGTAACAGAAAGTTGTGAAACTGGAGATGTGCACTTGGGAAGTTGAAGAAGATAGAATGGAGCTCTAGAATCCTAATAAATTCATTGTTGATGCAAACTAGGACTCATATGCCAAGTTGGGTGACTTAGTTTAGTTTTTTGGAAAATATGCAGGAATAATTTTCAAACAAATGGGTACTCAGATCTGCAAAATTCTTGTTTTGTCCTAGGTAGTGGGACTCATTCTCCAATAGTGGAGAATTAGTCCACCTCTGGATTTCTAAAAATTCAAAATAGGAAACTATAGCCCTCAGTCTACTCTTCTACTCCTAATACAAATCCAGGTCTAAACTATAGAATTAAACTTGTAGATCTTCTCCAAGATTCTCTTAGGACTTTGACAACTTTGAATTTCTTTGATCACTTTTCCAATCTCAACTTCTTGGTAAATCTGTAACCTATCCCTGCAAATCACACATAAGAAGAGGGAAAAATGTTATGGGGTTAGTGAATAGGGGTTTTCCTTGGTCAAACCCCTTGTTGGTAAGTAAACCCTTGAAATGAAATGAAATAGAATGGAGAATGATGAATGATCAAAGAATGATGTTTTAACTCACCAAACCCTAGCAATAGGGTGTTGCAAACATGTGAGTATTAGCTCTAATGGATGTGTACTTGGAATCTAGCTTGATGTTGATAGATCTTGAATGCAATGCTTGCTTGAATCACACAATCCTACATCACAAATGTTAGCTCTAAAAAAACATGATGCAAAAAATATTTGACATGATGAAGACCACTTGAAAATGCTCTTGATTTCTTGATAATCTACACTTGAAGTTCCTTCAATTCTCTTATGGATGCTCAAATACTCTTGTAAACTATATGCATGAATACATGAATATTAGGTATGAAAATGAGGGGAAGAAGCTTGTATTTATTATCAATTATGAAATAATTCTTGAAATTACAACATCATAGGCTAACCTTAGATCTTGGAGAATCAAAACTTGCTATAATTTTGAATTAAATTTGAATTTTGAGCTAAAGGGGACTCATTCGCCACCTTGGAAAAATGGGTCCCACCTCAGGGGACTCATTCGCCAAGAATGGAAAATGAGTCCCACCTTAGGAGTTTAAGGTGGGTTTCAGAATTTTGATGCTTTAATTATTTTTTATTGGGATTATTCTGAAAAATACACATAAGTAAGCCCTGTGGATACAAAATGGGGCCAATTAAAGCATAAGAAAGCCCAATATTTAAAGACAATCCTAGAAAAGTGTGAAAGTGTTACAAAACTTTACAACACTTTGAAATAAGGCTTAGTAAATGATGAAAATAGGCTATTTAGGTGAAATATATTAACAAGACCCTAGAAAAGTGTGAAAGTGTGTTACAACACTTTACAACTCTTAAGTAAGGTACCACTTGAATCCTTTTAGTTCACAAGAGCCCAAGACCTAATGTGAATGTATTATCCACATTACAACATTAAATCAAGGAAAATTTAAGCCAAAATCACAAGGAGGGCCCAAACGAGATAGAAAAAGTAGAAGGGATACTTTTTTGGTGTCCATACTAATATTTGTGGCATTTGCAAATTTTGGCTATGTAATGATCATTCAATCATCGCAGGAAAATATTGATAGTTCCCCACACATCTACTTTTTTTTATTCTTCATTAAAATATTCTAGCAGGTTGGGAGGCAGTTTCCACATGTCGTGTCCAGTAGTGGAACCATTTCTTCCAAAGGGTCAGCAGGCAAAGCTTTGAGAAAGATCAACGACCAGTATCACAACACATGTATTCATCTAGGTCATTCCCCGTGCACCCATCTGTTCTATGTATTGAGGTGAAATAATCATATGGGCTAACAAACATTAGACACCTATTGTATTTATGAGGTGGGTCTGATGTCTTTTGGTGATTGGTGAATAGTATAAAAGGGAAATCTATGGTGGTTGACGAGTAACGTGGTCAAATCTCCACTACTCCCTGCCACCTTATCTAATTTTATTTGATACTTATAAAATGTCGTGGGATAGTGGGAAAGATGACACCTATTGCTTCATGGAGGGACCCGCCATAATTTGGAGAGAATGAAAGATTTATAAGAAAAGAGATCAATGATTGATGATGCGTGATGTGGGTCAATCCAGACCAGTCCCCGCCATCCTATGAGGGGCCCACTTGCATCTCTTGTTTCTTAATGGGCAAGTGGGTGACTGCCATGTGGAATATTTTAAGGGCTCTTATGGACTTTACTGGAGATAAAGTATTGCCAAAATTTGGTTGATACTATACTAATATTAAAACAAATTCCATATTGGAGTCAGTTTCTTTAGGCACATGTTTGAGATTTGGGAAATGCTTTCTGATTGCAGCCATAAATTCTATCAAATTCTAGTACACGTGGGAAGGTGAAATTGAAGTAAGGCAGAGTATAGACTGATATTTTTAGGTTAAATCATGATCACTCCCCACTATCTTGTTGTGATAAACGGCAAGTAAATTAATTCCCATGAGCGAGAAAATAAATATGACATGACAGGTTTTATCGAGTGTTAAGTATGTGATTAATTATGCAGGTAGAGTGGGTGCCTATCTACTTGGGTTTTTCTAATTAGGGAAAGGCATCAAGCGCATGAAAATTAACTTCATCATAATTAATCATTCTAATTGATTATCCATTTATTTGTCTCAATATGTGATCAATGGCTGAGGTTCAAAAATTAAAGTAGTTGATTATCAGTTCTCTCACACAAGCTTTCTTGGAACATTAATGTAGGCACTCTCCAATTTCTCTATTTAATAAGGATTTCCTATTTGTTATTCTCACCATTTGGTGTCTTTGAGATTTGAGAATATGAGTAGAAGCATGTGGTGTTGTTCTTAGTAATTGTAGAGTTTGAGATAGCTATTTTTTAGTTGATAGAGTTCATACGTTGTTGGTAGTATCTTTTTCCTATGTAGTTACTCTACTAAAAATGGATAAACTAAGTGTATTTTTCATCCCATTCTAAATTTATAGGAGACTCAATCCCCTTGAATCTCAAAGTGACACTCCCAAGAATGAACAGGATATCCCTAAGGTTCCTATAACTCTAAGGAAGAAAGCAAAAGCTGGTAAGAAATTTGTGCAGAATGTTGTCAAGCATGCCTATCATCTAAGAAGCATAATTTTTTTAGAGTAACTAGTCAAAGGTAAAGGGAAGAAATATAATAGGCCTAAAAGGGAGGTTGCAATGGAGAAAAAATACCATCGAGCTTATCTGAGCAAACATCGTTCTCCCATTTAATCTCAGACGATCCCTTGGATAGTGATACTGAGATTGATTCAAGTTACCACCAGTATCTTATGGCCATGACTAAATTGGTAGATTCAGATGATGAGGTGGTGGAAGTTTCCCCAATTACAATAAGGAAACCAAGCAGGTGTGCTTACTATGATGTTGACAAAGAAGGGTAGCACCTCATTTTATTTCTAATATAGTGCTTGGTCTTTGGTCCTTTGTGTTGATTCAGGTCCTTTTGGATGGTTTGTGATTTTGGTGTTGATGGTGACTTTTCAAAGTTTTGGTGTGGACATACAAGTTTTGATGTTGCAAAAACGATGCCTTTTGGAAGGCTAGTGGGTCTTCTTTTACTAATGGTTTTTGGAATTTTACTTTCCCCTATCCTACAAATGATTGCTTATAATTTTCCAGGAAATATTTCACATTCTGGTGAAATTAGTTTTGAAATGAAAGTGAAATATAATGCGTAATTCAGCTTGATGCTTGTTGCTCCCTTTTTCTATAAAAGGAATTTCAAGGTTGATTACAATGGAAGTCAATGGGTAGTTTTCATTGAAGGGGTCACATAGAAATATAAAAGAATACTGAACTTTCTGGTAGTATGTTTTAGGGATGAATTCAGTCAATATGTATATGGTTCTATAATAATAATAGTGATAATATATATAAACGAGTAGTATAAAGTCTCTATAGTTTGCTCTCCTATGTAATGGTTTAACAAACTATGAATAATATAATCAATGGTTATCTTATTTGTCTCTATTAGTTTCGAATGGATGCACTACTCTATTCTTGCTCATTAATTCAATGAATGGATGTAAATTCTTGAGTATAACAGTAGTTTGTAATCATTCATGTATGAGGATGTTAGTAAGAAGTGAATGTTTGAGATGTTAAGTGGGAATACTATAATGCAGTGTTTTCAAGGCTTTGGGTATTGTCATATATGAAAATTGTTGTCAAATCATGTGGGTACTAGGATTGACTACATTCCAATAATATGGCACTAGTTTTAGTAAAGTAATTATATTGTAGTTGTGATGGAAAATTCAACAACTAATCACAAAATTTAGTCAATTTACTTATCAATCTTGTTGTACACAGGTGTATGTGAAATTTGATGAATTAAATTTTCTCTTGTTTGAGTTAGACACTGCCATGAAGGCAACCCAAACCTTTAGGGTACTGAGTCTTTTAAATAATTTAAGGAGAATCATCTATGTACTTTGTGTTTGATTCATAGAGACAACGGTATTTATAAACACACTGTCAGTATCACCCTCCCAGGTTTCACAAAGCCCAAAGTGCAAGGGAGAAATGGTTACATATAAAATCTCCCATGTGTTGGCCACTAACTTTGAATATTTTTAAGCATAAGGGTTGGCTACCCTTTTGAGAATTTCAAAGTTCTACTGGAAAAGGAACCAACAAGTCACATTAGGCATAATTTATGGGACAAAATTCAAAAATGCTTAGAAAGGTGTGAAACTAGGATCGGGACCCAAAAATATTGGTGGGAATCATATGCCCAAGGTTGTGTATGAGTCCTAGATCACTAAATGTAGGCCACACAATGTGAAAGTACCTAAATTATGATTGGATGTAGATTTATGTCAAGATTATCCTCGAAAAGATGCATTAAATGAGGCTTGTGGATGCAAAATAGGGCCAATTAAAGCATAAAGAAGCCAACTTATTTAATAAAACCCTAAAAAAGTGTGAAAATGTGTTACAACACTTTACAAAATTCTAGGGTGATCCCACAATACCTGTTTACAATTTTTGGCCAAACTGGACACGGAAACCATTTTTTTTAACTAAATCTTCACGTTCAGACACCTATAGCGGCTAAACTATGAGGAATTTGAAGATGATGTAAAATAGTGATTTGTGAATTTTTTTCTGTAGATTCTAAATATTTTTTTTCAAAAATTTTGGAATCAGGTTGCAATTTTTTTTCCATCTTCAAAAACTAGTTTTTTTTTTCATTCAGTAAACACCATTTTTAAGAATTCATCAATGGTTATCTTATTTGTCTCTATTGGTTTCCAATAGATGTACTGCTCTATTCTTTCTCATTAATTCAATGAATGGATGTAAATTCTTGAGTATAATAATAGGTTTGTAATAAGTCATGTATGAGGATGTTAGTAAGAAGTGAATGTTTGAGATGTTAAGTGCGAATACTATAATGTAGTGTTTTCAAGGCTTTGGGCATTGTCATATATGAATTTTTTTGTCAAATCACATGGGTAATAGGATAGACTCCATTCCAATAATATGGAATTGGTTTAAGTAAGGTAATTATATTACAATTGTGATGGACAATTCAACAACTAATCACAAAATTCAGTCAATTTACTTATCAATCTTGTTGTCCATGGCTGTATGTGAAATTTGATGAATTACATTTTCTCTTGTTTGAGTTAGACATTTCCATGAAGGTCAAAAAAACCTTTAGGGTACTGGGCCTTTTAAACAATTTAAAGAGAATCATCTATGTACTTTGTGTTTGATTCCTAGACATAGCGGTATTTATAAACACACTATTGGGATCACCCTCCCAGGTTTCACAAAGCCCAATGTGCAAGGGAGAAATGGTTACATATCAAATCTCCCATGTGCTGGTAACTTTGAATATTCTTAAGCATAAGTGTTGGATACCCTTTAGACGATTTCAAAGTTTTACTGGAAGAAGGAACCAACAAGTCCCATTAGACATAATTTATGGGACAAAATTCAAAAATGCTTAGAAAGGTGTAAAAACAGGATCGAGACCCAAAAATGTAGGTGGGACTCATATGCCCAAGGTTGTGTATGAGTCCCAAATCACTAAATCTAGGCCACACAACCTAAAAGTACCTGAATTATGATTGGATGTAGATTTATGTCAAGATTATCTTTGAAAAGATGCATTAAATGAGGCTTGTGGATGCAAAATAAGGCCAATTAAAGCATAAAGAAGCAAAATTATTTAATAAAACCCTAGAAAATTGTGAAAATGTGTTACACCACTTTACAACACTCCAGGGTGATCCCACAATACTGGTTTACATTTTTTGGCCAAACTAAACATTGAGCTAATTTTTTCTAACTAAATCTTCACGTTTGGGCACCTATAGCGGCTAAATCGTGAGGAATTTGAAGATGATGTAAACTAGTGATTTGTGAAATTTTGTCTATAGATTATAAATATATTTTTTTCAAATTTTTTTGAATTAGGTTGCACTTCTTTTCCCATCTCCTTTGAAAACTATTTTTCTTTTTCTTTCAATAAACACCATTTTAAAGAATTCATCAATGGTTATCTAATTTGTCTTTATTGGTTTCCAATGGATGTATTTATCTATTCTTGATCATTAATTCAATGAATGGATGTAAACTCTTGAGTATAACAGTAGGTTTGTAATAAGTCATGTATGAGGATGTTAGTAAGAAGTGAATGTTTGAGATGTTAAGTGGGAATACTGTAATGCAATGTTTTCAATGCTTTGGGTATCGTCATATATGAAAATTGTTGCCAAATCATGTGGGTACTAGGATTGACTTCATTCCAATAATATGACACTATTTTAAGTAAAGTAATTATATTGCAATTGTGATGGAAAATTCAATAACTGATCACAAAATTAGTCAATTTATTTATCAATCTTGTTGTCCACGGTTGTATGTGAAATTTGATGAATTACATTTTCTCTTATTTGAGTAAGACACTGCCATGAAGGTTAGTCAAACATTTAGAGTATTGGGTCTTTTAAAAAATTTAAGGATAATCATCTATGTACTTTTTGTTTGATTCCTAAACACAACGGTATTTATAAACACACTGTTGGGATCACCCTCCCAGGTTTCACAAAGCCCAAAGTACAAGGGAGAAATGGTTACATATAAAATCTCCCATGTGTTGGCCACTAACTTTGAATATTCTTAAGCATAAGGGTTGGATACCTTTTAGAGAATTTCAAAGTCCTACTGGAAAAGGAACCAACAAGTCCCATTAGGCATAATTTATGGGACAAAATTCAAAAATGCTTAGAAAGGTGTAAAACTAGGATTGGAACCCAAAAACCTAGGTGTGACTCATATGTCCAAGGTTGTGTATGAGTCCCAGATCACTAAATCTATGCCACACAACCTGAAAGTACCTGAATTATGATTGTATGTAGATTTATGTCAAGATTATCCTTGGAAAGATGCATTAATTGAGGCTTGTGGATGCAAAATAAGGCTAATTAAAGCATAAAAAAGCCAAATTATTTAATAAAACCCTAGAAAATTTTGAAAATGTGTTACAACACTTTACAACACTCCAAAGAAATCCCACAATACTGGTTTACAATTTTTTGCCAAACTGGACACTAAACTATTTTTTTCTAGCTAAATCTTCATGTTCGGGCACCTAGAGCGGCTAAACCGTGAGGAATTTGAAGATGATGTAAACTAGTGATTTGTGAAATTTTGTCTCTAGATTCTAAATATATATTTTTAAAAAAAATTGGAATTAGGTTTCACTTCTTTTTCCATCTCCTTCGAAAACTAGGATTTTTTTTTTTAGTAAACACCATTTTTAAGAAGTGATGCTCACCGTATACCACAACTTTTTTCAATGAAGGATAAAATTCTAATTTTTTTAAATTTAGATTTGTAACTATGATATCTAGTGCTTCCAATTGGTTTCATAGTTTTTTATTGAATATTTTTTCCTTAATCAAGTTTCAAAGTCAAACCAATTACAATTCAGACATAGGCCAATTGTATAACACATAACTTTTTTGTATCAAAATTCTTTCTTTTTTTTGTTAGATAAAGGACTTCAATATCTAGGGCACTCATGTTTTCTTAAAAAAATTTGATAATCTTCTAGTTTTCCACATGTGTAGAATAGAGAGCTTTATTTTCGGTGAAAAACCTACATTCACAAGAAATAAAAAATAAATATAATAATAAAATTAAATTTATTTAAAATTATAATTTTTGGGAAGCTTATAATAAGGACTAAATACTTAAAAAAAATGAATTCATTTGATTCCCCAGAAGGTAAATCAAAATTGGTTTTCTATGACTATTTTGATAGGTGTAAAGGAGACTCTGTTATAGGTATGGTTTAAAACTAGCAGGGTTCTATCCAAGGGTATTTGATTTAATGTAGTTTGATAAAACCCTCTTTAATTGGAATAATTTAAATGAAACATTTTAAGGCTTAAATCATTATATTTTCTAAAAATATGTGACTTTAGTAAAAATTAGAATCTCCCAGAAATTGTAAACCAACTTTGTGGGACCATCCTCCAAATAAGGCACCAATAAGCTCATTTACTCCACATGGGACCAAGACCTAATGTGAATATGTTAGACACATTGCAAGACTAATTCAAGGCCATGTTAGGGGGGTACTTCTTTTTTCATTACATCTAGCCCCAACTTTAGTGAGAGGAACTTTCTTCCAAATCACACTAAAGTAGACCAATACACATCAAGAGGGGTCCAAATGCACCAATGCTAGTAAGATAGGAAAAAAATGATCAAGAAGGTTGTGTAAGTCCCCAAGACCAAGGTCCTATCACAAACCAACATAGGCACAAAAGAACACACATGAAAATGATATAAAGAGAAAAAAAAAGGCACAAGCATACAATGCCAAAGACATGGAGAGAAGAAAAATTAGAAGAAGGGGTGGATCAAGCTTCAACTATTTCCCCAACATAATGTGGATCAGATCTAGTTGTTTGCCAAAAAAATGCACAGTCACTCTAAGGAAACAAAACTTCAGGTTGTCTATTGGGTGAATAATCCGAGAAGGTGAGACACATACACTCATGGCTGGTATGCACTCACACACATATGTGAGTTGCTAAGGGAAAGTCATGCCCTTGTTCGGCTTCTCGTCAAACCATACCAAAGTTATACCTCCTAATAACTTTGATAGGGTGCCACATAGACATGAACTTCGAGCTTCATGAGGCAAGTAAAGCTTCGTATGCTTGGAACTCATGAACAAACAAGATGGCTCCAAAGGCTTGCAAAGTGTTTTATGCAAGGGGGCCATATAACTGAAAATTCAAATGCAACAATAAAGAATGTTCAAAGGATTCTTGCTTAGTTCATATGAGGTCTTAACTTAGGGAACATTGTTCCCAATGTCTCCAAGAGTGGACCAATCAAAGAATAGAAGATTGACAGCTTAGGGGATGTAGTGTGTTGCATCATGCCACTAAGGGGAATATAATATGCTAAGAGATATCATACTCTTGAAGGACATCACATCCAATGTCTTCCACAAAGTTAAAAACACATTGCATAAAGTAAGAAGACTACACCATGAACCATGAAGATGAATAATGCAAAAGAATAATGCCAATGTATGCCAAAACTTTAAAGAAAGAAATTGCTAAACATCATTACTATGATCAATTACTTTAACATAGCAAATGATAAATGCTCACTATAAAGAAGACATGATAGCTTACTTGGAAAGTGCTATGCCAGGTCATATGTTTCCATATAAAGCTACATCATGTAAAAAGGAAAAGAGAGGGGTTTCCCCCAAAAATGAAAATCCAAACACATAAGGGATCTATGGATTTGGGGTCAATATGTTCTTGTTGCAGTGTTTTTAGAGAGCTCAGAACTGGCATCATTCCCCAAATACTCATAGAACTAGAAGAATGACATAAAGAGAGCAAAAACAAAGAAAAATATTTTGGGTCAACATGAAAGAGGCATGAATGCCTCAATGCCTTGTGTCATCCCCAAAAGGAAAACACAAGACAAAGAAAAGATAAAGAAAAGTAAAGGAAAAGCTTTTGGGTCAACATGGAAGAGACATGAATGTCTCAACACCTTATGTCATCCCCAAAAGGAAAACACAAGACAAACAGAAGATAGAGGAAAGTAATGGAAAATATTTTGGGTCAACATGGAAGAGACATGAATGCCTCAATGCCTTGTCTCATTCCCAAAAGGAAAACACAAGAAAAAGAAAAGATAAATAAATAAATGTAAAAGATAAAAGATTGACAATATATAGAAGAATGAAGTTACAAATATAGGAATGTCACAAAGAGAGATACACACATCAAATAGAAAAACATGGGGGATCACAATACACACATGCAATAATGCAAAAGAAAAATAAATAAGGAAAATAAAATAGTAATGCACGTGCGAGTCAACCTAAAGCAAGTCATCCACATCCCAATCATGTTCATTATATACCGAAGGCAGACAACTAGCCAAAGGGACAATGAAATATGCATTACTAGGACAAGGATATCTAATTATTGTCCCCACTATGTGTAGGAAAAGAATGACCCAAGGTAGGTGGTGGGAAAGATCATGTAATGGTGAGAATGCAAGATTCTACAAGTATTACGTGACAAGGAGCAAAAGGGGGTCAATAATTTCTATTCAATAAAGTCAATGTTTGTGGGAACATCATATCTATTCAATATACTTTGTAAGGTATGATAGTCATTAGTACCATGACCAATAGTTCGATGGTATTCACAATAATTTATGTTATCTTTTGTAAATTTGATTCTAGTATGGGGTGGTAATTTTATGAGACCATGACGAAGAAGCATTTTCAATGCTTTCTCATTTTCAGATCTAGGACAAGGAAGTTGGAAGAGTTTTCTAGATTCACCAACTTCTCTAGTTGAATGTTGAGGATGGGGACCTAAGATGATCCTCTCATCCTTATCATCGTTAGAAACCATTGGTTGTTCTTTAGGAAGGAGGACATTCATATCAAGGGGAGGATCTTGATATCCTATCCCTTTTGTATTTTCAATTGGTATTTTCTCTAAGAGTTGATTAATTTCATGTTCACTTGTTGTATCACATCCTTGTTTGCTCAAGATCGTGAATGCTTTTCCATATGTCTCTTCTAGGTTGATGGGAGTGTTTGTCACTTTGTTAACATAGAATGGTTTGACTGTTTGCTTGTAGGGAACTTAGGTTCAATTCTTCTCTCAGTTTCAAGATGCAAGTAACCAAATATCTCAAGAGATGGTATTAATGGGGGTGTTAGTTGTTCCATTGATGGGTAAAAGGATGCATTAGATTCAAGGTTGTTAATACAATATCACAAGGAGGACATGCATTAGGAGTTGAAGGAGCACAAGTCAATTCAATTTAATTAGGGTCATTTCCAAAAGTACAACTTGACACATCCACTAAGGACTTCAAGGAAATCCAAAGCACATATCCATGATGTAAATTTTAGCTTCTAAACTATGCAATTTTGAAATGAAATGTTCTAGATGCAATTTTCATTTTAAGCAATGTAGAAGATGAACTAATTTAGACTAGATGCAATGAATTGAATGAAATAGAAAGCCTATAAACTGGAACAAAAATTTATCAACAACAAACAGGGGCACATAAATAGAGATTTGAATTCTAAAAAATTCAATGTAGAATTTGCACTGGGATTGATTCTCCTAGAGGAGCATACGAGTCCCAATGATGGTTTTTTCCAAATTTTTTTAAAAAATTCAATTCATTTTTATGATTTTTACATTGTATGATCTATAACCTAAGTGAAAATGTATATTTTGTATGATTTTCAATGATTTAAGATGCAAAAATGCAAGTTATACGCACTTTCACTAATGAAAAATTTAGAAACATTAGAATTCCAATTAACTAGTGCAAACCATAATGAAATTTTAATGCAAGAAAGATCTCAGATAATAATGCACTCCAAATCAGAATTATGATGTTAGATAATTGTAGGTTCACCAAAATGAAATGACAAAAAATGGTTTAGGATTCTTTTGTATGGTTTAGGACATAGAGTACACCGACTTTCCAATTATTGCATTCAAGGATAACCCTAGAGATCTCAATGCAAAGGAGAAATAGATCTTGCAATAGGGCTATCCTAGGATATTATTGTAAACTAATGAGGGGTTCACCACCAAGCTAGGGCTTGGAAAGATAAAAGAAATGAAAGATACAATTCTTAACTCTAATATGATGTAATCTTTAACTAAATGACATATAAATGCATGAAAATCAAAATAGGGAAATGATATTATTGGGAATAGGATGCCATTCAATTGCAATCCTAAACATATTTCATGTATCTCCTAAGTCCTTGGAAAGTGTTCTCCAACACTAGGATTAGAAATAGATTATATTGAAATGAAATGAACATGTAAATTGACATTTGTAATTATTCCTAAATGATAGGAGCATGTGAGTGCATCCAAGAAGAGCTCCTACAAAATAGGAGCACATGGGGCACCCACATGGAAGGTGGAACCCACCTTGATTTAAATTAACTAATTGAGGAAAGATAACACTTCAGTAATGCATGTAAATATCCTAGAAGTTAGGAATTGATATTTACATGAGTGGAGTTCAGTTTAGTTCAATATCAGTTAATTTCAGTTTAGTTTAGTTTAGTTTAGTTTAGTTTAGTTTAGTTTAGTTATCTTCAGGTGCATGTAGTTAGTTTCAATTGAATGCTAGTTGATTTTAGTTGAATTGGAATGCATGACTAATAACTTGAGTTGCATGATAGATAATAGGAAATACATTCAGTTAGGTGGGGATGATCAATCATGCATCATTTTTGCATGAATTGGTGGAGAGATATGTTTCTGTTAACAAAGATTGACGTTGACCCACCTTGGGTGCCCAAGTTGAGATCTTGGAGTTATCACCTTTGCATGAGAATATATTTACAAGGATCAATTAAGTGGGGCCCATTCTTCGACACCAACTTTGAGGAGAAGCTTGGAAGATATCTTTGTAATCAACGTTGTGTTAAGACTTCAGTTTGGGACACCCAAATTGATGAAGGACTTGGTTTGACATTTTTTTTCATGGAAGAACTCTACTTGCACAAGAATGGCATAGATATTTCTGAGGATATTTATTCCCTTTTAATTTTCAACTCTTTGGATTTTACAATGTTAAAAATTGTCTATTTTTTGCTATAACCAAAGATTTTGGCAAACCAAATTGCTTTGTGCTCCTTCTAGGGTTTTTCACCTAAAAGGAGATAAGATTAGGTGCCAAAATGCAATGATACATTCAAAGATGGATATTATGAGGGTGAAATATTCCTAAATAAAATAAAATAAATGCAAAGAACTGATAAAATAGATCAATTATTGTATGCAAACTAAAAAATATGAAGTGTTTGAAAACACTGCGTTTTATGCAAACATGAACTAGAAACATGCACAAATGAAAATAGAATTGAATGAAACTAAAAGGGGTGCACCTAGAGATTGAAAGTAGATCTATGAAGATTCTGGAATGTTGCAAAATTTAATGTTGATACCCACTGGGACTCATTCAAAACAAATGGTGAATCAGTCCTACTTCTGGTAAAAAAAATTGAAACAGGTTTCAGGATGTCAAGAACACAGAACTGCAAAAACTATTTTTTCTAGCCTGGCAGTGGGACTCATTCACCATAGATGGTGAATCAATCCACCTACATAAATTTGAAAAGTAAAAGCTCAACTTTTTGGGTCCTTGTCTACACTTTTCTACTTGTCAGGTTGCCAAATCTGAATCTACAGAAAATGGGCTGAAAATGGTCTTCAAGCTCCAATTAGGGTTATGTTGACTATGATGACTCTGACCACTTTTCAATACCTCTCTCCTTGAAAAATATTCCTAAAAAACCTGAAAACACACATGCAAAGAGGGCGAAAATGGTTAAGGGTTAGAGTATAGGGGTTTGCCTTGCTCAAACCGCACTTTGGTAATCAAACCCTTGATAATGAAATGAAATGAGAAAAGAATGATGAAAAAATAACATGAAAATGTCATAGACTCACCAAATCCTTGTTGTTGAAGTCTAAAGATATGTCAATGGCTGCTCCAAGATGCTTGATAAGTGCTTGATTGAATGATGCTATGATGCTTTAGTGAATGCTTAGATGGATTAAATGTAAGAATGAATACTTAGATGAATGGGGGGTTAAAATGAATAGAAAATCATGTATTTATACACAATTATGCCCTAATTTCTAAAAATACATCACAAGCCAACCTTAGGTCTTTAGGAATAAAAACTCACCAGTAATTTAAGTTTATTTTAATTTTTGTGCCAAGAGGGACTCATTTGCCACCCTAGGTGAATGGGTCCCACTCAAGGCATATGAGTGGGTGTCAGAAATTAAGTTGTCTTTAATGTTTATTAGTTTATATTTTAAAAATACACTTAATTAAGGCCTGTAAGTGCATAAAGGGGCTAAATAAAGCATAAGAAAGGTGTATTTTTTGGTGATAAGCCTAGAAAGTGTGAAAGTGTATTACAAGACTTTACAAAACTTTAGAAAAAGACTTGGTAAGTGATAAAAAGAGGGTATATAGATTAATTATGATAAAAAGAGTCTAGAAAAGTGTGAAAATGTCTTACAACACTTCACAACGCCTTTATAAGATATCATAAATTCTTAATGATTCATAAAGATTCAAGACCTAATGTGAATATGTGGGCATATTACAACATTAAATCAAGAAAAAATCAAATCAAATAAGCACAAGAAAAAGTAAAAGGGTTACTTTTTTTGTGTCCATAGTTAGCCCCCACTTTAGTGAGATAATGAACCTGCTTCAAACTCACACTAAACTAGAACAATGCATCTTAGGAGGGGTTTCGATGTACTAATGCTTGGTAAGATGAGACAACAATCAAGAGGGATGATAAAGCCCCTAGGATCAAGATACCATGGTAAACCAATGATGATAACAAAAGAACACACCCGAAAGTGATGAAAAAGAATGAAGGAAAGAAGAGAAAGCTTCAATCATTTGTCTAGCTCGTTGTGGATTAGATCTATGCTATTTATTTGGAACAAGAAATGTGTACTCACTCTAGGGTGATGGAACTCATGGTTGTCCACCGGGTGACAAGGCCAGAATATACTCACTCTAGGGCCACAAAACTTTTGGTTGTTCATAGGGTGAGAAATCCACAACATAATCACTCTGGGGCCATGAAGCTTCTAGTTGTCCATGTCATGAGAAAACTTGAAGGTAGCTATGGGGAAATTCATTCCTTAGAATGGGATTCCGTCTTAACCATATCAAAGTTATACCTCCTCATAACATCAATAAGGTGCCACAAAAGATAATTTCATTTCACGCTTCATGAGACAATAAAAGCTTTGTATGCTTAAAACTCACATGTGAACAAATAAAATGACACCATAGGCATGCAAGTTGTGTTATGCAAGGTGGCCATGTAAATGCAAAATGAAAAATAAATGTTCAAATGAGTCTTGCTTAGTTCATGTGAGGTTTTAACTTAGGGAACATTGTGTCTAATGTCTCCAAGAGGAGGACCAATCAAAGAATAGAATATTCACAACTAGGGGATGTAGTTTGTCACAGCATGCCACTAAGAGGAATGCAATATGCTATGAGAGATCACACTTATGAAGGAAACTATACCCAATGTCATCCAAAAAGTAACAAAGGCATCATATGAAGTAACAAGGCTGCACTAAGAACCAAGAAAAAGAAAAATGAATTATGCCAATGTATGCCTTCACTTTAAAGGAATTGCTACACACTGTTCTATGAGCAATTACTTTAAAGGAGTGAATGAAAAATGAAAAAAGAAACAAGACATGAGAGCGAACTTTGAAAGCCCCTATGCCAAGTCATACATTTCTAAGTAAGGTTGCATCATGCAAATGAAAAGGAACAAAAGGAAAAGAAGGAAGATGGGTTTCCCCAAAAAAGGAACACACCAAACACATAAGGGATTGATGGATTTGGGTTCAGTATGTTTGTTGCTGCAATATTTTGATTAAAGAGCTCAAAATTTTCATCATTCCCCAAATACATAGAACTGGAAGAATGACAGAAAGAGAGAGAAAACAAAAGAAAAATAAAGACTATTTTGAGTCAACATGGAAGAGACATAGGGCATCTCAATGCTTTGCATCATCCCCAAAAGGAAAACAAAAGCAAAAGCTTTTGGGTCAACATGAGAGATACATTGCAGTCTCAATGCCTTGTGTCATCCTAAAAAGGAAAACACAAAATGAAAGCAAAAAAGAAAATGACTTTTTGGGTCAACATGGAGGAGACATAGGGTGTCTCTACACTTTGTGTCATCCCAAAAAGGAAAACACAAAACAAAAGTGAAAAATAAAGGAAAGACCTTTTGGGTCAACATGGAAGAGACATAGGGTGTCTCTATTCTTTGTGTCATCCCCAAAAGGAAAACACAAAAGAAAAGTTAAAAATAAAGTAAAAGGACTGATTGGGTCAACACGGAAGAGACATAGGGTGTCTCTACACTTTGCATCATCCCCAAAAGGAAAACAAAAAAAAAAGGTGAAAAATAAAAAGAAATAGACAACATATAGAAGAATGAAGGTAGAAATAGAAGAATGTCACAAAGAGAGGAGAACATTAAAAATCACGTCATGGGAGAACACAATACATACATGCAAGAAAAAGAAAAGAAAATGAAAAAGACTAGTAAGGAAAATTCAAGTCAACCATCAAGCGAGTCATCCACCTCCCATTCTTAGTCAAGATAATTGGAAGGTGAAAAAAATAGCTAGGGGACAAGGAAAATTCATTAGCAGGACAAGGCTATTGAATTCTTTTCCCCACTGAGTGCAAGGAAATAATGAGCTGAGATAGGTGGTGGGAGAGATCATGTAATAGTGAGAATGGAAGATTCTACAACTATTACATGATAAGGTAGGTGTTAGGGTACCATGGGATGATAGGATAACAGTCGGTGTCATTAAAGTGGTACTTAGTATTTCTTTCAATGTCTGACACTCATCAATTTTGTGTCCAAGAACATGATGGTATTTACAATAAGGTATATTGGAGTCTTTAGGATGGATTACTAGTCTATTCATAGGTGGTAATAGGATGAGACCTTCGTTTAAAAGAATTTGGAGTTTCTTTTCACATTTAGGTGTTGGATGGAGAGGAAAATTTAGTTTTTTCAATTTGTAATGTCATTTGCATTTACTAGATTCACCTTTTTCATGAATTGAAGGAGGAAGAGGACCCACATGGATCCTATTATCCTTGTCACTAGAATCATGTAAGGGTTGTTCACATGGAAGGAGAACATCCAAATCGGTTGGAGAATCAAAGATCATCGTGCCATCATTCTGAAGTATCTAATATTCAAAAGGAGGCTTGTTGTCATGAGGGGGATCTTGATAACTTAATCCTGTTGTGTTTTCAGCTGTTGGTATTGGTTCTTAAAGTTGATGAATGTCATGTTTAGTTGTTGTGTCACAACCTTGTTTGCTTAAGATGGTAAAACCTTTTTTATAAGTTTCTTCAAGGTTCATTGATGTGTTGGTAACTTTTTTTTATCATAGAATGGTTGAGAAGATGTGTGGTTAGAGGAACTAGTTCCACTTGTTGGAGGGAACGTAGGTCCTTCATTTGTTTCAAGATGTAAGTATCCAAATGTATCAAGAGGTGAGATGGTAGGAATGTTTGATTGCTTCATGGATGGATAAAAGGATGCAGTGGCTTCAAGATTGTCAAGACATTCATTTAAGAACTTATTCATGCTATCGTCATATTCTCCAATGATGTCAACAACACAAGGAGGACATTCATGAGGAGTTGAAATAGCATGAGGAAGCCTAAGGTGATTAGAATCAATTCCAAAGGCACAATTTGACATGTCCATTAAACATTTTAATGACATCCAAAACATACTAAAGTAAAAATAAATGATGACTATGAATGCAAGTAAATGAAGATGGAAGAAAGAGAGGAAAATAGTAAATATGAAAAATGTAAAAACAAAAAACTGTATTGCAAAAAATGCAATTAAAAATGTGCAACAAGACTGATTCGCCCAGGGTGGCGAATGAGTACAGGGATGAATTTTTTTGAGTTTTTTCAAAAAATTGAAATGAAATTTTGATATTTTTGATATTATTTTATGTAGAATTATGATGCAGATGTAGAAATGTAGTGTTTTTAAATGAGTTGAAATGAAAAAAATGATTTTCTATATGATGTCTACACTAATGCAAGTTTTGAAAACCCTAGGATGTAAATGCACGTGAAATAAGAAGTAAAAATTATCTAAACATAGGTTCACCAAAATGTAACCAAATATTTTGGCAAACCAAAATGCTTTATGCTCCTTCTAGGGTTTTTCACCTAAAAGGATATAAGATTAGGTGCCAAAATGTAATGTTACATTCAAAGATAGATGTGATGTGGGTGCAATATGCCTAAATGAAATAAAATAAGTGAAAATAATTCATAAAATAGATCAATTATTGTATACAAACTAAGAAATATGACGTGTGTTGAAAACGTAGTGTTGTATGCAAACATGAACTAGAAACATGCACAAATGAAAACATAATTGAATGGAAATGAAATTAGTGCACCTAGAGATTGAAAGCAGGTCTAAGAATATTCTAGAATGTTGCAGAATTCAATGTTGATGCCCACTAGGACTCATTTTCCACATATGGCGAATTAATCCTACCTCTAGAAAAATCTGTCATAATAGGTTTTTGGATGTCAGGAACACAAAATTGCATAAAACACTTTTTCTACCCTGGCAATGGGACTCATTCACCATAGATGGTGAATCAACCCACCTACAAAAATCTAAAAAATCAAAGGTCAACTTTGTGGGTCCTGGTCTACACTTTTCTACTTGTCAGGTTGCCAGATTTGAATCTGTAGAAAACGGGTTGAAAATGGTCTTCAAGCTCCAACTAGGGTTATGTTGACTATCATGACTTTTACCACTTTTCAATACCTCTCTCCTTGAAAAATGTATCTATAAGACCTGTAAACACACATGCAAAGAGGGGGGAAATGGTTAAGGGTTAGAGTATAGGAGTTTTCTTTGGTCAAACCACACTTTGGTAATCAAACCCTTGATAATGAAATGAAATAAGAAAGGAATGATGAAAAAATAACATGCAAATGTCATAGACTCACCAAACCCTTGGATTTGAAGTCTGAAGATATGTCAATGGCTGCTTCAAGATGCTTGATAATTGCTTGATTGAATGATGCTATGATGCTTGAGTGAATGCTTAGATGTATTGAATGCAAGAATAAATGCTTGGATGAATGGGAGGTTAAAATGAATAGAAAATCATGTATTTATACACAATTATGCCCTAACTTCCTGAAAATACCTCATCACAGGCCAACCTTAGGTCTTTAGGAATAAAATACTGCTAATAATTTAAGTTTATTTTGATTTTTGTACCAAGAGGGACTCATTCGCCCCCTTGGGAAAATGGGTCCCACTCAAGGCATATGAGTGGGTGTCAGAAACTAATTTGTCTTTAATAATGTTTATTGGGTTTATATTTAAAAAATACACTTAATTAAGGCTTGTAAGTGCATAAAGGGGCTAAATAAAGCATAAGGAAGGTGTATTTGTTGGTGATAAGCCTAGAAAAGCATGAAATTTTATTACAAGACTTTACAACACTTTAGAGAAAGACTTTGTAAGTGATAAAAAGAGGGTATATAGATTAATTGTGATAAAAAGAGTCTAGAAAAGTGTGAGAATGTCTTACAACACTTCACAACACCATTAAAATACATCATAAAGTCTTAATGATTCATAAAGATTCAAGGCCTAATGTGAATATGTGGGCCATATTACAACATTAAATCAAGGAAAAATCAAGCCAAATAAGCATAAGGAAGGACAAAACAAGAAAAAGTAAAAGGGTTACTTTTTCCATGTCCACAATTGTAGCAAGTTGAAGAGAGTAATTTTGTGAAGCATGGCACATGATGTGTGGATTCATGCTTGAACACATGAGAGTTTATTGCAGGTTGTGAAAAAGAATTGTTGAAGAAAAAAGAAGCATCTCAAGCAAGGATTGATAAAGAATTATTGTAATCTTATTCTATGATTAAATAATACAAGCACTATTGATTCTAGTGGTGGAGTTTTCTCCCGAAAGGGTTTCTTCATGGTATATGTTGTTTAACTTCTATCTTATGGTCTTATTCTTCTACAATATTTTGTCTACTTCTACAAATGGTAAAATGAATCTAAACAGATAATCATCCACAAAGAAATTGTAATAAAGAATACTTAATTAGATCTACAGTATAATAGTTTTACAAGTTTTAAAGCTACATAGTTACCTCCATTTTTTAACAGAGATCTCAAATATAGGAACCTAGAAACCTAAAGATTACTAAATGGAGCTCTGAAATGCTGGAAATAGTGACTTTAGTGCTGACTAGGACTCATATGCTCAGCAAGGAAAATCAATCCTAGATCTAGGTTTCTATGCAGAAATAAGAAATTGGAATATCAATATCCAAATCTATAAAAACCTAAAAATTGACCTAAATTGGGAGTCATATCCCATACTTGGCATATCAGTCCAGTTAGGGTTTTTTGAAACTTTAAATCTGAATTTGGTCTTCAAGGTCTACTATGTGCTTCCTAATTGATTTATGGATCCAAAATCCTAATTTGTAACTTGTAGAAGTCTTCCAAGTATCTCCAAAGCAAGGTGATACTTCTGACAACTTTGAACACTTTGAAAACTTTCTCCAATCTTTCTCTTCAATGTGTCTTCAACCTAAACCTACAAATCACACACTAAAGAGAGGGGAAAATGTTGTTTTGTTAGTGGAAAGGGGTTTCCCTTGGTCAAACCCTATTTTGGTAATCAAACCTTGAAATGAAATGAAATAGGAATTGAGAATGATGAATGAAAAAATACGATGTTGCAACTCACGAAACCCTAGCAATAAAGTGATGCAACCATGTATGAAATTGCTCCAATGGATGTAGATCTTGACTTTCTTGAATAGGATAGATCTTGAATGAAATTCTAGTTTGAATCATGAAACCCTACATCAAAATTGTTAGCTCAAAAACAAACATGATGCATGAAGACTTTGACATGATTCTTGATGCTTGAATAATGCTCTAAAATGCTTGACAATCTACCCTTGAATGCTCTTGAATGCTCTTGTAGACACTTAAATTCTGTTATCAACTCAAACTTGCTATATGCAAGAATACATGAATGCTTAAGTGAAAATGAGTGAAATAACCTTGTATTTATACTTAATTATGCAAGAATTCCCAAAATTACAACACTAAAAGCCAACATTAGATCTAGGAGGATAAAATACCACCAAGAATTTGAATTAATTTTAATTTTGGGCCACATAGGACTCATACGCACAAGGTGGTGAATGAGTCCAATTATACATAATTTATGGGAGAAAAATAAAAAATGCTTAGAAAGCTGTAAAACAAGGATCAAGACCTAAAAAGCTAGGTGGCGTATGAGTGCCAAATCACTATATCTAGGCCACACAACTTGAAAATACCTGAATTATGATTGGATATTGATTTATGTCAAGATTATCCTAAAAAATATCCATTAAATGAGGCTTGTGGATGCAAAATAAGGCCAACTAAAGCATAAGGAAGCCCAATTATTTAATAAAACCCTAGAAATTTGTGAAAATATGTTACAACACTCCAAATAATGCACCAATAAGATCATTTAGTTCACAAGGGACCAAGACCTAATGTGAGTATGCTAGAAACATTGCAACACTAAATCAAGGCCATGTTAGGGGGATAATTTTTCCATCATTACAATTACAACACTAAATCAAGGCATTATTAGATTAATTAATTATTCCCAAACACAAGAAAAAGGGATAGTTTTTCTGTTAATACATTTTTCCCCCACTTTAGTGAGAGTTTTCCCTCATGAAAAACTCACACTAAACATTCAAGAAACTTAAGTATGTAGAAATAACAAAGAAATATAGTCACCATATCAAAGGCCAAAAAAAAAAAAGGATCAAGTACAATCATTCCAACACACTATGGAATGAGGTTGTTTTTCTATAACATACATTGCTCACTATAGGGTAGTGGAACCTCAATCTGTCCACTGCGTGAGTTATCCCAATCACGTGTGCTCACTCTAGGGTAGTGGAACCTTAGTTCATCCACTAGGTGATTTATCCCAATGAGATGTCCAACCATACCTAAGTTATCCTCCTAACAAATTTGATAAGGCACCGCAATGTAATAATTTTTGTATGCTTTTGAATTTCATGTCTATAAGTTTTTTTTAAAGGGGATTTTTCTTTGTTCATGTAAGGTATTCTTCTTAAGGAACATCATGCCTAATGTATCCAAGAGAGGACAAGTCAAAAGTATTAGATCACCATTTACGGGACGCCTCTCATTTCACATCATTCCACTAAGGGAAATCCTATGCTTAGAAATACTGCACTGTTGGAGGACATCAAACCCAATGACACCATCAAGAAAAGAACATGTCATAAGAAAAAATAAAATCATACCATGAAATATGCCAAAAGATGTCATCGATGTATGCCCCCACTTTAAAGTGGTTGCTAACACCATTACTATGAGAAATTGCTTTAAATTAGCCCATGTTTTATCCTAAGACATGAGAGCTTTTCTCAGAAAACCCTATGCCAAGTCATATGTTTCCAAAATAAAGCTATTCCATGAAATAGGAAGGAAGGAGTTGCACCAAAAAATACATAAGGGATCTATGGATTTGGGGTCAGTATGTCTTTGCTACATTGTTGTTTTTATAGTTCACAACTATCATCATTCCCCAAATACTCATAGCACTAGAAGAATAACAAAGAGTGAGTAAAAACAAAGAAAATTCCCTTTTGGTCAACATGGAAGAGACCTAAATGTCTCAATGCCTTGCCTCATCCCAAAAACGAAAACACAAGACAAATGAAAAAGATAAAGGAAATCTTTTGGGTCAACATGGAAGATACGTAAATGTCTCAACACCTTGTGTCATCCCCAAAAGTAAAACACAAGAAAAATGAAAAATTCTTATGAGATAGAGAAGAATGTAGGTACATATAGAGGAATTCAAAAAAAGAGAGAGATACATCAAATGAAACATCGTAGGGGATCACATTACGCACATGCAATCACATAAAGAAACATGAAAATCCAAAAGACTAGTAAGGCACATGTGAGTCAACCTAAAGCAGGTCAGCATCCTAATCTCAGACTGTATAAATGGAAGGCATACAATTAGCCAAAGGGAAACTAACATGTACCAAAACTAGGACAAGGCTAACTAACCCATGTTCCCACTAAGTTCAAGACAAGGATGAGCCAGGAGATATGTTATGAGAATGAGCTCCTTGCAATAAAGAAAATGATTTGCAATAAGTGTATAACATGTAATAGTGAGAATTTTTAAGACCCTGCAAATATTACATGGTAGGGATCGGAATGCATGCTTTAAGGGACTATCCTTATAATATCAAAATTTTGAAATATTCATTTTAAAGCATGACAATTATCAGTACTATGTCCAATGACTCTATAATTTTGACAATGTGATGTATTTTTATTCTTAGGATTTGGTTTTTGATTTTCTCTTATAGGTGGTAATGTAATAAGTCATTAGCTTAGAAGTATGTGTAAATTTCTTTCAGTTTTAGACATCAGAAAAGGGAATTGTAATTTCTTTAGTTTCTAAGACCTTCATTTCTTGCTAGATTCACCAACTTCTCTAGGTGGATATAGAGCAGGAGGACCTGAAATGACCTTGTCTTATTTATCATCATTATGAGGCATTGGTTGTTCTTTAGGAAGGATGAAACTTATGTCGGGAGGAGGATCTTGATATCCTAACCCTCTAGTATCCTCAGTTGGTATTTTCTCTATGAGTTGATAAATTTCATGTTCACTTGTTGTATCACATCCTTTTTTACTTAAATTGTGAATCATTTTCCATATGTCTCTTCTAGATTGATAGGAGTATTTTTTTACCTTGTTAACATAGAATGATTAAATGTTTTCTTGACTATAGGAACTAGGTTCATCTATTGTAGGGAATTTAGGCTTAGCTTGTGACTCAATTTCAAGACATAAAAGACCAAACATCTCAAGTTGTGTTGGTTGTTTCATGGTGTAGTGTAGTAAAATACATACCCTTTCATTTTCAGACTTTTTTGGGCCCACCTTGTTTTATTTATACTTCTTTATGGATTAATTGCTCCTATTTTGCACCCACAAGCCTAATAAACTATATATTTTTATGGCTAATCCCTATAAACACCAAAAGATAGATGATCATTTAACGATTTTTTCTGTGTATCCCTAAATTATGGACTAGGGCTAAAATGCCACCTAGGTCATCTTTGTCCTCCATGGGTCTTGGGACTTTGATTTTGAATGTACCTAAAAAAGGTCCCTTTTTGGAGTCTATGCTCCAAGATTTGAGCCTTGGGACTAAGACGCCACCCAGGGCATCTTAATCCTCCTTGGCTTACTTTTGGGATTCAATTTCAAATCTTGGTGGGATTTAACCTCCCTTAATTAATGATTTCATATGCCAACTTGTTGTGGTGTAATTTTGAGATATTAAGCATGAATAAGTATAAATATAAGGTTCCTCCACTCATTTCTCATAATAAGATAACAAGCATTCAAGTACATATATTCCTAAGGGAAGTTTATGCATTCAAGATCAATTCATCAAGCATTTGGAGCCATCATCAAGATTCAAGCATCATGTCAATGGTTTAGTGCATCCATTCATGTTGTTGAGCCAAGATTGTGGATGTAGCAATGAAGATCTATTTACAACCATTGTTCACATCATATCCAAGGATCCAAGATCTACATTCTTCATGGAAAATGCATGGTAGATTGCAGATTTGATTCAAAATAAATCATACAAGGAGATATTATTTATATATTTCATATTTCATGCTTCATTTCATTCATTTCATCATTAGGTTTAATTACTTACAAGGGGTTTGACCAAGGAAAATCCCCATTCACTAGCAATCAACAAGTTTTTCCCCTCTTGTATGTTCATGTTTGCAAGTTTAGGTTGAAGAATTGGAGATCATTTGTAATGCAAAGTTGTAAAAGTTGCAAAGTTTCATTACAAAGTTGTCATCTTCACAAAAACTCACCTACACGTTAGATCTAGAAGTTTTAGGAACTCAAATCTAGAGGGAAGCAAGTGCAAACCTTGGAGATCAAGATCACATTCAAAGTTTTTAGAAATTTATAGTAGGACTAATACACCACCTTGGGTGTCTTAGTCCTCCCAGGCATATTTTGTAGATTCCTTCAGATCTAGTTTTGACATTCGAAGACTCCACATCTGCCCCAAAAAATAACAATGGGACTAATACGCCATCTTGGGATTTTTAGTCCTCCATAGAAATTTTTGGTAGCTTCTTTACATTTCCATAATCCTCACAACATCTCTAGATTTCCCAGGTACATATACCCTAACTTGGTGTAGCTTAATTTTCATCATTTGCACTCATTATTTGGCCTACATTACTAGGTTTTGTGAGTTGAAAATTAAGTTGTCTTTTCTAATCTTTTGCTTGGTGGTGATCCCTTCAAACCCTAAAAGAACCCCTCCTAGATCATCCTTGTTGAGAATTGACTCACCTTTGAGGTTGATAGTCAATCCAATTTTGTATCCCAGGACATAATTAAATGATAATAGGAGAATAGTGGTGTTATATGACCTCAAGGTTATAAAGTATCTACTTTCCTATTGTTCATTTTGGTGAACCCAACATTTTGAGCATTCATTTTCTAATTTGGATTCCATTACATTCCTAGATTTAGGTTGCATTCATTCTTGCATTGCATCTTGCATTTTTTATATTTCATCTAGGGTTTCTCACATTTAGCAAAAGTGCATCAAGGGTTTCTCATATTTGCATTAGTGAAAGTGCATATAGGTTGTATTTTTGCTTGCTTGCATCATTTTATCTCATCAAAAAATTGGAAAAATGCATTATTCATCATCCTAATTTAATTTAGACACATTTTTTATTGCATTCAAAATTGAAAAAAATTGCATTCACTTTTGCATCTAATTGATTGTCAATAGTCATTTTTTCTTGCATTCATTTGGATAATTTTCTATTTCTAAACATCAGGTCCTTGGGTAGGCAATCTCAGAACACTATTAACAACTTAGAATTTGTTGTTTTTCTACAAAAAACCTCTACTAGGACAAAAAAAAACCTTCCTAGCATCTTAGTCCTTCTAAGGGTTTTTGGCTCAGAACCCTGTTTGAGTTTATTACATTCTACTCTAGTTTTTGAAACCTTCAAATTCCTTCAGTAGGAATAAAACACCCTTACTAGCATCTTATTCCTTGTTGAGTTTGAATCTGTAGTTTTTAGGATTTAAATTTTCTTGTATGTGTTTCCTAAGTGTCCTGGTAACATATATTATAAGTCTAGGAAGTTTTGAGAACATCTATTTTATGCATCTAGGTCAAAAACAACAATTTAGGGCTCTCATTTTTTAAATAATTTCAATTACTATCATGATTAGATCTGAAAATGCTCACATTTCTAAAACTTTTCATAATATGGATAAAATTACTTTTCACTTTTGCACATACAATGTTTACATTCATAAAAAATTGCATAAGTTTGATAAAAGTGCTTTACATTTTTGGATATACATTGTTTGTATTCTTACAATTTTGCATTCATTGGACAAAACTATTTTGCATCTTTGGATACACATTGTTTAAATTATTAAGACATTGCATGAGATGGTTAAAAGTGCTTTTCAGTTTTGGTCAAACAATGTTAGTACCTTACCTTTCTAGGAACACTAAGAAAAATTTCATATCCCCCCTATGAGAGTGTTTTAGTGCAAGAGAATACAACCTTGGACAATCCTAATGATCATATCCGTTCTTCTCCACATATCTCTCTTATTGGAGAAGAAGATATTTTGATGTTAGATGACTAATCAATGATATTTTTGAGAGTCATAGTTGTTTCTCTCAAGTCATACCTCTCTTAGTTAACATGACATTGATGAACAAGAAAAAACAACCATAAATGATCATGGCGATCACATTTGTTCTTCTCATAGGATATCTCCTAGTTGTGAAGATGATACTTTGATGTAAGAAGATCTAATCGATGAAAGTCATGGGAATCTTGATTTCCTCTCTTCCCCTAGAGAAAAAATTCTTGAACAAAATAACACCATTGTTGATGAACAAGAAAATTCAACCATTGATAACTCTCTTGCATGTGATCAAGTCATCTTAGAAGAACCAACCTTTGAATGTCAAGAACATTTGATTTGTGGTTCTCCTAAAAAATCTCCTACTAGGGAAGATATAACAGTGGAAAAAAATGAGAACATTGACAATAGTAATTCCTTCAGTGAAAATGATGAAGTAACATTAGACTCCTCTTCACTAAGACATCATGAAAATAATGATAAGTCTTTTGAGGTTATGCACATTAGGTACCCCTTGAATTACTCTCTTGATCATAAACTTATCATCCATCCACCCTCCAAAAAACCACAAGTTCAAAACACACTCGTCCTTATCCTCAAACCACCTAAGAACAATGTTTCACAACAACCAAGTTACAATACTGTTTCTCATACACATAACACTAGGAACAATCCACAACCAGTACAAACACCTTCAACATCCCTTCCATTTCCTGATCATATTTTTCCTAGTGCTCCCCATTTAACTTCGCATAGTGGGAAGGAGTATGATCTTGTTGAACAACTTAAGAATATTCCTACTAAGATATCCCTATGGGACTTAATTCAAAATTCACCTAATTATCACACTATGCTTCAAAAATCCTTGCAACAAGTTGTGGTTCCCTCTAGTGCAAACCTTAATGACATAGTAGCCACGATTCAAGGAATAAACGCCGACATTATTTTCCACCAAAGTGAAATCTCCCTTTTGGAAGTGCAAGAACAAAGTGATGCTTTCATGATCATAGCTCAATATAATATGAAAGGGATAAAATGAACCATTGTTGAAAATGGGTCAACTTTAAACTTGTACTGTAAACCTTTTGGATAAGCTTGGTGTCGATAAATACAAAATTCAACTTGTCTGTTTCTCTATTAATAGATTTGATAACATGTGAAAAAAAATGCTTGGTGTAATCACTTTACCTATTAAACGTGGAAAGGACACATTACAAACCCTGATCCATGTTATGCCTGATGATATTTCATATAACCTTCTTTTAGGCAGATCATGGATTCATGCAATGAATGGGGTGCCTTCCACTCTTCATCATAAAATGAAATACATCTAAAACAACAAAGTACACACACTTGACACTGATCATCAGCTTTATAGTGTATTACAACTTTAGAAAAACAAAGAGAACTCCTTGAAAAAATTAACACCAACTACACAAGTGGAACTTGTGCAACAAAAAGACAAAGAAACACACATTGAAGAAGTCACAAAGCTATTAGAAGAAAATTGGGGTTCCTTAGATTTTACACTTACATTCATTGGAGAATAAAAGATCACAAAAAATGACTCTGAAAAGGGAAAGAGAAAAGCAAACCCTTTGAAAGCATCCACCTCAACCACTTTAGAAGAAAGGACAACATACACAACAAACTTTGATGAAACTGACTATCAACAACCTCTAAATCCTAAAGAAATGAAAAAGATTTATGGAAAAGGTTATGATCTTATGAAACAACTTGGACATAGTGGAAAATGATGTGGTGCTCGAGAACAAGGTATTTGTGTCCCTATCGAACCTAACACATAGGAAACAACTAATGGTCTTGGTTATTTTCCTTTGATAGAAATAAACAAGTCTTCACATAGCATCAACACTCTTACAAAATATTCCTCTAGGCCAACTTTAAGGGTAGTACATCTTGAACTAATAGAAAAACTTAGCGGTCTTGATTGTCATCCTTTTTAAGAAATGAAGCAAACAAGGAAATCCTAGCTTAATGTAAATTTCATCACACAAAACACTTACGATTTGAATTCGTTAGATTTTACACCCTCCAATAAAGTAGAGAACAAAATATCGCAATCTAAAGAGCCTTGTGTAAGTATGACATCTTGTACTAAGCAAGAGATATCTTTGTCACAAAATAAAGCAACATCCTTCACTTTTGACAAAGAGAGTATCTTGATGAGACTCCTCCAAGACCGTCTAGTCTCTCTCCCTCCAAAAAAATGAAAGAAATTTTAATACAAGACTTCATTTTGTGCATACCATAGAGTTCATGGTCATTCTACTAGTGAATTTAAGGCTTTAAGTAACAAAATTCAACACCTCAAGGAGTGTGGAGCTCTTCCTTGTGTTGAAGCACCTAATTCCTCTAACTAATACTAATTTTCATCCTATTCATCTCACCCTTGTCCTTCACTAAGTATGGGCAAGGGGTTAGGAAGCCTTGTTCGTGTATGTCACTTGTCATTGTCTCTTTTGTCTAGTTAACCACCTTTCATGAACATATAAGAGCAAGCTTGGGATGTGGATGAAATGTCTTAAGTTGGCTCGCATGTGACGTACTGAGTTATGCATTCTGGGCGAAACCCTCTCTTCCTTTTTTTCATTTTTATCTACTTTAAAGTAATTGCCCACAGCATGGCGTTAGTAATTCCTTTAAAGTGGGGGCATACATTGGCATTATTTTGGCATGATTTCATTTGAATTTTTTCTCATGTTTCATTGTGTGATTTTCTTTCTTCTTGAAATGTATTTCTTTCTTGGTGGCATCATTGGGTTTGATTTCCTCTTAGAGTGTGATACTTCTTTGAATTGTCCTCTCTTGGAAACATAAGCACAATTTTCCCTAAGATGAGACCTTGCACAAACTAAGTAAAATACCTTTGAACATACCTTTTTCTTATTGCATTGCATTTTTTGTACCCTATTAAAGTCATGGAGGTATGGCTTTGATATAGTCCCCTAGGACTCACCTAGTGAACAACTAGCTTCACTAGACCTTGTGAGTGTGCATTTTCTTTTTGTCCTTATCATAGTCATGGTGGTATGGATTTGATATGGACCTCTTATGGATCATCTAGTGGACAACTAGCTTCACTAACCCTTGTGAGTGTGCACTTTGTTTGTGTAGTGGATAGCGTGTTCCACTTGTAAACCTCTCTTGGAAAAACAACCTAGACCCACTCCATAGCATGTTGGATGGCCAGTCAAAGCTTGATCCGTGGAATTTTTGTTTTTCCTTTTTGTTTTCATTTTTCTATCTTTGATGGTGTATGGTTGTGATTTTTTTATGGCTTCATATATCATCTGCAAGTATGTTCCTTTGTGCCTATGTTGGTTTATCATAGGATCCCGACCTTGGGGGTTGATCATCCCTCTTGATCATTGTCATCCTATCTTACTAGCTTTCATACATTTTAACCCCTCTTGATTGCGTGGTTGGATACTTTAGTGTGAGTTTGAAGCAAGTTCATCCTCTCACAAAACTTTACAACACTCTAGATAAGGCAAGATTAGGGTTGATTTTAGATAAAATTGCATTTATTATGCTTAGCTAATTGATAAAACCCTAGAAAAGTGTGAAAGTGTATTACAACACTTCACAACACTTTTACAAGGCACTATTAAAATTCCATCAATTCACAAGGGCGCAAGATCTAATGTGAATGTGTTATCCACATTGCAACACTAAATCAAGGCAACATTAAGCCAAAATCACAAGGAGGGCCCAAATGAGTCAGAAAAGTAGAAGGGTTACTTTTTCAGTGACCATAGCCATGAAGAATGTAGATTTTTATCTCAAATTATTTTTGAAACAAGGCTTGCAAATATATCCTCAATACTACATCAACAATCTTAGCTCAACAACATGCTTGAATGCACTATACCTTTGACATGATGATATGATCTTGAATTGCTACAATAAAACTTCACTAATTTTCCTTTGAATGCCCTCAAAATACTCTTGTTAACTCTATAAAGCTCTTGTGAGCTCTTAGGATGATTTCATAATAATTCTTAGGTGAAACTATGTGAATTAACCCCATCTTTATACTAAATCTAGAGATTGACCTTGAAATTCAAATAATTCAAGCTGACACTAGATCTAGGATTGAAAATCATTATAATCCCACCACAATTAAATTTAAAATGGGATGTCCTATGTGAGGAGAACCCATTCACCACTAAAGATGAATGGGTCCTAGCACAACTTTCTAGGACCATGCTTCGGGGGGATGAAATAATATCAAAAACCCATTTCAAAAATGTGAAGAAAGTGGTGTCCTATGTGGAGAGGACCCATTTTCCATTATTGGGTGTCAGGATAGATCCTTCAAAAAATGCAATTAAGAGGGATTCAATTTGAATTAAATGGCCAATTAAGCTCTAATTAACCACAATTAATTAATGAAACCCTAGATAAGAGTGAAAGTGTAATACAACACTTTACAACGCCTAAATAAGGTACAATTCAAGTACATTGTATTAAAAAGGGCCCTAGATTAAATGTGAATGTGTACAACACATTACAACACTAAATGAAGGCATTATTAGATTAATTAATTATTCCCAAACATAGGAAAAAGGGATACTTTTTCCATTAATACAATTAGTTGCATATGAATTTTCTTTCTCCAAATATAAAAAGTGAATCCAAAACACTTGTCTAATGAAATCTCCATAATGTTGAATCCACTTTATAACAAAATTTATTCACGATATCCTTTGTCATGGGATCCTCTAAGTTTCTAACCCCTTTTCGTGCGTTCTTTAAGTTTTGAAACCTAATTCGCTGGTGCCCGGTGTCTTTAAGCCTTGTCATTGGGTTCGTGTTTCTCCTAACCTCTCGATGGCATGACTTGTTCTCCTTTCGTAGCATCAAGTTTGTTGGTCTATTGTGTAGTCAAAGAGTCAAAGGTTTTCATAACTTCATAACTCCCAAATTTGGGTTATAAAGTTTCAATTTTCTTTGACAAGGTGATATGTTTTCCATTCCCCATGTTTCGACGAACTGCCTATGCATTTAATGAGGTGTATGGTACAACTTGCAGATGTCTTATCAAGGATTTTTGCAAATCACATAAATCTTATGGTTTTCTTTATTGAGGATTAAAATAAAGCGCCATATTAATTCAACACCAAACACACATCTTGTCATTTTACATGACTTAAGGTGGTACGGCTATTCCTTTGTGTACTATGAGCTCATGTAGTCTGAAATTGAAAATCATTGGCTTGGCATAAGGGACATGGAGCTCGGATCCTTTAAGCTAGAGGAATTCTGGTCGCGTTTGGAAAGTAACAAAAGGTCTGTTGTCGATGAAAAATTATTAGAAAGTGGATTAGCTCACGTCAAGGGTTTTCTAGAAACCATGTTGAGCGTGGACCTAATAGGCACATGCATGAGAAGGTACATTCCATAAATGCAGGAAATCAAAGCCATGGATGGGACTGTCATTGCTAAAAATTATCTTGAAGTTGTTTCCCACGCGCTAAAGATTCCTGAGAAAGCACATGTAAATGACATGTTTGTTACGGTGGCTAGTGAGTTTTTCAAAGCTAATGAGGATTGGTGTAAGAATTCTATGGCCAAGGGATGGTTGAAGTCAGAGAAAAGAGGTAAGTCACAGTTACCTGCCAAACTTAAGAGAATGTGTTTCAAAGGGGAAATCGCAGATGCCATTGCTTTGTTACATCGCATTGTTGGGAATGCGCAAATTGAGCCTTTTAAAGATTGGATGTTTCAGTTTATTTTAGTTATCTATGATGAGAATGTGTTCATTGATTGGGCCAAGATAATTTGCTTTCATTTGAATGAACAGTTAATCAATTTCTAGGAAACTACTACCTTCCATCTGTGTTCTTTCTTAATATACATTATAGCTCTAGGGGTGATCCCACAATAGTAGGTTACACTTTTTGGCTAAACTTGACATTAAAAACAACATTTTGAGCAAAATATTCACTTTCTGACACTTATAGTAGGTAAATTGTTAGTAATTTGAAGATGATCTAAGCTAATGATTTGTGATATTTTCTTTGTAGATTCTAAATATTTTTTTTTTTAAATAAAAAAAAATTGTATTTTTTTTGTATCTCCTTTGATAACTAGATTTTAATAGTAAACAACATTTTTAAAAAGTGATGTGTACTTTCAATCGCATAACTTTTTTTCTACAAAGGATTGAATTATGATTCTTTTGAATTTAGGTTGGTAACACTGATATTTAGGCCATCCATTTAGTTCCATAACATTTTGTTGAATATTTTTCTTTTAATTAAGTTTTAAAGTCAAACTAATTACAATTTAGACATAGGTGAACTTTCAATCACATAACATTTTTTGTATTTATTGATTTTTTTTTTCTTTTTGTTGAATGGGGACATAAATATTGGTGTGTACATATTTTCCAAAAAAAAAATTCACTAATTTACTATTTTTCCACAATAGCTTTTCATTGAACTTAATGTTTGGTGAAAAACCTGTCTAGTAAAACTAAAAAATATAATACAAATTAAAAGCAAAATATATCAAATTTATAGTTGTTAGGAAGCTTGTTTCAAGGACTATGGTTCTCCAACTTGATTCATCTATTTGACTCCATTTGCACCTCCAAATCAAGCTTCGAAAGTAAAAAATGCATTGATTTCGTAATTAAAAAAGAAAAGTAAAAAAGTGGGAGGGGTTCATTAGAACCCATAAAAATCCACTAAAATTTTCCCCAAATTAGTGATTTTTTGGTTTTTTTTTCCATGTAACACGTTTTATCAACAACTTTTTAGCTTTTCCTTCTTTTTTTTTGGATTTAATTATTAATAGTTTTTGTCGGATTTTAATATTAATAGTTTTTATTAATTTTAATATTAACAAGATAAGTGTAGTGTAGTTTTAATTTATTTTTTTAAGTTTCAAAATGCATGTAATGATTTTAATATTAATATTAATAGTTAAGTGTAGTTTTAACTTCTTCTTTTCTAAGTTTTTCAAAATGCATGTAATACTTGTTAATCAATTTTATTTTATTTTTCTAATATTAGCACTTAAGTTTAGTTTTAGATTTTTTTTTTCTAAATTTATCAAATGCATGTAATCCATGTTAATCACTTCTCGATTTTTTTTTTTAAATTAGCAATTAAGATTGGTTTTATCTTAAAATCCATGTTAATCAGTTTTTAATTTTAGGATTGAAATTATAGGGTTTTTTTTGTAAATCATTATATAAGTAAGAGAAACTCAAAGGAATTGTGAAGGATATTTAGGTTTTAGAAGACAATTTTTGGAGAAGAGAAATAGAAAAATTGTGAAAGATATTCTTTTTCTACAAAGCAAGTTTTGGAGGAGAAGATTCCGAAAAATTGTTAAGCTATATTTTACAAAGGAGGAGATGGGGAACAAAAAGACAAGAAAAAGTAAGACTGCACAAAAGTATTCAGTAGAACAGGAACAAAGAATATATGAAAAAATCTTGCAAAGTTATTATAAATGTAAACAAGGTATGCCAAACTTGAGCCTCTCTCAATATTATTCCTTTCATTTCCTATAACGCCCCACCGTGTGAACTCCAAAGGACAACAAAATACCATGCAATATTTTTATTTTCTGAAAGTGAAACATTACATAAGGTGAATATGTGCAAACATTATGAAGATGATTAAAATATATGCTATGCGACAAGACCTAACTAGTCCCATGGGGTTACAAGGTTGCATTACATGTAAACATCTCCAACCAAAACATCAATAAAGATAATGCCCAAGAGTTAACAATAGAAGCATACATTCACAAGATAACATAATCATACAACCATCCATGATCAATAGCAATGAAAAGATACATCCATCATTCTATTACATTCCAATTGATAGTTTAATATTACAATTGTGGAGCATATTTCCATAGTTACAAGACATCATCGACACACTAATACATTACATAATGATTCCCTTATATCAATGGGAAGAGTACATCAAGTACAAGAATGATACATCAATGAAGAATAAGGTACAAAATGTGAAGCATTTTTCAACCAAGTGAAGCTCTATAACTTTGCATCCACTTTTGCGTCATGAACACATCCTGGGAACCCAATGGGGTGTATAGCACATTCCACCTAACCACGTGGACCTGAAAGTCTACCCCTCATGCTAGCAGATGACAAGAAATGACCCATGACCATGAAAGACAAGCAACACGATCACAGGACCAAACCACAAGGTCAACCAAAACATAACATACAACAATCTCAATGACCACTTTACAAGGTGACTACTTCTGGAGGAAAACAAAGGAAAACAAGGGATGTATCAAGCATAAAAATCACAACGAATGCATGTGCAAGACATGAACCATATTGCTCAAAGTCATAACTAAGGTAGAACAAATCATATAACAAAGTACACCCATGAGAACTTGAAATAAGAATATGATTGATGGAAACAAAAAGGTTGAATCATGGGAATACTCAACATAAGTAGGTTTCCCATTGCCTCTAGAAGCCTAACGACCTACCACCCATGACTATCGAACAAGGAAGTAACTTAAGAATTTGGGTTCCCATTATATCCAAAACATTTCTATTCATAAAAATTGCCTCAATAACAACATAAACAAGAGAAAAACACATGATCATCATGGAACCACAAACATGCAGAAGGAATAAATCCCAAGGAGTATTCATAATAATAAATAATTATCCAATCAGATTCAAGATAAACTATAAATGTCCATCCACTTAAACGTAGACACATACCAATCCTTCTAAGGATAATGTAGAGAATAATTAAATAATTAATTATATTTAAATGCATTTCCACCATACAATTCTTTTAATTAGATAAGCACTATGAAACCCTGTAGTAGGTACCTTCATATTTCACTTAATCTAAGATTCCTAGCTTATTCTTTAATTTATTTCAAAATAACTAACATTAAAATGAAACATATATATTTGTTATTTCAAAATAATAAATTTAAATAAAATGTAGCATATTGGTTTTCTTCAAATAAATAACTTTAATTAAATGCAATATGTACATTTGTTAACCTTTAAACTGAATAGATTTAATTGAAATCTAACATTTGACTCCACCCTAAATAAATCTAATTTAAATCTAACATAGACAATTTACGCAAATCACAATTCTAATAGTAAAGAGTTTGTAAATAATTTTAACTATTTATAACTTGAAATTTAAAACTAATTTAAATGTATTAGAGAATAAATCTGATTTTAAATGTACTAGAAAATAAATCTGATCTTAAATGTACCCACCCCATAAACATAACACTTATTTACAATATAACATTTTGCTCATAAAAAGATCATTGAAATATTTAAAGAACTATGACCATATAATTCATCAGTACATTTCATCTTTCACTCAAAAGGAAACATTTAAATTAACTATAGAACTCATTTACATATTTATGTATATATATATGTTTGTAACCCACTAACTATGTACTTTACACAATAATTTTACTATTCAAATAAAGATCAGGAGATTTATATATGTATATATTTATAAATGCACAAACACATTAATACTTAACGAATTAATCTTAAGCTTCACTAAACACCCAAGTGTCCATTCCCAAAACAATCTAATGAATTAGTGTATATTTTATTATTACATCCTTTAAAAATTAATTGAATAACTAACAAGTAAATAGACACATGATTTAAACCAAATAAGTATCCAATAAGAAATAATACCCACAGGATTAATTATATACATTTTATCATAAATTTCAAACTAATTGCCAACTACATGAGCATATATATTTCGTTCTTTTCTTTTCTAAGAGATTTACCCAAGATTTAAAATATAATAATAATTCTATTTAATTCTAGTTTCATTAAATCTCCATTGAACCTACCCTAGTAAGACAAAAGTCAATTCATTAAAATAACTGAATTTAGTGAGTCTAATCGATCAATTCAATTACTTACTTCACTAGCATAGTCACCTATTCATCTATCAACTAAGTTAATTACAATAATCACCACATTATGTTTGTTTACTCATTACAAATTCTTTTAAAATAATTAAGAAATTATATTAAATATATTATACATATATATTTTATTTTATTTTTTATTTTTTTAATTTTTTATAAATAGATTGTTGTTGGAGAAGGAATTATATCAGATGGTATGCAATTATAGCTATATGACATACCTATATTTATATATTGTGATTATACCAGTCAGTTACCTATGTAAATATGTATCTATTAGACATAGATTGCAGTTTTCAAAGTGACATAACTAGTAGTGTTTATTCCATCCTCCAAAGTATCTTGTGATTAAGTGTCTTTAAGTTGGAGGGGTTATTATCTTGTTTTTCCATACCTAGCTGGGACAAGTTCAAAACGCCATCAGAGGAAAAAGGGGAGTGTGATTCTGAGAGATGTGAACCATATCCATCACTTTAAATGGGTGCGATAATCTTGAGGAGTCTAATGATGATGCTAACAGGGAACTATTCTAGGCTTGCGGATCACGAAAAGCAATAAACATTGTATTGGCCACGCTACTATTTTCCAAACATAGAAATAAAGATAATGGTGGTTTCCATTATCGATCTTGTAAGGTATAAAGCCACAAGAATAGCACGATTAACACCTTAACATCCCCTACCTGCTATCCATGAAATAAACAGTTATAAAGTTACCCATATTGAACATTAGAGTTACTAAAAAAAAACTTTAAACTTCCTATTATGTTCAAGTACTGTGGCTGAGGTAGGTTGACAAAATTGTGAAGGTTGGAAAGGATTTTAATGTACCACTTGGGTTTCAGAATTTGCAGTTGTAGACTAGTACCTCCAAAACACAGAATTATTCATCGCTCCTTGCTGACACTGTGGTTGTTAAGGATAAAGGGCCCGAAAATGTAGCTGGGGTTAGCTCCCAAGTATATACTGATGTTTCATACTCATTTAACGACGATGATGAAGATGAGGCAGTGAAACATGAACCCAAGGCCGAGGTAAATGGAGGAAAATCAGGCATCTCCAAGGCAATCTTACAATCTGAAAATCAAGAGATGACTAAAGAAGAGCAGCGCCAACAATACCAAGCATGACTTGCAAGGCAAAAGAATGAGGAGACTGCAAGGAGATTGGCTACAGGGGGCATTGGTATCAGAGCCTAGTTTCATACACTGGGCACTCTGGATTTGTCTAAGCCCATTATGTTGTCCTTTAGAGTTTTAATTTAGTTTAGATTTAATTTAGATTAAATTTAGATTTTTAGATTCTAGATTTTTCTAATTAAATTTAGATTTCAATTTTCAATTTAGATTTTAGATTTAAGTTTCTTATTTTGGTTTAGTTCATTTGAGGCACGAGACATTAAGAAAGAATATCACTTCTATATTAGTGATGACAAAGAACATGACACACTATTTGTACATCATTGCTTCAAGAAGTTTTTTGAATATTTGGCAATCAGGGGTGTCAAAATTGAAAAGAATTTTGTATGGTCAGATGGATGTGCTTCACAATTCAAATCATCAAGCCCATTTTATGCACTATGTAGATATCATCAAAATGACAACAAACCACGTGTTTGGAGCTTCTTTGAGAGTGAAAATGGAAAGGGTGAACATGATGGTGCAGGAGCTTGCATCAAATGTACTCTAAGAATGCATCAAATGAATTATGAGGGAGATCGCATAAAAGATGCACATGATGTTGAATGGTGTCAAAAATAATTTGCATCAAATGAGGTTGGCACATCTCCAGCAACCAACCGATACATTCCACATAGAGTGTTTTGGGAGATATTAGGTATGTTTTTGTTTGAATTTAAATCTTTAAATATATATATGTGTGTGTGTGTGTGTGTGTGTGTGTACATTCAAGTTTGTTTATTTTAGTTTCAATATATTTATATTGATCACTATTTTTTAATGCAAAATTATGTTTTGTAGGTGTGGATAGAAGATCAATCCATGGATGAAAGAGGGTAGAGAAAACAAGATCGTTGCATTCCATCATGAGTACAGGTAGTTTCCCATGGACATTGCACACTAGGGATTACTCATGTTTTTGTTATGACTGCATTTTAGAAAAATATGATGAATGCAACAACCACCAACAAGGATATGTCAGTGCACAGAATTTGGTGCCACTACATGTTAGTGACACATAGAATGAAAATGAAGATGAAGGATTTGAAGAAATTCCTTTGATTTCAATTGATTATGACCATAATTCAGGGCTAATTAAAAAAGGTACATGTATATATATTTATATCGTGCATGTAGGAGCTTGTGTAAATTTGTAGCTTAATCATTTATTAAATTTTATTTGAATACTTTTTAAAGTAAATTTACATAAACTTAAATGATAGTGGAACTCTCATTTCTTTTACAAATTTCCATGTAATTTTGGTGTAGATGTTTTTGTAGTCATAGCAGAGTCTGGAAACATAGAAGGTGTTAGTTATTATCTATTGTGTTGCACAAGAGAGAGGCAAAAGCTAGTAGAATCAAAAAAAAGTGATGGAATGTCATTCCCCATAGGTCTGACTAAATAAACAGATTCTCTTACATGATTTATATATTAAATGTATATTTTGAATATTTTGTTATTTCTATTGACCTTGTAAATGTTATATCTTACCTTGGAATGTTGGTTCCTTCAGGTTCAGTTGTAGTGCAAGGGACATGTCTCAAGAAAATTATCAAAATTGTTCAAAATGGGATTCATTTCATTGATTATCAACCTGAGAATGAGGTATATCAATATAGCCACCTTGTAATTGCTACTACCATGTCCCTTCATCCAGTTCTACATGCACGTGGACATCGTAAGTGGAGACTAGATAGTGTTGATCATCAGGGAATATTACATGTTATTGAAGAGTGGGCTAAACCACTTGAATTGGTTTGAATGACGGGATGTGTCATAGGTGGACTTGAACAATTTACTTATATATTAAGAGGGAAACTATTATAAGATTAATCTTTATTTTGTAAAGGTTATTCTGTAATTGTAATTATTTATTTTTTTAATTCCTTTATTAAGGAATATTTGTAGCCACCTCCTTAAGAGGTTCTTAACACATTGCACTTTGTATCATTCATAGACATTTTTCCTCTATTAATAATATTGGGGTTTTTTCTTATTTTTTCCCCTTATCAAATTCTTGTGTATCCTTAGCATTTGGTGGTGCTTGGTTTGGCTACTCTCTTTTTGGTAACATTTTTCCTTCAAACAATGCTCATTGGTTAGTTCTTTCCTTTGTTCAATTTATTTTTATTTCAAAAACACTATAATTTATACATTTAAAATGAAGTGAGTTTGAAATGGAATAACATGAGAGCAAGCTTAGTCAAGAGATGCTTTTTTATGAAAGTCGAGAATATGAAACATGTGAAAAATTGAAAGAAAGTTTGAAAGAAGTGAGTTTCATATTCTCAACTTTTAATGACTTTTAAGTGGACTATCCATGCAACTCATGAGAGATAGGTTCTTATGACTCACTTGAACCACTACTCATGAAATATGCATCAACAAGTTTTACTCAAAAACTATAGAAATGAAACCTAATGAAACATCACATAATTGAACATGCTATGAAAGTACCACCTTCTTGATAACAATTCCATTTCCTATTCATAGTTGTGAATTCACCAAAACACAAAACTGACAAGTTTTTGAAACATAATGAAAACACAAAGAAACATTATATGGTTGAAACTACATAATCTTATAGTCAAATTCATTGAATTTTATTTCATGACTAGCAAATCACAAGGAAACCATCCCTCATGAGTTTTAAGTGGATCATTCATGTAGCTCATGAGAGATGGGTTCTTATGAACCTCTTCAATGACAACTCATGAAATATGGATTAATGAGTTCACTCAAAATAACTATAAAGTTGACATCTAATATAAGATCACATAATTCATGACACGCTATGAAAACATTACCTTCTTGATAAAAATGTCATTGTCTATTCACAATGGTGAAGTCACCAAAACAAAAACATGGAAATTTTTGAGACATAATTAAAACACAAGGAAACAGTAGATGGCAAGCAACATACATAGAAGGTAACTACATGCTCTGAAGGGTAGACAAGCAAGGTTTTTCATTAGACATGTAAAATGCTATATCATCACATTTTATGTTATATTGGTTTCTTTTTAGGATTTTGATCATGATTGGATTTGTAATGTTGGCTTATACATTTTGGACATTTACATTACTGATTGGTTTGTTATCTAAAACAAGTGGAGTTGTGATTAAGCTAAACTAAGAATCAATACTCTTTTTTATGGTAATTTGAAATTTCTTCCATGATCTAGAATATACTTTTTTTGATAACTTTTTTGCTAAATGATGGTTGAATTCTTTTTTTAAGATCTCTTTAACCTCCATTGTGTCCAAAATTTTTAATTATATATCAATTTTGATCATTTATATATTCCATTTAACACTTATTTATCTAGCCAAAAATTGTCTCCTAAGAAGAACAATCTACTCTTGCCTGTGAATCACATAATATCATTGGACACGATTATGTAAAAGTTTGAACATAGTTTCATGAAATAAGAGTAAGACTCTATTTTTTTATCCAGTTTTCTATTCAGCAATGGCAACATAAAAGTTTTGTTTTACAGAACACCTCATTTCCGCATTTAATTACTTGATCTCCTACCTCATTTTCGCATTTAATTACTTGATCTCCATATTTCCATCTAAAAGTCACTATCAATTGTGCTTACAATTGGTTTTTTTTTTTTTGCGACTTATGGGTATAAATATATATGTATGGCTGAACCTAGGAAACAATTGCCATACTGCCAAACCCAAACTCCAAACCCTAAACTGGTAGCTTTTTTCTAAAATATGGGAAAGAGAACATGTGTATTTTTTTTATGTATACGATCCATCTTGACAAATGCATTCAGTAGATTGACTCAATATGGTCCATCTTGACATGTGCATTCAATAGATAGATTCAATTGACGTAATATGTCTAGAAAAAGGACCTTAATAAACCATTTCATTTTTTGGTTGCTTTATTGTTATAAAGTGTTGTTTCAATGTAGACATATTAATGCAATAGGAACTTGGGTATTCCATTCAGCCAATCTCTTACAAGATCAGGTCCTATTGTTAATGTTACATAATATAACCTAGAAGGCTTTTGTGTGGAGATAAACTTTAGACTTCAATCTGTGCATATTTTATCCATGCACAATCCTCTTGTCGATTCCTTCTTCAATGCATATCTATTAAGAATTGTGTCAGTTTTCATATACCAATATTTCTTTTTCTTTTTGTTATATACTGCCGATGTAATTGACCATGATTGTAATAACCTAGCAACATTATACCATTTTTTTTTGCATCTACGCATATATACTAGATTGGAAGTTTTTTAGATTATATTTATTTTAAACATTAATTAGTATGGATTTTTTTCTATAATTACCTTGAATGTCGAGAATCATTATATTTTTTATTAGACCTTGATTTGGTCCAAAGTTACCAAAGGAAATAAATCAATTGTAGGATCTCAGAAATAGTTGTCATGTAGTCATGATTTAACAAGAAATAAGTCTTGTCTAATCTAAAAACTGAAATTGCTTATTATGCCAAGGAAAGATAACAACATTGAGATCATAATTAACTCTTGGCACATTTATCCTTGGAAGAGTGGGAAAGTTCCTATTAGGACACTATAATATGCACAATAATTTTTTTTTTCAATCTGACATAAAGTAACACGTGAGAATTGCAAAGGAAGAGATTGTTTTCAAGTCCATTTAAAAGGTATAAAAAAGATGTCCCTTGGAATGTGATATACCAGTAAGATTGGGTATTTTCCATGACAATGACCTAGGTTTAAACCCTAGTGGACTTTACAAGAATTTCAACATTTTTTCTTCAGCTAAGAAATGGGGATTTGCTAATGTTGCTTATTGAGACAATTATATAATGTATCAATTTCGTGAGAGGTATCTATTTTGTCAAAATCATCTACAACTGAGAGCTAAAGATTAAGAGCTATCCATTCCACCAAAATCATCGAGAGAACAAATCTTTTAGATAAAGCACTAAGGTATCGTATTCCATGAAAGTAGTGGAGGCACATTCTATATTAGGGCCCAAGCCTAATTAGTGAGCAAGTTAATGAAAACTAAGAATTAGGAGTTTTTCATTCCACCAAAATCATTTGGATCACAAGTTTTTAATTCCATGAAAGTGACACAATCCCAACCTCATCAATGTAAAAACCCTTTCAAAAGCTTTAAAACATAAGTGGCACACCATCAATTCACATATTTCTCCATTTAACACTTATTTATCTAGTGAAAAATTGTCTCCTAAGAAGAACAATCTACTCTTGCCTATGAATCACATAATATCATTAGACACATTTATGTAAAATTTTGAACACAATTTCATGAAATAAGAGCAAGACTCTATTTTTGATATAGTTTTCTATACAATAATGGCAGCATAAAAGTTTATTTTATATAACACCTCATTTCCACATTTAATTACTTGATCTCCATATTTCCATCTAAAAGTCACTTAGATTTGCATGGTGCATTATCAAGCAATGTTGTGCATGTGCACAAAAACACTAGAACATTATTCTTCTTAGCCGATGTTAATTCATGTGATGTGTTGGTAGCAGTCATATCATGCTTCAAGAACTAGATAATGGAAGAGATGCAGTGTACACAGTGGGGACCCAAAAGCTGAATTTGGGTATTTGAAGAAAATGCAACATAGATTGTCGTACACGGTGAGGGACTAGAAGAAATCCAAAATACACAAAGGGACCCAAAATGTGAATTTGGGTAGGGGGAATTTTGGAAGTAATTTAGAAAGAAACATACACAAATGGGACACAAAAGCTAGATTTGGGTGTGGGGAATTTTGGATGTTATAAAAGTAGCAATTTATAGAATGGGACATGGGGGACCCAAAAGCTGGATGTGGGCATGGAGAGTTTTGGATGTGATGTAGTATGCAAAATCAGTATAAAATGTTTCAACTAGCTGAAAGGAGAATGAAAAAAAGGTATAAAATGTGAGACAAATGTAGAGGCACCATTACACATTTAAAGAGGACAGTAGATAACAAACAAAGCTCTTTTATTCATCACAAACAAGATTCCATATATGTGTAGAATGCAGGACATGGACACCAAAACTGTATATTCTAATTTTGCATGCACTAAATCTAAAGATAAATTGTATGTCATTGAGAATGAGTTACAGAAGATGGATTCCATACAATGGAAATAGCATGATTTGGAATTATAGAATCTACAATGCAGTTACAAGAGGGATAAGTTCTAAGAACTATTGTCATGCCAATTGGTTTAGTTTCCCAAACTATTTTGACCTAGGAAATGAAGTGACATTTGGCTGGTTACTCAAAAAGTGTGCTCAGTCAGTGTCTTGTCCTTGTCTTCTTACTTAGCTAGGCTCTTTCTACATGCTTTCTAGTAGGACAACCTTAGACACTGCTACACTTGTAGTAACCTCTGAGGAGTGCAAGCAGTTGCAAATATCAGTTTACATCAAAAATTTACCAACAAAAATAAAAAGTACAATAAATATTGACCAATGAAACCATAGGAGCTTCAATTATAGAGGCACTGCTCATATTTGGATACCTATGACACCCATAAATCCTATGCCAAAGAAGGAATTTTATAAAAACTTTGGACAAGATAAACCAACAACTCTCATTGAGTACAAGAATCATACCTTGCATGTGGAGAACCCTTGATAGGTTTCTCACCATGTTTTCTCCAAGAGCATTCATCTGGTGGAATATATGCCATCTTGATACTAATTGCAAGAACTCTAATGGTCCTTTTCAACCTACATTCCTGAAAACCAAACATTGAACAGAGAAATAAGCTTTTAACTTTCAAATACTTTTGGATCACCAATTAGAAAGAAATTACACCCATGTCTATGGATTTGTATATACAATTATAGTAACTACAATGGAAAATGAAGTGAAAAACCATAAGAAAGGGCATTGAAATTTGGGCTTGAAGACCAAAAAAATTCTAAAAGAAATCTAAAAAGAGAAATTCTAATAAGGTCATCCAATAAGAGTAGAGCTTGATAGTGAAATTAGAAAGAAAAATATAAGTCTTGGGTCAACAAATCTTTGATAGAAACTTATCAGGAACTATAAGAACAAAAAAAAAACCACTGATTGAAACCATGGCAAGTGACTCACCTCAAGATTCTACAAAAAATTTGTCATGCTCTTCACAATGCCGATGGGAGAAAATAGATTCCATGCCTATAGATTCCAAAAAAAACCACTGATTGAAACCATGGCTTTGATGAACTTAAGATTTTCAAATTCAAAAATGGTGCCAACTTTATTGGATCTTGAAAAAATTGTTAGCAAAAAATATGTAGTAATTTATCCATCAATAAGCCATCAAGAAAAATTAGAAGCACATACCCAAAAAAAAAAAAAATTGACCTACTCAAATGTAATTAATTAGAAAAGAACCATTATTATATCAATTAATCAAAATCCAGAAATAAGTGGATGAAACTGTAAGAGTGAGCAATCTGAAGAGACATATAAAAGGTAGAATCTTAGCAAATTTACCTTTTGTACCCAACAATGACTCCTCGTACATAGATCCTAGAAAAAGAAATGTGCCAAAGAATTAGCACCTAGATAAATTACCAGCATGTTTAATTCAAAATTTTGAGCAACTATTGTGAAAACATTAAAAATTACATCTTGTAGCTACAACTTGTTTACCTATTAAATAAGTCAAAGTAGGGTCATCATGTAGGCTCCAAATTGAGCGACCCTCTGAATGAGAATCTTGCTTTGATGGATGTGTCAAGCCCTGGAGATAGTACAAGACATGTAGACAATCTAATTACATTATTCCAAATTGGAATAATGTTCTATATCTATATACATGTGTACAAATTATATACATACCTAAGTACATGATTTAAAAACTTAAAACTCGTCTGTCCACTAACATTAGTTGCATAATTTGAATCACCCCTACGTACACACTCCATACTCACACTAGGTGTAACATGAGCTAAATCTCTCTAATATATATATATATATATATATATATATATATAACATAAATGTGTACATTAGTACTATCTACCATTTAAGTAAAACAATTAATTTAAAATTTAAACAAGTTTAAATTGTACATGTGTGTACATACATACATACCTTTGTATCAAGTGGTGTTGGATCCTCTACAATGATCCTTTCTATCAACTCAGTTGTATCATGGGTCTCCATGGCTCACTCCAATATTGACAAGTGTAGTGGACTAACCAGGTGATATGGCATCAATGAAATATCTCCACGTAGAAGCATATCCACATAACCTGATGATTCCATCATTTGCAACTGATCCTCAATTGCATCTAGGCCTTGAGATGCATGATGTTGAACACTCATAGAATGACTAGTAGGTGTATCCTCCTCTCCATTAGTTGAATGATCTGTAGGTGGATCTATAGGATTTGCAAAGCTACTAGGTTGATGTGAATGCGATGAAGGACCTATATCTTGGTTGGATCTTGGATGTGAGCAAATCTCTACCCACATCTCCTCTAACCTCATGTATTGGGATTCCAAGCTCTATCGCAATGAAAACATATGCCTCCAATAGGTCATTTGGTAAACAACGAGTTGTACTCTGAAGCATCTACTCTCCTATAAGACCATCTATGTCCGATGGTGAAAGGACACCCGCCATACCATAATGATTAGTAGCATGAATCCATGTAAACCCATGTGGTGGTGGTCTCAAGTAGAATATGATGTAATTTATAGATCTCGACATCTGTATTGGTAAATATACCACCAAGTGGTGGTTCCTAAGCTACCATATTCATCCCTGATTTGTCCAAAAAAAAATAAAAAATAAAACATCCTATTGTTTAAATTTAAGTGAACAAAAATAAATAGACTTCCTCTTTTCCATGCCAAAAAATAAATTAGAAATAAAATGGTAGACAAGAGGGAAGACATATTGTCTATAATATATTTTCCATAATCTCTACAAAAAAAAAAGATCGGATTGGATTCAATAATCTTCCATAAAAAAAATAGAATCTACTTTCCATAATCTTTACAAACATATTCTCTATAGGGTCACTTGATAACACTTGTTGGTTTGCAATATTTTAAAGGTGTCTAAAGAGCCATTTAGGAGAATACTGTGTCTGTGTAATAGTTTTAAAACATGTATCCATGATTGCTAAATATTTCAAAGTGTTCATTTGTCTAGCATGTTCAAATTTTCAAATACTTTTCATGGCAGTTTGAATTCAAATTCCATGTTAATTATAATATCATAGGTTGAGTTGGTGTTTCTTTTAGCAGCCATGGAGATTCAATCAATTGCACCACCTCCTGGACAGATTTCACTTAGTCCACTCAACCAAACTTAGTGGAAAAACACAACCAATACAGTAGAGATAGGATCTATTTCTTCCTATTTGTTACTCTTATTTTAAAGACTATTATTGGTCAATATTAAGGTGCAAAACTAACCATTGGCTTGCTAAAAATGAGTTTCAAAGGAAAAAAACTTGACACCCCAAACCTGAGGCATGCACCTATCCACTAGGAAGCCAAAAGGTGAAAATTTTCACAAAATGCACAACTTAGATCCCTCGTGTATGCTCACCAATTTACTGGCATGCCAAAAAAATGCAACATGGAAAATAAAGTCCCAAACCTAGAGAATGTGCCCGAACACTCTCATGCTAGAAAAGTGTAAAAAAATAAAACAATGGCATACCCTTTATGAGGTGTCCACTAGTAAATTGTCATGGAGAAATTTTCAAAGAAAAAAATTGTTGTACCAAACCTTAGGTGTATTAAAACTCCAATCATGGTAATTAATTTTCTAATGCTTAAATAAACATTAAAATAATCACACAAATCATTGAAATTCAAACTGCAAAAATGAACACATGTATGCAACAATTTACACCTTGAAATCAGCTTTGTATTCCTTCAAAAAATTACAAGGAAACCTCAACAACTGTCACTATAGCTACAAAAAGTTATTACACTATACTGAGTTATTGAACTTCTATCTTGCATCTTCTTTATACTATTCAACTAAAAAATCTAATCTTCCAAAATAGAAATATTACCTCACACAGGAGATGACTTAGAAGATAAGTCTAAATCATGAGTGATTATCAATAATTTATTAGAATTAATTAACTAAATAAAATACTTTCACTTTAATTATTAAAGTGAATTACAAAATAGAAATAACTTGAAGTACTTGCACATTCACACTGAACCTATGCAAAATTATAAACTAAAGTACAAAGTAAAAACTCAACTCTCCCTCTCAGCAAGGAAGGAAATATACATCAATCTAAATTTTTCTTTCCATGCTTCAAATTCCCCTTTCACTAAGGGAAGATTGAGTGAGTTTGTGAGGACCTAACTTGCTTGGCAATGGCTTGAGGAAGATCCTGCAGATCAAGAATAGTAATTGAAACTTGAGTGTGTGTGATCATAATTTTCATTAGATCAAAACTCATCTTTGGGATATTCATGTACAATTTTTCTTCTTGTGGAATGGGGAGCCTTGTTACAAGGTGGATGTATGACTTGCTTCTCATGGAACCTATTGCCTTGATATGAAGCATATGCAAATTCTTACAACATGTGTTGTCATGCTATGAAGCACATGTACTAAGAATGAAAGGGAATTTGACACATGAAAACCAAATATGTTATCATGATTCATAACAACAAATGAAGCTTCATTTCTTGGCCCCTATCTTATAGGGTCATAGCCTCCAATCTACCAATCCAAAAGATAGCAGTAGAATGGATAAAAATTTAAACACAACTAAAGCCTAATACTATGCAAGGGATAAAATTTATAGTTTCAAATGTATGCTGCCTAAAAACCCAATTTGCAAAGAATAATAAACAAAAAATACCAAATATCTAATGACTAAGAGGCTGGAGCTGAATTGTTTTTTTTTTTTAATTTGAGTTGGTGAGACTCATGACTCAAATGATAGCTTGTGCTTACTAGGACAACCCAGTTCAAAGATCAGCTAGATAAAATTCCTTCAACAAGAAATAAATAGTAGTTGTTTGATGCAAAGAGATCCCAATAACCCACGGTATTACCCATAATTGTAGGAGGAATCCCAACCATGTGAACTATAAAAACTCAAGACCCCCACTTTGCATGCCCACGAAGAGGGTTTGCCAATATCCTACCTTGCTTATATTTTTTGTCCCAACCTTAGTAGTACTTGTATTTTTTTGTTTTTATGCTATGGATATTGTAATCCATGAGTTTTGTACACATAAAACACTTTAAAATATTTATTTAAAAATGTTGTTCCTACAACTCAAATCCACTTTTGTACTCATTTAATGGATGTATACTTGTGTATGTGATCAAAGGAGCTTCCAATTGATTATTTTATTTTCTTTAAAGTTGATTTAGTGTCTAGTGAAGGGTGCATGGTAAAAAATTTAAATCATTTAAAAATATCTATATTTCATAGTTTCAATTTGTCAAGTCTGAGTTCCAAGTCAGAGTTAAAAATCAGCCCTTTGATACTCCAATTCTTGTAACCATGGTATTGACAATTTCAGAGAATTAATCATGCATAAAATTATTAACCAAATTATTAAATATCTGAATGTCAAGCTATCCATTAAATTTTTTTCCTCCATATATCAAAAATTGATCTTATGGTCCTCATAGGCAACCATTTTATTTTTTTCCAATTTATCATATCACCACCTATTTATTTGATCCAACAAACCACCATTTTCCCAACAACAATGCTTTCCATTGTTCTATCTCCTCAAAGGTGTCTCATAGAATCATAGTTTATAATTAAAGTGGTTTTGATGACATGTCAATCCACATTATGAGATGAGTTTATTGACGACTTCAAACTAATTTAAGAATTCCATGAGGCCTAATTCCTATCTAACTTTATAAAAGACTAATGTTTTTCCTATGACTTCCTAGAATCTTCAACATACATTTATGTTCAAGCTATGTCCAATATAGAAGCTACTTGATCCAACCAGGTTGAAACCTCTTGATCTTACAAGGTTAAGACACCAAATTTCAACACAAGAAAACTTTGCAAATGGACTATGTGATAATAACTTTTCTTCTCTCCATGTAGACATTTTCTACAATGGGGGGTGGTATTTTCTTCTCTCCATGTAGATATGTTTTTTTTTTGGATAATCACTTCTCAAGAACTTTGTAATGTGCTATGTATACATTGTAATATTATCTTTTAGACAATAATTGTTGTAGTTGTAGTGCCACATGGTGTGGTGCAACTTGGTTCCATGAAAATGGTACTAAATAATCCCATGAAAATCCTTTTAGATAGAACATGAGTATTATATTCTTACACCACTACTTATTGTATTCAAATAACAAGCTCACACAATTAGTAAAACACATTATGTAATCTGTGTAGTGTCTTTTGTGTGTCTATTTGAAGGATTTACAATACTTTCTTGGAGCTCCCTCTAATCGATTAAAGATGTAGAAATGGTATGCCTTACTAAGTTGAATTATCAAATAAAATACTTCCATATGATTGCTTAGTTTATGGTTGTATAGTGTATGTTTATATACAGAACAATTTGACAAATTGATGGGGATAGTTGTGATCCATACTTGTTTGGATATTCCAATACAAAATTTTCCAATAAGGACTTATCATGTGTTGTCCCAAAGTTATATGCTACTAAAACAACAATTTAAATTTGTAAACAGATACTAGACTACAACACTGTGGCTCATATCTACATCATATATCGATGGTGCCATTGTGAATATACTCATGTACATTTACCACCTTTCTTGCATTTAGATTTCATATCCCTTTCATTATTTAATAGGACCAATAGTGCAACAAAGAGTATGTTTTTTATTTAATTTATGTAAGATTGAATTAAACTTCTATTTACTATTATGAACAAGTACTATGTTTATGATAGGAAGATACCATTCTTATGCTTTCTAAAAAGCTCAAGTTAGAAAAATAGTTGTATTGAATGAAAGTAAGATAGAAAATGAATCAAACACACATGAAAAGAGAGATTAAGAAAAGGACATAACCTAGAGAAACGTGATGGGATAAAAATCAATGAGAGTGAAGCTATGCTTCCTCATCTAACTATCATCTTGCAAGTTTTTACAAGCCAATTATTCTGTGAAAATGTTCAAATCTATTGTATCTTTTGCTAACACCTCTGCGATGCTCATCTACCCTACTACATGCCTTGTTGTGGATTTTGGATTAATTGCTTATTCTACATGCTCAAATTTTGGTCTCAACTTTGCAGTAATCTTCTACCTCATGAATCCATGAAAAGGCTCTTGGTATTTGTTGGAACTAACCAAAAGCCTCATATATGTTCCATAGGGTAATATTTATGCAAGGGATGAACAAATGAATCATACAAAGGATTCTAAACACCTCCCTCTCAAAGAGACAGAAGAAGTACTCACTCAATTTCCCTTTGGACATTTGATTCTATTATTTTGTCCTCTATGGTATGGTTTCATATGGAGATGAGCCCATCTTGTAACCCTATTCCATGATGGTTCAAATTCACACCAAGAAAAACTTGTATGGCTTTGTCTCAAATTTTTAGTAACCCTATTCTACATGCTTGACTTTTGGTCTCTATTCTATTAACAACCATTAATATAGAAGTTGAAGCGGTATAGTGAATGATTTCAGTAGAAAAATAAACCTGTAGCACTGATAATAATGCAATATTCTCTATGAATAGAAGTTCTAAATTTATTTTCTCAACAACATCAAATATATATAATGCAATGCTCTATATGCAAAAAAAAGCATTTAAAGAAAAAATTTCTTAGGATATATGTGCCTGTGACAAATATGATTCACAAAAGTACAAAAGTACATATAAGTTCAAATAAATGATTTTTAGAAATTATATTCCAAAATATTTGGTTGAGATTTAACATTTAACTTTTATTGTACATTCAATTCTCTATTTGTGTTTCTTGAAAGCACTAGAAATGACCTTGCTAAAAGTGCCAAAAAAAATGCCTAGTTCTTGAACGCACTAGAAATGACCTTGCCTTGTTAGCTAAAAATCTTGTGATAATGACCTTGCTCATGAAAAAGACCTAGATTAGTTTTTCTTTTAAATTTGAGAGGGAAAAATAGGGCACCATCTCTAAAATTAGAGAGGAAAGTAAGGTGTTCGAGTGAAGGGATTGTTTGAATGAAGCCTTTGATTTTTTTTTCAATTTAGAAACTTTAAAATCTCCATAATCAGTGGGGGTTCATTCAAAACCCCCCTTCATTAGAAGGGGGGACCTTCAAATGAACCCCTTTCATTCATTAGAAGGCCCCCCTTCATTAGAACCACCCTAGTGATTTTTTTATGCACATTTCTAATTTCCCTTCGTCTAAATAATTGTAACCCATTATTGTGGGTTCACCCCTAGCGAAAGATCCTTTTGGTCGGGATTAAAGCCACAAGTAGCTCCAATTTTTGGCATGCCTATACATAAGTGCTATCCTTAGTTTACCAAGAAATTTGGAGTGGGAGATTTTTTCCTTGTCAATGATGCATTCTTGATGGAAGTTGTGAGGAAATTGGATAGAAACCCTAGAATGCATCTTTCTACTGAGTCAATGTCTTTAGTATCAAAGTTTGGAAGTTTCTATATTCAATTTGATAAGTTTTCCTACTTGAGGATATGAGGTTTTGAGAAAGCCCCATTAAAATTACCTAGATATCTTGAAGATTTGTTGGCGTTCCTGGAGGTTTGTAGACAAATGGCTGTGGTGAATGTAAAGTACATGAATATGGGGAGATAGGGGTATGTTTTCCCATTGACAACTCCTTCCTTCATGTGTAAAAATAATCAGATGGCCAAATGTGCTAAAGGAATTCTTAAAGAGTATAACCTCCATCATTTATTCATGATGGCTAATTTTGATAGCAAGGGTTTGGTGAGACAAAATTTATATGGAGGGGGTTTATATCAGCATCAACTTTCTATTCAGGACTTTTGGGAAGATTTTGTTGATGAAAATGAAGTCTTGAAAAGATATCATATGAGGTTAACCCTTAGGAAAATACAAGTTTTTGGTCTTTCTTTCTAGATTCTTGAAAATGCAATTGAAGATTTAGTGGTCATTGACCTTGAATATGAAAAACTATTTGATAAATCTCATCCCAAGGTTGACTAGAGTAAAAATTATGTTTTGAATATGAATATATGAGTTGCTCTAGTGTTGGAAAGAACTCAGGACTAGTTAGAAGGAAAATGGCGACAAGCTACAAGTTCTACTCAAGAACCAAAATCATCTTAGAGAAATAAATAGGGGTCCACTTAGATAGTTGCAATGGGTACATCATCAGGAAGATTGGCTAAGGTATTCTAGTGAAAATTCACAGTCTAGGGGTGATGGTGAGAAGCCTAAAGAGATGGATAAATTGAAGTCAGTGTGCGAACATGACAACATATCTACCCCTACTCCTAAAAATGAGACTAGTCAAACAAAACCTATGCCTAAAGATTTTGATGCCATTTTTAAGTAGATTGTTGAAGACAATACCTTTCCTAATTTGTTTGAAGTACCCTCTTCCTCGGTAGAAAATATACCCATCACTCCTGATGAGTCTAAGGAAATTGCTCAAGGAAACAAGGATTTTGTTTTGGTAGAAGCCTCCCTAGTATGGCTGAAAAAGGAAGTAGAGAAAAAGAAAAAATATACTCCTACAACAACAATTGGAGTAGACACAATTAAAAACTTCCTCTAGACTTCCTCAAGGCCAAAGAAAGCTAAAAAAATTTCAAGGATGCTAACTAACCCTACTTCTGGTAATCAAGTATTGGAAATTGCAGATCCTATAAAGGATCTAAATGAGGATGAGATAGTAGTGGCTAACTATAAAGTCACACATGTTGATATGGGGTCCCAAACACTTGAAGGTGATGTGTATCACTATAATTATTTATTCAATGCCTTCATTAAGCATGTATAGTAAGAAAGAAAGGAAAAGGTGACATTGCAATCTTAGGTTCTTGATTTAAAAAACTTTATTTCTTCTATAGTCCCCCCTTCTATATTGAGTGGATCCTAAAGTTCTCTGGTAGGAGTTATTGATGGATCTACAATGCAATTAATTAGAAAGAATCTGAGCTATTCCAAAGCTTCCAATGAATGGATTGATGAAATGTCTGAGGAGACTATCCTCTTTATTAGTAAATATGTACTTTTCTACACTCAAGTTGTTGATAAATGGAAGTAATTGATGGCAGAGCTACATCATATTAGGAAAGATCAGACTAGCCTCTACGTTCCCTCACAAGAAATGAAAGAGTTGATTTCCATGGATCGAATGAAATTGATCAATGAACAAATTGTGAATGATCCAAAGGAGTTAGATCCTTCTTGGTCTAGCTCATTGGAGTGGAAACCAAGAATTTATGAAAACCTGGTAAAGGATATTTCTGAGGCACTCAAAAGGTATCTAGACATGCTAGTGGAGATTAAAGGAAATTGTCATGACCTAAAAGTAGAGATAATTGATGAGTTTGATGAGAAGATTATGGATTCGAAGGAAATTTTTCTGAAATTCAAAGAAGTATTCAACAAGAAGATGGAAGATCCTGCCACAATGACCAAAGAATCTTTCTCAAAGCTTGATAGATTGCAAGTCAACCTCAATTCATTTAAAATTGAAGCAAATAGGAGGCTTGACACTCTGAATGAGTTTGAGGTTGCTCTAACCAAGTTGAGAACCAGACTGCAGATCACCATAACACTAGAGAGAAAATAGATATTTTCAATTATTACTAGGTATAGAGACTACAAATCTATGATAAAGGCACAAGAAAAATATTGTAGCAAGAAGCAGTCAGGGATCTGGAGGATGAAGAGGTTGAGGCAGAGGGAAATGATGCATAGTTATTTTTTGTACTTCATGATACTTTCTTTTAATTTGGATCATTTAAGTTAAAGACTATTTTTAATTATTCAGTATGGTTACTTTCAAGAAACCATTAGAAAAGATAATTGGCTAATGCTTTAAATATGGGTTTGCTAATGTGATTCAGATCTTTTTGGCAAACTTTGATTTACTCATTAGAGAAAAAATATGTTATCTTGATTTACTCCTTCCTGTTACTTTGATATAGAAGACAATGGTGGAATTTATGCATTTGTAATCTTTGAATTATGGTGTATGAATCTATTCTACTTATGTTGAATTTTCTGTCTACATGAGATCTATTATTGGAATGATAGATACTTTGGTTTGTTGCATCACTATAGTATCGTTTATCTATGAATAAGGAATTTGTGGTGATATTTGATGTAACTTTAGTTGTGGAGTATTTTATGTTTTATCATATGAAGTCAATGAATACCTTTAAAACTTTCTGGTCAAAAGAAACATTAGTTAAAAATTATTCATTGAATATCAAATGAAGGTAGCTGCCACCTTTTAAAATAAACAAAAAATCGGTCTAAAAATTATATTATTACCAATTCAACTGTAGTTACATTTATCACCTTAGTGGGCATGAGAATATAGAGTTACATGATAAATCTATCAACCAATAGATTTTTGGTGACTCTATTGGGGAAATAACTAAAAAAAGTAATTTTTGTATGATGAGTTACATAGATTGGTTGGTTGGTGATCAAGAAGATATAGTTACTGGTCTCAGGCTACTTGCTTGGAAACAGAGAAGAACTGACTATCAATATCATAGAGTTAATGAAGTATTGGAAGAAGAGAAGGAACTTGGAGATATTATTAGAGAAAATGCAATGCATTTTGAGAATGCTTAGGAGATTGTGTTCGTAGAAAATATCCCACCTCTAGCTAGAAGAGTAAGAGCCCCTCCCACACAAGCTCCTAGAAATCAGGTAAACAATAGGAAAATCCCCCATCAAACCATCAATAAAAAAAAGTTGGTGAATCCATTGGCCTATCAGTGCCCTATCAAAACCTTGCTTCTAAGAGGTATACTATTGGTAATAAGAAAAATGGGATTGTGGATAAATATTTTAAGTTCTTAGAAACCGTTGATTTTTCATATTTTCCACCTACCCGAAAAGTAAAGTTTATCAGTAGACCATCTTCTCCTCCTCCTCCTAAACCTAGTGTATCTGTGGTTCCAAAGGTATCTTCCCAAGGTCTTCTTTTGTGCAGTACTACCCTTCCTACACAAGTAAATTTTCCTTTAGTAATGGAACAACCCCAACTGGTCCCATGGTGGGCTGTCATAGGTCCTCTAACCTTTGGAGCCAGTGCACAACTCCATGACTTACCCAAACATTCAAAGAAGATTATACCCAAATTTAGTGGCTCAGAAGGGAAATTTTCTCCTAATGAGCATATGAAGGCTTTCTTTGTTGCTTCTTCCATTCTTGCAATACAACATGAAGATGTTGCTATGAGGCTCTTTGTAGAATCTTTGACAAACGTTGTTGCTGACTGGTTTTATTCTCTTCCCAATGGATCCATTAACAATTGGGATACCCTAAGAACGAGGTTTGAGAATAGATTTAAATCTATAGAAAATGATCAAGTCCTAGTTGCTCAATTAGGTTCAATGAAAAAGGAGGTTCATGATACAATGAGTGATTTTTTGGCTAATTTTAATAAGTTATATAATAGAATTACTACAAACATGAGGCCTGGTCTGAATTTGTTGAAAGCAATGTTCAATAATACTCTCCTCACAAATGTGAGTTTCATTATTAAAATGGAGGGAACAACTGATGTAGCTACTACACAAGATAGAGTTGTATACATAGAGGATGATCTGATTATCTCTAAAAAATGGAACAAAGAATTACAAACTGGTAAACCTTCACCACTAAATTCTAATAACCCAGTCATTCAGAGATTGGCCAATGAATTAATCACTCTTAAGAGACAAATTCCAAAGGGTCCCTCACAAATGCCCTATCAAGATGTTTCTAGGAATTATCAAGGAGCTCCCAAAAAAAAACTTTCATTGGCCGCTCTAAATCAAAGGCTAGAAATTGAGGGTCCTTCTTCTTCCAGTAAGGGGAATCACTATAATTTTCATATAACTCCATATAAGGATGGAGCTACCTATCTAAAGATGATTAGATTCATGCAAATACTTTCAACAAATGAACACACTGTAGAACCATATGTAGAAGATCCTAGCTCGTCCAATGATGCTAGCATGAACTTCTTTGATTTCGTATCAGAGGCAGAAGATGGAGATGATGTATATGCTATATTTGACGACCCAAATTGTGTTGTTTTCACTAGGGAACAACATGCCAAGGCTGATCAGGGTGGCTCATTTTCAGCCCCGAAGTACATTTTTACAAGGAAGAAAAAGCAAGAACAAACTACTCCCAACAATGTACAAGTTGAGGTACCATCTTCATCTTCTGTTACCCTTCCTTCTAGTTCATTTGATATAGTTGAGTCCTGCAAGAATACCAAAATCCAAATTTCACAAGCTGAATACTTGAGACTCAATCCCTCAGAACTAGATAGGTTGGTGAAATATGTTAAGCAAGAGTCGTCACTATCCCAATGTAATGCTGAAATTTCTAATGATAATGAAGCCAACAGGTTGGGAACCATATTTTCTCTAATACTATAGATAAACCTTCCAAATCACCAAACCCATTCATGAAACTAGAACCTTTCTATACATCATTACTCATTTTTGGTTTTAGACTGAGTAATTGCATCATTAACTCTAGAGCTTTTGAAAATGTGATGTCTGCCCAAATAGCTAAATCCTTAAGTTTATCTTATACCTCTACTCAAGGAAAATTTTATTCCATGGATGGATCCCTAGTTCCTATTATAGGTCAAATCAAAGATGCTCAAGTAGCCCTAGCTGATTTTCCCAAAAAAAGATTAAAACTAACTATATTAGTTGCTAACATTCCTGCAAGTTATGGTATGCTTTTGAGTAGGAGTTTTTATAAGGATTTGGGGGGAGAAATCTAGATGGATTGGTCTCATGCCTTAAAACCCTTGGATGGAAAGAAAATACCCCCGAATCCTGAATCCAAGGCCAAGTTCACTGTCTTAAAGTCTGGTGATCTGAGAGCAGATATTTTGTTTGTTGAAACGGGACCAGGAACCTATATGTGCAAATTTGACCAAGAGGAAAATTCAAATCCTATTAGCCATGATTTGGTTAATGAATTATGGACGCTTGAAGGGTGATCCCACAAAGTTGGTTTACAATTTCTAGGAGATTCTATTTTTTGTTGAAATCACATAGTTTTAGAAAATATAATGATTTAATCCTTAAAAGGTTCCATTCAAAGCATTCCAATTGAAGAGGGTTTGATCAAACTACCTTAGATCAAACCCCCTTGGATAGAACCCTGCTAGTTGTAAGTCATTCCTATAACAGAGTCTCCTTTACACCTATCAAAATGTTGATAAAAACCCACTTTTGATTTACCTTTTGGGGGATCAAATGAATTCATTTAATTTTTTATTTTTTTGTAAGTATACAGTCCTTATTATAAGCTTCCCAAAAAGTATAATTTTAAATAAATTTAAATTTATTATGAGTTTTATTTTTTATTTCTTGTGAATGTAGGTTTTTCACCGAAAATCAAGATCTTTGTTTTGCACATGTGGAAAAATAGAATATTATCAAAACAATTTTTTGAAAATATGAGTGCACTAGATATTAAATTCCTTGATCCAAAAAAATTAAAAAAATTGAATTTTGATACATACAAAAAAATTATGAGTTATATAGTCTGCCTATGTCTGAATTGTACCTGGTTTGACTTTGAAACTTGATTAAGGAAAAAATATTCAATAAAACACTATGAAACTAATTGTAAGCACTATATATCATAGTTACAAATCTAAACTAAAAAAAAGGAATTTTATCCTTCATGGAAAAAAAGTTGTGTTATACGGTGAGAGTCACTCCTTAAAAATTGTGTTTATTGAAAAAAACTAGTTTTTGAAGGAGATGGAAAAAGAAGTGCAATCTAATTCCAAATTTTTGAAAAAAAATATATTTAGAATCTATAGAAAAAATGCCACAAATCACTAGTTTGCATCATCTTCAAATTCCTCACGGTTTAGCCGCTATAAGTGCATGAAAGTGAAGATTCAGTTAGAAAAAATCAATTCAGTGTCCAGTTTGGCCAAAAATTGTAAACTAATATCATGGGATCACCTTGAATTTAATGGAAGTTGTGTTAATGTTGGGTCAGGTGCTGGAGTAGTTTTGATTTTCCCTGATGGCTATAAGTTCCCTTTTGATTTCAAATTGGATTTTTCTAATACCAATAATACGACCAAGTATGAAGCTCTATTGCTTGGTTTGAGTGTAGCCAAAGAAAAGGGTATCAAACAATTGAGGGTTGTAGGAGATGCAACATTAATGGTGAAGTAGGTGAGAAAGATTTACACTGTGAAAAAATGGTCGACTTAAGCATTATAGGAATAGAGTTTGGGATTGTATAGAAGATTTTGATGTTTTTTCTATAGTCTGTTCCCAAGGAACAAAAACGCTAGGGTTGACTCCCTAGAAGTCTCAACATCATTTCTCTTGCCGCATCCAGATTTCAAAGATGAGTCCTATAGAATTGAAATTGAGTATAGACCTAGTGTTCCTGACAATGTAAATCATTGGCAAGTGTTCAATGATGATCAACAGGTTATTGAATTTCTGGAGAAAGATGAAGCCTTTGCTCACATCTATTTTGAAGGCAGTGATGATAAAAGCAATGATTTTTTAGAAGGTAACATTGTTGCCCCTGATGGGAAGGGGATGAAGATTATCTAGTTGAAAGGTAACAAGATTCCAAAGGGTTTAGTTTCTCTCAAACATCTATTCAACAAGCATGATCAATACTTGAAGCAGAAGAGTAAAGACCCTCTCGAAGCATCTGTTGAGTATGATAAGGTGAATATTGGTACAGAAGATGATCCTAAGATTGTTTATATTGGGTAGTGTTGTTCCCAGGAGGAGAGAGAGAGATTAATCTCTCTATTAACACATTACAAGAATGTTTTTGCATGGTGTTATGCAAATTTAGAGAAGTTCAGAAATGAAGAATTCCAGCATAAAATTCCACTGAAACCTAGTGCCACACCTTATAGAAAGAAACAACAAACTTATAATCCCAAGGTTGCAGAAGCTAGTTTAAATGAAATTGATAAAATTATCAAGGAAATGATTATTTATCCCATCCATCATTTCATGTGGGTAGCCAATATAGTTCCTGTGAGAAATAAAAATGGAGAAATAAGGAGATGTGTTGACTTCAAGAATTTAAATCAGGCATCTCTGAAAGACAATTACCCACTACCTGTGATGGGTCAAATTTTACAAACAGTTGTTGGCTCAAAAATGATGTCAATGCTTGATGGTTTGTCAGGTTATAATCAGGTCAAAGTAGCTCCAGAAGACCAACATAAAACAACATTCACCATGCCCATTGGTGTTTTTTCCTATAATAGAATGTCATTCGACCTTACTACTATAGGAGCCACTTTTCAAAGGGCTATGGACTTATCTTTTGGTGATCTAAAGAATAAAATTATAGTGATTTATTTGGATGACCTACCCGTTTTTTCTAAAAAGAGAGCCAATCATTTACATGATTTGGAAGTAGTATTGCAGCATTGCAGAGAAGAAGGTATCTCTTTAAATCCTAAGAAGTCTATCTTCATTGTAACTGAGGGAAAACTCTTAGGTAACATTGTTTCAAAGGATGGAATCAAGATAGATCCAGAGAGGGTGAAAGAAATCATGCAGCTAGGATTACTTGCCAACAAAGATGGTACAAGGTCTTTCTTTGGTCAGGTGGACTTTCTACGAAGGTTTGTTCCTGATCTTACTGAGTTGATGAAGGCCATTTCTAATATGATGAAGGATCACCCAGTATTTAAATGGAGCAATGAGGGAAAAAATTCTTTTGCAGATATTAAAACTACAATTGCAAATTCTCCCACTTTAGTTCATCTTGATTTTACTTAAGATTTCATCATATATAGTTACACCTCTAAGCATACCTTGTCAGCCATCATACTACAAAAGAATGACCAAGGTATTGAAGCCCCTATCTCTTTTATGAGCACTCCTCTAAAGAAGTATGAACTCAAATATTCACCACTTGAAAAACATGCATACGTTGTTGTGAAGGAACACAAGAGTTTTAGGTTCTATATACTTCATTCTCATACTACTTTTTTTGTTCTCGAAACTATTGTGAAAAGTATTCTTACTCAACAAGATATTGGATGCAATAAAAGAGGATCTTGGATAGCCCAGATTCAAGAATATGACCTAGATATTAAATCCACTAATCTAGTTAGGGGAAATGGTGTGGCTAAAATGATTGCTGAGAATAAACCTATTGAAAAAGAAGAGTTATCATTAGTAATATTCACAAGAAAAACTAATGATTGGTTTTCTAATGTCTCTTACTTCCTAACTTAAGGTGATTTCCCATCACATTTTTCATCAAGAGAAAAGAGAAACGTAAAACTTAAGGCAAACAAGTATGTTCTATGGGAAGGGAATTTGCATAAAAAGGGTGTGGATTGGACCTTCTTAAGGTGTGTTGACAAAGAGTAGTAGAAGAAGCTATTGGAAACCTTTCACAGTAAGCCATGTGGTGGACATCTTTCTGCTTCTATGATAGCTTTAAAAATGCTACATCATAGATTTTATTGGCCAGGTATGTTTAAAGATGCTTATGAGTGGGTGTCGAAATGTGAAAAGTGTTTAAAATTTACTAGCAGACCACAACTTGTTGCTTTACCCTTGAAACCTATTGTAATTGATGAGACCTTTCAGCAATGGTGTATGGATTTAATTGGGCCAATTAACCCAAGTTCTAGTGTGGGACATACACACATATTGACTACTACAGACTATTTCACCAAATGGGTGGAAGCTATTCCAATGAAGCATACCAACTAAAGTTGTATGTAATTTTCTGAAGTAGAATATTTTGTTAAGGTTTGGAGTGCCCAATAAAATTGTCACTGATAATGATAGCTCTTCGTCCTCTTCTGAAATTACCCTTTTCTACTATGACTATGGAATTAGTCCTGCTCATTCATATGATTATTATCTGCAAGGAAATGAACAAGCTGAGTCAACCAATAAGAATTTAATTTCCATTATCAAGAAGTTGGTTGATGGAAATCAAAGGGGATGGCTAAAAAGTTATACGATGCTCTATGGGCTAATAGAGTTACCTACAAAAGAGCTATTGGGATGTCCCCCTTTCAATTAGTATATGGTATTGATAGCAGTGTGCCTACACCATTGGAGATTTCGACACTCAATTTACAAAAGGCTATAGAAGATGGGAGATTTTAGACTACTTTTGAAAAGTAGATTATGTATTTGAATAAGTTGGAAGAAGAAAGGGAGGTTGTGGTGGATAAGATTACCAAACATCAGTAGATGGTGAAGAATTTTTTTGATAAAAGGGCTAGACAAAGGGACTTTGCAGTTGGCAATTCAGCTCTTCTCTAGGATAGGAGGGAGGCAAAAGGAGCACATAAAAAAATTGATTCTCTTTGGAGAGGGCCTTTCCTGATCAAGCAACTTTTTGGTGATCATGCTTTTCAATTGGCTTATCAGTATGGTACTACTCTACCCCTTTCCTACAATGGGAAAGATTTGAAACTTCTTGAATAATTATTCCATTCGATCTATCCTTGTATATGGTTTCTTATTTGTTTCATTTGGTTTTTTTCTTGCCTAGTTTTTAACTCCGTTTCCCAATGAATAAGGCTTTATTCCATATTTATGGATTCTTTGTGTCTTATCAGTCTTGGTGTCCATTCGGAGCCAATGTTACCTGTGGGTATACTATGTGTCATGTACTTTTAAATTTTGTCTTCCTTGGTCTTTAATTTCTTACTTTATGGCCAAGTCTAAATTCTTTGCCTTTATTTTAGCCTTTGTTGTAGGATCCTCTAAGTTTATAAGCCCTTGTCATGCGTCCTTTAAGTTTTGAAACCTAAGTTGTTGGTGCCCGGTGTCTTTAAACATTGTCATCGGGTTCGTGTTGTTCATAACCTCCCAATGGCCCGACTTGTTCTCCTTTCATAGCATCAAGTGTGTTGGTCTATTGTGTAGTCAAAGAGTTAGAGGTTTTCATAACTTTGTAACTCCCGACTTTGGGTTATAAATTTTCAATTTTCCACGACAAGGTGATATGTTTTTCATCTCGTGTGTTTTGAGGAACCACCTACGCATTTAATGAGGCATACGGTAAAACTTGGAGATGTCTTATCAAGGATTTTTGCAAAGCACCCAAATATTAGGGTTTTCTTTACTGAAGATTAAAATAAAGTGTCATATTAATTCAGCACCAAACACACGTCTTGTCATTTTACATGACTTAAGGTGGTGGGGATTTATTTGGTTGAGTCTTCAGTTGTATCTCCACCATCTACAATTATTTCTTCAAGGATACAAGTTTTCGTTTGTGTACTATGAGCTCATATAGTATGAAATTGAAAATCATTGGCTTGGCGTAAGGGACATGGAGCTGGGATCCTTTAAGCTAGAGGAATTCTGGGCACGCTTGGAAAGTAACAGAAGCTTTTTTGTTGATGTAAAATTATTAGAAAGCATATTAACTCACACTGGGGGTTTTCCAAAAGTTTTGTTGAGCGTGGACCTAATAGGTGCATGCACGAGAAGGTACATTCTAGAAATGCAGGAAATACAAGTCGTTGATGGGATTTTCATTGCTAAAATTTCTCCTAAAGTTGTTTTCCATGTGCTAAAGATTCCAAAGAAAGTGCCAATAAACGACATGTTTGTTGCGATGGCTAGTTAGTTTTTTAAAGCTAATGAGGAATGGTGCAAGAATTCTATGGCTAAGGGATGGTTGAAGTCGGAGAAAAGAGGTAAGTCACAGTTACCTGCAAAAATTAAGGGAATGCATTTCAAAGGGGAAATCACAGATGCAATTGCTTTATTGCATCACATTGTTGGAAATGCGCAAATTGATCCTTTTGAGGATTGGATGTTTCAGTTTATTTTGGTTATCTATGATGAGAATGTGTTCATTGATTGGGCTAAGATAACTTGCTTTCATTTGAACCAACAATTAGTCAATTTCTAGGAAACTACTACCTTCTATCTATGTTCTTGCTTAATATATATTCTAGCTAGGCAAAGATCCTTTTGGGAAGGATTAAACCAACAAGTACCTCCAATTTCTGGCATGCTTGTATATAAGTGCTATCTACAGTTTACCAAGTAAGTTAGAATGGGAGATTTTTTCCTTTTCAATGATGCATTCTTGATGGAAGTTGTGAGGAAATTGGATGGAAACCCTAAAATGCGTCTTTCTACTAAGTCAATGTATTTTGTATCAAAGTTTGGAGGTTTCTATATTCAATTTGATAATTTTTCCTACTTGAGGATAGGAGGCTTTGAGAAATCCCCGTTAAAATTGCCTAGATGTCCTGAAGATTTGTTGGTGTTCCTAGAGGTCTGTAGACAAATGGTCATGGTGAACATAAAGTACATGAATATGGGGAAATGGGGGAATGTTTTCCATTGGAAACTCCTTCCTTCACGTTTAAAAATAATCAGATGGAAAAATGTGCTGAAGGAATTCTTAAAGGGTATAATTTCAAACATTTATTCATGAGGGCTAATTTTGATAGCAAGGGTTTGGTGAGACAAAATTCATATGGAGGGGGTTCATATTAGCATCAAACTTTTGTTGAAGAATTTTTGGAAGATTGTGTTGATAGAAATGAATTCTTGAAAAGAGATTATTTGAGGTTAATCCTCAGGAATATACAAGTTTTTGGTCTTCCCTTCTAGATTCCTGAAAATGCAATTGAAGATTTAGTAGTCATTGACCTCGACTATGAAAAACTATCTAATAAATCTCATCCCAAGGTTGAATGGAGTAAAAATGAATTTTTGATTATGAATATATGAACTCTTCCAATGTTGAAAATAAGTTAGGACTGGTTAGAAGGAAAATGGTGAAAGGTTGTAGGTTCTACTCAAGAAACAAAGTCATCTCAGAGAAATGAACAGGGATCTACTCAGATAGTTGTAGTGGGTACATCATCAGGGAGATTGGATACTAGGTCTTCTAATGCAAATTCACATTTTAGGGGTGATGGTGAGAAGCCTGAAGAGACGGCTAAATTGAAGTCAGTGTGTGAAAAAGATAGCATATCTACCCGTAATCCTAAAAAGAACAATCCAACAAAACCTGTGCCTAAAGATTTTGATGCCATTTTTAAGCAAATTGTTGAAGAAAATACCTTTCCTCCTTTTTCTAAAGTACCATGTTCCCCAGTAGAAAATATACCCATCATTCATGATGATTCTAAGGAAATTTCTCAAGGGAACAAGGATTCTATTTTTGTAGAAGCCTCCCTAGTATGGCTGAACAAGGCAGTAGAGAAAAAGAGAAAATATACTCCTACAACAATAGTTGGAGTAGACATGGTTGAAAAGTTGCTCCAGACTTCCTCAAGGCCAAAGAAAACTAAAAAAATGTTGAGGATAATGACTGACCCTACTTTTGGTAATCATGTATTGGAAATTTCAGATCCTATAAAGGATCTTAATGAGGACGAGATAACAGTGGCTAACTATAAAGTCACACATGTTGATATAGGGCCCCAAACACTTGAAGGTGATGTGTATCATGCTAATTATTCAGTCAATGCATTGATTAAGTGGGTAAAGGAAGAAAGAAAGGAAAAGGTGACATTGCAATCTGAAGTTCTTGATTTTAAAAAAAATATTTCTTCTATACTCCCCCCTTCTATATTAAGTGGAGCCTCAAGTTCTCAGGCATGAGTTATTGATTGGTCTACAATGCAATTAATCAGAAAGAATTTGAGCTATTCCAAAGTTACCAACAAATGGATTGATGAAATGTCTCAGGAGACTATCCTCTTTATTAGTAAATTTGTGCTTTTCTACACTTAAGTTTTTGATAAAAGGAAGGAATTGATGACAAAGCTACATCAAATATGGAAAGATTAGACTAGCCTCTACATGCTCTCACAAGAAATGAAAGAGTTGATTTCCATGGATCGAATTAAAATGATCAATGAACAAATTGTGAATGATCCAAAGGAGTTAGATCATTCTTAGTCCATCTCATTGGAGTGGAAACTAAGCATTTATGAAAACCTAGTAAAGGAGACTTCTGAGGCACTTGAAAGGTATCTAGACATGCTAGTGGATATTAAAGGAAATTTTCATGACCTAAAATTAGAGATAACTGATGAGTTTGATGAGAAGATTTTGGATTCGAAGGAAATTTGTCTGAAATTCAAAGAAGTATTCAACAAGGAGATGGAAAATCCTACCACAATGACCAGAGAATCTTTCTCAAAGCTTGGTAGATTGCAAGTCTACATCAATTCCTTTAAAATTGAAGCAAATAGGAGGTTTGGCTCTTTGAACGAGTCTGAGGCTACTCTAACCAAGTTGAGAACCGGATTTTAGATGACCGTAACACTAGCGAATAAAGAGATATTTTCAATTATTACCAGGTAAAGAGAGTAAAAATCCAAGATGAAGGCACAAGAAAAATTGTTGCAACAAGAAGCGGTCAAGGATTTGGAAGATGAAGAGGCCGAGGTAGAGGGAAATGATGCATAGTTATTTTTAGTACTTCATGATACTTTCTTTTAATTTGGCTCTTTTAAGGTAAAGATTATTTTTAATTATTCAGTATGGCTACTCTCAAGAAACCATTACCAAAGATAGTTGGCTAATACTTTAAATATGGGTTTACTAATGTGATTTTGATCTTTTGGGAAAACTTTGATTTACTCATTAGAGAAAAAATTTGTTATCTTGATTTACTGCTTTATATTATTCTTATATAGAAGACAATGGTGGAATTTATGAATTCTTAATCTTTGAATTATGGTGTATGAGTCAGTTCTGCTTATGTTGAATGTTTTACCAGTGTGTGATCTATTATTGGAATGATAGAAACTTCGATTTGTTGCATCACTGTAGTATCATTTATCTGTGAATAAGGATTATGTGGTGATATTTGATTTAACTTTAGTTGTGGAGCATTTTTTTTATCATATGAACTCAATGAATACTTGAACCGTACATTTTTGTCACCCTAATCATTTCTAGCACTTCTAGGGTTTTTCACCTAAAAGGAAAAGGTAGAGCCATAATTCTAGGTAGGTCCATTCAAATAATTCAATGTATGATGTTATTTGAACTAAATGGAATGAAATAAATGCAATTATATGAACTAATTGACTGATTATGTATGAAAAACCTAAGAATTATGCAATGTTGGAAAACATACTGATGATTGCAAACAATGAACTATGAATGAACAAATGAAAAATAGAAAAGGGTTGAATCAAAGTGCACTTGGATAGAGATTGGAGAATCTAGAATCTTCTAAATGTTGTTTGAAATCACAAAAAATCACCAGTGGAACTCATTCACGACTGATGATGAATTAGTCCTACTTCTAATGAAAACTGTTGGAATAGGTTTCTTAGTGTCGGGATCGAGAATCTAAAAAAATATAGATTTCTAGTCTTAAGGTGGGACTCATTCACCATTGATGGTAAATCAATCCTCTCCCAAAAATTTGAGAAATCAGGAGACAATTTTGGAGCACCAGATCTAAGGTTGTCTACCTGTCGGGTTTCCAAAGGAAAAATTGTAGAAAATGGATAGAATGTCTTCTCCAAGATTGAAATATGATGTAGTTGACTTGAAACACTTTGTTGACTTCTTTTCCACTTTTCAACACCTAAATATTTGTCAAATCTACATACACAAGTCTACAAACACACATGCAAGAGGGGAAAAGTGGTTGAAGGTTAGAGAATAGGGGTTTTCCTTGGTCAAACCCCACTTTGGTAATCAAACCCTTAATGAAATAATTGAATGAAAGAGAATGATAAAAAAATAACATGCAAACGCTATTAACTTACCAAACCCTTGTTGAAGAAAATATGAAGATATGTCAATGGATGCTACAATATGCTTGATTAATGCTTGATTATATGATGCAAACTGATCAAATGCTAATTGAATGCTTGAATGAGTTAAGATATTTTAGGAGATTGCTTGAATGAATTAGGAGATGAAAAATGAGGAGAAAAACACTTATTTATACATTCTTGTGCCTTAGTAACCCATTGATACCTCATCACAGTCTGACATCAAGTGATTTTGAATAAAAACCCAAAAGGAAATTTGAAATATTTTGAATTTGGAGCCAATAGGGACTCATTTTCCACCCATGGCGAATGGGTCCCACCTCAAGCTTGAAAGTGGGTTTCAGGAATTAAGTCACATTTAATGTTGTTTGGCTGGTTTACATTCAAAAATACACTTAATTAAGCCTTATAAGGGCATAAAGGGGTCAAATAAAGCATAAGAAAGGTGTAAATAGTGAAATTATTCCTAGAAAAGTGTAAAATATTGTTACAAGACTTTACAACACTTCACAACACCTTCACAAGACGCCATAATTTGAATTTTAATGACCTAAATGTGCATATTCAAGCTAGATTACATCAATAAATCAAAGAAAAATAGACCAAACATTGTGAAGAAAGGCCTAAAAGACCATGAAAATGATAAGGGCCATTTTTGTATGGTGCATTTAGCCCCCACTTTAGTGAGAGGATGAACTTGCTTCAAACTCACACTAAAGTAGCCATGCATATTGAAAAGGATCCAAATGCACTTATGTTAACCAAATGGAATAACAATGATCAAGAGGGATGATCAAGCCCCAAGGATGAAGATCCCATGAAAAACTAGACATATGAAGAAAGGAACATAAATTTTGAAATGAAGGGATAGGATGAAGCTTCAATCGTCTATGCAACTAGTTGTGGATTAGATCTAGGTTGTTTGTTTGAAAAAGAGAATGCATACTCACTCTCAGGCGATAGAACTCATGGTGGTCCATCAATTGAGATGGCCCAAAAGGTAAGATACATACACTAGTTTTTACGCACTTATACACACAAAGGTGGCTATGGGGAAAGTCGTGCCACTGAATGGGCTTCCCACTCAACCATATCAAAGTTATACTGCCCGATAACTTTAACAAGCTACCACAATGGAAAATGTCAGTTTGTGCTTCATGAGACAAGCAAAGTTTCATATTTTTAGAACCCATGAACAAAGAGGAAGGTACCATAGGCATGCAAGTTGTGTTATGCAAGGTGTAAAAATGTAAAATCTAAAAGATGTTCAAAGGAGTCTTGTTAAGTTCATGCAAGGTCAATAACTTAGGGAACATTATGTCTAATGTCTCCAAGAGAGGACCGACCAAAGAATAAAATATTCACAACTTAGGGGATGTAGTGCATCACATCAGGCCACCAAGAGGAATGTAATATGCTAAGATAGATCACACTTATAAAGGACATCATACCCAATGTCATCCAAGAAATGAGAAAACACATCATATGAAATGACAAGGCTAGACTAAGAACTGAGAGTGCAAAATGAAATATGGTAATGTATGCCCCCCACTTTAAAGGAATTGCTACACACTATTTTGGGAGAAATTAATTTAAAGTAGCGAAGGAAGGAAAGTGCAGAAAGGAAAAACAAGACATGAGAGCCAACTCAGAAAGCCCTATGCCAAGTCATATGTTTCGAAATAAGGTTGCTTCATGTAAACAAAAAAGAAAACAAAATAAAGGGGGTTTCCCCCTAGAAAGGAGAACACAAAACACATAAGGGATCTATGGATTTGGGGTCAGTATATTTGTTGTTACAATGTTTTTATTAAGGAGCTAAGAACTATCATCATTCCCCAAAGCACATAGAACTGGAAGAATGACACAAAGAGAGCGAAAACAAAGGAAAAGAAAAAACAAGATATGTCTTGAGTCAACATGGAAGAGACACTATGGTCTCAATGCTTTGCATCATCCCCAAAAGGAAAACACAAGTGAAAAGAAAACAAGAGGAAAACAAAAAGAAAAAGCTTTTGGGTGAACATCAAGGAGACATTTTGGTTGCAATGCCTTGAGTCATCCCCAAAAGGATCAAAAATGCGACAACAAAGGAGAAAAAGGAAAAGGGACCTTTTGGGTCAACATGGAAGAGACATAAGGTGTCTCAACGCTTTGCATCATCCCCAAAAGGAAAACACAAAACAAAGAGGAAAAAAGTAAACAGACCTTTTGGGTCAACATGGAAGAGACATAAGGCATCTCAATGCTTTGCATCATCGCCAAAAGGAAAACACAAAATGAAAGTGAAAAAGTCAATGCACGACATTTAGAAGAATAGAGGTACAAATAGAGGAAGTACCCAAAGAGAGATAATATCAAATGCACATTACGGGGGAACACAATATGCACATACAAGAAAAATGGAAAAAGGATAGTAATGCAAATGTGAGTCAAGCATTAATTAAGTTATTGGTTTCTCAATCTTAGTAGTTAAGCAGAAAAGGAATAACATAGTTAAGAGACAAAAACAATTTCATTACAAGGATAATTCTAACAACTTCTTTCCCCCCACAAAGTGTAAAGGAAAGAATGAGCCGAGGTGGGTGATGTGAGAGGATCATGCAATAGTGAGAATAGGGAATTATACAACTATGACATGATAAAGGGAGTGTTTTTTAATGGGATAATGGGAAATCAATCGGTTTCATTGAAGTGATACTTATCTAGTATGTCCTTCAATGTTAACATTCTTCGGTTCAATGTCCAAGAATACGATGATATTTGAAAAATGGTATGTTAGAATGTTTAGGATGAATGACCAACCTATTCATAGGTGGTAAAAGTATAAGACTTTTTTTTTAAAGTACTTGAAGTCTCCTTTCACATTCAGGTGGAGGATCTATAGGAAACTTGATTTTCTTCAATTTGTAAGGTCATTTTCATTTACTAGACTCTCCTTTTTCATGAATGGAAGGAGGAAGAGGGTCTGTGGCGATCCTAGCATCGTTGTTATTAGAATTGGGTAATGGTTGTTCACATGGAAAGAGAATGTTTAAGTCAGGAGGAGAATCAAAGATCACTATGCCATCATCTCAAAGTCTCCAATATTCAAAAGGAGGTCTATCAAGATGAGGAGGATCTTGATATCCTAATCTCGTGGTGTTTTCTTCTATTGGTTTTTGTTCAAGAAGTTGATGAATGTCATGTTCATGTGTTGTGTCACAACCTTGTTTACTTTGGATGGTAAAGCCTTTGCCATATGTTTCTTCAAGGATGATGGGAGTGTCTATGACTTTGTGATCATAAAATGGGTGAGGATGTGTTGGTTGAGAGGAACTGGGTCCACTTGATAGAGGAACTTTTTGTCCTTCATTGATTTTAGGATGTAAATATGAAAAATGATCAGGAGGTGTAATAGTAGGAAGATTTTGTGGCTTCATGGATGGATAAAAGGTTGCATTGGCTTTGAGGTTATCAAGGCATCCATTGTAGAACATGTTCATGATATCATCATCTCCTAATGATGTCTACATCACAAGGAGGATAATCATGAGGAGTTGAAGGAGCATGAGGCGGCTCAAGGTCATTAGGGTCATAGCCAAAGGCACAATTGGACAAGTCTACCAAGGATTTTAATGAATTCCAAAACTCATTAAAAGAAAATGCCATGATGCAAGTAAACTAAGATGCAAGAAATGAATGAAAACAAAGATTCTGGAAATTAAAAAATAAAGTAACTACAAAAATCTATAATTCAGGAAATACATAAAAAGTGTCTGAAAATGTTGTGCAGAATGTGTAGGTGGACTGATTCACCTAGGGTGGCGAATGAGTCCTAGTATGAGATTTTTTTTTGTGTTTTTCAAAAAATTTAATGTGATTCTAATGATTTTAAGATGCCAATCAAGGATGCATATGCAGATTTTTAGTTTTTTCAATGATATGTAATGCAAAAATGAAATCTAAATGAGTCTTTCACTAATGCAAGTTAAGATACCCTAGGATATAAAAACAAAACAATACCCTAATTGAATGTTGATGCAAATGAAGACTAGGATGAAAGATGCAATTGAAATTGGAAATGTAAAGTATTCAATATGTAGGTTCATCAAAATGAACCGTAGATTTTTGGCACCCTAATCCTTTCTAGCACTTCTAGGGTTTTTCACCTAAAAGGAGAAAGTAGAGCCAAAAGTCTAGGTAGGTTCATTCAAATTATGCAATGTATGATATTATTTGAACTAAATGGAATTATCTAAATGTAGTTATATGAACTAATTGACTGATTATGTATGCAAAACCTAAGAACTATGCAATGTTGGAAAACACAGTGATGTTTGCAAACAATGAACTATGAATGAACAAATGCAAAACAAAAGAGAAAAGGGTTGAATCAGAGTGCACTTAGGAAGAGATTGGAGAATCTAGAATCTTTTGAATGATGTGTAAAATCATAGAAAATCACCAGTGGGACTCATTTTCCACTGATGGTGAATTAGTCCTACTTCTAATGAAAACTATTAGGAACAGGTTTTTGAGTGTCGGGATCCAGAATTTGAAAAAATCTAGATTTACAGTCTTAAGGTGGGACTCATTCACCACTGATGGAAAATGAGTCCTCTCCCAAAATTCTGAGAAATCAGGGGACAATTCTGTAGCACTATATCCGAGGTTGTTTGCTTGTTGGGTTGTCGAAGTCAAATCTACAAAAAATAGATAGAATGTCTTCTCCAAGATTGAAATAGGATGTAGTTGACTTGAAACACTTTGTTGACTTCATGTCCACTTTTCAACACCTAAATTCTTGTCAACTTTGCATACACAAGTCTGCAAACACACATGCAAGAGGGGAAAAATGGTTGAGGGTTAGAGAATAGGGGTTTTCCTTGGTCAAACCCCACTTTGGTAATCAAACCCTTAATGAAATAATGGAATGAAAGAGAATGATAAACAAATAACATGCAAATGCTATTAACTTACCAAACTGCTCGAATGCTAATTGAATGCTTGAATGAATTATGAGATGTAAAATGAGGAGAAAAACACTTATTTATACATTCTTGTGCCTTAGTAACCCATTGATACCTCATCATAGGCCGACATCAAGTGATTTTGAATAAAAAATTGAAAGGAAATTTGAAATATTTTGAATTTGGAGCCAAGAGGGACTCGTTCGCTACCCATGGAAAATGGATCGCACCTCAAGCTTGAAAGTGGGTGTTGGAAATTAAGTCACATTTAATGTTAGTTGGCTAGCTTACATTCAAAAATACACTTAATTAAGCCTTATAAGGGCATAAAGGGGTCAAATAAAGCATAAGAAAGGTGTAAATAGTGAAATTATGCCTAGAAAAGCGTAAAATCTTGTTACAAGACTTTACAACACTTCAAAATAGGACATAATTAGTGATGAAAAGGTGATTTTTAGGTGAATTGTAATGAATAGAGACTAGAAAAATGTAGAAATGTTTTACAACACTTCACAACACCTTCACAAGATGCCAAAATTTGAATTTTAAGAACCTAAATGTGCATATTCAAGCTAGATTAAATCAATAAATCAAATCAAAATAGACCAAACATTGTGAAGAAAGGTCTAAAAGACCATGAAAATGACAAGGGGCCATTTTTCTATAGTGCAATACCTTTAAAGATTTCTAGTTAAAAGCCTCTTCTGTTATTTTCTTTCTGGTTAAAAGCAACATTAGTTAAAAATTATTCATTGAATATCAAATGAAGGTAGCTTCAACCTTTTAAAATAAGTAGAGAATCGGTCTAAAAAATATATTATTACCAATTCAATTGTGGTTACATTTGTCACCTTAGTGGGCATGAGAATATAGAGTTAAGTGATAAATATTTCAACCAACTATTAATTGAATATGAAATGAAGGTAGTTGCCACCTCTGAAAATAAGTAGAGTATCGATCTAAAAAATATATTATTACCAATTCAATTGTGGTTACATTTGTCACCTTAGTGGGCATGAGAATATAGAGTTAAGTGATAAATCTTTCAACCAACAGATTTTTGGCGACTGTACTAGGGAAATAACTCAGAAAAATATTTTTTGTACGATGAGTTGCTCTATGGTTAATAGTAATGGTTCTTCAGAGGCATAATGCTCATGTTCTTGAGCCTAACATAGATTGGTTGGCTGGTGATCAAGAAGATATAGTTACTGGTCTTAGGCTACTTGCTTGGAAACAAAGAAGAACTGACTATCAATATCACAAAGTTAATGAAGTATTGGAAGGAGAGGAGGAACTTGGAGATATTATTGGAGAAAATGCAATGCATTTTGAGAATTCTCAGGAGATTGTGTTCGTAGAAAATATCCCACCTCTAGCTAGAAGAGTAAGAGCCCCTCCTACACAGGCTCTTAGAAATTAGGTAAACAATAGGAAAAATCCCCATGAAACCATCAATAAACAAAATTTGGTGGCTCCATTGGCCTATCAGTGCCCTGTCAAAACCTAGCTTCTAAGAGGTATACTAGAGGTGATAAGAAAAAGGGGATTGTGGATAAATATTTTGAGTTATTAGAAATTGTTGATTTTTCATATTTTCCACCTACCTGAAAAGTTAAGTCTATCAACAAACCATCTTCTCCTCCTCCTCCTCCTCAACCTAGTGTATTTGGGGTTCCAAAGGTATCTTGCCAAGGTCTTCTTTTGTGTAGCACTACCCTTCGTACACAAGTAAATTTTCCTTTAGTAATGGAAAAACCCCAACCGGTCCCATGGGGGGCCATCATAGGTCCTCTAACCTTTGGAGTTGGTGCACAAATCCATGACTTACCCAAAGGTTCGGGGAAGATTATACCCAAATTCAATGGAGCTAGGAAAGTTTCTCCTGATGAGCATATGAAGGATTTCTTTGTTGTCTCTTCCATTCTTGCAATACAACATGAAGATGTTGGTATGAGACTCTTTACATAATGTTTGATGGATGATGTTGGTGACTGGTTTTATTCTCTTCCCAATGGCTCTATTAACAATTAGACTACACTAAGAACAGGGTTTGAGAACAAATTTAAGTCTGCAGAAAATGATCAAGTCCTATTTGCTCAATTAGGTTCAATGAAAAAGGAGTTTCACGAGTCAATGAGGGATTTTGTGGTAATGCTTAATAAGTTATATAACATAATTACTAGGAAAATGAGGCTTGGTCTAAAATTGTTGAAAGAAATGTTCATTAAAACTCTCCCACCATATGTGAGTTTCATTATTAAAAGGGAAGGCACGACTGATGTAGCTATTTCACAAGATAGAGTTGTATCCATAGAGGATGAACTAATTTCCTTTGGAAAATGGAAGAAAGAACTACAAGTTGGTAAACCTTCACTAGTAAATTCTACTAGCCTAGTCATTCAAAGATTGGCCAATGAAATAATCACTCTTAAGAGACAAATTCCAAAGGGTCCCTCACAAACGCCCTATCAAAATGTTTCTAGGAATTATCAAGGAGCTCTCAATAAAGAACTTTCATTGGTCGCTCCAAATCAAAGGCTAGCAATTAAGGGTCCTTCTTCTTCAAGTAAGGGGAATCATTGTAATTTTCATCTAACTTCGGATCATGATGGAGCTACTTGTCCGAAGATGATTAGATTCATGCAAATTCTTTCAACAAATGAACACATTGTAGAACCATATGTAGAAGATCCTTGCTCGTCCAATGATGATAGCATGAACTTCTTTGAGTTCATATCAAAGGCAGAAGCTAGAGAGGATGTATATGTTATAGTTGATGACCCAAATTGTGTTGTTTTAACTAGGGAACAACATCCCAAGGCTGATCAGGGTGGCTCATCTTCATCCCCAAAGTATATTTTAACAAGGAAAAAAAAGAAATAACAAAGTTCTCCCAACATTGTACAAGTTTATGTATCATATTCTTCATCTTCTGTTACCCTTCCTTCTAGTTCATTTGATATAGTTGAGTTCTGGAAGAATACCAAAATCCAAATTTCACAAGTGGAATACGTGAGACTCAATCCCTCATAACTAGATAGATTGGTGAAATATGTTAAGCAAGATCCTTCACCATCCAAATGTAATGCTCAAATTTCTAATGATAATGAAGCCAACCTTGGGAGCTATATTTTCTCTAATACTGTAGATAAACCTTCAAGCTCACAAAGCCCATTCATGAAACTAGAAGTTCCTTTCTATATATCATTATACATTATTGGTTTTAGACTAAGTAATTGTATCATTGACTCTGGAGCTTCTGAAAATGTGATGCCTACCCAAATAGATAAAGTCTTAGGTTTATCTTATACATCTTCTCAAGGCAAGTGTTATTCCATGGATGGATTCCTAGTTCCTATTATAGGTCAAATCAAATATGCTCAAGTAACCCTAGTTGTTTTTCCCAAAGAAAGGCTAAAACTAACTATATTAGTTGCTAACATTCCTGCAAGTTATGGTATGATTTTGTGTACGAGTTTTTGTAAGGATTTGGGTGGAGAAATCCAAATGGATTGGTCTCATGCCTTAACACCCTTGGATGGAAAGAAAATACACCTGAATCATGAACCCAAGTCCAAGTTCACTTTCTTAAAGTCTAGCAATCCGAGAGTAGATATTTTGTTTGTTGAAATGGGACCAAGAACCTATATGTGCACTTCTAAACAAGAGGAAAATTTGAATCGTATTAGCCCCAATTTGGTCAATGAATTGTGGATGCTTGAATTTGATGGAAGTTGTGATAATGTCGGGTCAAGTGTTGGAGTAGTTTTGATTTGGGATTGTATAGAATATTTTGATGCTTTTTCTATAGAGTTTGTTCCCAGGGAACAAAACACTATGGCTGACTCCCTAGCAATCTTAGCGTCATTGCTCTTGTCGCATCCAAATTTAAAAGATGAGTCCTATAGAATTGAAATTATGCATAGACCTAGTGTTCCTAACAACATAAATCATTGGCAAGTGTTCAATGATGATCAACAAATTATTGAATTTTTGGAGAAAGTTGAAGCCTTTGCTCACATCTATTTTGAAAAAAATGATGATAAAAGAAATGATGTTTTAGAAGGTGACATTGTTTCCCTTGATGGGAAGGGGATGAACATTATCTAGTTGAAAGGTAACAATATTCCAAAGGGTTTAGTTTCTCTTGAACATCTATTCAACAAGTGTGATCGATACTTGAATCAGAAAGGTAAAGTCTATGTCGAAGCATCTACTAAGTATGATAAGGTGAATATTGGTACAGAAGATGATCCTATATTGTTTGTATTGGGAATTCTTCCCAGGAGGAGATAAAGAGAGACTAATCTCTCTATTAACACATTACAGGGATGTTTTTAGATGGTGTTATGCAGATTTAAAAAAGCTTAGAAATGGAGAATTCCAGCACAAAATTCCACTGAAACCTAGTTCCATACCTTATAGACAGAAACAAAAGACTTATAATCACAAGATTACAGAAGTTATTTTCAATGAAATTGATAAAATGCTCAAGGAAAGGATTATTTATCCCATCCATCATTCCACATGGGTAGCCAATATAGTTCTTGTGAGAAAGAAAAATGAAGAAATAAGGATATGTGTTGACTTCAAGAATTTAAATCAAGCATCTCTGAAAGACATTTACCCACTATCTATATTGGATCATATTTTACAAATAGTCATTGGCTCTAAAATGATGTCCATTCTTGATGGTTTCTCAAGTTATAATCAGGTTGAAGTAGCTCCAAAAGACCAGCATAAAACAATGTTCACCACACCCATTGGTGTTTTTTCCTATAATAAAATGCCATTCGACCTTATTAGTGCAGGAGCCACATTTCAAAGGGCTATGGACTTATCTTTTGGTGATCTTGGGAATAAAATTATAGTGATTTATTTGGATGACCTAATATTTTTTCTAGTAGTATTGTAGCATTGTAGAGAAGAAGGTATCTCTTTAAACCCTAAGAAGTCTATCTTCATTGTAAATGAGGGAAAACTCTTAGGTCACATTGTTTGAAAGGATGGAATCAAGATAGATCCAAATAGAGTGATGGAAATCATGCAGTTGGGATTACTTGCCAACAAAGATGGTACTTTCATCAGGTGAACTTTCTAAGGAGGTTTATTCTTGATCTTTCTAAGCTAACGAAGCCCATTTCTGATATGATGAAGGATCACCTAGTGTTTAAATGGAGCAGTGAGGGAAAAAAATTGTTTGCAGATATTAAAATTGTAATTACAAATGCTCCCACTTTAGTTCATCCTGATTTTACCAAAAATTTCATCATATATAGTTATGCCTCTAAGCATTCCTTATCAACCATCTTACTATAAAATAATGAGCAAAGTATTTAAGCCCCTATCTCTTTTATGAGCACTCCTCTGAAGAAGTATGAACTCAAATATTCACAGCTTGAAAAAATTTCATACACTATTATGAATGCATTCAAGAGTTTCAGGTTCTATATTCTTCATTCTCATACTACAATTTGTGTTCCTGAAATTGCTGTGAAATGTATTCTTACTCAAAAAGATATTGGATGCAATAAAAGAGGATCTTGGATAGCCTAGATTCAAGAATATGATCTAGCTAATAAACCCACTAATCTAGTTCGGGGAAAGGGCCCAACTACAATGATTACTGAGACTAAACCTATTGAAGAAGAAGAGTTACCATTAATACTATTCACAAGCACAACTGATGATCGGTTTTCTAATCTCTCTTACTTCCTAACCTATGGTGATTGCAGATCTCATTTGTCATCAAGAAAAAAGAGAAACTTAAAACTTAAGGAAAAAATTTACGTTCTGTAAGAAGGGAATTAGTATAAAAAAGGTGTGGATGGGACCTTCTTAAGGTATGTTGACAAAGAGCAGTAGAAGAAGATATTGGAAACTATCTTTTGTTAGTGAATCTTGGAAAATACTTGTCTAGGTGGAAAATAAAAGAACTTCTATCTTCATGGTGGCATGTTGAAACTCTAAGATGGTGGCCTTATATGAGTAATAGTGAACCAATGTCAATTGGTGACCATATTTTCATAAAAAAATGAGTAGTCAGGATTTAATAATATCATTCCACTATTATAGCTAAGCAATCCCACAAAGAGGACATGTATCTAGGTTCTAGATGCAGTAGATGTGTTCTAGTATAAAATTATGACTCACCAAAGATGTGTGATGTACTTTTTTTTTTTGCATCATAGTTTTCCACTCAATATGAAATTGAACTAGTAAGTGATCTATAAGGATAATATCCATTAAGGATTCCAAAATTATTTGAAAAAAACTAGCAAATGAAAATATATGTTGTCTTAACAACATGACCTTTTCAATTCATTTGAGAATTCTTTAAGCACCAAAACATAAATTTATCTATGTATACCATAGAAAATTAAAGATCCTTAGCTCTAGGGTTAGAATTATTTTTACAATTGATTACCACAATCTAGTCATCCTAACTTTTTAGAGGAGAATCGCCTTTAAATTAATTAGGTTAATGCTTCTAAATCTAGAATGTTAGCAAATAGTCTTGAATTTTATGATATGAGGATGATGCATGACTCTTTGGGTGAGACGTTGGTCTTGTCTCTAGATTTCTATGGAATCCTCGTTATCCTTGGATAAGTCAACCTCAATACTAATTATTTTCTTGGGATTGGTAGAGAAAAATATTTGTGTTTAAAAGCATGGATTGCATGACCTAGAGAGGTTGCTTGCAACCCAAGAAAACACATAATGATAAGGAAGACAAAAATATATTGATCTAGAAAGGAGCACACCACTTCCTTAGAGATAATAAAGTCTCGAGTCCAATATAGGAAAAACACGATAAAGAGTTGTAAATATGCCAAGATCCTTGCCAAAAAATAGCTTTAGTGAATTTAAGATCAACAAAATGAAAATGAAGAAACTAGGTTTGGAAATGTTTGAATTCCTTCCACATAGACCCTATGAGGGATGAAAGTGAAGTTGACCTAACTCTTTGGCATTCTTTCAAACAATTCTACGAACCAAATACCCAACAAGAATATATTTTTCAAGCCATCTACATGTATTATCAAAATCATGAATAAATAAGAAAAATTGGAACAAGAGAGTTACTTTATGAATATATTTCATTGTGAACTTGTGAGAATGCTTTGATATTATTTTCATGTATTTCCCTATCAATGACCGCATTGTCAAGTGTTGGGATACTATGAATACTACCATTTAAATTAAAAAAATGAAAATTACATAAAAACAAGAAAAACTAAAAAATTCTGCAATAATATAAAAAAAAATTACAAAAATAAGAATGACAAAGCTAAAAATTAAACGATTCTTCCCTCCATCATAATTTTGAATGAACAAACACTTTATTAAGGAACATTTTGTTTTTAAAAGTAATTTTATAAAATTCCTCTTTATTTGCCTAAAATCTACCTTTTTATAACATTCATAATCTTCCTAATTTGTGTTTTAATCTAACAACGAATGCATCCAACGAGCCATTAAACTAAGATTAAAAAATGACTAAGTGTAACAAAAAATACAAAAAACAAAAATATAAAATAATATGCTTTTCTCTAAATGCAAATAAATTTCACATAATTAAAACCAAAAAAATAAAATAATGATTCAATTTTCTAGTATATTCCTTACAAAACAATTCTCCTGATCGATGCCCACAACTTATAAAGGTGTGGGTGCTCCTTATTTACTCACACTCCATGCTAACATAAGACGTCAACAGTCTTTTCTGGGTGTTATTATTAATCCAATACAATTAATGATTAATATGGATTCGGATTTTGCGCGGCATCCCAAGTAGCTAAAAGAGGGTAAAGTTCGGATTGTTCGTAGGGCTGTGTCACGACTTGTAAATCTGGCTGAAGTGGAGGCATCTGAACGCTCTCCTCAAGAGGCATATATTCTGGAGATTGTAACAGATATTGTGTATCATTCTCTTCTTCTTCTTCCACTTGAAGTGCTTTATTTTTTACTGACTCTCTGGATTGAGTTGAAGCATCGGCCGGTGCTGCTTCTTCAACGGTGGTACCCGCCGCCCCTGTCGAAGGCCCGGCTTCCTCGTCATCAGCTGGAGGAACGACGTCGTAGGCGGAGCCAACCTTGATGGCAGCTTCTCGAATAGCCTGCGGTGATGGATTGTTCTTTGCACTTGCCACCGACAATGCAGTCGAGTTGAACTTCGAGTCTGGAAAATTGAAAGACGAAGCGTTCGGCCCCCGCAAGCACAAGAGCGCAGTGTCATAAGCTCGAGCTGCAGCGTAAGAAGAGGAGTATGAGCCCAGCGATATGCGCTCTCTCTTTCCTGATCGAATTTCGGCCACATATTTTCCCCATTTTCTCTTTCTCACGCCTCGGTATCTCATTTCTTCTCCACCATTCACCATATTGCTAAACTTTTAGCCTTAATGCCAGTTGTAAGGCTATATTCCGCCTGATTCTGAGGCACAATTTTGTAGTTACTTTGAAGGATCCTGGATATAGCTGAGCAAAGAAATTATTTCTTCTAACATCCCATATTTATAGATACGTGGTCGGCGAGGGCTAAAAATCAACCGCTGCACTGAGGTTGGATTGGATCGTTGAACTCAGAAAACAATTTACAATGTTATTTCAACTCTTCCGTCCACACGATTGTCTTTATCAAAAATGTATTTTGTACTTTCTATTTCCATGAAAATTCATTATATGAGGCGGCATTCTCTAGGAAAATTCATAAGACGGAGTGGGCATTCTATTTGATTGAAAATTCATTAGATGGAAGCGGCAAATTCATAAGATAGGGACTTAAAAAAGTCGCATTCATTAGAATCGCTGAAACTTTCAATACCCGAGTGAAAGCAATAGGTCAAACGTTCCGTGGCATTTCTTCTTTGGAATGTGCTAGGACACGTGTCGAATTATAAGCATTTGAGACAGCGTTTATTCTTAAGTTAAGATCTTCGTGAACTTTAGATCTCTTGTTCAGCATCGCATTAAGATAGAGTTCCATGGAGATGCGGGCTATTCTATTTGAAGGGTGAAAACTATGGTTCATATTAGAAGTATCATTTAACATGTTTTTAATATATTATTGTAATGATTAAAATAATATTGTTTTTTATAATTTAATATTTATTATGAAAATTTGAGTCTCATAAATATTTTGAGATATATATATATATATTTTTTATTTGTATTTCTAGTCACAGTGATTGATACTTCAATATTAGAATTATAAAATTTCTTCATACAATCATTTTTTAATGTTTTGAATTTTGTTTGAGACAATTGAAGTGAAACATGTCTCGAGGTTTGCATTCATCCTTCACCATCTATTGAATTTCACTAGCATTATTTGACAATAATTGTTGAGGTCTACATTTGTTGTTTGACCACCATTGTTGAGCTTATTGCACAATGCACAATTAGTGTTACTTCAAAACCATTTATAGGTATGGATTTAATAAGCTTCAAAATAACAAAAATAAAATTGAGGCTTTTATTTTAAATTTTAAAGAGCTTGAAAAACTATTCATTATACTATTAATTTATTGTTACACCTTAATCATCTTGATCTATTTCTCATACTTTGAGGAAAATATATCACAAGGTTTATATTCGTATTTTAACATCTATTAAGGTCTACATTTTCTTTTTAAACACCATTTTTTTATCATGCCACATGATGCACAAGTGATGTTGCTCAAAAATCATTTACAAGAATGGGTTTATTGGGCTTTAAATTAACAAAAGTAAAAGTGGGGCTTTACCTTTTTTATTTTTACATGTTTTATAGATTATTGTAGAACCCATTGCACGATGGAAGTAGAGTCAAGTGGGTTTTCCTCTAACATACCACCATATTACAATCAAAAGGAAAGAAATTGATGAGCCCATATTACAATCTAAAGAACAAGCACATGACCTATATTTTGGCTCAACAATCAATGCTAAATATGAAGGCCTAGCCATAAGGTTTATACATCTAGAGACAAACAAACCTCAAGTAGTAAAGGATTTAAATGAGCTCACTATAAATTTAATTGATAGAAGACTTGCATAAACTAGTGCTTCTTAGGCAACAAATTTGGATGTGAATACTATACTTTTTAGTGAAGTTGTAGTAAAGAAATTGTAAGAAATTTTTGATAAGGAATCTGAACAAGAAAATTTAAATTTATTGTAATATAACAAACTTGTAGCTGTGTTACCCTCTCCTTGTAGAATTTCCATATCATAATTGATACTTCAACAATCCCCATCCGCCATAGACACATCCTTCCGAGAAAGGTTAACATATGCCATGAAAATCAGTGAATTGATAGAGGAGATGAAGAGAGTAAGGAAGCTAAAAAAAAAGCAAAGAAAGAGGGTGGTAAGAAATTGATTTATATGGTGGATAACCTATTGGGACATATGCTATCTTGCATCCTCCATTACCTTGAAGGGACATGGAATCAGTACAATACCCTAAGAAGTATCCATGTCCAACCATGTCCAACTAAGGTAGTGTTATGCAATAAATGTTTCTTTTATGGATTCTATTAAAATAATAGATTAATTTGTTGTAATTTGTATACTAAGAGTATTAAGTTGTTCAAGGACTTTTAATGTCATGCCCATTTTTTCATAACTAAACATTAAAACAACCACTAAAAACTTGCTTCACATAACACAATAAAATATTACATTTAAGGAATTAGTTTGTGATTCCATCATTAACACTCTACACACTAAAAGGAAATAGAAAAAAACTCATTTTGGTCTAGGGAAACTAGAACCTACTATTTAGAAAAATTCATGTTCAAGATTATATTACTTAAACTAAACTTAGGGAATTAATAAATATATCTTCTTAACACAATTTACTAATAGTGGTTGACTCAATTGATTTATTTTCTTTTATTAATAATTAAACTAACAACAATTATCATCAAAATCCAATAATTACATTTGCCTATAACATTACATGATAATTTTAACTTAATTGTTAAAGTAAAGGGAAATATATTTTTAGACTTATGTAGGTATGTATGTATGTATTACGTATGTATGTATTACGTATGTATGTATGCATGTATGTATGTATATGTATGTAGTATGCATGTGTGTATGTTTGTATGCATGCATATGTGTATGTATGTATATGTATGTATATATCTATATATGTATGTATATGTGTATATGTGTGTGTGTATGTATGTATGCATGATATTCATAAAATAAATTTAAAAATGATTTATAATATCTTCTTTTACAATAGACTCATAGATTATATGTGGTTGTAATTTTTTAAAAAATGAATGTGTTTTAATTTATACATAAATATCTTGAGGTCTATAATTTTGGGGTGATCCCCACCCATGGGTCACCACCCAATTGTCGACTCAAGTTGGCATGGGGTTGGATTCCATTTTTTTAATTTTTATTTTTTTCATAAACTTTAGCTTAGAATATATTTAATATTTATTAAGTGTTTAATTATATTCAAATTAATTTTAGATTCCCATGAATAGGAATATCTTACCCACACAATGGTTGGTGATATTCACCTATTCATTCAACAAAAGGTGCCAATATATTCCATGAAATATGAATAGCTAAAGAAACTTTCATAAATTAAGAAAAAATTTCAAAATAAACAATCAACTAGGAAATCAAATCTAATAGTCATCACAAAGTAAAAATTAACATATATAATTATCATCTACATAATATCTACTCATATTACTACCTAATGAAATAAAGTAATAACTCCATATAACCAATAATAGAAAACATCATTTAGTATATCTATAATAATAAAAAAATCCATAAGAGTATAAGAAAATAATTTATCCATAGTGTTCTGTGGTCTCACAACATGCCCCAAGACTAAAAAGACTTGGAGGCCCAAGTGAAAAAAAATAATAACTCTTATGGTAGGAGCTAGAAAATTGAAAACATCACCAAAAGTGAAGATAAAAGAGACATCTTTGATAATAAATTACTTTGTAATGTAAGTGTTTCAGGCACTGGATATCGGGTACCAAAAACATGTGAAAGGTAAAAGGCAATGTGAGTTTGAATGGAAGGCTCTGGTTTGGTATGAAAGAGCCCAATATGGTGGAGTTCTAGTATAACCGTGGTCCGAGAAAGTTAGGGGGTAAATATGAATACTGGGTTGTAATGTGAAGTGAAAATGCTAAAAATTTTAAGTTTATCTAATGATTCTGGTAATCCAGTATATATGTGAGGATTTATGTTATGCTCAAAATCATGTTAATTACATAAATTTTATATGAACATTTGAATAATGGTTTTATTTACATGAGATGTTACAAATGTTTTTCTTTCTTTTAAAGGGATTTAATGTGTGAAAATTGTGATTGCAGGAGATGCAGATTGTGATGCAAATTTTGGGTATGGACAGTCAGGAAAATTGTATTTGTGAACAAATATGATCATGTTACTAGGTTCATTGATGCACTTTAAAAGCTCATGTTGGCATGGAGTTTGTTATAAAGATGTGCTAGATACTGGAATCCCGGGATGTTGGAGTTCAAGAATGCATTATAGAAGTGTATTTATTCTAGTGGTAGCTCATTCCTAGAATGTTCAAATCGAGGAGCCTAATATATAGGAATTATACATCCCCCCGATCACTCTATTTTTATGGGAAGTTCCTATATTTTGTTTGAGTGGATTTGTTTGGTTCAAGAAAGAACCTTGATGATTAAAGATTATCACCCGAAGAGCTTCAATGTGTAATTAGAGTTGACTTCCATTGACTTTGATTACAATTCTCCTATTGGTCACTACATTCCATGTGCCTTGATGAGATTGGTCCCTTGGATTTCCTCTCATGTATTTTTCTTATCCTTTCTAAGTCTTGTGTTCTATAAAAGGCCAGAGGATCCCTATTTTATTTTTTTAAGTTCAAAATTTGTGGATGTCGGAGGAGCATAAACTTTTAAGTTTTGTTCTTTTTTCCTATTTTCTGAACCATTCTAACGTAAAAATTTGTATGCATGTAGATATTGATTAATATTAGAGATTATTAGATAGATACCTATCTTAGGATCTTTTGTAACTAGTTTTGTTAGTTCAGTCAAACAAGACTGTATGCTGCACCATTTAAGGGTGCATACAAAACCTACTCGGTGTCCAAAAATCAAACCCCTCTCTTTAAAAGCTTGCACCATTTTATATGTAGTTGTGAAGCAATCTGGTGAAGTATAAAATAGTTTGCTCTATTTTAATTGATTCTTTGGGGCATCCATGGAGAATAAACGAGAGAAACTTTTAATTTTTCAATACTTTTTTATGCTTTATTTTGCAGTAGTTGTTTAGATTCTTAAAAATATTCCAAAATTTGAATGAATGGATGAAATTTTATTGAAAATATTTTTTTTCCATAAAATTTTTGAATGCTTAATGCTAAATCTACTTAAGTGATAGCAAAGTATTTGTGATGTTAATGAAATGTTACAGTAAATTTTTCAATTTCATGATGCTTGAACCTAATGATCCAATTGAAAATTCAATGCTTAAAATATTTAGTTCATAAACGTAGTCCCTTTGAGATTAACAAAAATATCACATCAGTACCTGAGAGCAACCCTAGTGCAACCATGACCTGGTTATTGTAGACTTGGGATTGAATGAAAGCCAATCTTTTTCCCGTTAAATGCAGAATTTCCATTTAGGTTGTCTTTGTTCCATATCTTTCAAGAAGGATAGGCTCTTTGTGGTCTTGTCAGTGAATAATTTATTCGCCCTGTTTGTTGTGAGTAAAATCATCATCAACACATAGGAAACAACTATCATTCATTAAAATATTGTAACACATGAAAATATCTAGTATGAGTCCGATAACATCAAGGGACATAGAGTAAGTTTGGAACATAACACATGATAACTCCAACATAATGTCTAATCATAGAAGCATACAATGCATCAAACTAGAAAATATGATATCATTAAGGACACATGGAGTGAATAGGATCACGAAAAGGTGAGGTCTCACAGTTAAATAGAATTGGAATCAATATTAGTATAGGATATATTATTGTAAGGAAATAATATTGAATACATCCATTCTTTCTTTTCTACTTTTAGTTAGAAGTCATTTGTAGGATATTATGACTCTATTACCAATGGTTTAATGTATAAATCCTAGAAAATATGTTATTCATATGTCAAAGACCATTCACAATAAAATATTTTAATACATATTTAATTATAGTAATTATTTATTGTTATCATGGTTGAAAAATTAAATTTTACAAAGAATACAAACTATTATTGTATCAAACTTCACAAGTACATGTTTGAATGTATGATAATGTATCTTCTATTTTAGTGTCTTATGTGCATTACCACTTGTTTTGAGATTTTGTTCAAAGGTATACATGCCTAGGTTTTGCAAATCCTAAAGTGTAAAAGAATTCTTGAAATCCTTTTTTATTAGCCAACTCACTACAATTATTAAGCAATAGAATGGTTGTTCTTTAAAGAATTGTGGATATCAGTTGGAAAAACCAAGAAAGTTGTCAAAAAATACAAATTTATTACATTGTTTGATTGGCACATGTAGAACATTCTATAAGGTATCTACTTTATCTAGTTCACAAATTACAAAAAAGATATACACACCTATAACTTATATAGCTAATGTCATAATTTGTTTTATAGTCTTCCAAGTTTTCTCTTTATAAATTCAACTTATCATTTACATCAATTTTCTACATATTAACTTGGATAGAGTAAGTAATTCAATTTCTTGATAACTAATTTAGTTGAAAATCACATTAAATATATATTAACTAACTCTTTTTTTGTTGGTGTAAAATTCATTTTTTTACCATTATTTATTCCATTTATTTTGCATATTTAAGTTATCCACTTGCTTAGGTGGTAAGTTGGTAGTAAGATAGGTCTTTATATCTTATCTTGTTATGAGTTTTGAACAAACCAAGTTCTTTCCAGGTTTTTGAAGTTGATTTTCTCAAAAATATTTTATATACACATCAATTAATGAATGTAAATATATCAATTTTACCTGCGATCTCGTCTTTTATTGATTCAATGCTTGTATTCTACTTAGTTATCACTGCTCCATTTTCATGGTATTAGGTCGGTCTAAGTTAGAATATTGGTTTAAATTCCTTTCTTGAGTGTTCTCTATATGTAGAAGCTTAGATCTTGGCCTAGTTTATGGAAAACAATTTGAGATAACATGGAAACAACCAAGGGATATTGCATCAAAGAGGAGGTAAACTTTGGAGTTCAAGATTGAATTTTGAATTTTTAATATCTGTTATTTTCTTTTAGATGTTTAAATTATCAAAAGTTATTATGTGTATTTGATTGAAAGTGTTCAAATTCTAGAAGGTGTTCTATGTATTTTCTTTGAGGTGCCTAAATTTTGGAAATACATTTATTTTTAAGTTCTAGAAATAGTATTTGAAGGTATCACATTTAAATCTATGTTTTCTATATTTGAAAAAATATGTAAAGGTGTTAGAAAATATTTTTTCTTGGCATTCGAATATTTTTAAAAATTTGTAAAATCTCTATTATTGTGAAATGATGAAAAATTGGTGCTTCCTTTCACTTCTAGGATTTTAGACCTAAAAGGAGAAAGACCAATTCTTCAACCTTTCACTCAAGAACAAACCCTTGAGATTTCAATGCAAAGGAGATTGAAATCTGACAAAGGGAAGGTTCTAGGGATTGAATGATAACTAATGAGGGGTTCACCAACAAGTGTAAACTTGGAAAAGATAATGAATTGGAAAACAAAGTGTGATATACAAAATGACTCTAAATGACCTAAGAAAGTGAACAAAATGTAACAGATAGATATGAAACTAAAAGTGTACACCTAGAATCTGGAAATAGAAGGAATGGAGCTCTGAAATCCTGAAATTGCTACTTCTTAGGCCTGGTGGGACTCATTTGCCATTTTGGGTAAATCATTCCTAGCTCTGGATTTCTGCACAAAAGTAGGTTTTAGGCAAATGGGTATCCAAATCTGCAAAAAAACTCTGAAAAACACCCACAATGGGACTCATTCGCCACTTGTGGTGAATGAGTCCAGTTTGGTTTTTCTGGAAATTCAAAGTCTAAATTTTCTCTTCTCAATCTAATCAATATGTACCTCCAAGTGTCCAAATCTGAAACCTTGATTTTTGGGACTGTAAATGACATTTTGTGAAGATTTTGACCTTGCCAATAGGTAGACAAATCCAACAAGTTTGAAACCTAATCTTCAATGATCTCCAAGCCTTCAAAACACCTAGATCATGATGATGGATCTTGAGTTTCTACAACAATTGATGAAGAATCTTGCTCTTGAATGCCTTAGAATTGATCTTGAATGCTATCTCTATGACCTAGTGAAGACTTGGAATGCTTGACTTAACAACTTGAATTCATGATACTTGGATGAAATGAGGATTTCAAAGCTTTTTTATTTAGGAAATGTACTCACATGACCGTTAATTTGATCCCTAAGGCTGACATGGGAAAAAATTGAATTGAAAACCTACTTTTCCTACTCATAACCTCAAAAATAGGCTAAATGGGACTCATTAACCATCCTGGGAAAATGAGTCCCACCTAGATGGGACTCATTCAACCAAGGTGGTGAATGGGTCCCATAGGGGCTATTTTTGGTCCTAAAGTGTCGAGGGGTGAAGATTTTAAGCTTTTATGCTGATTTTTCTAGGTTTGTGATCAAAATATGTCTTGGGATGCACAATATGGGGTCATATGGGCCTATTAATGATGATATAAAGGTCATAAATGCAAAAGTCCCAAAAATCCAATGTGAAAGTGTAAATAAATACACTTTACAACACTAAATTAAGGAAAAATTGGGTCTATTTAGCTTAGAAGGGTCCTAAATCCCATGTGAATGTGTAGAAAACATTGCAACACTAGATTAGGTCCACTTGATTTCAAGCCTCCAAAATTTAATGTGAAGATGTAAATAAATACATTTTACAACATTAAATTAGGGCAGAGCTAAGTTAATTTAGCTTAAAAAGAGCCCATGACTAAATGTGGATGAGTAAAACACCTCACAACAGTAGATCGAGGCAACATTAAGTCTAATTTATCTTGAATTAAGCAAGGTGCACTTTTTTCTACACTACATTTAGCCCCCACTTTAGTGAGAGGATGAACTTTCTTCAAGCTCACACTAAAGTAAACATTCAAGAGGGGTCCAATTGTACCAATGTAGATGAAAAAGGATGGCAAAGAGCGAGGCAACAATGAAGCCCCTAGGATCCAAGATCCTAAGTCAAACCAATATAAACACAAAAGGACACTAACAAGGTGAATTATTTGCAATAAAACAAGATAAGTGATCATGTAATGTCAAGAACTAAAAGAAACAAATAAAATGAGGTGGATCAAAGATGCACTCACTTTGGGGCCATAGAATATCAGATCATCCACGAGGTGAGTTGTCCCAAAGAAGTGGTTTAGTGAGAAAGTCATGCCAATGTGTCAGCTTCCCATTATACAAACCATACCAAAGTTATCCTCCTAATAACTTTGATAAGGCACCACAATGAGAATGCTTTTGTAAATTATTTTGAATGCCATGTAAAAAATTTGTTAACAGGGGTTTTGCTTTGTTCATGTAAGGTCTTCTTCTGAGGGAGCATTGTGCCTAATGTCTCCAAGAGAGGAAACTTCAAAAGTTTTATATTTTCGCCAATGGGATGCCTCATTCACATCATGCCATGTTAGTAGATCATACACTCTTGGACTCGACATCAAACCCAATGAAACCACCAAGAAGAGGACACATCACAAGAAAAAGGAAAAATCACGCCATGAAATTTTTTCAAAAAGATGTCATTGATGTGTGCCCCCACTTTAAAGTGATTTCTACACCATCACTATGAGAAATTAATTTATATTAGCCAATGATAAATGAAAGAAGACATGAGAGCCAACTTGAAAATCCCTATACCAAGTCATATGTTTCTGAATTGAGCTACATCATGAATGAGTATATCACAGGCGAGCCAACTTAAGGCATGTCATCCATATCCTAACCCTTTTCCCCCACTGAGTGCAGGACAAGGGTGAGTTGGGAATGGATTATGAATGTTGCTCCTTGCGATGAATGCAATAGTGAGTATGCTATGATTCTACAACTATTACATGGCAAGGAGCAACAACTAATTTTATTTATTTTGATAATTAAAATTTTTTTCTCTTGATACATATTTAATGATATATCTATCAATTTAGGATGTACCAAGGTTAATGTTGTCTTAGGAGAATCTTTTGCGATAGTGTTGAGATTGAATGAAGGATTTTGTTTTGAGGGAAAATAACCAAGATCATTAGTCATTTCTTGCATTTTAGGCATTATAGCGACATGGATACATTGTTCTATGGCATCACAAACTTTCCCAAGTTGTTTCACAAGTTCAAAATGTCTTCCAAAAAGTTTTGTCACTTTTGTTGGATTTGGTTGGTGTTTAATTTCCTCAAAGTTTTTCTTGGATGTTGTATTTTATTTTAAGGAGGTTCAAGTGGATGTTTTTGAATTATTTATTGATGTTTACCAGTTTCTCTTTTCTCTTTTCAGACTCTTTTGTTATGATCATGTATTCTCCCATGGATATAGGTATGAAATCAAAGGTTTCTGCAACATTTTCCAATAACTTTGTGGCTTCTTCAATTTTCTTTTTTCTTTCTATATTTTTTTGTTTGGTACTGATCATAGCACATGTAACCATTTTCTTTTGAGGAGTAGAAGGTGACTTGTCATAAACTCCTAACATTTTCTTCAAGGCTTCATCATTTTCAAAGCATTCCCATGACGGTGTTAAATCCATATCAAGCAATTCAGGATGCTTCAAATTTAGGTTGATTTTTGGTTTGCACATGATAGTGTTGATGTTTTCTTGCACCATGATACCTTCCCTATTAGGAGAGTTTTTAGGAGGACTAAAAACTAGATGTTCATGACATACAATATTTGGTTCTTCAATATTTACTTCATCGCAGGTAAGGGAATGATCCATGGTTGGATTTTCTTTCTTGGTAATGATGGTGTTTCTTTGTTCCATAATTTTTTCCCTCATGATTCTCATCAATGGGATCTTGTAACACCATAATATTTTCTTTACCAATAGGAGAGATATTAGGAGAGGGGGAATTTTATTGTTGTCCATAATGTCATCCTTTTTCTCTAAGGTCTCATTCTCTTGTGCCAAAAGGTATGTGCAGGATCATCATGGAAAAAACAGGCCTTAACTGGCAAAAAATTCAAAAAAATCAGAGTTAGGCATCTTGACATAAAAATTTCAATAATTTATCTACATTATTTCAAAAATATGTAAGAATAGAATCTATAGCGAATTGAATGTAATTTCTAAACTACTAGGTTTATTTAAAAAAATAAAAAATCTATTTGGTAAAATTTTTAAATTTCAATGTAGTAGTACTTAAATTTTAGGGAAAAAATAAGAAGTAGGTGTTTGTTTGACCACCCTAACCATAATAAAATGATAATAAATTTTTATAATATTTTAGATATAAGTAGAGGACTCATGTTCCGATGTGATGAATATTTTCTTGTATTTTTTTTCCAAGTAAATAATTAATTATAATTTTTTTCTTACAACTTTTAAAAAATATAAAAACTTGTATGAGTGACCACCTTAACTTAGTCAAAACTTCATGAAATTCAATTTTTCTTTTAATCCTATAGTATGTGAAGCATAGAACATGACACATATTTCAAACTCAAAAAATGTGATACCGTTTGAAAGGTATAAATGTTTTTCAATCAACCTATCAATCAAGAATTTAGTCATAATTTAAATATAAAATGAATAATAATTTGAACTGTACATTTTTTGGGTAGGGCTTATAGACTACTCTTGCACTCTTAGGATGTTTCACCTAAAAGGAGAGATAAAATCCACACAAAATCTAGGTTAGGTTCACTCAAATTATGCAATGTATGATGTTATTTAGACTAAATGAAATGAACTAAGTGCAGTTAAATGAACTAATTGACTGATTATGTATGTGAGACCTAAGAATTATGCAATGTTGGAAAACACAATGATGTTTGCAAACAACGAACTATGAATGAACAAATGCAAAAAAAATAGAAAGAGGTTGATTCAGTGTGCACCTAGGCAGATATTGGAGAATTTGGAATCTTTTGAATGTTGTCTGAGATCACAAAAAATCACCAATGGGACTCATTCGCCACTTATGGCGAATCAGTCCTACTCTTGATGAAAACTGTTAGAAACCAGTTTCTTAGCGTTGCGATCCAGAATCTGAAAAAACTTGGATTTCCATCCTTAAGGAACAACTCATTTGCCACTGATGGTGAATTAGTCCTCTCCCAAAATTCTAAGAAATTAGGGAACAATTTTGTAGCACCAGATTTGAGGTTGTCTGCTTGTCAGTTTCCAGAAGTCAAATATGCAAAAAATGGATAAATTTTTTTCTCCAAGCTTGAAATATGATGTAGTTGACTTGAAACACTTTGCTTACTTATTTTCCATTTTTCAACACCTAAATTCTTGTCAAATATACATACACTATAAGTTTGCAAAAACACGTGCAAAAGGGGAAAAATAGTTAAGGGTTAGGTTATAGGGATTTTCCTTGGTCAAATCCCACTTTGGTAATCAAACCCTTAATACAATAATGAAGTGAAGGAGAATAATAAACAAATAACATGTGAATTATATCAACTTACCAAACCCTTGTTGAAGAAAATTTTAAGATATGTCAATGGTTGTTCTTGAATGTTTGATAGATGCTTGATTATAGGATGCAAAGTGGTGAAATGCTAATTGAATGCTTGAATGAGTTAGGAGATTGTAGGAGATGTAAAATGAGGAGAAAAACACTTATTTATACATTCTTGTGCCTTAGTAACCCATTGATACCTCATCATAGGTTGACATCAAGTAATTGTGAATAAAAACTTGAAAGGAAATTTGAAATATTTTGAATTTAGAGCCAAGAGGGACTCATTCACCACCCATGGCGAATGGGTCCCACCTTAGGCTTGAAAGTGGGTGTCAGGAATTAAGTCACATTTAATGTTATTTTTTAGGTTTAAATTCAAAAATACACTTAATTAAGCCTTATAAGGACATAAAAGGGTCAAATAAAGCATAAGAAAGGTGTAAATATTGAAATTATGCCTAGAAAAGCATGAAATCTTGTTACAAGACTTTACAACACTTCAAAATAGGACTTGATAAGTTATGAAAAGGTGATTTTTAGGTGAATTGCAATGAATAAAGTCTAGAAAAGTGTAGAAATGTTTTACAACACCTTCACAAGACGTCATAATTTGAATTTTAAGGACTTAATGTGAATGCTCAAGCCACATTTCAACATTAAATCAAAGCAAAATGGACCAAGAATCATGAAGAAAGGCCTAAAAGACCATGAAAATGACAAGGGGCCATTTTTCTATGGCACATTTAGCCCCCACTTTAGTGAGATGATGAACTCGCTTCGGACTCACACTAAAGTAGCCATGTATAAAGAGAGAGAGGTCCAAATGCACTTATGTTAGCAAGATGGAATAACAACGATCAAGAGGGATGATCAAGCCCCTAGGTTGAAGATCCCATGGAAAAATAAGCATAAGAACAAAGGAAAACACATGTTGAAATGAAGAGATAGGATGAAGCTTCGATCGTCTGCCCAACTAGTTGTGGATTAGATCTAGGCTGATTGTTTGAAAAAGAGAATGCATACTCAATCTGGGGTGATAGAACTCATGGCGGTCCGCCGAGTGAGAAGACCCAAAAGTTGAAGTACATATGCTAGTTGGTATGCACTCACAAACACATAGGTGGTTATGGGGAAAGTCTTGTTGTTGAGTGGGCTTCCCACTCAACCATATCAAAGTTATACCTCATGATAACTTTAAGAAGGCACTACAAAGGAAAATGTTGGTTCGTGCTTCATGAGACAAGCAAAGCTTTGTATGCTTAGAAATCATGAACAAATGCAAGGTATCATAGGCATGCAAGTTGCGTTATGCAAAGTGGAAAAAAGTGCAAAGTGTAAAATGCAAAAAAAATGTAAAATGTAAAAGGATGTTCAAATGAGTCTTGTTAAGTTTATGTGAGGTCTACCACTTAGGGAACATTATGTCTAATGTCTCCAAGAGAGGACTAATGAAAGAATAAAATATTCACAACATAGGGGATGTAGTGTGTCATATCAGGCCACTAAGAGAAGTGTAATATGCTAAGATATATCACACTTATGAAGGACATCATACCCAATGTCATCCACAAAGTGTCAAACACATCGTATGAAACAATAAGGCTGCAATAAGAACTAAGAATGCAAAATGAAATATGGTAATGTATGCCTCCCACTTTAAGGGAATCACTACACACTATTATGTGAGCAATTACTTTAAAGTAGTGAAGAAAAGAAAATGCAAAAAGGAAAAAAGGTATGTGCAGGGTCATCATGGAAAAAACAGGCCCTTAAGTGGTGAAAAATTTAGAAAAATCAGAGTTAGACAACTTGACATAAAAATTTGAATAAGTTATCTATATTATTTCAAAAATATGTAAAAATAGAATTTGTAGCAAATTGAATGTAGTTTCTAAACTACAAGATTTATTTTAAAATAAAAAAATCTATTTGGTGAAAATTTGAAATTTCAATGCAATAGTACTTAAATTTCAAGGAAAGAATAAGTTGTCTGCTGGACCACCTAACCATAATAAAATGATGATATTTTTTATATAAAATTCTATATATAAGTAGAATACTCATGTCTAGATGTAATGCAAATTTTTGTAATTTTTTTCCAAGTAAATAATTAATTATGAATTTTTTATTACAACTTTTAAAAATATAAAAATCATATGTCTAACCACCTTAACTTGGTCAAAACTTCATGAAATTTAATTTTCCTTTTAATCCCATTATGTGAAGCATAGAATGTGAAGCATATTTCAGATTCAAAATGTGATTTTTTTGAAAGTTGGAAATCCTTGAAAACCCTTTTCATTTCATCAATTTTGGGTAAAAAAAAAGTTTTAGCCACATACCCTACACATACCCATCATATCACCACTTTTTGGCTCATCATGATCCTGCACATACCCAAAACAAGACATGAGAACCAACTTAGAAAGCCCTATGCCAAGTCATATGTATCTGAATTAGGTTGCTTCATGTAAACGAAAACAAAAACAAAAGAAAAGGGAGTTGCCCCGCATAAAAGAGCATACCAAACACATGAGGGATTTATGGATTTGGAGTCAGTATGCTCGTTGTTACAATGTTTTATTAAGGAGCTCGGAATTTTCATCATTCCCAAAAGCACATAGAATTGGAAGAATGACATAAAGAGAGTGAAAAAAAAGAAAAAACAAAGTTTATTTTGGGTCAACATGGAAGAGACATTGTAGTCTCCACGCTTTGCATCATCTCTAGAAGGAAAACACAAACAAAAAGAAAATGAAAAGGTGAAAGAAAAGAAAAAGATTTTAGGTCAACATTGAAGGAGACATTTCATTCTGAATTCCTTGTGTCATCCCCAAAAGGAAAAACACAAAAGGAAAAAAAAATGAAAAAAGGGAAAAGGACCTTTTGGGTCAACATGAAGGAGACATTTCAGTCTCAATGCCTTGCGCCATCCCCAAAAGGAAAAACACAAAAAAAAGTGAAAAGGAAATGCATGACATATAGAATAATAGAGGTACAAATAGAATAAGTGTACAACAAGAGGGAAAAAATAAAACTCATGATATAGGGGAACACGAGACACACATACAGGAAAAAAGGAAAGGGGCTAGTAATGCAAATGTAAGTCAACCATTAACTAAGTTATTGGTTTCTCAATCTTAAGTAGTTAAGTGGAAAATGAATGATATAGTGAAGAGACAAAGACAAATGCATTACAAGGACAAGGTTAACAACTTCTTGTCCCCCACAAAGTGTAAGGAAAGAATGAGTCAAGGTGAGTGATGTGAGAAGATCATGCAACAGTGAGAATAGAAAATTTGACAGCTATGGCACGATAAAAGGAGTTTTGTTTTAAGGAATAATGGGAAAGCACTCAGTATCAATGAAGTGATACTTGTTTAATATGTCATTCAATTTTCCACATTCTTTAGTTTGATGTCCAAGAACACGATGATATTTACAAAATGGTATGTTAGAATCTTTAGGATGAATGACCAACCTATTCATAGGTGGTAAAAGTGTAAGACCTTTGTTGAAAAGTAGTTGAAGTCTCCTTTGACATTTAGGTGGAGGATGTGTAGGAAACTTGAGTTTCTTAAACTTGTAAGGTCATTTTCGTTTGCTAGACTCTCCTTTTTCATGAATGGAAGGGGGAAGAGGACCCATGGGGATCCTAGCATCTTTGTCATTAGAATCAGGTAATGGTTGTTCAGGTGGAAGGAGAATGTTTAATTCAGGAGGAGAATCAAAGATCACTGTACCATCATCTCAAAATCTCCAATATTCAAAAAGAGGTCTATCAGGATGAGAAGGATCTTCATATCCTAAGTCTATGGTGTTTTCTTTTGTTTTTTTTGGTTCAATAAGTTGATGAATTCCATGTTCATGTGTTGTGTCACAACCTTGTTTACTTAGGATAGTAAATCCTTTACCATATGTTTCTTCAAGGTTTATGGGAGTGTTTGTGACTTTGTGATCATAAAATGGGTGAGGATGTGTTGGTTGAGAGGAACTAGGTCCACTTGATGGAGGAAATTTAGGTCCTTCATTGATTTCAGGATGTAAGTAGGCAAAATGATCAGGAGGTGCAATGGTAGGAAGATATTGTGGCTTAATGGATGGGTAAAAGGTTGCATTAGCTTCAAGGTTATCAAGGAATTTTGTTCATGGTATCATCATCTTCTCCAATGATGTCTACATCATGAGGAGGACAATCATGAGAAGTTGAAGGAGCATGAGGGAGCTCAAGGTAATTAGGGTCACAACCAAAGGCACAATTGGACATGTCAACCAAGGATTTTAATGAATTCCAAAACTTATTAAAATAAAATTCCATGATGTAAGTAAACTAAGATGCACGAAATGATTGAAAATATAGATTTTGGAAATTAAAATAGAAAGAAACTACAAAAATATGTAATGCAGGAAACACCCAGAAATGCCTAAAAATGCAATCTGAAATGTGCAGGTGGACTAATTCACCCAAGGTGGCGAATGAGTCCCAGTATGAGATTATATTGTGTTTTCTAGAAAATTTAATGTGATTCTAATACTTTTCAGATGACAATTAAGGATGTAGATGTAGATGTTTAGTTTTTTCAATGATATGTAAAGCAAAAATGAAATCTAAACGAGTCTTTCACCAATGCAAGTTAACAAACACTAGGATGCAAATAAAAATAATACCCTAAATGAATGTTGATGCAAATGAATTTTGAGATGTAAGATGCAATTGAATCAGAAGTGTAAAGTTCTCAATATGCAGGTTCACTAAAATGAACCATATGTTTTTTGTGTAGGGCTTATAGACTACTCTTACACTCTTAGGATTTTTCACCTAAAAGGAGAGAGATAAACCCCACACAAAATCTAGGTTAGGTTCACTCAAATTATGCAATATATGATGTTATTTAGACTAAATGAAATGAAATAAGTGCATTTAAATGAACTAATTGACTAATTATGTATGTGAAACCTAAGAATTATGCAATGTTGGAAAACATAGAGATGTTTACAAACAATGAATTATGGATGAATAAATGCAAAATAAAATAGAAATAGGTTGATTTAGTGTGCACTTGGGCAGAGATTGGAGATTTTGGAATCTTTTGAATGTTTTCTAAGATCACATAAAATCACAAGTGGGATTTATTTTCCATTGATGGTGAATCAGTCCTGCTTCTGATGAAAATTGTCAGAAACTAGTTTCTGAGTTTCAGGATCTGGAACCTGAAAAAATCTAGATTTCTAGCCTTAAGGTGGGACTAATTCGCTATTGATAATAAATTAGTCCTCTCCCAAAATTCTGAGAAATTAGGGGACAATTTTGTACCACCAGATCTAAGGTTGTCTTCTTGTCGGGTTGTCGAAGTCAAATCTATAGAAAACGGACGTAATGTCTTCTCCAAGCTTGAAATATGATGTAGTTGACTTGAAACACTTTGTTGACTTATTTTCCAATTTTTAACACCTAAATGCTTGTCAAATCTACATACACAAGTCTGCAAACACACATGCAAAAGGGGAAAAATCATTAAGGGTTAGGTTATAGGGATTTGCTTTGGTCAAATCCCACTTTGGTAATCACACCCTTAATGAAATAATGAAATTAAGGAGAATGATAAATAGATAACATGTGAATGCTATCAACTTATCAAACCCTTGTTGAATAAAATCTAAAGATATGTCAATGGTTGTTCTTGAATGCTTGATAGATGCTTTATTATAGGATGCAAAGTGCTCAAATGCTAATTGAATGCTTGAATGAGTTAGGAGATTGTAGGAGATGTAAAATGAGGAGATAAACACTTATTTATACATTCTTGTGCATTGGTAACCAATTGATACCTCATCACAGGCCAACATCAAGTAATTTTGAATAAAAACCCAAAAGGAAATTTGAAATATTTTGAATTTAGAGCCAAAAGGGACTCATTCATCACCCATGGTGAATGCGTCCCACCTTAGGCTTGAAATTTGGTGTTGGGAATTAGGTCACATTTAATGTTATTTGTTAGGTTTACATTTAAAAATACACTTTATTAAGCCTTGTAAGGGTATAAAGGGGTCAAATAAAGCATAAGAAAGGTGTAAATAGTGAAATTATGCCTACAAAAGTGTGAAATCATGTCACAAGACCTTACAACACTTCAAAATAGGACTTGATAAGTGATGAAAAGGTGATTTTTAGGTGAATTGTAATGAATAAAGTCTAGAAAAGTGTAGAAATGTTTTACAATAGTTCACAAAACCTTCACAAGATGTCATAATTTGAATTTTAAGGACTTAATGTGAATGTTCAAGCCACATTACAACATTAAATCAAAGCAAAATGGACCAAACATCATGAAGAAAGGCCTAAATACCATGAAAACAATAAGGAGCCATTTTTATATGGCACATAATTATTTATTAAAGTCAAAATAAAGCATAGTTTATATTGGTGGAAAGTTGAGAATCTCTTTTAAAAACCCTTTTTGTTTCATCAATTTTGGGTGAAAAAAAAGTCATCAGCCACATACCCTACACATACCCATCATATCACCACTTTTTGGCCCATCATGATCCTGAACATACCCCACATATTTACCCTAGTAGGAGAGCTTTTACGAAAGTGACAAACAATAGGTTTATCACATTTCATGGTTGAATTTAATAAAGTAGCTTCATTGCTCATAGGAGAGGCATCAAGAGAAGGATAAATAGGAGTTTCATGGTTACCAATGATTGGAATTTTTGTTCAAATAGGTCTTCTCAAATGGTAGGGGCATCAGGAAAGGGAGGAATAAGATTCTCATGAGTCTCAATAATGATATCTTCTAACACTAAACTATCTTCTTCATGTCTAGACAAGATATTAGGAGAAGAAAGTGTTTGATTTTCATTATTATCTATAATTACATCCCCATGTCCTACAATGTCTTCCTAAGTAGGAGAGGTAGGATTGTCATAGCTCTCAAATATAAACATATCCTCCACACAAATGTGTTTTTCATGATCATTCACGATTGTATCCTTAATCACTAAATCATTTTCACAAGTAGGTGAGGTGTGGAGAGTAGTGGCCATGATCTTAGTTTTGTGTGTCATAGTGTCTCTCCAAGGGGGAGGAGGAGGAAGACAAGAAAGAATTTCATGATTCTCAATGATTGTATCTCCTATCACCAAGATACCTTTTTCACTAATAGGAGAGGTATTGGGAGAAGAACAATTATGATTTCCATGATTGTCAATGCTTGCATCCTCTTGTATCAATCCTTTATTGGATTCAATCCTAGTGAGAGGAAGTCCTTAAGGGATTTATCTAACATGTCTAAGTCAACACTACTAAAGGGCTTGGATGATATGATTTTTCTAAAGTGAAGCATTTTTTGAATTGTTTCTTTTGATGTTTTTTATTTTTTGTTTTCATTTTTCTAATAAATCTGATCTAAGTGAACTAGGAACTAATGTTGAAAAATGAAAATTGCAAAAATCTAATGCTATTCATAATTTCCATGAATGTAAATAATGTTATTTATAATGATTTAAATGTAATAAAATCTATGCAAAATTAAAATGCAATGTAAATACTTAGGATGAAATGCAATTTTTAAATTTCAAACAAGGTAATTGATTGATTACACTATGCAATGATCTGAAAATGAAATGTTGTGAATGCAATTTTCAAATTAAGTAATGCATGAAATGGACCAATTTAAGCTAGATTTTATAAAATGCATGAAATAGAAAGTTAACCCACTAAAATAGGTAACCAATGGCAGAAAAAAAATGCTTAAAAACAATATTTTCAATGTTGTAAAAGACAATTTTAGATGTGTACAGGGATTGATTCTCTCAAGGTGGTGAATGGGTCCCAGTAGGGGTTTTTCAAAAAAATTAGAAATTTTTAATTGATTTTTGTGATTTTTAGTTTGTATGATCTATAACTTAAATGAAAATGCAGTTTTTAGATGATTTTCAATGATTTGAGATGAAAAAATGCAACCTATATGCACTCTCACCAATGCAAAATTTTAGAAACCCTAGATGTCAATTGACTAATGCAACGTCAATGTGAGCTATATCTAGGATGATGATAAACTCCAAATAAGAAAAGAAGGTATTCTAAATGTAGGTTCACCAAAATGAAATGATAAAATATGGGTGCTTCCTTTCACTTCTAGGGTTTTTAACCTAAAAGGAGAAAGACCAATTCTTCAACCTTTCCCTCAAGAACAAACCCTTGAGATTTCAATGCAAAGGAGATTGAAATTTGACAAATGGAAGGTTCTAGGGATTGAATGATAACTAATGAGGGGTTCACCACCAAGTGTAAGCTTGGAAAAGATAATGAATTGGAAAACACAATGTCATATACGAAAAGATAATGAATTGGAAAACATAGTGTAATATACAAAATGACTCTAAATGACCTAAGAAAGTGAATAAAATGCTACAAAAAGATATGAAATTGAAAGTGTGCACCTATAATCTGGAGAGAGATGGAATAGAGCTCTAAAATCCTAAAATTGTAGCTTTTTAGGCTTGGTGGGACCCATTCGCCATTTTGGGTGAATAAATCCCAATTTTGGATTTCTACACGGAAGTGAGTTTTGGGAAAATGGGTATCCAAATGTGCAAAAATCTTTGAAAAACACTCATAGTGGGACTCATTCACCACTTGTGGTGAATAAATCCAATTTGGAATTTTTGGAAATTCAAATTCTATATTTGTTCTTCTTGGTTTTCTCAATCTATACCTCCAGGTGTCTAGATCCGAAACCCTGATTTTCGGGATTGTAAATGACTTTTTGGGAATATTTTGACCTTTCCAATAGGGGACAAATCCAACAAGTTTGAAACCTAATCTTTAATGATCTCCAAGCCTACAGAGCACCTAGATCATGATGATAGATCTTGAGTTGCTACAATAATTGATGAAAAATCCTACTCGTGAATGCCTTAGAATTGATCTTGAATGCTATCCCGATGACCTTGTGAAGACTTGGAATGCTTAACTCTTGAATGCTTGACTTGACAACTTGAATTCGTGATACTTGGATGAAATAAGCATTTGAAATCTTGTTTATATAAGTAATGCACTCACATGATCATTAATTTGATCCCTAATGCTGACATTGGAAATTTTTGAATTGAAAACCCACTCTTCCCACTTAGAACCTTAAAAATAGGCCAAATGGGACTCATTCATCCAAGGTGGTGAATGGGTTCCATAGGGGCTATTTTTGGTCCTAAAGTGTTGGGGATTGAATATTTTAAGCTTTTACATTGATTTTGTCAGGTCTTTGATCAAAATATTCCTTGGGATGCATAATATGGGGTCATATGGGCCTATTAATGATGATATAAAGTTCCTAAATGTAATAGGGCCAAAAATCCAATGTGAAAGTGTACATAAATACACTTTACAATACTAAATTAAGGAAAAATTGAGTCTATTTAGCTTAGAAGGCCCCTAAATTCCATGTGAATGTGTAGAATACATTACAACACTAGATTAGGTCCACTTGATTTACAAGCCTCCCAAATTAAATGTGAAGATGTAAATAGATACATTTTACAACATTAAATTAGGGCAGAGTTAAGTTAATTTAGCTTAAAAAGGGCCCAAGACCTAATGTGGATGTATAAAAGACCTCACAACACTAGATCAAGACAAAATTAAGTTTAATTTATCTCAAATTAAGCAAGGTGCACTTTTTTCTACACTACATATTGAAATTCACATTTTTTTAAAAAAAATTAAGGCATGCAAAGCACTAAAGTTTGAAGGAGTGTCTTTGAATTTGAAAGAATTTTCATGAGTTTGTAGACATCAACAAGGTTTGTAGAATTCAACACAGTCTTCAAAAGAGAGGACACTTGACCATCAAATTATTTGCATCAAAGAGATGCATTATTCAACCTCAAAAAAGGCACATTTGTGGAGGTTAGCAAATAACGTAGGGCTTATGTCACCAAGGGGAGGTGAGGAGAGCCTTCAAAGAAGTTAATTCCTAGGTTATATGGTATGATCACAACTAGCCAAAGGAGATTTATAATTCACCTTCATTCTCTTAAATTATTCCCTCTCAATTTTGTGAAAACAAAAATTTTAATGGAATTTTTGTAAAAAACAATTTAGTGAATTTAGGAAAATAAATAAAAATGTAAAATTGATGACGCTTTTGACTAGCAACTTCAAACTAAGTGTCATTTTTTTTAAGTGGTTTATTTTTGTGTTTTATCCATTGGAAATGATTCCAAACTAAACTTATAAAGTGTCATTTTTCATTCCAATAGGACTTGCCTATACACTAAAACTATAAAGTGTCAAAATATTGATGAGATCTCTAATAATAAATCAAGGGGGAATGATTTATTGTGACTTGAGAACTTCCATATATTTTTAAAATATTTTTCTTCTATTTTGCTACAACAAATCAGCTCAAATCATGGATGGAAATATAATTGTTACTTCTTTAGTTCCATTTAATTACCATCAATAGATAGATAAGGTACAACTCATACTAGAGAAAAGGGGTTAGATAGAGTGACAATGGTTGTTGAAAAAGAAAATTATAATGATAGTGCTAATGTTAAGTACCTTCAACAAATTTGATCAAGATTTTGGATTATTGTGTCTGATTGTGTATCTAAAAGTTCCTTTTCATGTTTAATCTTTAAATGTGCTTAATAATTTTTTGATAGCTTTAGAAAATGTCTTTTGGGAGAAATATGATATGATAAGCCATGAGTTGAAGAATGAGCTCATTAGTTTGAGTCCTATTTCATTTTACACTATAGAAGACTTCTTTACTAGATTCAAAATCACAAAGTTTGCAACTTAAAGAATATGGAATAGAAAAAAATATGTTCAATTAGTTCTTTCTATCTTCACCAAGATAGGTCCTAATTACTCAAAAAAATCAATATTCTTCTCCACAAAGAGTGGTATGGGTGCCACTTTGCAAATGCCCTCTTAAGATGAATTTAGTGCCAACCTAACTTGGGAGCAAGATAAGTTAATTCAAATGTTAAATCGAACTCTAAAAAATTGAAAGCCCTTATTACTTAGAATGAGGAAGAAGTAAAAAAAAAAAATTAAAAGGATAATAAGGAGACTAATAAAGAACAAAAATATGATCCCTCCAAACCTAACACTAAAATCTCTTCAAATTAAGGGAAACCTAAAAAATAGAGTTAAGTGTGCTTATTATAAGAAGACTAGGATATGATGAACACAAGTGTATGAATAAACAAATTGACCATGTTTATCATCTTCTTCAAAAGTACAATATCCTTGAGTCCATCAAGATATCCTTCTCAAACTATGAATCAACTAGGGTTGAGGATAAATATATATTTAAGGGCAAGGCTCTATATGCTACAAATTTCATATCATCTTCATCTTATACTATTGAATTTGGTGCTTTATACCACATGGGTTAATAATAGGTTGAGTTCTCATACTTAGAAACCTTCTAGCATATCTACTATCACCTAGGAACTAATGATACTCTAGCTTCAATTACAAGGAGAGGTTTTGTTTAGGTTGAAATTATATGAACATTTATTTTTTCTAAGTGTACATCTACTTTAAGCTAATCTCCAATCAATGTAGATCATATTAATCACATAGGGAAATACATTGATCATTTTTATCTAGATATAGTTGAGATCAAAGAGTTGGATAATAATGATTTGGTAGTTGTGGGAAGGGAAAATCACCATTCTAGGTAATATACCTTCTCACATTTTTCATTTTATATTTCTCCCACAACCTTTCTTAAACATTCAAATGGGATTATAAAATAATTGTATGAATGTATTAGCCATCTTTATTATCAGTATATTGAGCAACTAACTCAACAAGAAATGGCTATATAATTGCAAAGATTCACATTATATAAGGATCTTTATGAGGTTTTTACCCTTGGTAAGAATCTTGAAGAAAATTTTGACAAAGGAAAATCTTGGAGGGAAACACAATCCTTGGAGATACTTCAAAGTCATGTATTCAAGGTGTTTCCCACCCTTCCTTTACTAAGAAAATATATGTTCTCAACTTTAGAGAGGATTATTCTAGATATACATGGGTCTACTTTCATATAAAAATTTGAAGTATTTGACAAGTTTCAAGATTTCAAGGAACTAGTTGAGAAAAAATAAAGGGTGAGTGCATGGAGCTATGACACAAAAAAGGATATTAAGATGCCACTTTTTTTTTGAAATCAACAAAATCTGATTTGCACTAGAAAATGAAGATAGTTATGCTCAAAATTTCAAGATGCGGCAAGAACAAGAGTTGAAGTGCTCTATGTCTAGTTTCTAAGATACTAATTCTTTTTTGAAATTAATGAATATTAAGGGTCTCAAAATGGAGGGGGAAAAAAAGGTCCTATTTTTATCAAAAAAGTAGCATAGCGTCTCAAGGACCCCCTTTTTCATTAACTTTTTTTTAGAATTTCAAAAACTCGAATGGTGAGAAATTACCTAATACCATGTAGTTTATCCTTATTCTTTTAGCTAATTTTTTTAGTGAATATATAATATTTTATGAATTTTCAAAGTGGACACATCCTAAAAAGATAAAATTTGAGCATGCTCCCCCCAATTTTTTAAAAAACTAATAAAAAATCAATTATTTTTTTAATCATGTGTAGAATGGAGTCTAGTTTAAAAAAATGTAATTTGTTTCAAGTTTCAATGAATGAGTAAAAATCTATCCTAAAACTAGCATGTTGTTTTTTGACAAAAAATAGAGGCAAAAAAAGAGAAGTTATGGATGAAAACCTTAGCATAATCAAAACATAACAAAAATTATATATTTAGATTATAGATAAGAGAGAGCCTAACATCATCATGAAATTTTTTATAGACTTGCATTGAAAGACATGCAAATGAGATGGTTAGCACAACCAAAACTATGTGAAAATTTGGTATCCTCTTGAGAAAATCATGTCCATGGTATCAAATGGTCATCCAACCCTTTGGGTTGGATTCCCAAGTTCCAACCCTTTGGGTTGGAATTCCAACCCTTTTGGTTGGTACTTCCCAATGAACCTAATCTGGCAAGCACCAAATTTGGAGAGCACCAGATTTGGCACTAGCCAAATGCAATTCAACATTTGGTGAGTGCCAAATTTAGTGCTCTCCAAATTTGGTGCTTGTCAAATGGTGATGTATTGAAAAAAAGACCAACTTCACTATATATTTGTCTCAAAGTACCCCACTTCAATAAGGCTTAAGGTTTATGGTTTATGATTGATGATGGATGGTAGAGGTTTTCCCTTTCAGTCCTTTTTTGTCCCCTTCCCTCTTAACCAATACTTACCCTATTCTCTCTCAACCCTCTCTAGGTCTCTCCCACCCTCTATACACTACATTCGCTCATTAACCCCATCTCCATATTTTCCTCCCTACCTCTCTTTTCTTTTATCTCCCTTTGTTATTGTTTCTCACCCATTTCTCTTGATTGCTAAAAATTCCTCCCAACCTCTCTCTCTCTCTCCCCATATCCAAGTCTCTCCCTCCTTTCTCATAATCCACCTCTCTCCCCCCTCTATCTCTCACCTCTTTCTTCTCTCTCACTACCCATCTCCAAGTCTCTCCAACCTTGTCTAATTATCCACCACCCAAGCCCCCTCTATCTCTCACCTTGTTCTTTTTTCTCTTGTCTTCTCTCTCCCTCCCCTTTCTAGGTCATCACCTCTTTATCTCCTCCTCCCTATGTCTCTCACTCCCTCCATGTGTACCTCTCCCTCCATCACTTGTTACTCATCTAACAATACTTCCCTTTCACTCTCCCTCTCTTATATCTCTCCCCTCTCTATGTATCTCTCCCTATTCCCTCTCTATGTTGCTTTCTTTCCTTATCCTTGTCTATATTATTTCCTCCCCACACCTCTATTCATCTCTCTCCCTCTATTATTGTTTCTTTCCCATCTATCTCCTTATCTAGATCACTACATCTTCCTCCCACCCTCTCTCTCTCTCTCTCCATATCTCCATGACTCTCCCTCATTCCCTCTTTACCTCTCTACATCTCCCTCATTGTCTCATTATCCACCCCTATCATGCCCTCTCTACCTTTCCTTCCATCCTTATGGTTTAAGGCTTGAGGGTTGAGGGATTAGGGTTTAACGGTTGATGGTTTAAGGGTTGAGGGTTCAGGATTATAGGGTTGAGAGGATTAGGTTTTAAGGCTTGAGGGTTTAAGGGTTGAAAGCTTAGGGATTGGAGTTTAAGGTAAAGGGTTAAGGGATTAGGGTTGATGGTTGATGGTTAATGGTTGAGGGTTGAGGGAATAGGGTTTAAGGGTTGTGGGGGGTTAAGGGTTTAAGGGTTGAGGGTTGAGGGATTAGGGTTTAAGAGTTGAGGGTTTAATGGTTGAGGGTTGAGGGATTATGGCTTAAGGTATAGGGTTGAGTGATTTAGTTTGAGGGTTGAGGATTTAAGGGTTTATGGTTCAAAGGTTGAGTTTTTAAGGGTTGGGGGTTGAGGTATTAGGGTTTAAGGGTTGAGGGTTGAGAGATTAGAGGATTAGAGTTTAAGGTATAGGCTTGACAGATTAGGGTTAAGGATCAAGGTTGATGGTTGAAGGGTTTAGGTTTTAAGAATTGAGGCTTGAGGGATTAGGGTTTAATTGTTTAGGCTTGAGGGTTTAAGGTATAGGGTTGAGGGTTGAGGGATTAGGGTTGAGATTTCGGGGATGAGGGTTTGAGGGTTGAGGGTTTAAGGGTTGAGGGTTTAAGGGTTGAGGGATTATGGTTGAGGGTTGATGTTTGAGGGTTGAGGGTTTAATGGTTGAGGGTTGGGGATTGAGTTTTTAAGGGTTAAGGGTTGTGGGATGAGGGTTGAATGGTTGAGGGAACAGGGTTTAAGTATTGTGGGTTTATGGGTTAAGGGTTTAAGGGTTGACGGTTAAGGGTTGAGGGTTTAAGTGTTGTGGGTTTATGGGTTAAGGGTTTAAGGGTTGAGGGATTAGGGTTTGAGGGTTGAGGTTTTAAGGGTTGAGGTTTGATGGATTATGGTTTAAGGTATAGGGTTTAGGGATTTGGTTTGAGGGTTGAGGGTTTAATGGTTTAGGGTTTAAGGTTTGAGGCTTGATTGTTGAGGGTTTAGGGGTTGAGGGTTGAGGGTTTAAGGGTTGAAGGTTGAGGGATTAGGGTTTAAGGGTTGAGGTTGATGGGTTAGGTTTTAAGGATTGACAGTTGAGGGAATGGTTTAAGGTATATATTTGAAGGATTAGGGTTGACGGTCGAGGTTGAGGGTTTAAGGGTTTAGGATTTAAGGATTGAGGCTTGAGGAATTAGGGTTTAAGGTTTGAAAATTTATGGTTTAAGGTATAGGGTTGAGGCTCGAAAGATTAGGGTTGAGCGTTGATGGATGAGGGCTTGATGGATGAGAGCTTGATGGATGAGGGTTTGAGGGTTGAGGGTTGAGGGTTGAGGATTGATGGTTGAGGGTTGAGGGTTAAGGGTTGAGGGCTTGAGGGTTGAGGGAATAATGTTTGATGGATTAGGGTCTAAGGTATAGGGTTGAGGGATTAGAGTCCAAGGTATATGGTTGAGGGATTAGATTTGAGGGTTGAAGTTTGAGGGTTCAGGGTTCAGGGTTCAGTTTTTAAGGGTTGAGAGTTGAGGGATTAGGGGTTGAGGGATTAAGGGATTAAGGGTTGAGGGTTGAGAGATGAGGGTTAAGGGATAAGTGTTTAAGGGTTGATGGTTTAAAGGTTGAGGGTTGAGGGATTATGGTTTAAGGGTTGAGATTTGAGGGATTCAGGTTGAGGGTTGAATTTTTAAGGGTTGATAATTATGGAATTAAGGGTATAGGGTTTAAAGGTTAAGGGTTAATGGATAAGGGATTATGGGTTGCGGGTTGAGGGATTAGGGTTTACTGGTTGCGGGTTGAGAGATTATGATCTAAGGTATAGGGTTGAGAGATTAGGGTTTAAGGGTTCAGGGTTTAATAGTTGAGGGTTGAGGGATTATAGTCTAAGGTATAGGGTTTAGGGATTAGGGTTTAAGGGTTGATGGTTTAATGGTTGAGGGTTGATAGGTTTAAAGGCTTAGGGTTTAAGGGTTTAGGGTTTAAGGTTTAAGGCTTGAGGCTTGAGGGCTAAGCGTTTAAATGTTTAGGGTTTAAGGGTTTAAGGTTTGAGGGTTAAGGTATGAGGGTTGAGGGTACAAGGATTAAGGATTGAGGGTTTAAGGGTTGAGAGTTGAGGATTGAGGATGGAGAGATTATGGTTTAAGGGTTGACAGTTGAATTTTGAGGGTTATAGGATTCAAGGATTAGGGTTTAAGGGTTCAGGGTTGAGGTTAAATGGTTGAGGGTTATAGGACCAAGGGATTAAGGTTTAAGGATTTATGGATTAAGGGTTTAAGGGTTGAGGGATTATTGTTTAAGGGTCAAGGATTGACTTGGATGAGGGTTTAAGGGTTGAGGATTGAGGGATTAGGGTTAAGGGTTATAGGATTGAGGGATTAGGGTTTAAGGGTTGAGGTTAAAGCATTGAGGGTTGAAGGGTTGAGGGTTGAAGTTAGAGGGATGAAGGTTTAGGGTTATAGGATTGAGGGATTATGGTTTAAGGATTTATTAATTAAGGGTTTAAAGGTTGAGGTTGAGGGATTAGGGTTTAAGGGTTAAGGGTTGAAGGATGAGGGTTTAACAGTTGAGGATTGAGGGATTAGGGTTTAAGGGTTGAAGGTTGAGGAATTAAGGGTATATGGTTTAAGGGTTGAGGGTTAAAAGTTTTAGGGTTCAAGTTTTAGGGTTATAGGATTGATGGATTAGGGATTAGGGATTAAGGATTTAAGGGTTGAGGGATTAGGGTTTAACGGTAGAGGGTTGAAGGATGAGGGTTTAAGGTTTGAGGATTGAGGGATTAGGGTTCCCTTCTTTTGATGAGTTTTTTTGCATTTCTCAACACGGAAAATGTACAAGTGTAGTGCCTCTCTTGAACAATGAAAATTTGCAACTAGCTTTCAAAAAATCACCCCAAGGTCTCTCAAGTGTCAGGTCATGACAATGCTTGAAATAGTTCAATTGGTTGATGTGATTTTATTGTAATCACAAGGAGGCCTTTATGGTTTACAAATCATGGGAAGTTGGATTTGCAAATGGACTTTTAAAGTGCTAGAAGTGAATGAATAGTGGCTTCCCACTCAGAACAACAAGTTAAAACTCACTATGATCATCAAATTTAACATTGTTGTGATGCTTGGAATCATATTATAACAAAGAATTGAAAGAAATAGAAAAATGAGAAAGGGTTGAGAGAGTTGTTCTAAATTTAAGCTATGAATGAACAGTAATAACAGAGGATGCTATAGTAGATAGACTCCCATAAAACTAAGTTTTGCTTGACCAAGAGAAACCTACAACTACACAAAACTAGTGCAATCTTCTAAGGCCTATAGATTTTTAGATTGTGCATTCACCTCATGAACATACAATTGTGTTGGAATGTGTTGCATTGATTGTTGTCATTAATGGTTGTCATTGATGTCAACATATCTTGGTTGATTGATTTTGTTGCTTTGGTGATCCGGATTGGTGTGCTCTAGATGTTGTGTTGTAATGATCTATCTTTGGTCGTGCTTTTCCTAGTTCCATTCATATTGCAACATAATTAGATACACTCTTACGGGTCCAGACCGATCTATAAATTGGGAAACATGTCATGGAACATTGTTTGCATTGTAATGTGTATATTCTATTCTTGGGTTCTAGATATGATGGTAAAAATGTAGTGTGTTGATTTGAGCAAGGAGGTTTTGTATGGTCCACATTTCATTCCTTTCCATCGCAAGAATTTCTTGTGGTAACCTAATTCAAATTGTATTTGGCTGACTTAGGAGATTATGAAGACATTGTGTTTGGGCGACTTAAGAGTGTATAGGAGCAAATTTGCACCTCGTATGCAAATTCCCCCTTTTTCCCTTCTTCACTTTAGAAAACCAAATTCCAAGGCTAAATTTTGCATAAGCCTATTGCCTTTATTCCACTTGGTAGTTGTTTTGTGTGCCAACAAAGTAATAACTGTTGGGGGATGCCTGTGTGGCACACAAATGTCCTTGGCATCTATTATTGTGTCTTGAGCCTACAGAGGTGTTAAAGTTCTCATTAGGAGTCAACTTGTAACACCGCCTTCAATTGACCAACCTAAATATGGCCATTTTCTTCATCTTTCCTTCAAATTCCCTCCTTCTACATGCATTTCAACTTCTTCACAACTTTTTTTGCACTCTCCAAGCAATCTTTCTCACAAGCTGAAGCATTCTAGCATTCTAGTAGTACTCTTGCATTCCATAGCAGCAACATCATCACTCCATCAACTCAATAGAGAAAGTGTGGAACAACACCATTGCAACAGAGACTTGAGTCCTCTCATTTTCTCCCCCATCATCCTTGAGTGCTCTTGGTGGAGGTGGTAAGATTTCTACTCCTCTCCTCTATTATTTGGATGAGTGAGACATTACTATTTTTAGTGTTTTAGTGTTCTTTACTTCATTTCTTTCTTTATCATACTATTTCTCCATTATCACTTTCTTGGCTATCTGTGGAGGTGGAAACACCTAAACGGGGGTCTCACTACTTAGGTAGGCCCCTATACAACCACCCAACATTTTTTCTCTTCATTGTGTGTAGGTGAATGTGTGGCTTGGAGTTAGCTGGCAAATAAGTACCTTTGTGAGGTTATTCTTTTCATCCTAACTCTTGTTCATTTTCTTTATCATATTCATATGTATATTGCCCACTTCATAGCTTTTTTTTGGCCCTTTGGAAGTAGTTAGCTAGGTTGTTAGTTCATTTTCTAGTGTTTGACCTTCCTTCTTTAGTCCTATAGTCATACAGACATCAACACACCTGAGAGAAGCTAGTGCATTGTGCTATTATCCCATAACCATGCTTCCATCCTTAGGAAAAGAGCTTCCTGAAGCACAAAGTTAAACCCAAAAATTGACTCGCCAAGCCCCATTTTGTGTTTTCGGTCTGCAAAGTGATTTAGGGACTTTATAGTCCTCATTGTTCTCGTCCCACATTTCCTAAGACCCTGTTAAGCAAAGGTAAGTTAGGGAAGCCTTTTTCTCTTGGGTCTCCATGACCTGGGGCCTTGAACATGATTTTTCCCCCTCTCTTACAAAGGGATTATGAAGGCATGGAATGGTATAAGTGAAAGTTGATTCTGTTTGATGAAAGAAAGTGTGATGAATGTGAATCTAAAAATCCAAGCATTGTGAAGTATACGAAAGTATACAACTAGAGGTAAAAAATAGTGAGATTCTATCTGGTGTCGTTGTTGGTAACATCTATTTCAATGGTGGTTTTCCTTTCATCATTATTCTAGTAGTGAGTTGTTTTCTATTGGCAGTGAGCCTTTCTCTTTTGGTAGTGTGTCCTTTTTTTATCTTTGGTTGTAATAACTGGGTAGTGAGCTCACCAATAGTGAGCCTTACATATAGTGAGTAATTTGGTAGTGAGCCTTTGTAAAAATCACCTTAACCAGTGTTCTATAATTGAGAATTAGCATTCTCTATGTTTTTTCCCTTCTTGGGTTTCCATGTAAATTCTGGTGTTCATTGTTAATGGTGTTGTAGTGTGCTTTCATGTTCATATATAATAGACTATTTTTTGATTGGTTTAAGTTTTCTCTAGATTAATTAATGTCAAGAAAACTATTTTATAATATGTTTAATTTTTGCTTCCGGATTTGATTGTGTGCAAGTTTTTTCATCAACGTTTCGGATCACACTCCGTGATCCATCATCAAGTTTTTTGATTGGTTTAAGTTTTCTCTAGATTAATTAATGTCAAGAAAACTATTTTATAATAACTGATTCACCCCACCTCTCAGTTATCCAAACTGTTCAACAGATTGAACTCAAGTGCAACATATGAATTAGCTTAGACTAGCTTTGCAAAGTGATTCATCATCAACAAACCGGAAAAAACATGAGCTAGAAGTGCATCCAATACTGTAACAACAACCAACATTAAAGAAATTCATGAAACTAGCAAACTAAAACTAACATGGAGGTTGAATCATGCATGCAAAATGAGCAAGCTCAAACAAAACACCCAAAATAATTTAATGCTTCCTTCTATTGCTCTAAAATGCCTCTTACAACAATTCACCACCACTTACAAATGAGGAGAAAGCCCCTATTTATAGTTTTCCAAAAGTGAAATGAATGGCCAATATTCATTTACAATGTATGGCCCAAATTTGTTACAACTTAGGGTTTCACCTACCCCCAATATTTCACAATTTAAAATAGATTATTTTGTCCTCTTCCCTATTTTTTCTTGTAGTCTATTTCATCTTTTAGCCACTATAGTTGTTTTGTCTTCTAGTTGCCCTCTCTACTATAGCTCAAAACTGTCAAAGTCTTCCCTCCATTTGATATGTATGCAGCATTCTTCATTCGATCCATTGAACCTTCTTGCATATTTGTGTTACTGAAAAGTAGACATACTACTCCTGATCCTGATGGATAGCTCCTAGCATTTATCATCATCTTAGTGGAAAATAAAATAGTTTCCTCTTACTTCTTCCCAAGCTTACCTTTCTGATTCTTCAGCACTAGCTTCTTTGGTATGCATTCATGTGTTGGTTGGTTCCCTCTTTAATAAGTTGATCATCGTTTGTGCAAACATCCTTTTCCTAGCAATCTTCATTATCCCTAGGTTAATGTTGGTAGGCTTTCATAAGTAAGCTCCTTTAGCAATGCAAAGCCCTGACTCACATCTATGAACAAGTCCATATCGACCATTTAATTACCCATTGGGTGTATTCAAATCCCAGTATGGCATGGTTCCACATGTGGGCCCTTTGGTGAAAACATCATTCCTTTACAAGCTCAACACAATCTCGTTAGTAATATTATACCTGCAACACATATAGGGAGTAATTAGAATAATTACTCCATTGTAAATGCCTGAGCTAATAGGAATTAGTGTATTCCATGAGGTAATTTAGCCCATGGGTTTGGAAATATGGAAACCAATTTAATTATGATAAAACTCCTTTTATGATCTCATTTAGCCTAGGGAATTAATTAACGCTTCCATCGCAATGCACACCATAATGAAAGGAGACTAAATTCGCAATACGAATAAGGACATTGTAAGTTGGCCATAACAACTAATCCAATAATCCTTATGGTATATTCCTTCATGGGTACTTAGAATCCTTCCAAGTTGAGATCAAAATCCCACTCCTTCAATGAAACCCATCTCCTACCTCAAGCATTCCCCTTTCTCTGAAATAGATTCAATATTGGTCATGCAGGGTCGAAAATCATCCAAAGCACTCAAATGCTTGATCAAGGAGGGCTAAGTAGATGATAGCAAGGAAATTGAATGTCGATAGTCAAAGGGAAAGCCCGCAGAGGAACTAGTGCAAGGAGGCAGGGGGCTAATGCCATTTGCGGGAGTGTCACTAAGGATTATCGTAATTAACGACATGGGGAAATGTATCCTTGAAGTGGGTGGTACCCGCAGAGTCTCCCCTGCAAGATTAAGTTGCCTACAAAATTCATCAAGAATAACATACTAACCTTGTGCATCTTACTCATTTTCTCATTTGGAGACCAATTTTTTTTGTGAATTATTTCAATAAGTCTTACGTGCGCCTTTCGGATCTTCTATCATCGAGTCTATGCCGCAACGCTATGCTTAGTTGTTTGAATCACCTTGGCCATTGAAAGTACGCATTCCATCTCTCCCAAGCAGCGACAACATCAGCATGCCCTTCATACTAAACTTTGTGGCAAAGGGAGCATTGCGGGTCAGGGGTGGAGGAGCGCCAGGTGAGCACGTCCGCATAGTTGATGGCATGAAGTGAGCGGAAACCCACATTTTCATTTCTGTCCAAGCAAGCTCCATGGGATTTGAGGTTCAATATTATAATGGCATCATAGGCTTGATTGTGGAGGCTCCTCATTCTATAGTATTGCGCTTGATTTGTGGTTTATATCAATTATTTACCATCCCTCATCTAACTAGAGGCTGATTTTACTTCCCCAACAAGAATTCACTTTATACTCCTGGGCAGGCATATGGTGGTACTGAGTATTAATGGAGAGGGGATAGCTTTGATTTCCAAACGATCAAAAAATTTCCTCTCAGCGATCTTCCCGGATTGTCAAACTTTTCCAAGATCCCCTAGGCTTAGCCGAGTAAATCGTGTATGTGCCATGCTCAATTTTGATTTGGTGCCACACTGTTTGGAGTGACGAGCTCTCTCAGAAGTCCTACTCACACTATGGGCACTAGGTGTAGCCATGTCATTTCTTGTAGGAGTACAATCCACCATCTATCTTTCGGTGGCATCAATATTTTACGGGCAAGTTTACGTTCAACAGCTTCCACATCCACAGAACTCATGCAAATCTTGCACCTTCAAGATATGATCATGATAGCCACAATGTCAAATTTAGCTAAATGCCCCCCCTTAATGCAACGTATAAATGTTTGTTGATGAATGAAATGCCAGAAATCAAGCTCGTAATCCAGAATAAGCCCATGCAAATGCTTTATACGAAGATGTGCAGTGGGTGTACCACACGGGGAAAGAAACATGGATGTTAAATGGGTTGTCACCATGGTGTGAGCTAGCTGTAAGCATTAGTCGATGACTCATTATTTCCTATCAATACTCACTTAAGTCACCCTTAATATAATCCAAATCATTGCACTCTTTATTTATGGAGAACCAGAGATCCGCCAGACTCCCCGTCATCTCTAGATCGTGCTTCTGTTTACGACATCTATCTTTGATTGATGCCACATGCTACTAAAAGGCCCCTCACCCTTCCTTACTAGTGCACTACATTTGATCTCATACGGTTATTTCTCTGGTCACCTTCTGATGAGTGAGGAAAATCTTATGTGAAACCTGTGATCCTTGAAAATAGCCTCAAGCGATGATCATGGGAGATGAGGCTTGGGGCTCCTTTTATAGTGACTTATTTACAAGCCCTCACATCGAAGAAAGCCACTATTATTAATTTCTTGGATCAAAATATCAAAAGTGAGAGCCTAAACAAGAGCAAGCACCTGTTTGCGCGGGAATGTCATGCAAGTTGGCCGTGTATAAGTGTCGTAAAAAGATAGTGTGGGAAGAGAGGAAGCCTGCATAAAAATATCCGTAGGCCCAAAGGGAGGCAAAACATCCATGCAGGAGCACCATATATGAATGTTGTAAGAAAGAATAATGTATGAGCGGTGAACTACACAAAACTTCCCACCAGCAAGTAAGCAAGTGGCCTCTACAAGGAGATGGTCCTCCAACAAGTGCCCTTTCATCAACTAGAAGTCATTCATTGCCCAATTTTCCACAAATTCCGCAAAGTCGATGTCAATTATCCTGTGCTAATGGGGGTGCTTCCTACACAGTCAATCAATTGCAAATTAATCTCGTCGTGAGGTGAGACTAGAGCTACACGAATGTTAGATGCCATCAGCTCAATTTCATGGAATGAAGTCATCGATTAAAATTTTACAAAGCAATGATATGTTGAGGGGGCTCTGTACCATAATGAAAGCATTCATTCATGGTGAAGAGTCATCATCATCAAGAAAATGGAGGAATTATGAGCCACTTTAGAGCAACTCAATACTTCTTGTGGGTGCGCCATACGCCTTCGCTGTCTGTGGGAAAGGCAAGTAGGGAGGCCACTTTAGAATGTCGTTATTAATGGTGGAGAGGGTAGGAGCCTCTACACAACATGAGCCCACAAAGAGAAAGACCTGCGGGAAGCTGTGATGAGAATGTCGTTTGGGGACGACACCAGGGGAGTAGAGACCCACACAAAGCCACCCACCGAGAGGTGAGTGGACAGCCTTCAAAATACTAAGCTCTGCACAACACTTTTAGTCTGATCTCTATTATCATCCTTCGTCACTTACACTTGAGATCCGAAAGTAAGCACATTTAAATGCCACGAACCACGAGAGCTTGACCAATATATTCATCTGCCATGTGGCTAACTCTCCTCCCTCCGATCATCTCATTCATTTTGCACCCTTTCTCATAACGATATTAAAACTTTCAGGCCTATATCATAAGCACTTTTGAGTAGCGTTCTTGTGCCCGGATTGTCTCCTATAACCACACCACATAGTATGATACAAGTTAGACGGGTGGGAAGATGCCGAGCGCGGATCAAAACCAAGCCCATGCCATGTGTAGGAATATTGTTTGGGCCTTCCGTGTAGGAATTCCATAAAGAATGGCATAGAGGTAGCAGTCGTTTACATGATTGCATCCGCAAGGGCGAGTTATGCGACAATGAGACCCCCATGGCATACCCAATAGACGTTAATGGTTAGCTCATCTGAAAATATCCATGGGCCTATAATTCTCCCGCATGAGATTCCAATGCATGTAAAGTAGTGTTAATAAAGGTCGTGTGTGATGCTACCTCCTTTAAATCTCGGAACCCAGATCCACCAATAATCATAGGTCGAGTTCTTTACTTCAAGTAGTGGGATTAGAATAGTTTTAGTGAGAACATTGGTTTAGTCCCTTTCATATTGATCGTCCTGAACCACCAACTGCAAGAATGATATTTTAACATGGAGTAGACTTTGTTGAGATACGGTGAACTTCCATGGAGCTTTCAAATTTTTCTACATATGATGCAGTGACCCCTACGATGGTGGTCAACCCAACTACCTCAAAGATACCATATTGGTTAAAATGACCTATCATGATGATGTCTTGCACCCACCCATCTTATCCATTTAAGGCTATCGCTTCATGAGTACAAGCAAATTTGCCTCTCATTAATTGAATCATTAAGCCCTCACAATAATTTCTGTTGAAACCTCCTATACGAAGATCATTGTTTTATCACATTATTTGTTTCTTTGGATTGACACCCTTGGTGGATATAAGCTACCAATTTACCATTGCGGGGGGAACGTGTGGAGGGGACACCTAGAAATGATGATATGGGGCGACCAAGTGAATAATAATAATATTATTTTATAGTCCACGAATACCAGGCAATCTGTTTTTGGGTCTACAGACAGCTTACAGTATATATGGGACTCCTCATACTCCCAAATCTGAGGGAGGCACCTAACTCGTGCTCCACAATATGAGGTGTACATACCTTACCCCCTGCAGGATTTGAACTTGTGACCTCTCTTTCAAGAGTACAAGTTCTCCACCATTAGGCCAACTCAGGTTGTACATGGAAGACATCCGCCCACTGAATGGAATGTGGGTAGTCCACGAATGAACGCCCCATGTACATAACTCAGGATAGTCCACGAATGAACGCCTCTTGCATGGAAGACATCCGCCACTGAATGGAATGTGGGTAGGGGATTGTAGAGTGCTGAGGGAGGAAGGATGCTTAGGATTAGCTATTGAGTTAGCAACATTCAGGGAATGGAAACCCACAGATGGAAGTCCGCGCTACTACACCTGCAGGCATCTCGGACAGCTAGGAGTTGTGACTTGAAGTTTTAACTCTTTTTTACATGTAGAAGGAAGTTATCAGGCCATCGTCAAATGTTTGTCATTAAGAAATGACCCCAGAGGTATGGCAGTCCATAGGTAGCAGTCCACATAGGCGAGCCCGCAACGAGCCCACAAACTTAAGTTATGCACTAATAGCCTTAAAGATTTGGCGAAGGGAGATATTTCCTGTAGAACTCACCTTGCGAGATGGCACAAACATTTGACCATTAAGGAATAACAACAGAGGAGGGGCAATCCGCATATGGCCACCCACAGAGGCTGACCCGCATGCAACTTTGACTTAGTCATTTTAATGTGGCAAATTCCCAAAGACAGGACAAGAATGAGTGGGCTAGATTCTGCAATGTGAGCAGATGGGGTGACCTCTCTATTAAAGAACGACAATCAAAGGATAATGAGCTGCATGCAGTGGCCTGCAAGGGCGCTTGGACTTAGTGCATTTTTCAGTGATGGGTTCGGTCCACTCAACAATGAAGATGAACGAGGATTCCCTGCCACAGGGAGGCATGAGGACTTGGCTACTAAACAACAACAAAGTAGCAATGGTGACCCACCAAGGGAAACCCGCAAATGCGGGCCCACCAAGCTCGATGGGTGCCCGGGCAAAAGGCTAAGGGAAACCGTAGGAGCATTTCCACAAAAAGCAAAAGACTTGGAAAATTTTGAGGTGGTAAATTTTCCCAATGGGATTTGATCTTTTTAAGGCATGTGACCAACTTAGGCTCAAGAAAAGGGGCGTGTGAAATGAAGCAAAAGAAAAAATGATCCATCGGGAGTAACAATGGCTCGTCGAGAACACATTGAAAGAAAGGGGTCCCTGCCTTCGATGGGACATGTGTGAAAAACATGCACAACACCTTCCCTCTCTACTCTCTTTCTTTCTATCTCAACCCTCTCTCCTTACATATCCATTCCTCCCTCCTCTCTTTCTTTATCTCACCTCTGTCTCCTTCCTTCTCTCAATCTTTCCACCTTCCTACTCTCTCTACTTCTCTCTCACTTCTCTATCCCTTCCTCTCTCTCCATAATCTATCTCAACTATCCCTCTTTGCCTCTCTCTCTCTCTATTTCTCTCTTTCTCACCCCTCTCTCTCTCTCTACTCTCTTTGTCGCTATCTTACTTCTCTCTCCCTACATATCCCTCCCTCTCCCTCTGCACCTCTCCTACTCTCTACCTCCCACCCCCTCTCTCTCTATTTCTCTATCTCTCAACCCTCTCTCCACCCCTATCTCTCCCTCTATCCCTACTTCTCCCTCTATCTCTCCTTCCCTCTCTACTCTCTATCTCCCCTCCCTCTCTCTACCAACCTCTCTCTCTACTTATCTCTATCACCTCTTTCTCTCCATCCCTACCTCTCCCTCCATCTCTCTTTCCCTCTATATCTCATTCTCTCTCCCTCTCTCAATCTATCCACCTTCCTCCTCTCTCTACTTTTCTCTCACTTCTCCTTCCCTTCATCTCTCTCCTTGCCTCTCTACTTTCTCTATCTCAACTCTCTCCTTACATCTCTCCCCCTCCCTCACTCTCCCTCCCCCTCTTTCTATCTCTTGTCTCCCTCTCTCTCCCCTCTCCCTCTTTACCTATTGCCTCTCTCTCCTCTCCCTCTCTACCTAGCCTCCTCTATCTACCTTCCTCTCTCTCTCTTCTCCCTCTTTCTATCTATCCTCGCCCTCTCTCTATCTATCTCTCCTTCTCTACAATCTATTTGAACTATCCCTATTTACCTTTCCCTCCCTCCCCTCTCTCACTCTCCCTCTCTCCCTCCCTCTCTCTCTCTCTATCTCACCTCTATCTCACCTCTCTCTCCCTCCCTCTCCACTTCCCTCTCTATTTCTTTCTCTCTTTTAAGTATCCCTCTTTACCTCTCTCTCTCTCTGTCTCTCTGTCTTTGTCTCTCCTTACATATCCCTCCCTCCTCTCTTTCTCTATCTCTCCTCCCTCTCCCTCCCTCCCTCTCTACCTCTCCTTCCCTCTCTACTTCTCTCTATCTTCCCCTCCCTCTCTACCTACCTCTCTCTCTCTCTATTGCTCTCCCTTTGAACTCCCTCTCCATCCTTGTCTCTCCCTCTATCCCTACCTCTCCCTCAATATCTCCTTCCCTATCTACTTCTCTTTATCTCCCCTCCCTCTCTTTACCTAACTCTCTCTCTATTTCTCTCTCTCTCTCACATATCTCTCCATCCATACCTCTCCCTCCATCTCTCTTTCCCTCTCTACTTTTCTCTACCTAACTATCTCACTATACCTTGTTCTCTCTCCCTCTCTTCCTCCTTCCTTCTCTCAATCTCTCCACCTTTCTCCTCTCTCTACTTCTCTCTCTCACTTCTCTCTCCCTTCCTCTCTAACCTTCCCTCTATACTCTCTCTATCTCAACTCTCTCCATCTTTATCCCTCCCTCTCTCTCGATGCCCCCCTCTTTCCATCTCTCATCTCCCTCTCTCTCCCCTCTCTCTCTTCTCCCTATCTCTCTATCTCAACTCTATCTCCCTCCCCCTCTTTCTATCTCTCATTCGGACCCTCTCTCTCCTCTCCATCTCTACCTACCCTCCTCTATCTCTCCTCACTCTTTCTCTATCTATCTCTCTGTCTCTCTAGAGAGGTGAGATATAGAGAGAGTGCACTATAAATCCTCTACCCTATACATTATACCCTCAACCCTAATCCCTATACCCTATACCCTCAACCCTAAACCCTCTACCTTATACATTAAAACCTCAAACCTAAACTCTAATACCTATACCCTTAACCCTCAACCCTCTACCCTATACATTAAACCATTGACCTTATACACTCAACCCTCAACCCTAGTCCTTCAAAACTATCCCTTAAACCTTAATCCCTCAACCCTCAACCCTTAAACCATAATACATCAACCCTCAAACCTCTACCCTATAACCTATATATTAAACCCTTTAATTATAAGTGGGAGAGACCTGAGAGAGAGATATGAGAGGGAGAGAGAAATATAGAATTGAGAGAGGGATTTGGAATGAGAGAGAGAGAGAGAAAGATTTGAGAGGGAGATAGAGAGGGAGTGTGAGAGAGTGGTTGGAGTGAGAGAGATTCATCTAGGTAGGGTGGGAGGGAGTGAGACCTAAGAGAGAGACTTGAGAGGGAGAGAAAGTTATCTAGTTAGGTTGGGAGAGAGAGACCTGAGAGAGGGAGAGACCTAAGAGAGAGAAACTTAAGAAGGAGAGAGAGTTATCTAGTTAGGGTGGGAGGGAGAAACCTGAGAGAGGGAGAGGAGGTGTGAGAGATCCAAGAAAGAGAGAGTGGGAGGGATAGAGCAAGGGAGAGACTTAAGAGAGAGGGGGTGAGAGGGATAGAAGGAAGGTGAGACCTAAGAGAGAGAGGGAGTCATCCTATACATTAAAATATCAACCCTTTGTCCTATACATTAAACCCTCAACCCTATACCTTAAACCCTAAGGATGGAAGAAAAGGTAGAGGGTGAAAAAGAGACCAAGAGTGGGTTGAAAGAGAATGGATAAATATTGGTTAAGAGAAAAGGAAGTAGAGAGGGAGTGAAAGATAAAAATTTGACTATCCATCATCAATCATAAATTGCAAACTCTAGGTGTTATCAAAGTGGTGAAGAGAGAGATAAAGAGAAGGAAAAGTTATTTTTTTATCAATGCAACTCATCTGGTGAGCACCAAATTTGGCACTCTCCAAATGGTCAAGCCATTTGCTGAGGGCCAAATTTGGCACTTACTAAATGTTCAAGCCATTTGGAGAGTGCAGTATGGCTTGTTACAATTTTTTTTGCACTTTTATACCATTTTTGTGTCACAGATTGGTGCACACACCATCAAGAAATATTAGATCATAAATTTTTGGAGAAGGATAATAGTCAAGAAATTAATTGGGCTAAGGATTTCAGCATAGTAAAACTAGTATATATTCTTTGATTTAGTGATCTAAGGATTCACACTACTCACAATTATTTAACATATTAAGATATGCAACCTTTTAGATGAGACATTGATATCTTATCTATATTTCAATGGATTCCTTGAGGTCCTTGGATAAGTCAACCTCAACACAAACCATTTTATGGGATGACTAAAAAAAAATATTCGATATGAATAACATGACCTAAAGAAAACCTTAAGGAGGAGTTAGAGGAAAAGGAAAATAAAGAAGGAATACATAACAACCCAAAGAAAAATATGGAAAGACAAACAAAAGGAAAGGCAGATTTTCTCCTTGAATGATGTGCTAGAAGGAGATGGTGATATCACAAGAAATAGGATTGCTACCCTCAAGGAAGTTGTTGGCAATACTACTACTATCATGCACAGAATCATGCAACATGTAAGTTTTGGTATTGTGTCTAGTAAGTTGAAGAAAAGGAAAATTAAGAGGAAAACTTGGAAAGAGCGAGAGGAGACAACTTAGAGGACTTTGTTTATTGACTATGTTAATGTGAAGGACTGAAGGACAACCATGGACATGCTGAAAATAAATTTGGATCTCATTAGCTCTTCTAAAAGGTAACTTTTTTTATTTTGTTGTCTTTTTTGTTTTGACTTCATTCTGGAATGTGTGCCTACTTCTGCTACATTTTGTGTTTTGTTATATAAAGTTTGTTTGCCTCTTTTTGACATTTTTTGGTTGATTGGCCTAGTTGGCCTCTATTTCTCTACTTGTTTTTCTTAAAATCTTGGGTTCAGGGGCCCTTCCCCTACTTTTAATATGAAAAACATGACCTAGAGAGGTTACTATATGGTTCAAGAAAGGACATAATGGAAAAGGAAAACTAGAATTCTCAATCTATAGGGGAACAAGCACATTCCTTAGAGACGATAAAGTTGTGTCCAATCTAGGAAAAAAACAATAAAGAGTTGCAAATGTATCAAGAGCCATGCTAAAAATGACTATTGAATTTAACATCAACAAAATGGAAAAGGAAGTTTGTAAGATTTTGAATGACCTCCATGTGGATCCTGTATACCCTAAATCTGCATTTTGCTCAAAAACAAACAAACATGAGTATTGTTAAATCAAGCAAATCAAATATAGAATCCATATGAAATATTGAATCATGCTTCATAATGCAATCCAAACAACAAAATATCAACTAAACTAAGTGAAAGCACAAAGAAGCAAGAATCCAACTCTATCTCATATTGGATTAGTGTCACATGTGCTAGTGACCCTTTCCCAATCCTTGATCAATAAGCTTAGATGATGAAATTGCTATAGATGATGGAGATGATGGAGTGAAATGGACAAGATCAAATCTCAAATGAAGAGAGTAACCTTGCATCAAATTGTGGAGGATTTGCTCAAAAATGAAGCTTGTATTTAAATATTTTCAAATGCTAAGTGTTGAAGAGGGACCAATGTGGGACTAAAGATTCTGCCAATGAGATAAGGCCACTTGTCAAGTGATGATTGGTCAATGTATGTGCAAGATTCGGGAAGAGTGCCCATGAGAGGGAGAATTTGAATTCAAAATTTTCAATAAATGCTGAGAGGGGGACAAGAAAAAAGAGCAATAAATGCCATGTTTGACTTGTCATGTTGAGGGAAAATGAGTGTTTTAATAAATCAATAAAATTGATTTATTGTGCAAGTGGAGATATCTAGATAATGCAAGTGGGATGAGATTAACATTAGATTTAATCAGGATTAATTAGCTAAGATGATGATTAGGATGCATTGACTTTTATGACTTAAATACTTGATTTATTTAAATCAGAAAAGGATGGAAAATGAGTTTTGAGATTTAATTAAATAAAGTCCTGATTTATTTGATGAATGGAATATGATTATGCATGATGTAAATTTGACATGTCTACAGATCCCATGAGGGATCCACGTGGAGTTAACTCTCCACATGCCTTTAGAGGAAATTCTAAAACAAATACATGACAAGATTATAATTCTTAGGCCATATACATGCACTATGGAAATCATGAATAGGTAAAAAAATTAAGAATAAGAGAGTTACTTTGTGAATGGCTTTTAGTATGAACTTGTGAGGGTGCTTTGGTGTTATTTTCCTACATTTCTATGCCAATGACCTTAGTGTCAAGTGCTGGGCTGCTATAACTAGAAAAAAGAAATAAAATTACCCAAAAACAAAAAAATCTAAAAAAAACTGTAATAAATCTAAATAAATAAATAAATAAAATAATGATATTATTTGAAATAAGAATAACAAAAATGAAAGTAACATGAATTAAATAATGTAAACTAAATGAAACTAAAATCCTAAATAAATGATTATTTCCTCCATAATTTTGAATGAACAAAACATTTTATAGAAACATTTTTTTTCTTTTTACGTTGTCTCGGCGTAACCCCACAATCGCGCAGTGCCTATAGGAGGCCAGCACAATCCATGAAAGGAAAACAAAAAACAAGAGACATTTAACAATATCTATTTATTTAAAAAATAAAAAAACAACATAATAATTATTTTAAAAAATCTACAGCCACAGTTTTATCTTATAAAAAATAAAATAAAACAAAAATGGAAAGAGAGTTAATAATATATCTTTATTTTTATTTTTTTAAAAAGAACAAGACATATTAGAAATATTTATCTAAAAAAATTCACCATCACATTCTGCTCCTTATCCAAAACATTATCCAAATTGTTAAGCTTTTATTTTAATTGAATAAATCAATTTTAGATAGTTAATAATGCATTCATAAGTTAAATAAGTTAAATAAAAGACTACGGTCGGTATCAATATCTTATTTGTCCAAAATCTACCCTTTCAGGCATGCATGATCTTCCTAATTTGTATCTTAACCAAACGTCGAATGCATCCAACGACCCATTAAACAGAAAAGTAAAAAATTATTAGCGTGTAACAACAAATTCAACTAAATCTATTTTATGGCGACTCATGTTTCTTACAAACACTTCTCCTGTGCTACCTATTTGCTCACACTCTACTGCAAACTGTAAGACGTCAATTTGTTATTATTAAACCCAACACAACTAGTGATTGCTACGGAGGCAGATCTGGCGCGGCATCCCAACTACTTAAAACACGGAAAAGTTCAGATGGGTCGTAGGGCTGCGCCACAACTTGTAAATCTGGCTGAAGTGGAGGCATCTGAACGCTCTCCTCAAGTGTTATATGTTCCGGAGATAGTAACAGATATTTCGTATCATTCTCGTCTTCTTCTTCTTCTGCCACTTGAACTGCTTTATCTTTTACTGCGTCTCTGGATTGAGTCGAAGCTTCGGCCGGTGCTGCTTCTTCCATGCTCGTACCCGCCCTTATCGAAGGCCCCGCTTCTTCATCATCAGCCAGAGGAACGACGTCGTAGGCGGAGCCAACCGCGATGGCAACTGTTCGAATAGCCTGCGGTGATGGATTAGTCTCTGCACTTGCCACCTCCAATGCTGTTGAGTTGAGCTGCGAGTCCGGGAAATTGAAAGGCGTTGCATTGGGTCCTCGAAGGCACAAGAGCGCAGTGTCATAAGCTCGAGCTGCAGCGTGAGGAGTGGAGTATGAGCCCAGAGATATGCGCGATCTCTTTGTTGATCGAATTTCGGCCACATATTTTCCCCATTTTCTCTTTCTCATTTCTTCACCGTCATTCGGCATATTGCAAAACTTTTAACCTCGATATTAGCTTACAAGGCTATATTCTACCTTATTTTGAGTTTACTTGGTATATTTTTGTACTTGAATTTGAAGGATCCAGCGTATATATGAGCTGACAAATTCATACTTCTAACTTCCCACATGCGTTGTCGGCTAGCCTAAACATCAATAGTTAGTTTCAACTGTAGAAGGAAATGTGATTTTTAATTTCCGAAACAATTGACCATTTATTTGTATTTCTCTGTCGACATCCGACACTTGGACGGCAGTTTTGCCGGTTTAAGATAGAATTGGCTGTATAAACGTTTTTTTAATAGTCAAACATTTAACAACAGTAGTACTCGTACAAGTTGATTTTCTGGCGTTCCCACAGTGTTCAACTTCCTTTACCCCAGTTAAAGCGATAGAGGAAGGACAACTGAAGCTGGCCGTTAAACCGATCATTGCGTGTCATTTCTTCTATGCTTTTTAATAAAAGCACATGTAGAGTTATAGGAGAAAGGACCCACTAATTGAGCATGTTTCACTAGTTGTTATAGCATTTGTTGATTTAATGTTCAATATTTTTGAACCAATGATTATGACTTTAAAGTTGTTAGTGTTGATGATAACTATCAATAATTGAATAATATGTATTCCTTAGATCTAAAAAGCAACAAATCATGCGATGCCACATCCACACACAAATGAAATGTGATTTAGTGTACAAGCATAGGTCTCACCTTTTTTTGGACCCTTTTGGACACCTAGACAAAAAAAATGTTGATATGGCATCATATTTGATGATGTGGCCCTCAAACCTTAGTTATAAGTAGGGGCATTGCCAAGCAAGCTGCTGTAAAAATTTCAGAATTTTTTGAAATTTCCATGTAGGATTTTGAGAATCGTGAAGTTAGGGTGCTCAACTACTAGGTCCTCTCCTATAAGCATATAAGATTTTAACATCTATTTTCTATGATATTGCTATTAGGATTCAACCATGTAGTTTTACGAGTCAAACTCATTAACCCATGTGTTCATGAGTAGTGGTTCACAAGAACCCATCTCTCATGATAATGAATGGTGCACTTAGCACTCATTGTATCTATTTTTTGGATAAATCTTCGTGAATTGATTTATTTATTCTTTGACATTGCATATAGACTAGCATCTACTACTTAGAGAGGGTAGGGGTGCACAGCTGAAGACTTAAATACATGATGGCCTTATGTATGTATTTAGCAATTTTGTTGTATATTTTAATTGAAAGTTTAACAAAAATTTATTAGGAGGGAGGAAAAACTTTTGTTATAGAATTATTTTGATATATATCTAGTTTATAATAAAATATGTTTTAGTATTTGAAGGAGCAATTTTAATAGATAATTATCATGTAAAAATGTTTGATAAGAAAGGTTGATTGTCAAATCTAGGTTATGGGCCTATTAATAGGGGAATATGATCATGTGTCAATTGAAATGTTTTGTTGAATTATGAAGAATGACAATTTTTTATTAAAATAATATTTTGACTTGGGATCTAAATTGGTTGGTCTCCTTGTCAACTAATTATTTACCATGAAAAGAATCTTACACAAGTGGATTGAAGAAATTTTAAGAAAATATAAAGACAAATGAAAATAGTGTTTCTTAAACCTTTTATTTATTTCATGAGAATCAAATAAAAGTATTTAATTTTATTAAAAAAATAGAAAAAAATAAGTTTGTTATTTTAAAAAATAAGTTTGTTATTTTAAAAAATAACATTGGTGTATGGATGTGGTGGACACAAGAATTGATTGAATTGAGAGACTTTATTTGGTAGTGTAAAAAGTGATGAAAAATATTGATGTCTATGCAAATTAGTATCCCAAATATGTTAAAATATAGATTTCAATCTTAATATGGATGTCTACGTAAATTATAATCCTAAATATTTAATCCTAGAGTGTTTGCCTAAAAATTATAATCTTCTTTAAATATGAAGAAAATGTCCAACTCAAACTTACCAATTTAAGTGAAAATGAACATAAGAATATATATAAAAGGAAAAAATATCCTCAAATTAAGAGAACCCAAAGAAACAACATTTGAAAAATTATAGGTAAAGGTGGTCCCACTTCAAGCTTAAAAACTTTGAAAATTTTATAGTTTTGGAAAGGAAAGTTGAAGAATTTGCATCACATAAAATTACATCAAAAAGTTCAACTATTTTCAAACCAACACTTTGTAGTAAATAATTTTATCGTAAATTGTTGGGCTTGAAATTTCACAAAGAAAGCTTGTGACCTAATGAGAGAAAATTATAATAAATTTAATAACTCGAATAATGAATCAAAAATTTGTAAACACATTAAATTAAGAAATTAACACTCATTTGATACCTAGAAGTTAAATAACTATCCCAAGCTCTTTATCCCACATAACTTTGTCATTACAATAATAGTATTTCTAAACAATATTAAGATTATTATTATGATTAAGAAAATAAATTATAAAAACATAGAACTATAGTACACAATACATCAATCCAAATGAAACCAAATAAATGTATTAAAGTAGGTGGTGCATCACTAATCATTTTCTTTAAGTAAAAAAATTATACACATAAGAAATTGCTATTAACAAAAGTACTTTTACAAAACTAAAAATCAATTTTCCACTATATAAATTAAGTCATCAAAATATTATCAATTTGTTCATACCTTGAGATAGCCAAATATTAAGATGAAATAGGTTGGAGATAGAGTTATTTTTTAAGGAAAAAAAATCAATTCTCCCTTGTAAGGTGCTAAGATTATCTACAAATGAGTTTTTGTTAGTTATTATGTTTATTATTAGACCTTAAAATATAAGTATGATTTTTTTTATTAATATTTTCACACCTACATACCAATAGAGACATCCTTAACACTTATTATCTTTTTATTAGGAAAAGCAGGTTTTGAAGGGACCACGAAACCCTTGACAGTTCGGAGAGAAGCTACTAAAAAGACTAAAGCATTAAGACCCACAACCCACAAAAAGAAAAAAAGCTAACTAAAGATAAAACTAGAGAACCCATTAGCAACCCAACAACAAAACATTAGCAACAAGGCTGAACAACCAAAAACAACAACAAAACTACAACATTTTATCAAGAACATTGGTCGAGGCCATATTTTCAGCAATGACCCCCTCGTACATCTCGGCCACATCCTTCAAATATTCAAACAAAATGGCAGCCCCTTTCTTGGTCTCACTCCTCATTCTCAAGCACAAATCAACCTCCAAATCCTTCTCCACATTGGGACCAATATCTTCAATATTCTCCTCCAAATTCATGCAGTTAACTTCCTCAATGACCTTCTCATGTTCTCACAGATCCAGAGACTTACTAGTCCACTTTAAAGCTTTCTCATTTAAAATAGAGAGACCCTTAGCACTAGATTTAAAGGACTTGTTACTAATACTAACAACAGTCTGCAAATCATCACTAATCTTGCTAATTCTTTCCTCCATATTCACAAACCTCTCTTCAATAATCTTTTGGATAGCCATTTCTAGGGAGGTTATCCTATTCTCATGACTTTTACCAAGCATGTCAACATCAACACAAGTCTATCAAGAATAACATTCATCATCTTAACCTTACCTTTAATCATCCATTCCTTTTGGCTTCCATGCACTAACACAACACAAACATCTTGCCAGTTTTTAATCTAGGCATTGAGCTCCTTCACTTTCAAGAAAAGCCACTTTACAAGTGAGAGTAAATTGTGAGTTCTGTCCTCCGCCATTCTACAAAATAGGTGCATGTTAGGGTAAAAGCACAAATCTGTGTTACACTTTTAGCCACTTATTAGCACAACTGAATTTAAGTATTTCTAACTAAAAATCAATTTTGGTCAAACATATGATATAGTAAGATTCATTCTAGTGAAGTTAGATACTTCCACAACCTTTTCAACTAAAATTGTTGGCTAAAAAATATGGAGCACCACTTTGACTCCAGTTTACCAAAAAAATAAAATTATTTGAAAAGCTTGAAGTTTCAATAACTCCTACGAATGTAAATAACATTTTAAAAAATATATAAAAATACCTTTTTGTAGATCCATAAGTGTAGCTTTCAAAAAAATATTTATTTTAATAGTTTAATTATTATTTATATTTTATATTTTACATTTTATTTTTAGTGAAAGTAGGTTATCAACACAAAATATTAGGTTGATTACAATGCTAAGGAAAAATACTAAAACTTGTTAAAAAAAATTGAATAAAATATGATGCACTAGATAAAAGAATAAATTTCTAGATGGTATAATTTGTTTTCCATTTTAGATAAATATTTAATATGAAATTTGGTATTCGATGGAAAAAACTATTTTTTGATTCATGCACATTTCAATATATATATATATATATATATATATATATATATATATATGAAAAAAATATATCCATGCACTAAAATTTAAAGTTAAAAATATACACAAAAATTTTGAAAGAAAAAAAAAAAATTTACTATAAAAAGTTTGACATCTCATGCAACTTCATTTTTCAGCATTTTATCAACAACTAAATTATAGTGTTAATTTATTAAAAAATAGTTAAAAATAATTTTTTTATTTTAAAAAAAAAATACAAACATAAAATATACTAAAAAATTCATATTTCACTAGTTTACATCATTTCAAAATTCAAAACGTAAATGCTACTTTTTAGTGATTCAAGTTTAAAAGTTGGATCAATGTTGGTCATTTCCTTTATAAAGTGTGACAGAAATTTGTGCTTTTACCAATTAATTTCTTCCCAATTGACTAGTGGTGCAACCTAAGAACCAACATTCTCAATAGGTTCCTCCTGAGTCCCCTTTCTACCCTCCAATCCTCCTCAATAGGGGAATCCTCTACTTCAATAACCTCCACTTTCACATGGTGCTTATTAGGCATATCCACCAAGTCGGCTAGAGTTTCGAGCCACTCTGCCTTCACATCACTCCCCTTAACCTGCTCAGCACTAATAGGAGAAACAAAATTAGCATGGCTAGGGCCAACCCCCTTGGAATACACCATACCCTCATTTATCTGATCAATTTCCTTCATAGAATGCTTGATACCCTCAAGGCCATCACTCAAGTCATGTTTGACATCAAGAATAGGAGAATTCTCCACATCTCTCAAATCATCCACCATCTACTTACCAACATGCTTCTCTTTCTTAGGGAACCTTTTCTTCCCCTTTACATTCTTCTTCACCGAAGGAACCATGGCTTCCTTCATTTTAGAATCAGTTTCATAAACTTTAGACGAGGATTCCAAATCCTTGAAATCATTACTAGAATCACTCTCCTCCTCTGATGGTTCCTCAAAATCATAATCATATTCCTCAGAATCCCCTTCCCACTCATCCGCCTACCCACCAGTATCATACCTTGTATTGTTTCCTCCCTTTTTATGAGTCGGGGTCTTAGGAGAAACAAGAACCAACTTCAACTTAATGTGAATGGAAATTAGATTCATAAGGCCTTCATGGAGAATAGCCTTCCTAGGGTTCTTCCTATGATCCTTGATACTAATTTCCATTAAAAGGAGGTAAAAAGGAAACGAAACCAAAGAGTTATAGCGAAAGTGATTCAATAACACAAAATGATAGCCATAGATAACATAATAATTTCCCTCTATAGTGAAAAATTGCATAATGGTCAAAGAAATGACCCTCCAAAGCAGCTTAATAGATTTGTGTGCATACCCATCACTACCAATAAACTTAATCTTCCTCTTCTCAACACCTTTGAAGAAATTCGCTAAGGTCATCTTGGCTGCAACCCTATCTCTATAAAATTTCCTTCCCCTAGAAGGAAGACCAATAATCTCAGCAATGAATTCCTCATTAATGTTGAATTCCACACCCTTATAGAGCAAAACCATGTTGTTCCATCCACTAACAGAAGCCTCTGTCACTTTAGGGTTCAGGCCATGGAGCTTCAACAAATAGGGGCAGACACCACCCTTCTCTAGATGCTCCAAAAAAAATTTATTGCTGCTAAACTCTTCACAAGAGCTCGACTCGACTCTACAACAATCACTTCACTTGTTCTTTGATATTCTACAAAGGAAAGATTAGGAAAACAAACCACAAGGAAAAGAAAAAGAAACCCACAAAATGTGTGAGCCTGACAAACCAAGTACTGCCATACCTAAGCTCTTAGTCCATAATCTCACAAAAATCTAAAAAGCAATTATTAAAAGAGCATGCACTGAACTTGACATGCAAAAACCAACTAAGGAAGAAATAAAATAGCATTTATCCCTTCTTAACTACATCCTTGACGTGACAACTCATCATAATTGAAAATTTTCTAAAGATTAAGTGGCAAGGAATTATAATTATTCCAATTAATTCAAGTCATCACTCATAAATTGGCTAATCCATCAACAAACAAATTAGTTCCTTGAACACATGAGTGATTCTCACCTCATCAAAAGTGTTAATGATAGAGATAGAATCATTAATCAAATGGGCTATAGATCATAAGGGAAAGTTTCTCCTCATAAGATACTTTATAATGCTAAGGGAATCCCCTTCAATCCAAAGTTTAGAGACCCCAGACTCTTTAGCCAATAAAAGTCCATGATACGTTACTACTGACAGACTTATTATGTTAATATAAAGGAATGTTTGTATAAAATTTGGTTTTGATTTATATTGAAGTCCTCTAAGTTAGGAGAGGTGAGGGAAGGGTGAACTAATTTAGTTGACTACCTTCTCTCCTTATTTATGTATAATATAATCAATTGAGTCAAAACCCATCTTTCTCAATATTACATTGTATTAGATACTATCATAAAGGATAAGTATTTTAACAATAAAAAAAAGAAACATACAATTTTGTGAAAATGAAATTCTATTTTGGGCTAGTCAATTACAAAGGATTGAGATGGTGATGCATAGGTTTTATCTTTAGATTTTAGGTGAATATGACAAATAGAATATTAAAGGGAAAGAGATTAGATGTTTTTTTTGTTTTTTTTATTTACTACTTGAAATTTCATAATGCTAAATACTTTTGTAAGGTATTTCCTATTATGGTTTATGATGAATAGGGATACTTATTTACATTAATTTTTTCAAGTATCATATGAAGTATACATTTAAAAGTGATTTAGAAAGGAATACATATATTGAGAGGAATGGTATATTTCCTTACCTATTTTAAGGGGTGTGTAATAAAGTCTTTGTTCTTTCCTGAAAGTATTTAGTGAAAGGTAAATGCTTGACCTATTATTAATGAATTGAAGATAGATTTACATGAGAGATATAATTGATATAATTGTAACTATATAATTATTTACTATAATTGTATAATAGGTATAACCATTAACCATAAATTAAGTGGTGGTAAATAGTGTAATATAATACACTAGTATTACCCCTCTTACTATATTGTTCTTACAAATGTATCCTTGAAAACTTAAATTTCACCTTCCTAAGAGACACCCCTTAAGTTTTACATAATACAAATAGAAAAAGAAAAAAAATTCACTACAAAAAACAAATACACATACTTGAAAATATTTTTCTTTGAAGAAACATATCCTAGATTAGGTGGAACTCCACCAATCTATCTCATAAATGGTGTGTCTCTTGAGTTGACTTCTTGAGTTCCTAGACTAGGTCACCTCCCTAAGCTCTTGAATAAAAAATGTTATACATTATTGGAAAACAATCCATTGCTTTGTCAACTTGTATCATAAACCTCAAAAGGGTAGAATTCCCTAGATCAAAACTCCAAACTATCTAGGCAACAATTTATATTGATTTTGAACACCATATCCCTTACCTATCATGAAAGATAAACTTTGTAATATATGGATTCTTTAATTATGCTAGCATCATCAAAGAATATAAAAGAGAACACAAAACAATATTCTTTTGATGTAAAATTTCATCTGAAAGTGAGAAGATAGCTTGAGATGGTAGAAGTCCTCCATCCTTTGATGCCACCAGACTCTAATAAAATAATAAATATGATTGAATTATTCTCTTTATCAACTCATTGGCCACACTTATGGTGTATATTTACTATAAAATTTCTACGTTAATGATCTCACCTTAAATGGAAAGTACCAAGAAACATGTAATTGATAGCTAATTTATATAAAGAAAGTATTCAATTATACTCATTTTTTAAGGTAATGCAATGTGCTTGTTAATGGATTTATTTCAATTGCATTTCTATAGAAGGATAAGAAATGAATTAGTTAAACCTATAATGTGATAGTGCATTTTGAAGATTTTTTTCTATTGATGAGTGGCTCACTTTATGCTTTCACATTCTATTTCAAATCACATAAGGCACATAATATGGGGACATCTTTTTTGCATTTTTTAAAAATTAATTACCTACAATTTTTTTCTTATGAAATCAAGATACATATATGATCGTCTTACAAATATAGGCTATGGAGTTAAAGGAACCACTTGAATATAGTCCACCACCATTGGCCTACAAACCTTTAAACTTGACATGAGCACCAATCTCACCTGTAAAAGGTTCTTCTCCCTGAATATAAACATAATTTTACATAGTAGCACATTATTAAAGATAATTTCACTCAATTAAAAATATTACACATTTGGAGTACACTACTACCAAGGCATTTGTAATTAATACATAAGAAAAAAGCTCCTTTTCCTTTATCCTTTGATATATGTCCATATCCTATTCTAAAACCACTATTCTAGAACAACTAGACAACATACCATCAAAAGTTGTGTAATTTAGCTTTGATTTTATGGTAATCTCTCTCTCTCTCTCTCTCACTCTCACTCATTAAAATTGAGAAATTGTACACTGATGTTTTTTAATTGTTTCATAATTTCTAAAACTCTATCTTACATCTATAAATTTGAAGAAAGTTTCTTGGAGACTTGTTCATGCACTTGTAATAAATAAATTCATTAGTTTTTCTTCTTCAAAGTAGTTAAACTCTTTTTAAAAATTGGAATTCATTTATGAATTATATTAATCGTCATCAAGAACTGGTTACAATATGAATGTGGCCAGAGTGGTCACATACAAAGTATATCAACCAACCAGGCACCAAAATAATAAAATACATCAAAGTATATAGATCACAGGATCACATGATCCACAACTTAAACATTTAAAACATACATAGATAGATAAACATGATTAATTTTCAATTTATTTCGCCTTATCCACATTCCTACTCAGCTTATATGAGTCAATTCTAGCTATTCATGTCAAAGTTCTAATGTGTAGCTTCCAAGTGTTTCACAGCCTCATACTAGTGTTGTTTTGAGTACTGGTTCTGAAAATCTATGAATTTTTTCTTGAATTTGTTGCCCACCCCTCTTAGGTCCTGAAGCCAATATTTTGTGTCTTTAATGTCTCCTTTGAATAAGGGAGCAACCCCCTCATCCAACACCTTCATGAATTTATCTGTTGGCAGCTTCAAGGTCACTGCCACCTATTCCACAATCAACAATAGAGTGAGTCTACTTGACTCAGTAAGGAGCCTCAACCTACCTTGGTACAAGTGCTCATTCTTTATTTTCCATAGAAACCAAACAACTTCAATGGAAAAAGCTGACAAAAAAAAAAAGATTTACTTTTCAGACCATTGACATACCCACACAAAATTTCAAACCAAGTGATGTTCAACCTACTATCCCACCCGCACAACTTTCCCATAAACATAGACCAAATAGCTTAGGAATATGAACAATAAAAGAAAATATGTTCAATAATCTCAAACTCATTGTGCACACACTACATACAACACTAGAGGGACCAAGCACCAACTTTTTTAACCAAAGCAACCATCTAAAACAACATTTTTTTGGCTCTATGTATCTAGACCAACACATTTTGACATACTAATTCCACTCAGGTTTACTGAGATTAAGTTTCTAGTTTTTGTTTACATGGTTTGGGATTTCATATGGGTCAGTTTGCATTCTGTACAAATTAATGGATTTGATAGTCTACAGTGGGGATCCATCTTTCCATGTCCAACTTTCTGGTCTTTGATCATTTTTTACTTTATTACCTTGCTTCAATACTTTTACCAAAATAGAGTATGTTCTGTTTTGAGTCCCAAGGAGGTTAAATTAACCCTTTAATTGTTCCCACTATTTTATTCCATCACTGCTCATAATGTCATTAAAGGGTAAAATCACAAAGCTATGTCACACTTTTGACCAACTTTTCAGCACAACTAAATTTAAGTATTTCTAACTAAAATTCAATTGGTCAAACATATGATCTAGTAAGATTCATTCTAGCTAAGTTAGATACTTCCACAACTTTTTCAACTAAAATTGTTGGTTAAAAATATATGGAGCACCACTTTGAGTCCAATTTACCAAAAAAATAAAATTATTTGAAAAACTTGAAGTTTCAATAACTCCTACTGTGCGAACCCTTTTTCTAGTACTTGCAAAACAACATGAATAAACGAGTTAGACAAGGAATTACAAGCTAAAAGAAGGATTCCCCATGAAATCCATTTACAAATCAAACTAGGAATGAAAATATTGAAGAACACAATGCAAATGATAAAAACAAGATAAAATCCTAATTAGATATGCAAACTCTCAATCCCATGGGGGAATTGGTGCCAATTTGATGTGGAAATTTGGCCCTTTCCCAATCCCTAAGATGCAAGATTCGAATGTTGAAGAGATTGATGATCCACTTTTGATGAAATGGTGAGAGCTCCAAACAAAATCTGCAATAACCTAGCTAAGAACTCAAGATGGATGAATGGAAATGGCTAAGTATTTTAGCATGGTAACTTTGCTTGGATTGTGGATGATGAAATGAGGAGAGGAGCTCTTCATTTATAGGATTTCAAGATGGATGAATGCCAAATTTGAGCAATGTGGGACTAACATTCATCCAATGATATGGTGCCACTTGTCAAGCTATGAATGGATGATGGTTGTGCAAGATTTGGGGTTTGTGCCAATAAATGCCAATATTTGAAATTCAAATTTGTTGAAATGACATGTAAGAGGGCAGGGAAAATGCAATAAATGCCACTTGGCTCAAGGCAAAGGACATGTAAGAGGTTTTAAATGCCTTGTTGGATGTACATGTTGACTTGGAATTTTTGAATTCAAAATGAGAGAATATTCCAAAAAGATGCCTTGTGAGTAAAATAGGGATTTAATAAATGAATTAAATCTATTTTCATGTGCAACTTGCATTATCTAGGGGATGTGACATGAGATGAGGTTAAATTAATCAAGGGTTAATTAATTTAATAGAATATTAGATGATGTGACTTATTTGACTTAGATTTATGGATTTATTTAAATCAAATAAGAGAGGAATATGGTAAGAGGCTAATTAAATAAAGATTTTGATTTATTTAATTAAAAGGGATGGTGTTAGATTAAATCAAATAAGATTTTAATTTATTTAATTTAATGGATAGACTTTAGGGATTTAATCAAATAAATTGATTATTTAATTAAATAGGGATAATTAGATCACATAAATTGATTTAATTAACAAGAGATTGACTTGATTAGATAAAATGATTTATTTAATTAAGAAATGAATATTGATGAATTTAATCAGATAAGGGAATTTGATTAAATAGTTAGACAGAGGAATGATACATGAAGAAATGGTGTTAGTAAGTTGAGATCAGGTGCACAATATCAAATCAGTATATTTTTTATGTCTACATTTTGCCCCTCTTTGAAGCAATGCACTTGTTGTGTTGGTTCAAAGAATACACGATCTCGATCAAAGCCAAAAAAAATTATTATTAAAAACTTGCCCTACTGCTGCATGGCGAGAGAAAACATGCCATTATAATGCCCCCTCGAGAGATTGGACGAAAATTCCCATTTTTTGGGTGATCTTGCAAAAAAAGTGGCAAAGTTCGTAACAAGTCCGAAAGGGGTCCGAGAGGCTAAAAACGTGTCTAAACACAATAAAACAATGAAAAGCAAGCCTTGAATGGATGAAAATAGGTTTGGGGGTCCAAAACCCTAGCATGACAGCCCTAGAGGGTCAAAAAACCCTAATTTCTAGGCTTAAAAGGGGCCCGAGGGGTCACTTTCAAGTCATTTTCACACACCTCCGCTAGCAAATCTTGAGTCTAATCGAGCTCTGACCTCCTGAGGATCAGCTAGATGATGGCTATGTAGCCGTGTTTACACGTAGCATGACAAAGGTGTCATGGGGGCCAGGTATTCCTACCGCAGAGGCGGTTGACAGTTTTTGACATTGGTGGTCCAACCTTGGGCCTATGATCAGGGATTGGTAGATCTGGGCACGACACAGGCATACAGGGATTGGTTCAGGCCTCCTCTCTGGTTGAATATTCCAGGTGAGGACCTAGAGGAATACAGGGTCAGAGGCAGGGGTTGAGGATGAGTGTGAGGGCGAGGTCCGAGGATCGAGATCTGACGGGACCCACCAGAGGTGCCCCCAATTTGGCCAGGTCATGGGTATGTCCCCATGCAGGACCAACAGCAAGATCTACCTATCCCACCACCATGAGACGAGTGTAAGGGTCAGGTTCATGCACAACCACAGGCACAGCCAACAGGGCAGGCCGATGCATGGGATGCCTTCATTTTGCAGTTACAGGCATAGGTACAGGAAATGATGGACGAGAGAGACTAGGCACAAGCCAAGAGGGATTAGGCTATGTAGTAGCAATAGGTTGCAGAGCTACATGCAATGACATAGCTAGGTCGTAGGCAGCAGATTGAGAGCATGATAGCCTCCTCATCTCAGGGTACAGTGCTGGTCCAATCTTACAAAGAGGTTGTTCGAGAGGTAGAGTACTACCGCCGAGCCTACCATGACCATGTTCCTAGAGCAGACTGGGTCCCAGAGTACTTAGAGCGAGCCAGTCAGAGACCACCAGAGGGTCATGGTGATAGGGGCGAGGGCAGTATCCACGAAGATCGAACTTGATCCAGATCTTTATGATGTACCTTTTGTGCTTTATGGACTCATTTTTGATAGCTTGATGGGCATTTTGTATTGATTAACACATATGTACAGTGATCTGATTATTTTTTGTACTATGACAGTTGATATATATGAGCCGATTTTGATGAGATGTACCATGTACTTTTATTTATGCATGGATGGTTTATTTCTATATGCTTTGCAATGATGTTTTTATGGATGCAAATGATTTTTATGCAATGATTTTATCTATTTTATGCCGATATGATATGTGAAATGATTTGATGCAATGATGTGAAAAAATGCTTATATATGAGTTGATTTATGGGTGAATATAATATGATGCGATGGCTGTGATATGATGCAAATGAAATGATGGTATGAAATGCTTAGAATAACAAATCTTATTATCCTAAATGATGATGTATGTGATGCAATGATATGTTAATGCGATGATATGTATGCCTGATGAATTAATGCTTATGCTCCTATTGTTTATGATTATGAGATGCTTTTGTTCATGTTATGTGGTGATTTATGTAATGATAATATGAAGTGCTTATGAAATGCAAATGAATGCTTATGCAATGATCAATATAATGCTATGAGATGTAATGTAATGGGTGGAATGCAGTGTCATGAATGCACCTATTTAAAATGTGATGTGTATGTTTCCTATATGATATGCTTTTTATATGAGATGTGTATGCAATATGTTAATGATTTGTGGATGCAGGATTGATGCTGGTGATGGTGATGATGATCAACTATCATAGTACCTTGTTAGCGTGATTAGTAAGAAAAGAAGAAGTTATTTCAACAAGACACATGATGACGTAAATGCAGATGATGATGATGATGATGATGATACTTGTCGAGGAGTTGGGATTTTCAAAGGGCCAAATTTTCTTATGTTTGATAACACACTTGGTACGATGCATCAAGGTATAGACAACCAGGATGGCGTGGTACTTAGTGTGATGGACTTTGACTTAACAAACAGATAGGAGTATTCTTGTTCACACCTGACATACAGAAACCTTGCTAGGATGCACTTCAGAAGTTTCAGACACCTCAGACCAAAACATGGAAAGGTAAACCTTTCTATACAATAGTCAACAAGTTGTCCTAGACCTCTTCCGTACATACCTAACGAAGCAAGTATTCGCCGAGGTTATATTACAAGTACGTCCAACAAGCACAGTAGACAAAAGATAATGATCGTTGCGCCATTCCTATTTCTCTAAATCCTCTACTTTGGGATATCATCGAGACATCCTTGGAATGAGCGTAAATAAGATAAGTCAACAGAAAAAGACCAAGTAAACAAACAAACTGATGCTCTTCAATACCGCTAACGAAAAAGGGATGTGTTTTCTAAGGATGATAACCGAAACTTATTGCCAAGAGATAATGCCCTTTGTAGAAAGGATTCATCCTAGGACATGTTAGTGGATGGCGGCACATCATTTTGTTTATAAGGGATGATTGATATGGGACAAATTCAGATGATGAGTTACCAATATGAAGAGATAACCAACATGCTTACTTACTGACTTAGACTTTAGACCAGACATTTTGAGTTCTGCATTTAAACTGCTAGACTTGTTTTTGACTGTTTCACCAAAGGTTGATGATGATGATCAATTTATTATGATTAATGTTTATTGCAGGTATAAGCGAGATGAGATGGATTTTTCTCAAATATTTGGATGTTTTTGATGTTTCGCAATGTTCTAAGGCTGTTTTTGGTATTTTTTTGAGATTTTCCAAATGTTTTGATTTTTTTGATTTTTCCAAATGTTTTTGGGATTTTTTGAGATTTTGACCAAGAAACTAACCTAGAGACCTATCCTAGGGGTCTCGAGGGCTGATCGACAGATTATCCTTGCCTACGTTATACACGCAAACACCACGTAGTTCGACTGACGACTTGACCGATTTATAGATGAGATGTCAGTTTATTATGATGGACTCCTATAGGACTGACCTAAATGTCTTGAGGGATTATCAAAGATCAACCTTTCCTACATTCAAGCTCAGAGATGATTTAGTTTGACAAGACAACCTTGTTTTTGGCTTTTTGAATGACTTTTTGACTTGTTTTTGGATTTTGATGTGTTTTGAATGTTTTTGGATTTTTCTAATTTTCTGATTTGAGGACTTTAAGAATATACATGAATCCGATCCAATGAGAATGTGCCCCTAGCAATGCAATAGACTACTTTGATAAAGGTAGGACAAATTGACCTTGAGGATGGGCCGAGTAGTACTAGGAGGGATCATATTGCGAATGCAGGACCAAGCTATGGTGTGAATGTGAGTGGATGTGTGATGGACGGAGACCTGAATGCGATGGATGATGGAAGCGAAATGGATGGATGATGTAGATCAAGCCATAAAGATCCTGGTGGATGAAAAGTGCTTATTTACACACGGCGCCCGTTTGCCAGGTTTTCACCGAGGTACTTGACTAAAGTGCCACCAAAGTGGTTTTCACTAGAGGACGATTTTTTTGATCCTTTTTTTTATTTTATTTTATTTTTATTACTTTTTTTATTTTTATTTTTTTTGTTACCAAGACACCTATTTTCCAGATTTTCATCTAAGTGACCATTTTTTTAGTACTTTTTCTATTTTTTGGATTTTCTGGTTTTATACTTTGAAAGATTTAGGCATAAAACTTTTTGAGATGGGAGCTATTCATGGGCTCCTACAGAGGTTCCCCTTCAGGTGTTGATAGCTGGTATGCCCTTGATTTATAACTTGTTGTGATGATGAAAGGCCCTAACCAATTGGGTTCGAGCTTGTCTTTGCTACTAGGATTTGGGACATTCTTCTGATTTTCTTTTAATACCAATTCTCCAACTTGGAATGTCCTGCTTCTGATCCTCTTGTTGTAGCTTCATTTGAGTCTATTTTGATAGACTTGAAAGTGATTTAAAGCATCTATCCTTCTCTCATCCAGTAACTCCAGCTCGTTTAGTCTTGATACTCGATATTCCTCATCTGTGATGAGGTTTTGCAATGATATTCTGAGGGATGGGAGCTTGATCTCAATGGGGAGGACAACTTCTGATCCATAGACCAATGAGAAGGGGGTGGCACCAGTGGGTGTGTGGATGCTGGTTCGATAAGCCCAAAGGGCAGGATTAAGCTGCAAGTGCCAATCACGACCTGCGTCATTGACTATTTTCTTAAGGATTTTGAGGATGGTTTTGTTCATGGCTTCTACTTGGCCATTGCCTTGGGGATAGTATGGGGTGGAGAAGTGATGCTGGATTTTGAATTTCTCACACAGGTCGTGAATCTCCTGGTTCTTGAAGGGTGTCCCATTATCTAAGATAATATCATGTGGGATGCCGTAACGACAGATGAGATAGTTTAGGATACATTTTTAGATCTGCTTCCCAGTGATATATGTCATGGGTATGGCTTCAACCCACTTAGTGAAGTACTCAGTTGTAGTGATAATGAACTTGTGGCCATTGGATGAAGTGGGTGTGATTTTGCTAATGAGATTGAGTCCCCACTGTGAAAAAGGCCATGGTGTGACGATCAGGTGAAGCTCTTGAGCTAGAGCATGGATGAGATCCCCATGCTGTTAACATTGTAAACATGTTTTAGCATGATCATGTGCTTCTCTTTCCATTGTGGGATAGTAATACCCCACCCTCAGTAATTTCTTGGCGATGGTCATTCCACTTGAGTGTGAACCACAAATACTGTTGTGAACCTTGCTTAGAGCGGTTAATGCCTCCTTAGCGTTTAGACAGCGTAGCAAGGTACCTTCTATGCTTCTACGATGTAAGGTATCACTTAGGATGACAAATCTAGATGCCTTTTTGATAAAGGTTCGTTTAAGGTTTTATGGGAGGTCAGCGGATATGACTCCTATGTGAAGATATGTGTAGATGTCATAGTACCAAGGATCACCTGGACCAATGATTTCACACATGAATTGTAATTTCGGTACCTCGAATGCAGGAACGAGAAGCTGTTCAATCAAAAATTTGTATCTTGGGACATTGTTAGGGATATTCAGCAAGGATCCTATTGTTGCCATCACATCTACTGCTCTATTGTTGGTTCTTGGAATCTGCTCAAATGTTATGTCAATGAAGGATTCCTTTAGAGTCTCCACCAATTTCTTGTATGGAGTGAGCTTATCATCCTTAGTCTGATATTCATTATTGACTTGATTTATGATCAACTATGAGTCGCCATAGACCTTGAGAGCTATGATATTCCATTGTACTGTTATCCTGAGACCTATAGTCAGAGCCTCATATTCTGCTATGTTATTTGTGCAAGGAAATGCTAGTTTGTATGACCTTGGTATGCAGTCCCCTTGTGGAGTGATGAAGAAGACACCGAATCCTGATCCATGTTGTGTGTATGAGTCATCGAAGTATAGTTTCCAGTGATCAACAATGTTGAGGTTAAAAATAGACTCATCAGGAAACTCTAATACAAGGGGATTCTCAGAATACATAGGTGTTTTTGGGATGCAAACACTACTGCAAGGAAAGCTTTCTCGATGAATGAGTAATTTAGCTCATGGCCGACCATTGTCCTGCTGATATAGTAGATAGCCCTCTCCATTCCATTTTCATCATGTTGATCCAAGAGAGCTCCAAGGGTTGTTGTTGTTGCTGACACATATAAGATTAATGGATTTCGTGGGATAGGTGGCATTAACACTGGTGGTGTCAGTAGATATTCCTTGATCTTGTTGAATGCCTCTTCACATTTTGTATCCCATTTATATGCAACCCCCTTGTGGAGTAGGTGAGAATATGGATTTTTCTTGTCTACCAATTGTGCTATAAATCGTCAGATGGATTGAAGCCTGCCTTAGAGACCTCTCAGTTGTTTTAATGTCTTTGGTGCTTCCATTTCAAGGATTGCCTTCACTTTTGCCAGATCCACCTCGATACCCCTCATGGACACTATGTATCCTAGCAATTTACCTTATTGTATGCTGAAGACACACTTCTTGGGATTTAATCTGACTTTGTATTCCTCTAGTCTGTCAAAGATAGCACCTAGGGTTGCTATATGATCTTGTCTTTTTCTTGACTTAGCTAGAATGTCATCGACATAGTCTTTGACTATTTTGTGAATCATGTCATGGAATATTAGTGTCATGGCCCTTTGATAGGTTGCTCCTACATTCTTTAGGCCAAATGGCATCATGTTCCAGTAGTAGGTCCCCCATGGACAAGTGAAGGTAGTCTTATGTTGATCTTCCTTTGCTATCATGATCTGGTTATATCCTGAAAAGTCATCCATTAGTGATAGCATCTCATGTCTTGCTTTCATGTCCACAATCATGTCGATATTGGGATGCGGTAAATCATCCTTGGGACATGCCTTGTTCAAATCTCTGAAGTCCATACAGATTTTGAGAGCTCCGTCAAGTTTTGAAATAGGTACCAAATTTGACACCCATTCTGGATAATCAATTGATTGGATAAATCTTGCATCTAACAACTTTTTGAGCTCCATTTTGACTAATAAGGCTATTTGAGGATGCATCTTTTGAAGCTTTTGTTTGACTATTTTTGCTTCTGGATATACTGCTAAATGATGGACAACTGTCTCTGGATCTAGCCCTGGCATATCAACATAACTCCATGCGAAGTTTATTTGTCTCTCCTTTAGGAATGCTGCTAAGAGTTCTTGCTCTTTTGATAATAGTGATTCCACATAGAATGTGATATGTGGGGTCTCCTCTATTCCTATGTTGACTGGATTGCATTTTTTAGCCAAGACTGCTGACTTCTCCTGATGAATAGCTCATAGGGGAAGATTGAATCCTTCATCCTCGAGCACCTCAGAGAGGTTTTCACCATTGGATATGTCCTTTCTTTTTACTATTTTCTTGTCAGAGAGTGCCATAGTGTGGTTTTCACTCAAGGACTTGGATATGATTCTTAGTTTCTCACTTTTGCGACTGAAGGATTCAATCTTTTCCCCATAGTAGGCATGTGTGTCCAACTCCATTATAAACCCTGCCTTGTGGTCTCCATCTAGAATATTATCCCTTAGTCCCATGAATTTTGAGAGTGCCTCATTGTTTTTGAATGTGATGAGAACTGGTGGTCCTTGTTGGTCATGATCGATCAATTGTGGGTAGACTAGACGAATCTCATGATTTTGACTATCTAGTTCAAAGGATATGGTACTAATCATAAACAGGGTGGTATCTTCGAATAGCCTAGGTAGATTGGATATGGTATCTTCATCATCACTACTAATATAGGGCTCAGTTATAAAATTATGTGTGTCCCTACCTGTGACTATTGGTGAGTGTACTTGTACTAGTACTGGCTGAGGAGAAACATTAGCGGCTCTAACCAGAGGACTTTGGCCATGTATGGTTATTCATGGAGTGGCACATCCAAGACCAAGATTTGTTATGGGTTGCATCTCAGGCATGATAGGTATTATGAGACCATTGTCATTTTGTCCCAGTCTTTGATTTCTATTGTAGCCCATTGCAAGCATCATGTGTAGGCCCTTACTTCTTTCGTCCATTGGTAAATTAGCTGCCGGTCTTTCATCTTGATACAACATGTGAGATGGATCTACTTCAATGACCTCATGACCAAGGTCTCCCCATCTTATGAATTTGGGATAATCCTCAGGATACGTTTGTGATGTGGAAGCTTGATTTTCTTATGGGCGTCCCCATGATCTAGGAGATTGTGGTAACTCTCCTATCATGAAAGCATTGTTAGGGAGTTTGTAGCTTCCACAACTGTCATCCTGGATGATGAGCTTGATGTCAGAGATGGTGGGAATGGCGAGGATGGCAGGTGTCCTTATCGCAAAAGTGGACGCGAGATTTGTAAGGTCGATGTATGGTATGGATGGGCCTTCATCATTCTTTGTCACTTGGGGGATTTTGTAATACTTGGCTTCAAAATTTTTGCAATATGAGAATGGCTCAGGATCCCCACGAACGGTAACCTCTTGTCCATTATGTGTGAATTTCACACATTGGTGGAAGGTTGATGCTACGACTTTCATCGCATGGATCCATGGGTGTCCTAGGAGGATATTGTATGGCAGTTCAAGGTCCAAGACATGACATGTGGTTTCCATGAGTGTTGGCTCTACTTGGATAGGGATCCTAATCATGCCTTGAGACACTCTTTCTTGGTCATCATATGCTCTTATTGTGATGCCTTTTCTTTTGTCAATGGAATCTTCTAATATTTTCAACTGCTTAACGAGGCTGAGAGAACAAATGTTTAAACCTGCACCTCCATCCACCAGGACCCTTTTGATTTTGCTTTTGTGTACAATGGCTTCCAAGTAAAGTGCACAGTTGTGAGATGGTTGGGCAGGGAAATATTGGTCAGAGAATGTAAGGAGATTAGGTGTTATGATATTTCTGACCATAACTTGGAATTGCTCCGCATCAAGATCTATGGGGACAGTGGATGAGGCTAGTGCTTCCTCAAGGATCTTTTTATGCACTAATGATATTTTTAACAACTCCATGATGGAGATGTGTGTTGGCGTTCTCTTGAGTTTCTCTACAACATTGTAGGTATGCAGAATGGCTCTAGATGAAGGGACTCTATGAGGTTGGGATGATCCTGCAATGGTGACTCCACAATCTTCAGCATGGGCGCCCTTGATGGTGATGACCATGCAGTCCTCATTTAGGGAGGGAATGACAGTTTCATAGACATGATTTACACTGCCCTTCCCCTTATCATTTTTATTCCCTTTATTGCCGTGATTCAGCATCGAATTCATGTAGATTTTAAGATCCTAATTCCCTGTGGGTGTTTCAACGTTTATGATTTTCTTGTCGATAAGATCTTGGATGGTATTTTTGAGTCTCATGTAGTTGTTCATGGTATGACCATTGATTTTGTGAAATTCACAAAGTTGGTTCTCATTATACCACGGAGGTTTGACATCAGGTTCTTAGTAGTTTTCGAATGTAGGAGGTTTGATAAGTTTTTCGTCAATCAATTTTTTCATTATGTCCTCCAATGGTTCCCCCAAAATAGCGTATTTGCATTTTGGATAAGTTTTGCATTGTGGCGGTCCCCTTTGGTCATTGAGATTGTTGATGATTGGATTGTTATTAGGTTGATATGTTGTGTTTGGATTTGCGGTGTGGGTGTATGTTGGTGTGGACCACTAATGACCACCTTGGCATCAACGATGCCATCATTAGTGATGTTCTTGTTTCTTGCCCATGTATGAGGTTTATCATTGTAGTTTGATGGTGGGTGATTGTTTTGTGGCTCATGCTATGATGTTGATTCGGTAGGTTGGGTCACAAGGGCTCTTTCGATGTTGAGCACCTTGGAGATCAATTGTTCATATGTAGTGATACCCTGAACCTTGAGATGGAATGATAGGAAACTTTCAAGGTTCGCGATGATTGTACAGACTTGTTGTTCCTCTGGCATGGTCCACTTGCTCTGATTGGCCTTGGATCACCATTGTTGAAGGAATGAGGTGAAAGACTCATTCTTTCCTTGTTTTAGAGCGGAGAGTTCTTCGAGACTGACATCCATTGTAATGTTACATGCGTAATTCCTAATGAATTCATCTCTGATTTATTGGAATGTTCTAATGCTTGTGGGTAAGTGAGAGAACCATTCTATAGCGAGACCTGCCAAGCTCCTCGGGAATAGCCGCATCAGATACGTATTGTCATATGTGACTTCCATACAATGAACCTGGAATTCCCTGATGTGATCTTCAGGGTTTCCCATCCCTCGATACTTGTCAAATTTGGGGATTTCAAATCCCTTAGGGAATGGTTTCATGTCTAGGCTCCTATCGAATGGATCAGGACAAAAGTTACTTGGCATTTTAGTTGTTCGCCCTAATTGAAGGTTGAGCACTTGTTGTGAGAGCAACCTAAGTCATGTCGTTACATCACTCTGGGCATCACGGGGTGGGATGAAAATGTTTTGGGTTGTGGTTTGGGTTATGGGTTGGATGGATGGGTTGTTTGGTGCGTTGTTTGATGGTATCTGCATGTTTTGGCAAGCAAAGTAGGCTTCTACTTGCTTTTGTATGAATGATTCCTGCTGTTGATCTTGTTGTTGTTGCACTAGGATTTGGGCTTATTGTTGCGCTTGTTGCTGCTCCAATAGCACTTGTTGTTGTGCTTGTTGTTGTTCCCACAATGCTTGTTGTTGGGCTACTAATTCTGCTGCTTCTTGTTGCTCTTGGTATTGCTTCAATGCTTGTTGATATGCCTGCAATTGCGCTGCTTGTGCAAGAATTTGTGCTTGTGCTTGCACTTGCTGTGCTTGATATTGAGCTTGCACTTGCGCTTGAGCTTGTGCTTGTGCAGCTTGTGCTTGTGCGGCCTGTTACTATAATAAGAGTTGTGCTTGCACGACTCTTTGTGCTTGTAATGCTTGTGCAGCTTGGGCGGCCTGTTGTTGTTGTTGTTGCAATAAAGCTTGAGCTTGCGTGGCTTGTTGTGCTTGTATTGCAACTTGTGTAGCTTTGGCCACTTGTGCAGCTTGAGCGGCTTGTTGTACGATTTTTTTTTTTGACTTGTTGTTATCCTCTTTGAAAAGCAACTTGCAATGCTGCATCATATTGATTTGATGTGGTGAACGTTGGAGGTGGTGGAGGTGGTGGTGGATTTGGAATGGTGATAGATGATGATGTTGTGTTGATGTTTTGCGTGTTGGATAATGGTATTGATGTGATGGGTCCTTGAGAGACCATGTTTTGTGATGTTAAGGGTGTGTTTGATGATGTTGTCATTGCTTGCGTATTTATCATTTGTTGTTGCGATATCAATGATAAATTTTGAGTGTTTGGTGCAATGCTTTGATTGATGGTTGGGATGTAGGTTTGATTGATACTTGGTAGGGGAGGAAGCCCTAAACCAAGGAGTGGTGAAGATGATAATGGAAATGGTGGAAGAGGTGGGAATGTAAGGGGCATGAGTTGTTGTGAAAACATCGTGGTGTCGAATAAGCCCCCTAGTTCGAACGCATCTCCCTCTTCTTGTGAATTTCTAAGAAGAGGTGTTTGTGGTGTTGTGTGAAAGGATGATGATGATGGATCGTGATAGAATGTGAGAGGAACATTCTTGATTAATGGGTTTTCTGGTATGCTTTGTTCCAAGGTGGTGTTTGCATCCATGTTTTGATTATTAACAAGGGGATGTGATTGAAGAGCATTGAGGAATGTGTTTCCCTTGTTGACATTTGGTTGGGTTGGAGCAAATGATGTTGTGATTTGTGGAATGTTTTGTGTGACATTTTGAGATGGGGTGTAGATGAAATGGGGATGGTGGATGAAATTGGAGGAAATGATGTGTCCATGATAGTACTCACATCAACATCTGATGGCAACTTGGCCCCTTGTTTTGCTAGTTCAAGCATGTATAATGAAGGGTTAAGTCTCATCATAATGTTGATGATTCTATGGTTGTCTGGATTTTGGAGCATTTATGCCATTTCCTCGCAAGACATTCTGAAAGTGAAGTGCTCTCCTTGATTTTCTTCTTGGGGATGTTGTGATGATGAAAGGGTCAATGGGTTGCTTGATTCTATTGGATTCATTTCTGCATTGGTTTGGCTAAGGTCACTTGAAGCAAGTGTTTCTTTGTTGGCTTCCATACTCTTCTTGTATTGAGATCTTGTTTGGACCATAAAACAAGGATCAAGAATATGGGAGATGAAATATCTTGATTCTTTGGATTGATCTCTATTTTATGTCCCAAAGTGAAAGTTTTTAGGATGCTTTTGAGGATTAAAGGTGATGATATGATGATGATACTAGGGATGGATGATATGGATTCTTTTGACTTTTGATCAATCTTGAATGAGACACTAGGCTTCTTAGGACTTTGGATTTTGATTATGGATTTTGAGATTTTGAGATTTTGAGATTTTGAGATTTTGAGATTTTGAGATTTTGTCCTTTACTTTTGATTATTCTTTTGATTTGGATTTGGATTTTTGAACAAAAAGATTCTAAGATGTTGGATGATGATCTAAGGGATAGCTTTGTCCAAAGGATGATAGTTTGAATATGTGTGAGGAGAAGGATGCATCTACCCACACCTATTCAAACAAGATGATTGTTTCACTAAGCATATGGAGAAGGATTCATACACTAAGCTAGACAAGATGATTTTGATAAATTTGACTAAGCATATGCAAAAGGATGCATTTACACATACCTAGCCAAAGGTGTTTTTGATAATGTTCTCAAGGATTTTGTCTCAATGATTTTGATGATGGTTTAGATTTTATCATAAAGCCTAGTATTAAGGATGATTTCAAGATTTATCAAAAGGTGATGATGAGGTGGATTTTGTTTTGATGTACGGATGAAAGATTTTGATAATGTTTTGATCCTAAGATGAACCTAAAAGGACACTTCGTTTGCCTAGATCTAGGTATTGAAGAGCATGCAAATGCTTCCTAAAGACCTTAGTAACCAAGAAATGATTTCATTTGGACATGCATTTTCAGATTTTCAAACAATGACTTGTGCTTTGGGATTGTAAAGTCTTCAACACACATGAAAGTTCATTTTGCTTAGCTTTTCTTAATGTCTTTATTTTACCAAAAACACTTTCTTCAATTAGGTTTTCAAACTAAGATGTCCAATGTCTTAATTTCCTCAAACCCCACAAGATATGTTATGTGAAAATTTAATGAACTTAAGGCAAGGGGTTTTCCTATTGTTTACTTAGGGAGACAAATTGAGATATAATCTAATGCTTAGAAACCTCTAAGGATGTAAATCCCAAGGGAAAGCAATAACATATGGATTGAGTCAATCGTATTTGTCCTCAAAAGGGTTTGAAATTTGGATGATGTTAAGTGTTTATTTCCATGGTATTTTCAAATAAGCAATGCATTTTGTAACCCAAGAATAAGTACAATCCTATGGATGTGTAAGATAATATTTCTTGGATTCCCACTTGGACAAGTCCAGCTACGCTTATCTCTAGTGGATGGTTAGATGCTTGACCCCATTGGCTCCCCTCCACGACACTCACTTATACAGGGAAGCCAAGCATCAACACCCATGAAACTCCCATGGCATGCTTTCCATCTCTACTAGAAGACCGTAAAAGTGAGGGGTGGCTTCAGAACGACCGTTCTTGCACCAAGAAATAGATAAAGGATTTTGGAAAATTCTAGTACATGGGTTTTAGTAAGGACTTTTTGTTCATAGGAGTTGACCCAATGTGGCAAGAGTCCCCTTTCGGATCCATCTTGTCAGAGTCAACCGTGTGATATTGCCGTTTCTTCTAATATCCACATTTATATCCCGACTAGAAATACTCTTGGCTTTAGAGTGTTACCGGTTGAGTCATTCCCTTGGGTGAGTACTTTTTCTCCAAGGTAGGCCCTCTAGGATAAACAAAAGTGAATGAAGAACAATATTCGTAATTCGATCAATCCTTGTTGGCAACAAGGAAAGAGAATGTACACAACAAAGTCCCCACTCACACTCGCATAAGAGTTTGTTCAATTTTAAGCCCAAATCGAAGTGTGGAGGTGATTGCTTTATCTCAACCCAAAGTCATGGAAAAGACCTTTTGATTTTAAAGATCACTATAAAGCGTGAGAGAAGCGCATACGTCCTTTTCCAATGGCTTTAGTCTAAGTAAGCCCTCACAAAAAACACAACTACACTTGTTCTTTTTAGATCCTCAAAGCAATATGTGAGTTCATTTTAAAGCACCAAATCACAAGTGAAAAGACATTTGTTCAATTGTTTAATCCATAAACGAAATATAGTAAGTTGTTGAACCTAAGGTTATTTTTAATCCTTTTGCAAGAAGTAAACAAAAAGAATCCTTTTTAAACCCAAATGAAATCTAGTGTTCCAAAGAAAGAAAAAGATGACAAATTACTTAAAGAAGTGTTAAACAAACACTTAAGTGTTAAAAAAACACTTTGATTAGACAAAATATCATCTCCATGCTTCTCCTTAGTGTTTGGCTTCCAACCTACAAAGTGGAAAAAGTTAGATTCTAGAAAAAACACAGAAGTTAGAAAAAAATAGAAAATAGAGGAAGAAGCAATCATTAAAAACACGTGCTAAAAAATAAATAAAAAAATTTCCCTTTTTACTATCTCCCAGCGTCGCAACTCATGAAGGCGACACTATTTTTTTCTTCCAGTGGTGCTCTTACAGCGCCGCTTACTAGTCAGTGATGCTCTATGTCAGGACAAAGAGCATGATTGTGTCACTCTTTTCGCCTAGCGTCACAGTTCTTGAAAGCGTCAAAGTTTTAAAATTTTCAAAAAATTATTCAAATTGGCGAGTCCAGCGGTGCAGTTTAAAATTTGAATTTGCTGGCGGGATGAGCCCAGCGGCGCTAAAAAAGGGACGCTGATGAGATTGCGGTGCTGAAATAGCGACACTGATGAGCCCACGGAGCGAAAACAGTGACGCTGATGAGCCTGCGTTGGAATTTCCTGTGTGTGCAGAAAAGTGCAGAATTTTTGAGAAAATGTTAGAATTTTTTATGTCTAGCCCTCCTTCTAGCACCAAATGTGTGAACCCTTTTTCTAATACCTGCAAAACAACATGAATAAATGAGTTAGACAAGGAATTACAAGCTAAAATAAGGATTCCCCATGAAATCCATTTACAAATCAAAATAGGAATGAAAATATTGAAGAACATAATGCAAATGATAAAAACAAGATAAAATCCTAATTAGATATGCAAACTCTCCATCCCATGGGGGAATTGGTGCCAATTTGATGTGGAAATTTGTCCCTTTCCCAATCCCTAAGATGCAAGATTCGAATGTTGAAGAGATTGATGATCCACTTTTGATGAAATGGTGAGAGATCCAAACAAAATCTACAATAACCTAGCTAAGAACTCAAGATGGATGAATGGAAATGGCTAAGTATTTTAGCATGGTAACTTTGTTTGGATTGTGGATGATAAAATGAGGAGAGGAACTCTTCATTTATAGGATTTCAAGATGGATGAAATTCCAAATTTGAGCAATGTGGGACTAACATTCATCCAATGATATGGTGCCACTTGTCAAGCTATGAATGGATGATGGTTGTGCAAGATTTGGGGTTTGTGCCAATAAATGCCAATATTTGAAATTCAAATTTGTTGAAATGACATGTAAGAGGGAAGGGAAAATGCAATAAATTCCACTTGGCTCAAGGCAAAGGACATGTAAGAGGTTTTAAATGCCTTGTTGGATGTACATGTTGACTTGGAATTTTTGAATTCAAATTGAGAGAATATTCCAAAAGATGCCTTGTGAGGAAAATAGGGATTTAATAAATGAATTAAATCTATTTTCATGTGCAACTTGCATTATCTAGAGGATGTGACATGAGATGAGGTTAAATTAATCAAGGGTTAATTAATTTAATAGGAGATTAGATGATGTGACTTATTTGACTTAGATTTATGGATTTATTTAAATCAAACAAGAGAGGAATATGGTAAGAGGCTAATTAAATAAATAATTTGATTTATTTAATTAAAAGGGATGGTGTTAGATTAAATCAAATAAGGTTTTAATTTATTTAATTTAATGGATAGACTTTAGGGATTTAATCAAATAAATTGATTATTTAATTAAATAGGGATAATTAGATTAGTTAAATTGATTTAATTAACAGGAGATTGACTTAATTAGATAAAATGATTTATTTAATTTAGAAATGAATATTGATGAATTTAATCAGATAAGGGAATTTGATTAAATGGTTAGACCAAGGAATGATTCAGGAAGAAATGGTGTTAGTAAGTCAGGATTAGGTGCACGATACGAAATCAATATATTTTTGATGTCTACACCTACTAATGTAAATACCATTTTTTTAAAAATATAAAAAATACCCTTTTGTAGATCCATAAGTGTAGTTTCCAAAAATATATTTATTTTAATAGTTTAATTACTATTTATATATTTTTTATTATTTTTACTAAAAGAAGGTTATGAACACAAAATATTAGGTTGATTACCATGCCAAGGAAAAATACTAAAATTTATTAAAAAAATATAAAATATGATGCACTAGATAAAAAATCTATTTCAAGATGGTATAATTGTTTTTCCATTTTAGATAAATATTTATATGAAAGTTGATGTCCAATGGAAACAAATTTTTTTTATTCACACACATTTTAATATTTATTTAAATATATATATTTATTAAAATTAGAAGAAGCTATATCCATGCACTAAAGTTTCAAGATATAAATACACACAAAAAAATTGAAAGAAAAAAAAAAATTATAAAAAGTTTGACATCTCATGCAACTTCATTTTTCAACATTTTATTAGTAACTAAATTATAGTGTTAATTTATTAAAAACTTGTTTAAAATATTTTTTAATTTTAAAAAAAAAAACTAAAAAATATATATTTTACTAGTTTACAATATTTCAAAATTCAAAACATATATGCCACTTTTTTGTGATTCAAGTTTAAAAGTTGGATAAATATTGGTTGTTTCCTTTATAAAGTGTGACACAACTTTGTGTTTTTACCCTAAAACATCTAACACCCAATATTTCCCACTTGAGGACAAAACAACCTCTAACCCAGGTCAACAACTTACCATGATTGTAAAGGTTCTGCCATACTGATCTAAAACTAAAATAAACATCCCCATTCTCATCTTTCATCTTTAAGGAGAATTTTAATAGACCCCCACGCCCTCCAAATATTGGAAAATATAGCTAGCCTAGCTAGTTTCACCGCATGATTTCTAAACAACACATCATGTAAATGCATTCCATTCCACACTTTCACTTTTTTTTGGAACAACCTATTTTAAGTTGTTCCTTATTAAGAATTTCTAGGGCTCAGTTCTTGATAAATCCCTCACAATCCATTTTACAACTAAGGAAATACCTTAAATTTGTAGGTCTTTTAACCTTAGGCCCCATTCAATTTTCCCAACATAACACTACTTCCATTTCATTGTATGTCTCCTCTTTATCCCATTGCCATTCGACCACAAAAATTACCTAATGAGTTTTTGCACCATGTTGTTTGATAGCTAGAAAAGAACCAAGTGGATGCATAGTAGATAGAGTACGAGGCCATAATTTTTTGACAAACCTACAGTCTCCCATCAAGAGAGATGTAGTTATTATTCCAAACTTTTATTTTTTTCTCAATTTTTGTGAACATCCAATTCGACATTTCCTTTAATGAGGGATTCACCAAAAAGTGAGATCCCCAAATATCTCACTATCTTATCTTGCCCATGCCACTGCCAAGTAATTTCTTGGAGTACCATCTAGGTGGTGGTTGATTCCAGCTAAGAAGCATAGATTTGGATTCTAATATTTTTCAGCCCAAAGCTTGGAAAAAGAAATCAAGTCTCTTAATTAGGTTATTAAAGTTCTCTTCTTCTAACTTAGGGAACAAAGTAGTGTCATCTGCAAACTACATATTTAGTAGTGAAGATTTATTTGAGAGGTTTATTCCTTTTAGAGCAAGACTCAACTTATCTGTTCTTAAGATACAAAATAGGGCTTCTATAGCTATCACAAACAGTGAAGGGGCCAATGGGCACCCTTGAACTATAGATTTTCTTAGGGGGGAGACCTCTGACAGTGTACCATTGAATTCAACCTTTGCATTAGCAACCCTAAATAAAAATCTCACCATATCACAAAACTCATTAGGGAATCCAAAAGCTTCCATCTATTAGCAATCACAAAATACCACTCCACTCTATCATAGACATTCTTGAAGTCCAAGAGTAGGATGCTAACATTGTGTTTGCTTCTTCTAGCCCAGTTCAACGCTTCCCAAATAGTTATCAAGTTTTCTAGTATATACCTTTTCTTATTGAACTTGGTATGAGTGTTGTTTATAATGTTGGGAAGGACAAGAGTCTTTCTTCTTGCAAGCACTTTGGCCAAGATTTTGTAGGATACATTTAATAAAGTGATAGGTCTCCAATTTTTTATATTGATTTTTTCCCCCTCGGGTAGAAGCTTAATGATGCTCCTATTAACTTCAAGTCCCAAGGTACCTTTGCTTATTTCCTCCTTATACACATCAGAAAGGTCTTCCACAACCTAGTCAAGATTATTTTTATATAACTCAATTGGTAGCCAATCCTCACCAAGAGATTTCCCATTTTTAAATGAAGTGATAGCTTGTTTAATTTTCTCTTTACTAATTCTTTCCACCAACCTTGTAGTCATATCATTAGTGATCTTTCTTGGAATAAGGGTTATGTAGAATTCTTGAGCCATTTTACACTGAAGATTGTCATCCTCAATAGTGAAAAAACTTTTGTAAAACTGAGAAAACACCATTTGTATTTCCTTATCATCCTGAACCCACTAATCATTATTTTTGATTGGGCCTATTATTTCAACAACATGTTTGGTTCTCAGCATATTGAAAAAATATTTATTAACCTCATCTCCATCCTTTACCCTATTTAAACGTGCTCTAATCCTTTCTCCCTAAGCTTTCTTTATTTGATATTTCCTAAGACTATCTCTTATTTCTTTAACCTTGCTTATTACTTCCTCATTATCCTTATCTTCTTGGATTTTTTCTTCCACCTCCAGTAAGTCATCATGCAATGAACATTCAACCTTCATACTATCAATTGAAAATTTCTTGCGTACAGTTATTAGGAGTCCCTTCATGGCTGAGCTTAGTCCAAGCAATAACAACATAATTATTTGGAAGAAGATTCTTATTGTTGGAAATATATGCCTCAATCCCACAGGCTCAAACCTCTAAGAAAGCCAAGTCAGTGTGACATGTTTTGTGTCTACTCGACTAGTAGTTGAAACCTTATTGAGATGATTCAGGTCACTGCAACTTTGCTTCAGTCTTACCGAAGGAGCCTATCACTGTGACATTTCATTCAGTGTGACTTTTCTATCTGTCACCGCCCATGGAGATCTCATATCGACTGCTGGTGTTTATCAGATATCAAGGAGACTTGGGAAAAAGCTTTATGTTTTAGTATGAAGTCTTACTGATATGAATGTCTCACTGATAGTTATCTTTTGGAGTCATCAGGGTAATAAAAGGGGTCACTATGAACTCTTGGCAACACAAGTGAGTCTCACCGATGTTGTGGGTTGTGTTCAATATGACCCCTGGCGACAAGTGGAGGCATCGAGGTAACACTAAGGGTTCGCTAAGAACTCTTAGTGATGGAGAGAAGTCTTGTCGACTGATGATCACTTCGGAATAACATAAAGAGCTCGGTGTGATGTCTTGGCGAAAGACGATAGTCTCACTGATGGAAATTCTATTGTCTATGTGACTTTGGAGCTTTAGTATGATGTCTCACCAAAAGCGATAAGTCTTGCTGACTATTGAACATTTCAGTATAACATAAGACTCGGTATTAGGTCTTGGCGACATGGTGAGGTCTTAGCGATAGCTCTTTGGACTTGGTGTAACATCTTGCCGATAGTATGGACTCTTGGTGATATTGAATGTTGACTTCATGGCATCGGGGAGACACAGTTAGTGTCTCACCGACATGCCAACATAGGGTGAATGCCTTTGACCGAGTGAAGACTATCCTACGTGGCTTGTATTCGACCAATCAAAGAAGCTGAATGGCAACCACTAGCAGTTAGATTGTTGTGACTATTACTAAAAGAAAGTTCGATAGACAGGGGTGACATGGATATATGCTAAAGTTGTAGACATTCAGTTCGATGTTCAGTTGAATGGACGGATGAACAATTTGGTGTATGGTCAGTGTGAATTCAATTATGAGAAGATTGTAACTTGAATATTCTAGACAAGGTTGATCATCGTGAATGTTATTGTAAACTAACATAAAAAAGATAAGTTTGATCTCTATATGTAATCTCCATTACTATAATACAAAGTGACTTCTCTTGGTGTAGTGGGTTTTTCTCCCGTAAGGGTTTTCCCACGTATATCTGGTGTTCATATGTGTATGTCTAATTCTCTGTTTCTGTTATCTCTTTCATGTGCATCTTAATTAGACTGTAATTGTAAAAATTTAAAAGTATCTCTGCATTCTTCCTTGAGGTTTTGAACGTAGGAGAGTTGTTTCCGCACTTAGCTTTCCTTACAAGTGGTATTAGAGCCTGGCTAACTCTTTTATCCTTGTGGGTACGTTGGGTTTTTTGTGTCATTTCTATTCAGTGGGAGTCTTGTAGAAATTTGGTAATTCAAATTACAGATTGAGATGGCTAGCACATCAGGAAAGATTGAAATAAAGAAATTCAATGGTAGCAATTTTGAGTTGTGGAAACTTAAGATGGAAGATCTCTTGCTTGATCATGATCTTTGGATTGTTGTTTCTGGAACGAAGCCTGTAGGCATGAAGTAAGAAGATTGGGACCTTGTAGATAGAAATTCTAAGGGGCTAATAAGGCTCTGCTTGGTAGACTTCGTTCTTCTCAATGTGCATGAAGAGAAGACGACATCATCCTTGTGGAAGAGACTAGCCTCTTATGATGATATTGCTATCAGGATTCAACCATGTAGTTTTGAGTCAAACTCATTGACCCATGTTTCATGAGTAGTGGTTCAACAAGAACCCATCTCTCATGATATCAAATGGTCCACTTAGCACTCATTGCATCTAGGTGATGCTCACAGAGGTGAAGCACTGGTCTGTCCTAGGAGGTCACCCATCCCAGTACTGCTCCAACTCCTACTTATTAGACTAGCCTCTATTTATCATGGGAAGTCCTTGGTGAATAAATTATTCTTGAGGAAGAAGTTGTACACTTTGAGAACGTAGGAAGGAGGCTCTGTAGCTGATCATTTGAATGCATTCAACATGTTGATTGCATAGTTAACATCTGTTGGTGTGAAGATTGATGAAGAGGATCGTTGTATGCTGATATTTTGTTCTTTTCCAGATTCATGGGATCACTTGGTGATGGCTATTGGGAGTACAACATCTAGTTTCAAGATGGAAGATGTTGTTTCTTTTTTGTTATTAAAAGATATGAGAAAGAAATCTTTTGAGATAGTGAAGGAGGCCCTTGCTGTTAGAGGAATATCGAAAGAGAAAGGCAAGAAGAAGAACAAGAAGTCCAAATCAAAATCAGAGGGGAGATCAAAGTCTCATGGCAAGAAGTCCAAGGTGAAGTGATAGAAATGTGGGCAACTTGGTCATGTCCAAAAGGATTGTGAAGAGGAGAAGAAGAAGATGTATTCCTCTGACAATGATTCTTCTCAAAGTGATGCAAACGTCTTCATTACAGCCTTGGCTACACAGGCGTCAGATGATTTCTGGCTGATTGATTATGAAGCATCTTTCTACATGACATCTCACAAAGACTAGTTCACGGAGTATGAAAAATATGACGGTGGAGAGGTGTATTTGGCAAGTGATTCAACTTTGGAATTTTTTTGCCATGGAAGAGTCAGAATTCAATTCCCTAATGGAAGAGTGAAGGGAATTAATGATGTAATGCATATACTAGGTCCGGCTTGAAACTTACTTTCTGTTAGTAAGCTAAATGATATTGGAGTGCAAGTCACATTATCTGGAAATGGCTACAAGATGACTAGAGGCTCAATGGTGCTAGAAAGGGGTGCTCGTATTGGTACCTTGTACAAGTTGGATGCACATGTTGTTTAATGCAACAACGTCTCTGTAAAGTCACAGAAAGCTACTCATAGAGGAAAAGAGGGAAATGTTCCTAATTGTGTAAACTCTCTAGAAGTTAAACTTCCAGCAGAAAAGAGTACGCTCTGGCATCATAGGCTAGGCCACATTGGAGAGAAAGGTTTAAAAACCTTGAAGAATAAGAACTTGGTTGAGGGGCTTGAATATTGTAACCTTGAATTTGAATTCTATGAACATTGTATATATGGAAAACAACACCATGTTTCTTTTTATTTCAGTCCTCATAAATCTTTTGGTTTGCTAGATTATATTCATTCTGATGTATTTGGTCCAGTGAATGTTCCTTCTTTGTCTAAGTCAAGGTACTATGTATCGTTTATTGATGATTATTCAAGAAGAGCATTTGTCTATTTTATGAAAAATAAATCAGAAGTGTCCAGGCAGTTTAAGGAATTTAAGAACCTTGTAGAAAATCATACTAGAAGAAAAATAAAATGCATAAGGACTGATAATGGTGGTGAATTTTTCTCTAATGATTTAGAGAGGTATTGTAAAGACCATGGGATTAAAATACATAAGACTACACCTTATACTCCACAGCATGTTACTTGATAAATCATTCTCCAAATTCTACTCTTGTTGAGAAAACACCTTTCGAAGCGTGGTTTGGTAAGAAGCCCTCTTTAAGACATATTCGTGTTTTTGGCTATGAGGCATATGCTCATGTGTCGTATGAGAAAAGATCTAAGTTAGAGAAAAATGTTGTTAAATGTATTTTTATTGGCTATAGTGTTGGCATATAAGGATACAAGTTTTAGAATCCTGATACAGAGACGGTTGTATATAGCTGAAGTGTAATCTTTTGTGAGCTACAACATTCTACCTTGGATCTACAGTCAGAGACTAAGTCATAAAATAATAAGGATATAGTTGAAATTAATCCAACACCAGATAAAGAGGAATTGAAAATGCAAAATGTACATGAAACTCAGGAGAGCTCAAGTAGTTCTGAAAGCTTTAAAGAAGAAGATCCTTAGCCTCAGCAAGTGAGGAGGTCAACTCATGAAAGAAAGCAACCTGATAGGTATGGGTTCTCTTTGATAGATTCTACTTGTGTCTATGCTTTAATTTCTAGCACTGATGAGCCTAGGACTGTGAAAGAGGCATTTAGAATGTCTGATTTAGACTCTTGGTTGGAAGCCATGAATGAAGAAATGGCATCATTAGAAAATAATGACATTTGGAGTTTGGTGCCCTTGCCTAAAGGCAAAAAACCTGTTGGCTGTAAATGGGTATTTAAAAAGAAGATAGGTCTAGATGGTAGTGTGGAAAAGTACAAGGCGAGGTTGGTTGGGAAAGGTTATTCCCAGGTAGAGGGAATTGATTATGGGGAAATTTTTTCTCTTGTAGCTAACTTGACATCAATTAGATTTCTTTTGTCACTTGCAGCAGTGTATGACTTAAAGGTCGAATAGATGGATGTGAAGAGAACATTTCTTCATGGTGATTTTGAAGAAGAAATCTATATGTCCCAGCCTAAGAACTTTGTGGAGAAAGGTAAAGTGAAACTAGTTTGCAAGTTAAAAAAGTCTCTGTATGGGTTAAAACAGTCACCTAGAATGTGGTACCAGAAGTTTGATACTTTTGTATTGTCTTTGGGATTTGTAAGATCAAAATCTGATCATTGTGTCTATTACAAAGCAGAAAGTGATCAAATTCTTATTATTGCTCTCTATGTTGATGATATGTTGTTCATATGAAATAGTAAGTTGATGATTTCTGATCTTATGTCTCAGTTGTCTGCTAAGTTCGAAAGGAAAGATCTTGGTGCAGCAAGGTATATTATGGGGATGGAGATAACCAGGGACATGAATAGTAGAAAAATTTGGCTCAGTCAAAGTAAGTATATCAAGACTGTTCTAGAGAGATTTTGCATGAATGATTGCAAGCAGCTAGTTGTTCCGATTTTGCATGGAACGAAGCTATTTGTTGAAGACTATCCAAAATCTACTACTGAGATGGAGGATATGACCAGTGTACCCTATGCTAGTGCTGTTGGTAGTCATATGTATGCAATCATCTGTATAAAGCCAGACATTGCCCAAGTAGTGGGAGTACTTAGTCAGTTTATGGTTAATCCTAGAAGGACACATTGAGATGCGGTGAAGAGAGTATTTAGATATTTGAAGGGCACTTCAGAATATGCTTTGTGTTACCATGGGAACTTGGTTGAATCACAGAGGACTCTTAGCATTTGAGGCTATGTGGATTCTGATTTGGTAGGGGACATTGACAGTAGAAGATCCACCAGTGGTATACTTTCATGTTGAATCATGGTGCAGTGAGTTCAATGAGTAAGCGACAGGCTATGGTCACTTTGTCCACTATGGAGGCTGAATACATGGGAGCTACATGTGCTTGTAAAGAAGCAGTTTGGTTAAAACTTTTTTGTTCTAACATTGGTTTTGATACAGGGAAAATAACTATTTTCTTTGATAGTCAGATTGCAATTTGTCTAGCAAAGATTCCTACTTTCCATGCCAGGACAAAGCATATAGATGTATAGTATCACTGTGTATGAGATATGGTGGAGGATGGAAATGTTTCATTAGAAAAAGTGGATACTATGGAGAATGTTGTAGATGCATTGACGAAGCCACTGAGCACATACAAGTTCAAGTGGTGTGCCAGTTCGATTGGCCTTAGTGCCCATGATTTTCAGTAGCTTCGTTGTGCTCTGGAAGTACCTGTGTGATCTTCATCAAGTGAGAGATTGTGGGAAATATATGCCTCAATCCCACAGGCTGAAACCTCTAAGAAAGCCAAGTCAGTCTAACATGTTTTATGTCTGGCTGACTAGCAGTTGAAACCTTGTTGAAATGATTTAGGTCGCTGTGACTTTGCTTTAGTCTTACCGAAGGAGCCTATCGCTGTGACATTTCATTTGGTGTGACTTTTCTATCTCTCACCGCTCGTGGAGATCTCTTATCGACGATTGGTGTTTATCGAATATCGGGGAGACTTGGATGAAAGGTTTATGTTTCAGTATGAAGTCTTACCGATATGAATGTCTCACCGATAGTTATCTTTTGGAATCATCAGGGTAATGAATGGGGTCGCTATGAACTCTTAGCGACACAAGTGAGTCTCACAGATGTTGTGGGATGTGTTTGATATGACTCCTTGCGACAAGGAGAGGCACTAGGGTAACACTAAGGGTTTGCTAAGAACTCTTAGTGATGGAGAGAAGTCTTGTCGATTGATGATCACTTCAGAATAACATAAAGTTCTTGGTGTGATGTCTTGGCAAAAGATGATAGTCTCACTGATGGAAATTCTATTTTCTTTGTGACTTTGGAGCTTCTGTATGATGTCTCACTGAAAGCGATAAGTTTTTCCAATTGTTGAATGATTCGGTATAACATAAGACTCGGTATGAGGTCTTGGTGACATGGTGAGGTCTTAGTGATAGCTCTGTGGACTCAGTGTAACATCTTGCCGATAGTATGGACTCTTGGTGATATTGAATGCTAACTTCGTGGCATCGGGGTGACACGGTTAGTGTCTCACTGACATGCCAACACAGGGTGAACGCCTTTAACCAAGTGAAGACTATCCTACATGGCTTCTATTCGACCAATGAGAAGTCAAATGGGAACCGCTAGCAGTTGGACTATTGCGGCCATTAATTAAAGGAAGTTTGACAGATAGGGGTGACATGTATATATGTTGAAGTTGTAGATGTTCGGTTCAATGTTCAATTGAATGGATGGATGAACAGTTCGGTGTATAGTCAGTGTGAATTTGATTATGAGAAGACTATAACTTGAATATTATGTACAAGGTTGATCATGGTGAATGCTACTATAAACTAACATCAAGAAGATAAGTCTGATGTCTGTATGTAATCTCCATTACTGTAATACAAAGTGACTTCTCTTGGTGTGGTGGGTTTTTCTCCCATAAGGGTTTTCCCACGTATATCTGGTGTTCATATGTGTATGTCTAATTCTTTTTTTTGTTATCTCTTTCATGTGCATCTTAATTGAACTGTAATTGTAAAAATTTAAAAGTATATTTGCATTCTTCCCTAAGGTTTTGACCTTAGGAGAGTTATTTCCGCACTTAGCTTTACTTACAAGTGTTATCAGAGCCTGGCTAGTTGTGTTATCCCTATGGGTACCTTGGGTTTTTTGTGTCATTTATGTTCAGTGGGAGTCTTGTAGAAATTTGGCAATTCCAATTACAGATTGAGATGGCTAGCATGTCAGGAAAGATTGAAATAGAGAAATTCAATGGCAGCAATTTTGAGTTGTGGAAACTTAAGATGGAAGACCTCTTGGTTGATCGTGATCTTTGGATTGTTTATGTCTGGAACGAAGCCTACAAGCATGAAGCAAGAAGATTTTGACCTTGTAGATAGAAATTCTAAGGGGCTGATAAGGCTCTACTTGGTAGACTTCGTTCGTTTCAATGTGCATGAAGAGAAGACTGCATCTTCCTTGTGGAAGAGACTAGCATCTATTGATTAGGGGAAGTACTTGGTGAATAAACTGTTCCTGAGGAAGAAGCTGTACACTTTGAGAATGTAGGAAGGAGGGTCTATAGCTAATCATTTGAACACATTCAACATGTTGATTGCACAATTAATATCTATTGGTGTGAAGATTGATGAAGAGGATCACTTGGTGATGGCTATTGGGAGTACAACATCCAATTTCAAGATGGAAGATGTTGTTGCTTCTTTGTTATTAGAAGAGATGAGAAGGAAATATTCTGAGATGGCGAGGGAGGCCCTTGCTGTTAGAAGAAGATCGAAAGTGAAAGGCAAGAAGAATTCCAAGAAGTCCAAATCAAAATTAGAGGGGAGATCAAAGTCTCATGGCAAGAAGTCCAAGGTGAAGTGCTCGAACTATGGGAAACCTAGTCATGTTTGATAGGATTGTAAAGAGGAGAAGAAGAAGAAGAAGTATTCTTTCAAAAATGATTCTTCTCAGAGTGATGCAGACACCTTCATTGCAGCCTTGGCTACACAGGCATCAGATGATGCCTGACTGATTGATTCTGGAGCATCTTTCCACATGACATTTCATAGAGACTAGTTCACAAAGTATGAAAAATACGATGGTGGAAAGGTGTTTTTGGCAAGTGATTCAACTTTAGAAATTGTTGGTCATGGAAGAGTCAGAATTTAATTCCCTGATGGAAGAGTGAAGGGAATTAATGATGTAATGCATATACCAGGTCTAGCTCGAAACTTACTTTCTGTTAGTAAGCTGAATGATACTAGAGTGCAAGTCATGTTCTGTAGAAATAATTGCAAGATAACTAGAGGTTCAATGGTGCTAGCAAGGGGTGCTTGTATTGGTACCTTGTACAAGTTGGATGCACATGTTGTTCAATGCAACAATATCTCTGTAAAGTCACAGAAAGCTACTCATGGAGGAAAAGAGGGAAATGTTCCTAATTGTGTTAACTCTATGGAAGTTAAACTTCCAATAGAAAAGTGTATGCTCTGGCATCATAGGCTAGGCCACATTGGAGAGAAAGGTTTAAAAACCTTGAAGAATAAAAACCTGGTTGAGGGGCTTGAAGATTGTAACCTTGAATTTCAATTTTGTGAACATTTTATATGTGGAAAACAACATCATGTTTCTTTTTATTCCAGTCCTCATAAATCTTCTGGTTTGCTAGATTATATTCATTCTGATGTATTTGGTCCAGTGAATGTTCCTTCTTTATCTAAGTCAAGGTACTATGTATAGTTTATTGATGATTATTCAAGAAGAGCATTTGTCTATTTTTTGAAAACTAAATCAGAAGTGTTCAATCAGTTTAAGGAGTTTAAGAACCTTGTAGAAAATAATATTTGAAGAAAAATAAAATGTTTAAGGACTAATAATGGTGGTGAATTTTGTTCTAATATTTTTGAGAGGTACTGTAAATACCATGGGATTAAAAGACATAAGACTACACCTTATAATCCACAACAAAATGGAGTTGTAGAATAGTTCAATAGGACAGTGATGGAGAGAGCACGAAGTATGCTTAGTAGTGCTAGCTTGGAGGAGAAGTTCTGGGTTGAGGCAGTTGCTATAGCATGTTACTTGTTAAATCATTCTCCAAATTCTGCTTTTATTGAAAAAACACCTTTGTAAGAATGGTCTAGTAAGAAGCCCTCTTTAAGAAATATTCATGTTTTTGGTTGTGAGGCATATGCTCATCTTTCGTATGAGAAAAGATCTAAGTTGGAGAACAAGGTTGTTAAATGCATTTTTATTTGCTATAGTGCTGGTATAAAAGGATACAAGCTTTGGAATCCTGATACAGAGAAGGTTGTATATAGCAAAAGTGTAATCTTTCATGAGTTGAAGCCTTCTACCTTGGATCTATAGTCAGAGTCAAAGTCATAAAATAATAAGGATGTAGTTGAAATTCCTCCGATAACAGATAAAGAGGAATTGATTATTCAAAATGTACCTTAAACTAAGGAGAGCTTAATTAGTTCTGAAAGTTATGAACAAGAAGAAGAGCCTCAGCCTCAGCAAGTGAGGAGGTCAACTCATGAAAGAAAGCAACCTGATAGGTATGGGTTCTCTTTGATAGATTCTACTTGTGCCTATGCTTTAATTTCTAGCACTGATGAGCCTGGGACTATGAAAGAGGACATTAGAATGTCTGATTCAGACTCTTGGTTGGAAGCCATGAATGAAGAAATGGCATCATTAGAAAAGAATGACACTTGGAGTTTGGTGCCCTTGCCTAAAGGCAGAAAATATGTTGGCTCGAAATGGGTATTTAAAAAGAAGATAGGTCTAGATGGCAGTGTGGAAAAGTACAAGGAAAAGTTGGTTGCCAAAGGTTATTGCCAAGTAGAGGGAATTGATTATGGGGAATTTTTTTCTCTTGTAGCTAAGTTGACGTCTATTAGATTTCTTTTCTCACTTGTAGTAGCGTACGACTTAGAGGTCGAATAGATGGATGTGAAGACAACATTTTTTCATGGTGATCTTGGAGAAGAAATCTATATGTCCCAGCCTAAGCACTTTTTTGAGAAAGGTAAAGAGATTGGTTTGCAAGTAAAAAAAGTCTCTGTATGGGTTAAAGCAGTCACCTAGAATGTGGTACCAGAAGTTTGATACTTTTGTATTGTCTTTGGGATTTGTAAGATCAAAATCTAATCATTGTGTCTATTACAAAGCTAAAAGTGATCAAATTCTTATTATTGCTCTCTATGTTGATGATATATTGTTCATACGCAATAGTAAGTTGATGATTTCGGATTTTAAGTCTCAGTTTTCAACTAAGTTCAAAATGAAAGATCTTGGTGCAGCAAGGTATATTCTAGGGATAGAGATAACTAGGGATAGGAATAGTAGAAAACTTTGGCTCAGTCAGAGTAAATATATCAAAATTGTTCTAGAGAGATTTTGCATGAATGATTGCAAGCAGCTAGTTGCTCCAGTTTTTCATGGAATGAAGCTATCTGTTGAAGACTATCCAAAATCTCCTACTGAGATGGCGGACATGACCAGTGTACCCTATGCTAGTGCAGTTGGCAGTCTTATGTATGCAATGGTCTGTACAAGGCTAGACATTTCCCAAGTAGTGGGAGTACTTAGTCAGTTTATGGCTAATCCTAGAAGGACACATTGGGATGCGGTGAAGAAAGTATTCAGATATTTGAAGGGCACTTCAAAATATGATTTGTATTACCATGGGAACTTGGCTGAATCACAGAGGACTCTCAACATTCATGGCTATGTGGATTATGATTGGGTAGGGGACATTAACAGTAGAAGATCCACCAGTGGATATACTTTCATGTTGAATGGTGGTGCAGTGAGTTGGATGAGTAAGCGATAGGCTATGGTTGATTTTTCCACTATGGAGGTTGAATACAGGGAAGCTACACATGCTTGTAAAGAAGCAATTTGGTTAAAAAATTTGTTTTCTAACATTGGTTTTGATGCAGGGAAAATAACTATTTTCTGTGATAGTCAGAGTATAATTTGTCTGCCAAAGAATCCTACTTTCCATGCCAAGATAGCATTATATGTACAATATCACTTTGTATGAGATATGGTGGAGGATGGAAAGGTTTCATTAGAGAAAGTGGATACTCTGGAGAATGTTGCAAATGCATTTGTGAAGCCAGTGAGCACAAACAAGTTCAGGTGGTGTGCCAGTTCGATGGGCCTTCATGCCCATGATTTTTAATAGCTTCGTTGTGCTCTGGAAGTGCATGTGTGATCTTCGTCAAGTGGGAGATTGTTGGAAATATATGCCTCAATCCCACAAGCTAAAACCTTTAAGAAAGCCAAGTCGGTCTGACATGTTTTGTGTTTGGCCGACTAGTAGTTGAAACCTTGTAGAAATGATTCAGGTTGCTGTGACTTTGCTTCAGTCTTACCGAAGGAGCCTATTGTTGTGACATTTCATTAGGTGTGACTTTTCTATCTCTCACCACCCATGGAGATCTCTTATCGACTGTTGGTGTTTATCGGATATCGGGGCGACTTGGCCGAAAGGTTTATGTTTCAGTATGAAGTCTTACCGAGATGAATGTCTCACTAATAGTTATCTTTTGGAGTCATCGGGGTAACGAAAGGGGTCGCTATGAACTCTTGGCGACACAAGTGCATCTCACCAAGGTTGTGGGATGTGTTTGATATGACTCTTGGCGACAAGCGGAGGCATTGGGGTAAGACTAAGGGTTTGCTAAGAACACTTAGTGGTGGAGAGAATTCTTTCTGACTGATGATCACTTCGGAATAACATAAAGAGCTCAGTGTGATGTCTTGGCGAAAGATGATAGTCTCGCCAATGGAAATTCTATTGTCTATGTGACTTTGGAGCTTTGGTATGATGTCTCACCAAAAGCGATAAGTCTTGCTGACTTTTGAACATTTTGGTATAACATAAGGCTTGGTATGTCATCTTTGCAACATGGCGAGGTCTTAGTGATAGCTCTCTGGACTCGGTGTAACATCTTGCCGATAGTATGGAATCTTGGGGATATTGAATGTTGACTTCATGGCATCGAGGAGACATGATTAGTTTCTCACTGACATGCCAAAATAGGGTGAATACCTTTGACCGAGTGAAGACTATCCTACGTAGCTTATATTCGAGCAATCAGAGAAGCTGAATGGTAACTGCTAGCTTTTGGACTGTTGTGGTCGTTACTGCAAGGAAGTTTGATAGATAGGGGTGACATGGATAGATGTTGAAGTTGCAGATGTTGTTCAACTAGATGTTCAATTAAATGGATAGATGAACAGTTTGGTGTATGGTCAGTGTGAATTCAATTATGAGAAGACTGCAACTTGAATATTCTGTACAAGGTTGATCATGGTGAATGTTGCTGTAAACTAACATCAGAAAGATAAGTTTGATCTTTGTATGTAATCTCCATTACTATAATACATAGTAAATTCTCTTGGTGTGGTGGGATTTTATCCCATAAGGGTTTTCCCACATATATCTGGTGTTCATATGTGTATGTCTAATTCTCTATTTTTGTTATCTCTCTCATGTGCATCTTAATTGGACTGTAATTGTAAAAATTTAAAAGTATCTCTGCATTCTTCACTGAGGTTTTGACCTTAGGAGAGTTGTTTCTGCACTTAGCTTTCCTTACAAGTGGTATCAGAGCCTGGCTAGTTGTGTTATCCTTGTGGGTACGTTGGATTTTTTGTGTCATTTCTGTTCAGTGGGAGTCTTGTAGAAATTTGGTAATTTGAATTATAGATTGAGATGGTTAGCATGTCAAGAATGATTGAAATAGAGAAATTCAATGGCAGCAATTTTGAGTTGTGGAAACTTAAGATGGAAGATCTCTTGGTTGATCGTGATCTTTGAACTATTGTGTCTGGAATGAAGCCTACAGGAATGAAGCAAGAAGATTGAGACCTTGCAGATAGAAAGTCTAAGGGGTTGATAAGGATCTGTTTGGTAGACTCTGTTCTTCTCAATGTGCATGAAGAGAAGACTGCATCTTCCTTGTGGAAGAGACTGGCATCTATTTATCAGGGGAAGTCCTTGGTGAATAAACTGTTCCTGAGGAAGAAGTTGTACACTTTGAGAATACAGGAAGGAGGGTATTTATCTAATCATTTGAATGCATTCAACATGTTGATTGCATAGTTAACATCTATTGGTGTGAAGATTGATTAAGAGGATCGTTGTATGCTGATATTGTGTTCTTTGCCAGATTCATGGGATCACTTGGTGATGGCTATTGGGAGTACAACATCTAGTTTCAAGATGGAAGATGTTGCTTCTATGTTATCAGAAGAGATGAGAAGGAAATCTTCTGAGATGGTGAAGGAGGCCCTTGCTGTTAGAGGAAGATCAAAAGAGAAAAGAAAGAAGAAGGACAAGAAGTCCAAATCAAAATTAGAGGGGAGATCAAAGTCTCCTGGAAAGAAGTCCAAGGTGAAGTGTTTGGACTATGGGTAACCTAGTCATGTCCAAAAGGATTGTAAAGAGGTGAAGAAGAAGTATTCTTCCAATAATGATTCTTCTCAAAGTGATGCAGACACCTTCATTGTTGCCTTGGCTACACAGGCATCAGATGATGTCTGGCTGATTGATTTTGGAGCATCTTTCCACATGACATCTCATAGAGACTGGTTCACAGAGTATGAAAAATATGATGGTGGAAAGGTATATTTAGTAAGTGATTCAACTTTGGAAATTATTGGCCGTGGAAGAGTCAGAATTCAATTCCCTGATGGAAGAGCGAAGGGAATTAATGATGTAATGCATATACTAGGTCTAGCTCGAACCTCACTTTCTGTTAGTAAGCTGAATGATATTGGAGTGCAAGTCATGTTATCTAGAAATGGCTGCAAGATGTCTAGAAGCTCAGTGGTGCTAGCAAGGGGTGCTTGTATTGGTACCTTGTACAAGCTGGATGCACATGTTGTTCAATGCAACGTCTTTGTAAAGTCACAGAAAGCTACTCATGGAGGAAAAGAGGGAAATGTTCCTAATTGTGTAAACTCTATGGAAGTTAAACTTCCAGCAAAAAAGATTATGCTCTGGCATCATAGCCTAGGCCACATTGGAGAGAAAGGTTTAAAAACCTTGAAGAATAAAAACTTGGTTGACGGGATTGAAGATTGTAACCTTGAATTTGAATTCTGTGAACATTGTATATATGGAAAACAAAACCATGTTTCTTTTTATTCCAGTCCTCACAAATCTTTTGGTTTGCTAGATTATATTTATTCTGATGTATTTGGTCCAGTGAATGTTCCTTCTTTGTCTAAGTCAAGGTACTATGCATCATTTATTGATGATTATTCAAGAAGAGCGTTTGTCTATTTTTTGAAAAGTAAATCAGAAGTGTTTAGTCAGTTTAAGGAATTCAAGAACCTTGTAGAAAATCAGACTAGAAGAAAAATAAAATTTCTAAGGACTAATAATGACAGTGAATTTTGTTCTGATGATTTCGAGAGGTATTGTAAATACCATGGGATCAAAAGACATAAGACTACACCTTATACTCCACAAAAAAATGGAGTTGCAGAATGGTTCAATAGGACAGTGATGGAGAGAGCATGAAGTATGCTGAGTAGTGCTAGCTTGGAGAAGTTCTGGGCTGAGGCAGTTGCTATAGCATGTTACTTGATAAATCGTTCTCCAAATTCTGCTCTTGTTGAGAAAACAACTTTGGAAGCATGGTCTGGTAAGAAGCCCTCTTTAAGACATATTCGTATTTTTGGCTATGAGGCCTATGCTCATCTGCCATATGAGAAAAGATATAAGTTGGCAAAAATAGTTGTTAAATGTATTTTTTTTGGCGATAGCACTGGCATAAAAGGATACAAGCTTTGGAATCTTGATACAAAGAAGGTTGTATATAGTAGAAGTGAAATCTTTCGTGAGCTGAAGCCTTCTACCTTGGATCTACAGTCAGAGACAAAGTCATAAAATAATAAGGATGTAGTTGAAAATCCTCTAACACCAGATAAAGAGGAATGAAAAATTCAAAATGTACCTGAAACTGAGGAGAGCTCAAGTATTTTTAAAAGTTCTGAAGAAGAAGAAGAACCTCATCCTTAGCAAGTGAGGAGGTCAACTTGTGAAAGAAAGAAACCTGATAGGTATGGGTTCTCTTTGATAGATTCTACTTGTGCCTATGCTTTAATTTCTAGCACTGATGATCTTAGGACTATGAAAGAGGCATTTAGAATATCTGATTCAGACTCTTGGTTGGAAGCCATGAATGAAGAAATGGCATCATTAAAAAAGAATGACACTTGGAGTTTGGTGCCCTTACCTCAAGGCAAAAAAGTTGTTGGCTGCAAATGGGTATTTAAAAAGAAGATAGGTCTAAATAGCAGTGTGGAAAAGTACAAGGCCAGGTTGGTTGCGAAAGGTTATTCCAAGGTAGAGGGAATTGATTATGGGGAAAATTGTTCTCCTATAGCTAAGCTGACATCCATTAAATTTCTTTTGTCACTTGCAGCAGCGTATGACTTAGAGGTCAAACAGATGGATGTGAAGACAACATTTCTTCATGGTGATCTTGAAGAAGAAATCTATATGTCCCAGCTTGAGCACTTTTTAGAGAAAGGTAAAGAGAAACTAGTTTGCAAGTTAAAGAAGTCTCTGTATGGGTTAAAGTAGTCACCTAGAATGTGGTACTAGAAGTTTGATACTTTTGTATTGTCTTTGGGATTTGTAAGATCAAAATCTGATCATTGTGTCTATTACACAGCTGAAAGTGATCAAGTTCTTATTATTTCTCTTTATGTTGATGATATGTTGTTCATAGGCAATAGTAAGTTGATGATTTCTGATCTTAAGTTTCAGTTGTCTGCTAAGTTTGAAATGAAAGATCTTGGTGCAGCAAGTTATATTCTGGGGATGGAGATAACAAGGGACAAGAATAGTAGAAAAATTTGGCTCAGTCAGAGTAAGTATATCAAGAATGTTCTAGAGAGATTTTGCATGAATGATTGCAAGCAGTTAGTTGTTTCGGTTTTGCATGGAATGAAGCTATCTATTGAAGACTGTCCAAATTCTCCTACTGAGATGGAGGACATGACCAATGTACCCTATGCTAGTGCAGTTGGAAGTCTTATGTATGCAATGGTCTGTAGAAGGCTAGACATTGCCCAAGCAGTGGGAGTACTTAGTCAGTTTATGGCTAATCCTTGAAGGACACATTGGGATGCGGTGAAGAGAGTATTCAAATATTTGAAGGGCACTTCAGAATATGCTTTGTGTTACCATGGGAACTTGGTTGAATCACAGAGGACTCTTAGCATTTGAGGCTATGTGGATTCTAATTGGGTAGGGGACATTGACAATAGAAGATCCACCAGTGGATATACTTCCATGTTGAATGGTGGTGCAGTGAGTTGGATGAGTAGCGACAGGTTGTGGTCACTTTTTTCATTATGAAGGTTGAATATATGGAAGCTACACATGCTTGTAAAGAAGCAGTTTGGTTAAAAAGTTTGTGTTATAACATTGGTTTTGATGCAAGGAAAATAACTATTTTCTATGATAGTCAGAGTACAATTTGTCTAGCAAAGAATCCTACTTTCCATGCTAGGACAAAGTATATAGATGTATTGTATCACTTTGTACAAGATATGGTGGAGGATGGAAATGTTTCATTAGAAAAAGTGGATACTCTATAGAATGTTGTAGATGCATTGACAAAGCCAGTGAGCATAGACAAGTTTAGGTTATGTGCCAGCTTGATGGGCCTTAGTGCCCATGATTTTTAGTAGCTTCATTGTGTTCTGGAGGTGCCTATGTGATCTTCATCAAGTGAGAGATTGTTGGAAATATATACCTCAATCCCACAAGTTGAAACCTCTAAGAAAGCCAAGTTGATCTAACATGTTTTGTGTCTGGCTGACTAGTAGTTGAAACCTTGTTGAAATGATTCACGTCGCTGTGACTTTGCTTCAGTCTTACTGAAGGAGCCTATCGCTATGACATTTCATTCGGTGTGACTTTTCTATCTCTCACTTCCCATCCAGATCTCTTATCGACTGTTGGTGTTTATCAGATATCAGGGAGACTTGGTCGAAAGGTTTATGTTTCGGTATGAAGTATTACCGATATGAATGTCTCACCAATAGTTATCTTTTGGAGTCATCGAGGTAACAAAAGGGGTCTCTATGAACTCTTGGCAACACAAGTGAGTCTCACCGATGTTGTGGGATGTGTTCGATATGAATCTTGGCGATAAGCGGAGGCATCGAGGTAACACTAAGGGTTCACTAAAAACTCTTAGCGATGGAGAGAAATCTTGCCCATTGATGATCACTTCAGAATAACATAAAGAGCCCAGTGTGATGTCTTGGCGAAAGATGATAGTCTCGCTGATGGAAATTATATTATCTATGTGACTTTGGAGCTTCGGTATGATGTCTCACCAAAAGCGATAAGTATTGCTGACTGTTGAACGTTTCGGTATAACATAAGAATCGGTATGTTGACTTCGTGGCATTGGGGAGACACGGTTAGTGTACATGCCAACACAGGGTGAATTCCTTTGATGGAGTGAAGACTATCCTACGTGGCTTGTATTCGACCAATTAGAGAAGCCGAATGGGAACCACTAGGATTTGGACTGTTGCAGCCATTACTAAGAGGAAGTTCGACAGATAGGGGTGACATGGATATATGCTGAAGTTGCAGATGTTTGGTTTGATGTTCAGTTGAAATGATGGATGAACAGTTTGGTGTATGGTCAGTGTGAATTTGATTATGAGAAGAATGTAACTTGAATATTATGTACAAGGTTGATCATGGTGCTGTAAACTGACATCAGAAAGATAAGTCTGATCTCTGTATGTAATCTCCATTACTGTAATACAAAGTGACTTCTCTTGGTGTGGTGGTTTTTTCTCTTGTAAGGGTTTTCCCACGTATATCTAGTGTTCATATGTGTATGTCTATTTCTCTATTTCTGTTATCTCTTTCATGTGTATCTTAATTGGACTGTAATTGTAAAAATTTAAAAGTATCCCTGCATTCTTCCTTGAGGTTTTGATGTTAGGAGAGTTTTTTCCGCACTTAGCTTTCCTTACACTTATTAATTCTTCTAAGAGTTAACACTCCCTCCAAGAAGTTAGAGTTGTCAAGGAGAGAAGCGTTGAGCTTAAAAGTGACATCATTTTTACCCTTACTTTTGGAAGCTCGACCTTTTAAGAGTATTATTGCTTCTATCTAGGATAGTGATTAGATAAATTGGAGGGTTCCACAAGCATACAATTAGAATAATTTATAGTCTCAAAATTGAAGATGTCTGCATGCACATATATCTTGTCCAACCAACTGTACACTCTCTTTTCTTATTCTAATTATTGTACCATGTAAACGATATTCTCTTACTATCTTTTGTATTTCCTTCTAGGGGTCAAAGAGGCACGGTAGTTTCTTTAGCCTATTCCACTAAAAGAGCTCATTTCCTTTCCATCCCCAGGGATGTCCATCACTTTTTTCTTCCTTAGCTTCTATCATATTGAAATCTCCACCCATTATCCATGGGATTTTAGGAGGATTGTTTATACACCATCTCCAAACTTCAATCCTCTCTCTATAATCTTTCAAAGAATAGAATGTAACTACCCCAATTTTTTTCCATCTTTATTAAAAGTAACCCAACAAAATATGTTACAAGGGGAGCATCCATTGGAATTTATAAAATATTTCCATTTAGGCCCAATCAAAACAACACAACCACCTTTACCCCTTTGATAGTTAGTAGTATAATCCACTGATTGTTTCCAACAAAAGTTTAAAGCATTGTGAAATTGAAACTCCACAACCTTCACCTCTTGAAGAAGGTGGTAGTCCATCTCTTTCTTCTTATTACAAAAAGCTCTTAGAACATATTATCTATCGAGGGACTCAAGGCCCTAAATTTTCCAACTTATACACTTCACTTTAGCTGTCATTGGTTAACAAGTTATTGAGGGGGTTTTTGATTCTTATATCTAACCTGTCAAAGTAGGTGGGGATATCCTCACCTTTCCCTTTCTTGCCTAGTTTCAATGAGCTCCCTGACCTACTTACTTCCTTCCTTTTCTTGTTGTCTTCAATTATGTTAAGGTTTTTTCTCTTGGCCTATGGCACACTACTCACTTCTTTGAAAAGTGGGTTTTCAATTTTTTTCTCTCTCTAATCTTTTTTCCATTCTTCATTATAAGGAAAGCCATCCGAGTCCACAATATTTCTAGCCTCGAGGGGGTCTAGGGGTCTATCTAGATCCCTTAGTTTCCTTTTTTCTTTCAAGCTTTCTAAAGCCAATTCTTGAGCATTCTTTTTTCCTTTTTTATGTGGCAGAATCAGGCTCCTTTGTCCCTACATTTTGCACTGTATCCTTCATTTGGTTACTATCCATATTGTAATCCTCCATCATGTTAATTAAGTCTTGGGGATCATTTTTGTCTCTACTGTGATCTTAGTTATTAATGGTCTATTCAATTGGTTGAGTCTCGGGTGTAGGGTTACTCTTGTCCTCAAGTGGGCTTGGAGAAATAGATTTTTTAGCCACTCCATTCCTTATGTTTTATTTTATAGGTATCCCATGGTTCTATATGTTAAAGGAAGCTTTGGGGTCCCTATCCATGTTTTTTCTATATACAAACCTCAGACAATATTATTACACCTCAATTGTGTAATTACTATCTACTATTACTATGTAGGGTAAAATGTGAATTCAGTGGATGAATACATTGTACTTTTACTTTGTTATCATAGCTTTATGAATGGATTTCATCCCATTTAATGTTATATGAAGGAATGTATTTATGTGATTAGATGAATATTATGTTGATATTCTAACTCTGGAGATGTATTATGTATACTACATATTTTTTGAACAATGACTATCGTGTGCAAGTGTTAGCGGTTGCAAGTATATGTTCAATTCCTTCAAGTGGAGGGGAAGTATCACTCAGGAGAAGGTCTTGGTTGGGTAACCAATATTATAACCTATCTAAGCTTACACACACCACAATAGAATAATTGAGTCAAGTTATTAAGTGGGAGGTTGGTAAGTCATCTCTAGTCAATATGTTTACATTTGTAAGAGTCTTTTTTACTATTGAGTGTATTATTAGGTGATGTTTATCTATTTGAGATTGATAGTTCTTTCCTTGTTACTATTCTTGTATTGATATGTGGAACATATGACAAATATGTATACACAAACACATGCATGTGTCAATTATAGACTATGCACACGAGGGAACACATAAATGAGGATACATAGGTAGATGTACCTATGCACACTCATGCATGAGTAGCTTATACACATGGAACTATTTGATGGATCTCATGACATGTATATGTATATGTGTATATATATCACTTGTAGGCTCTTATCAATACCATAGTAATTGTATATGATTTTGGTGTAGGAATCGAATGTGTATATATATATATAATGTATATACATATATCCATATGTATATATGTATCCATATACGCATATGGTGGAAAATAGACATGCCCATACAAATGTATTGATACATACATAGAGACATATATATATATATATATATATATATATATATATATATATATATATATATATATATATATATATATACGTGTGTGTGTGTATATACACAATTGATATATTAATATAACAATGTGATTTCTATCTTGATGTATTCATTTGTATATCGATTATATATATATGATTTATTGACATACGATAAATATGGATATATTATAACATATACATATGTATGCATATATATAATGTGTGCTATTATATATATATGTATATATATATATATATATATATATATATATATGAATTTAAATGATATTTTCTTTGAGATCAACTATCTTAAGCAATGATTATCACCAGATTTATAATTAAATCAAAGGCCAAAATATGAGATTGTGATGACTATATTCTTTTGTGCATTATACTCTTGTTGTTTGCACGAAAGAAGACTTTATAATCTACTAACAGTGAGTAGTCATTAAGGTGATGAGTGATGATAGAATAAGTTGATACCTATTTTGTGGAAGTTGTGGACTTAGAAAACTCTATTTACCATGCTTATAAGTATTTACCAACATCTATAAGGCATATAAACCTATCAATGAATTTTTCAAATCAATTTAATATATGAATCAACTCATACTATGACTTAGTCGATATTAGTTTGGTGTTGCAAATATGATGTTGACTATTTTAGATGTAAAGGAAATTGTGCCAACTTTGTATGTGAGTACGAAGCTATTGCACCACCTTGGAATCATTACTACTTTGGATGTCCATTTTGAGATGCAAACTAAATTCTATCATGTGGGATTTGAATTGGTCTCTAATTGTTGTCATTTAACTAAGTCAACCTGTAGCTGTTTAACCTAGGTATGTGCTTATATTTTCACCGCCTTTAAGTTGAGATAGATGTGTTGTTTTGTATGCTTGCTGCTGTTAGAAACCATACTTAAACTGTAGGCTAAGTAGTTACCATATTGTTGTATAAATAAAGGAGTATGTTCGATTATTTGGATGCATTCTTCTATACATTATTTCTTAAGCAAGTTTCTGCATTTTACTTACATTTATGTCTGTAATATTCTATCAAGAATAGTGAGTGAGAGCCTTGATTTTTAGTGAGAGTTTATTATTATTTTGAGAGAAGCAATCGCCAACTTGTGAGATAGTGGTTATTGAATCTTTGCTGAAGGATGATACCAGGCTAGTTGTTGATTTGGAAGTGCTATATCTGTAGCTAGTTAATTGGAAAGCTTAACACAGGCATGAGGATATTCTTCCCTTGTTTGCTTTAGAATTGAATGATTTGCTTCATGACTATTTAAACTAGTCTTTTATAGTACTTGCACATAGGGAAAAGTAATATTTTCTTTGAAAGAATCATGGACACTATTTGTTGGTATGTGGCGACTGATCATGTTATATTGTACACTCTTGACGTATTCTTGTCGCATTTTAGGGCTGGGCCAGGCCTTGGGTAGGGGTTCGGGGCTGGCAACCCCTGAAAAGTGGGGGTTCAAGGGTGCCATTCCCTAAGAAAAAAATTTCTTTTTTTTTCATGACGTCACCGAAAAAGAAAAAAATTGACTTTGTAAAACCCTAATTCTGGTTCAAGCTTCTAAAATGCTTGTTATAAGGGGTTGGGATGGGAGTTACAGTATGTATAAAAAAGTGATTATTTGTGAGATTGTAATAAGTTTTGCACTAGATAATAAAATTATTAGATGGATGTGGTTTTGTGGATGTAGCCCTAATTGGGTGAACCATGTTAAATTCTCTGTGTTGTCTTGTTTCTACTATAATTTTCTTTGTCTTTTATTTCTCTGTTGTATTGATCAAATATGCATTTAACTGCTAGATATCTTCTTTCTAACCCTAACAAGTGGTATCAAAGTAGGTTGTGTTTGATTATCATCTATAGGAAAGTCTCATGGTTGAGTGGGAGTCTCATGGTTAAGTGGGAGCAATGGTGGATGAGGGTAAATTGAAGGTAGATAAATTCAATGGGTAGAACTATTAGTTATGGAAGATGTAAATGGAGGATTATCTCTATCAGAAGGATTTATGGAGGCCATTGGAAGGAACAACCAAGAAACTGACAAAAATGAGTGATGAGGAATGGAATCTTCTAGATAGAAAGTCACCAGGAGCCATTCTTTATGCTTGGCACAATCAGTGGCATTCAATATTACAACAAAAAAGACAACTCAAGAGTTGATGGAAACCCTGACAAAGTTATATGAAAAACCTTCTGCTTCGAATAAGGTATTTCTTATGAAAAATTTATTTAATATGAAAATTGTAGGTGGGTCAGTTGCTGACCATTTAAATGAGTTTAATATGGTTCCAGTCAATTAACTTTTTTAAATGTAAATTTTTATGAAGAATTTAGGGCTCTCTTGATTATGTGTTCTTTGCCTGAAAATTGGAATAGCTTGGTAATGGCTATTAGAAATTTTGTTTCAGGTTAAAATACATTGAAATTTGATGATGTTGTTGGTGTTATTTTGAGCAAGGAAATTCATAGGAAAAACTCAGGTGGAACATCCACATCAGGCAATGTTTTGAATGCATAAATCAGGGGCATAACAAAGGAGAGAGAAAATAATTTTAGAAGTCGTGGGAAGTCATGAGGAAAATCAAAGGACAAAAGGTCTCAATCTAGAGACAAGAAGTATTGTTGGTACTGTGGTAAGATGGGTCATTTAAAGAAAGATTGTTGATCTCAGAAAAATAAAGGAGACAAAAAGGAAGGAAGTAAAGAAGCAAATGTGGTAAGTAATAAATTTGATGAGTATGCTTTGATTCTTCCCCTTGATAATGTTGATGATTCTTGGGTGTTAGATTCAGGGGCCTCATTTCATGATACCCCCCATAGAAGTTATTTTCTTGATTATGTCCAAGGGGATTTTGGGCTAGTTTATTTGGGAGATAACAAACCCTGTCAGATTTTGGGAAAGTGAAGAATCAAGATTAAGTTGCAGAATGGGAATAATTGGCTACTACATGAGGTAAGACACATTCCAAAGTTAAAAATAAATTTAATTTTTGCAGGGGGTTATGTGAAGGATCATGATGGGCCAAAAAGTGGTGATATGATGGGTATGTGTAGGGTATGTGGTTGACAACTTTTGTTTTACCGAAAATTGATGAAACGAAAGGGTTTTTAAAGGAGATTCTCAACTTTTCATGAATATAAATTATGCTTTACTTGAAATTTAATAAATACTTATTATTCATTTTCTATTTGAATTACAACTAAAGTTCTGATTGATAGGTTGATTGAAAAACATCTATAGCTTTCAAATGGTATCACATTTTTTGAGTCCGAAACATGTGTCACATTTTATACTTTTCATACTTTAGGATTAGAAAAAAAAATGAATTTCATGAAGTTTTGACCAAGTTAAGTTGGTCAGACATACGAGTTTTTATATTTTTTAAAAGTTGTAATAAAAAATTCATAATTAATTATTTACTTAAAATTACAAAAAAATATGCACTACATTGAGACATGAGTCCTCTACTTATATCTAAAATATTATAAAAAAGTATTATCATTTTATTGTGGTTAGGGTGGTCAGACAGACACCTACTTCTTATTTTTTCCTTGAAATTTATGTACTACCACATCGAAATTTCAAATTTTCACTAAATAGATTTTTATTTTTTTTAAATAAACCTAGTAGTTTAGAAACTACATTCAATTTGCTAAAAATTATATTGTTACATATTTTTGAAATAATATAGATAACTTATTCAAATTTTTACCTCAAGTTGCCTAACTTTGATTTTTCTAAATTTTTTCGCCACTTAAGGGCCTATTTTTTCCATGATGATCCTGCACATACCCAAGGCAACTAGATGATGAGGGTTGTGTTGTTACATTTAGTGGTAAAAATTGGAAGGTTACAAAAGGGGCCTTAGTGGTAGCAAAAGGTGTGAAAGTAGGAACCTTATATCTTTGTATAGGTCATACTGTTCCTTCTATTTTAGCTATTGTAGATAAAAATCAATGTTCAGGAACAGTTGCTACAATTCAGCAGGCAGAAAATTAGATAGTTGCTATGGATTTTGAATCAACACTATGGCATAATAGACTTGGGAATATGAGTGCAAATGGTATGAAATTACTTCATTCAAATAATTTTTTACAGGCCTAAAATGTGTTAATATGGATTTTTGTGAAAGTTGTCTATGGAAAACAAAAGAGAGTTAGTTTTCTCAAGGATGGGAAGAAAAAGAAAGCTGATAAATTGGAGCTTGTGCATATAGATGTATGAGGACCAGCTCAAATATCTTCTCTCAGTGGCTCTCAGTACTATGTCACTTTTATTGATGTTGCAACAAGGAAGGTATGGAATTATTTCCTTAGGTAGAAATCTGATGTATTTGAAACTTTTAAGAAATGGAGAAGCTTGGTTGAGAGTGAGATAGGTAAAAATTTAAAATGTATTAAATCTGATAATGGTGGTGAGTATTGCAGTAAAGAGTTTGAATATTATTATTCCTGAAATGGTATTCGTAGGCAGAAAATGGTTCCAAGGACACCATAGGAAAATGGAGTAGCTAAACACATGAATGGACTATGAGATTGCATGTTGGGCTGCCTTTAAACATGTGGGAAGAGGCTATAAACACTACTATTTATTTAATTAATAGAGGTCCTTCAATTCCCTTGGGTTGTGGTATTCGAGGGGAAGCATGGACAGGTAAGAAGGTGAGTTATTCTTTTCTCAAGACCTTCAGTTGTGAAACATTTGCACATGTAGATTATAAAAATAGAACCAAACTAGATGAAAAATCAAAGAAATGTATATTTGTTGGATATTCCATTGATGAATTTGGTTACAGGCTTTGGGATTCTAAAAATCAAAAAATTGTGAGAAATATGGATGTCATATTCAATGAGAAAGTGTTGTACAAAGATCAGTTGCAACAACATGAGAAGAAAAAAAATGATTATGTAGTGTTGGATGATACACCAAATAGTGATTCTCCAGTGCTTCCTCATGCTCCACAACAAAAAAAAAATACCACAAACTCCAGTGAATGTTAGACAATCTTCAAGGATAAGTAGACCTCCAGAAATATTTTCTCCCTCTTTGTATTTGTGAACCAAGGTTCGAAACCTACATAAACACAAGAGACAAACACCATATTAGATCATATGCAAGTTAGTATCATAATTCCACAAGAAATCCATTTGAATTGTAAAGGAAAAGGAATGAAATAAAGAACAATAAACAAGCATAAACCAAAGATATTAAATCCTATTCAAATGCAAAGAAAACTCTTAATCTCTTGGGGGAGTTGGTTCCAATTTGATGTGGAAATTGGACCTTTCCCAACTCCTATGATGCAAGTTTGATGAGTAATGAAGAGTGATCCACTTTGTTGATGATTGAAGTGTGCTCCAAGATGAAAATATGCATAACCTAGCTAAAATTTGATAAAAAAATGGATGAGAATTGTTATGGATTTGAGTATAATAACTTTGCTTAAATTGTGAATGATCTAAAAATGACTATAATAATTCTACTTGGATTGTGGATGATCAAATGAAAAATGAAGCCTCTTATTTATAGATTGAAAAATTGGAGAAATGACCAAAATGGAACAATGTGGGACTAACATTCAACCAATGGCAAGGTGTCACTTGTCAGGAGATGGATGGATGAGGGATGTGCACATTTTGATGAATGTGCCCATAAATGCAATTAGGTGATATTTGAAATTAGTGAAATGACATGTAAGAGGGAAAAGGAATGTCTTAAATGACACTTGGCTCAATTGAAAGATGAAATAAATGTCTTGTTGGAAGGACAAAGTCCACTTGGATTTGAATTCAAATTTGAGAGAATATTCCTCCATTATGCCATGTTGAGAGAAAATAGAGATTTAATAAATGAATTAAATCTATTTTCATGTGCAAGTGGCAAAAGCTAGAGGATGGGACATGAGTTAGGATTAAATTAATCAAGTGTTAATTAATTTAATGAGAGATTAGATGATGTGACATATTTAACTTAGATTTATGGGTTTATTTAAATAAAATATGAGAAGAATATGATTTTAGACTTAGTTAAATAAATATTTTGATTTATTTAACTAAAGGGGACGATTGGTTAGCTTAAATTAAACAAAGTTTAATTTATTTAATTTAATAGATAGACCTTAGAGATTTAATCAAATCAGAGGAATTATTTAATTAAATATGGACATAGGGTTAATTAGATCAGATAGATTGATTTAATTAACAAGAGAGAAAGACTTAATTAGATAAAATGATTTATTTAATTAAGAGAAGAAAATTTATGAATTTAATCAAATAAAGGTATTCGATTAAATAATTAGACTAAGGGATGATTTAGGATGAAATGGAGTTAATAATCAGGATCAAGCGTGTAATGCCAATCAATACATTTTCCATGTCTACATTTTTCCTCTCTTTGAAGCAAGGTACTCATTACTTTGTTTCAAAGAATAAGATGTCTTGATCAAAAGCCAAAAAAAAATTATTTTAAAAACTTCCCCCAGTGCCACTTCGGTGAGAGAAAACATGCCATTATACTGCCCCCTCAAGAGATCAGATGAAAGTTCCAAGTTTTGGGTGATCTCGCGAAAAAAAAAGGACAAGGTGCTTGACAGTTCTAGAAAAGCTTTGGGAGGCCAAAAAATGCAAAAAATGATGAAAAATGGCTCTCAGGTGCACAAAAATGGGATCAAAGGTCTACAACCCCTCCTAGATGGTTAACCAAGATAGCCCAATGGGCCGATTGTACTTATTGACATACACATGTACATTGATCCAATTTTTTGTATCATGACAGTATATATTTGATGATATATGAGATGATGATTTTGGTGCGATATGCAATGCCCTGTTGTTTATCTTATGCTTTATAAATGGTTCTTATTTCTATATGTGATGCAAAATGATGTTATCCCTATGATGCTTATGATATTATGATTTTTGGGTGATGCAATGATTTATGCAATGTAATGTTCTATGTGATGATGTAGGATGCATTCTTTTTTTATCTTTTCATGTACTTTTTCTGATGTATGCAGGATGTTTTGTAAATTCTTAGACTAATAAATCTATATGACTAATGGTTGATGATGTATGTGATCTCTTTATGTATGTCATGAACTTTAGGATGGTGTGATTTGCAAAATCATATGTAATGTATGGATATTTTGTATGTGATGGATGCTTAAATATTTATGCAATGTTTTTTGTATGTGATGGTTGCTTAAATATTTATGCAATGTTATGGTATGATAAATGATATGATGGATGCAAATGATGTTGATGGTAATGATATGATGATACAGATGTTTTATGATGCTATGAGATAATGCTATGGTAATGATATGATGATGCAGATGTTTTTTGATGTTATAAGATAATGCTATGGAAATGCAATATATGTTTCTATATGATATGCTATATGCAATATGCCATATGCTGACGATTTATGGATGCAGAATGGATGCAATGATAATGAATACTATCACAATACCATGTTAGCACAAAAAGCAAGAGATAGAAGAAAGCAGGAGATTCCAACAAGACATGAGACAATGATGATGATGATTTTCTTGCCAAGTTAGGATTTTTAAAAGGGCCAATTACCTTATGTTTGATAACACACATAAGTATGATCAATCAAGGCATGAAGAACTAGGATGATGTTGTACTCGGTGTGATGGACTTTGACTTGACAATCAGATAGGAGTATCCTTGTTCACACCTAACATATGGAAACCCTACTAGGATGTACCTTAGGTACTTCAAACATCTCAGACCAAAACATAGAAAGGAAAGCCTTCCTATGTGGTCAACCAGATATCTAAAACATCTTCCATACACACTTAATAAAGAAAGTATTCACCGAGGTTATATTACAAAGACATCCAACAAGAACAAACGATAAAAGATAATGATCGCTGCCCTATTCCTATCTCTCTAAATCCTTTTGTTTGGGATATCATCGAGAGGTCCTTGGAATAAGTGCAATAAGATAAATTAACAGATCAAGATAAAGCAAACAAATAAGCTAATGTTCTTCAAGACCGCTAGCCAAGACTAAACTATGATGATGACTAATGTTGTTGTCCATTGTAGGAAGGATGCATCCTAAGACATGATGATATCATATGATTTGATATGGGACTGATTGGATGATAGGCTATTGACACAAAGAGTTGACTAACTTGTTTACATGCTTGATCTAGACTTTAGATTTTGATGTTTATGTTTTCACTTTTAGACTGCCGGACTTGTTTCCAATTGTTTCGCCAAAGGTTGAGGATGATGACCGTTTATTATGAGTGATGTTTATTTTGGGTGAAAGCAAGATGAGACAGATGAATTTTCAAATATTTGGATGTTTCTGATGTTTTGTTATGTTTTGAGATTGTTTTGGTATTTTTGAGATTTTTTAGATGTTTTGATTTTCAAAATTTTAAATGTTTTGGGGATTTTTGAGATTTTGACCAAGAGACTAACCTAAAGACCTATCCTAGGGGCCTCGGCGGTTGATCATCAGATTACTCTTGCCTACATTATATACGCAGAGATCAAGTAGTTCAATGAGATGACTCTATTTTTGACTTTTTGACTGACTTTTTGACCTATTTTTGAATTTTGATATGTTTTGAATGTTTTTGGATTTTTTGATTTTCTGATGTTTTTAGATTTTCTGATTTTGGGACCTCAAGAATATACATGAATCCGATCTAATGAGAACATGCCCCCAGCGTGATGCAATTGACTACTCCAATAAAGGCAGGACAAACTAACCTTGAGGATGGGTCGAGTAGTACTAGGAGGGATCATGACATGAATAGAGGACAAAGTTATGATGCAGATGTCAAATGGATGATGGATGATGGAGCTATGAAATGCGATGGATGATGGAAGCTTGATGGATGGATGATGTAGAACAAGTCATGAAGATCCTGGTGGATGGAAAGTGCTTATTTACACAAGGCACTTGTTTACCAAGTTTTCACCAAGGTACTTGCCGAAAGTTCCACCAAAGTGGTTTTCACTAGAGGACGATTTTTCTCTTTACTATTTTCAATTCTTTTTTCAATTTTTTTTAATTTTTGGATTTTTTTAATTTTTTTGTTGTCACCAAGATGCTTGTTTGCTAGGTTTTCCATAGGGTGACCATTTTTCAGGATGTTTTCATTTTTTTTTTGATTTTTTGGTTCTATACCTTGAAAGATTAGGCATAAAACTTTTTAAGATGGGAGTTGTTCATGGGCTCCTACATAGGTTCCCCTTCAGGTGTTGATAACTAATATGCCCCTGACTTATAGCTTGATATGATAAAAAATGGTCCCAACTAGTTGGGTTCAAAATTTCCTTTGTTGTTTGGATTTGGGACGTTCTTTTGATTCTCCTTGAGGAAAACTTCTTTGACTTGGAATGTCCTGCTCCTGATCTTTTTGTTATAGATCCTCTTGAGTTTGTTCTAATAAACTTGCAAATGATTTAAGGCATCCATATGCTGCTCATCTAGTAGATCTAGCTCATTTAGTCTTGATACTCTGTATTCCTCATCTATGATGAGGTTTGGCAATGATATTCTTAGTGATGGGAGATCGATCTCAATGGGGATAATGGCTTTTGATCTGTAGACTAGGGAGAATGGAGTGGAACTAGTGGGTGTGCAGATGCTAGTTCAATAGGCCTAGAGGGTGGGATTTAGCTACAGATGTCAGTCATGACCTATGTCATTGACTATCTTTTTTGAGTTTCAAAATGGTTTTATTGGTAACTTTTGCTTATCCATTGCCTTGGGGATAATATGGTGTGGAGAAGCGATGTTGGATTTTGAAATTTTCACGTAGGTCCCGAAAATCTTGATTCTTGAAAGGTGTCCCATTATCTAAGATAATAGCTTGGGGAACACCGTATCAACATATGAGGTAGTTTAGGATGAACTTTGATATCTGCCTCCTAGTTATGTATGTCATGGGAATGGCTTCTACCCACTTGGTAAAGTACTTAGTGGTAGTTATGATGAACTTGTGGCCATTAGACGAGGTGGGAGTGATTTTTTTGATGAGATTGAGCCCCCACTGTGAAAAGGGCCATGGTGTGATGATGGGATGAAGTTCTTGAGTTGGAGAATGGATAAGGTCCCCATGCTGCTGACATTGTAAACACCTTTTAACGTAGTCATGTGCCTATCTTTCCATAGTGGGCCAATAATACCCCGTCCTCAGCAATTTCTTTGCCAAGGTCATTCCGCTTGAGTGTGAACCACAAATACTGTTATGTACCTCAGTTAAGGCAATCAATGCCTCCTCAACATTTAAACAATTTAATAAGATTCCTTCTATGCTCCTACGATAAAGGGTGTTTCCTAGGATGACAAACCGGGATGATTTCTTGACAAAGGTTCTTTTTAGGCTTGAGGGTAGGCTAGCAGCTAGGACCCCTATTTGTAAGTAGGTATAAATGTCATGGGTTGATTTGGAGCAATGGATAATGTAATTTGGGGGATGTCTTGGTGATGTTTTGGAAATGAGGTGTAGATGAAATGGGGACGGTGGATGAGATTGGGGGTATGATCCCAAAACATGGTTCCACAATACTGCTCACATCGAAATCAGAAGGGAGTTTAGCCCCTTTTTTTACTAATTCAAGCATGTATAGTGAAGAATTGAGTCTCATCATGATGTTGATAATATTATGATTCTTCAAATTTTGAACCATTTCGGTGATTTCATCATGTGACATCCCAAAGGGATTGTTGGTAAGATCCTCCACTTGGCCTTCCTCTTGTGGATTTTGTGATGATGAAGGAAAGTTAGTTAGAGGATTGGTTGATCCAATGGGATTCATTTCAGAATTTTTTTGACTTAGGTCACTTGAATTGGATGTTTCTTTGTTGGCTTCCACATTCTTGTGTTGAGATCTAGTTTGAACCATAAAATAAGGATCATTTTTCAAGAATATGGGAGATGAATCTCTAATTATTTGGATTGATCTAATCTTAAGTACAAAAGATAAATTTTAGGATGTTTTAAGGATCAAAGATGAGATGTTTGTGAAAGATGGGTGATATGGATGATTTGCACTTTTTGATACATCTTGAGGGAGATGCTAGACTTTTGGGACTTTTGACTTCTTGGATTTGGATTTTGATTTTGTTTTTTGGATTGACCTTGATTTTAATTTGATTGTTGCTTTGATTTTGGATAATGAACAAGGAGATCCCAAGATGTTGGATGTTATCTATGGGATGGATTTTCTCACATGATGATAATTTGACTAAGTGTAGGGAGAAGGATTCATCTACCTACACCTAATCAAACAAGATGATAATTTAACTAAGTATATGAAGAAGTATGCATCTACATATATCTAGCTAAACAAAATGATTGGATGATTTCACTAACCACATAAAGAAGGATGCATCTTCATATGTCTAACCAAAGATTCTTTGATGTTTTGATTTAAGGATTTTTTATTTTCCCTAAGGACTTTGTTTCAATGATTTTGATGTGCCAAAAAAGCCTAGCATGAAGGATAGTTTCAAGATTTTCAAGAGTTGATGGTGAGATGATTTTGGATTGATGTTTTGAAAGATGGGTGAAATTTTTGATTTTGATCCTAGGTGAAACTAAAAGGAACCTTGTTTACAATACCTCGGTTTTGAAGAACATGCTTTACTATAGACAAGGTGTTGAAATTCCTGAAAAAGATTTGGATTTTGACAAAAATAGAATGAGTACAATATGGGATTGTTTCTTGAAGCTATCATGTAAAAGTTAAAAAGCAATCTTCGTTTGAATTTGTATAGTGTTGAGAGACGCTTTTGATGTTCTTTTGGACTAAGATCTTTTATTCTTGGTTTTCGTATTTTGATTTTGTGTGAAATCATTGGGGACACATGTGTGGGATTCAATTGTTAATATTTGCTTAATGACTTTGTTTTACCACAAAAACATTTTGATTATCTTTTCCAAACTAGATGTCCAATGTCCCAATTTCTTTGAATCCCATAAAGTATGTTATGTGGAACTTTGATGAAATCAAGGCAAGGTTACCTATTGTTAACTTTAGTAGGAAAATTGAGATATAAATCCAAGTGTTTAGAAACCTCTAAGGATAAATCCCAAGGGCAAGCAATAACACATGAATCTGGTCAATTGTATTTTCCTCCTAAAGGTTTTTAAGTTTTGATGATGATGTTAAATGTTTGTTTCCAAATGTTTTTGACCAAGCAAAGTGTTTTGTAACCAAGAACAAGTATAACCCTATGGCTATGAAAGACTGTATTTGTTGAGTCCCCACTTGGACAAGTCCAACTATGCTTATCTTTAGCAAATGGTTAGATGCTTGACCCTACTAGCTCCCCTCCACAACACTCACTTATACGGGGCAGCCAAACATCAACACCCATGAAACTACCATGGCATGCTTTCCATTTCTACTAAAGATTGTGAAAGTGTGGGGCGGCTTAAGAATGAGTGTTCTTTCACCAACAAATAGATAGGGATTTTGGCCTTTCTACAACAAGGGTTTTAATTTAGACTTTTTGTTCATAGGAGTTGACCCATTGAGGTAAGAGACCATTGTTTCCCTTCTTGTTGGAGCCAACCGTGTGATATTGACCTTTATTCTAGTACCCACTTTTATATCTCAGCTGGAAATACTCTTGGCTTTAGAGTGTTATCAGTTGAGTCATTCCCTTGGGTGAGTACTTTTTCCCCACGGAAATCCCTCTAAGATAAACAATAGCAAGCAAACATATTCGTAACTCGGTCGATCTTTCTTGAAAAAAAAAAGAGAATACACACGATAGGTTTGACTCACACTCGCAAAATATTTTTTTCAATTTTAGTTCCAAAATGAAGTGTGGAGGCAGTCACTTTATCCCAACATAAGACCACCAAAAAGCCTTTTGATTCTCAAGATCATTGTGAGGTGTGAGAGAAGTGCATACATCTTTTCAATGGTGTTAGTTTGAGTAAGCAATCAAAAAACAAAGTAGCACATGTTCTTTTTAAGTCCACAAAGCAAAAGGGAATTCTTTTTATAGCACCAAATCAAATGTGGAATTTGCCTTGTTCAATTGTTAGCCTCAAATGAAATCTAGCGAGTTTTTCTTAAGATTCGTTTTAACCGGGTATGTGCAGGATCATCATGGAAAAAATAGACCCTTAAGTGGCAAAAAAATTAGAAAAATCAGAGTTACGAAACTTGATGTAAAAATTTGAATAAGTTATCAATATTATTTCAAAATATGTAAGAATAGAATTTGTAGAAAATTGAATGTAGTTTCTAAACTAATAGGTTTATTTAAAAAATAAATAAATCTATTTGGTGAAAATTTGAAATTTTAATGCGAGTACTTAAATTTTAGGGAAAAATAAGGTGTTTGTCTAACCACCCTAACCACAATAAAATGATAATATTTTTTATAATATTTTAGATATAAGTAGAGGACTCATGTCTCGATGTGATGCACATTTTTGTTATATCTTTCCAAGTAAATAATTAATTATAAATTTTTTATTACAACTTTTAAAAAATATAAAAAACTTGTATGTCTGACCACCTTAACTTGGTCAAAACTTCATTAAATTCAATTTTTCTTCTTTTAATTCTATAGTATTCAAAGTATAGAATATGAAACATGTTTTGGATTCAAAAAATGTGATACTATTTGAAATCTATAGATGTTTTTCAATCAGCATATCAATTAGGACTTTAGTCATAATTTGAATAGAAAATGAATAATAATTACTTATTAAATACAAAGTAATGCATAATTTATATTGGTGGAAAGCTGAGAATATCCTTTAAAAACCCTTTTCGTTTCATCAATTTTGGAAAAAAAAAATTGTCAGCCACATACCCATCATATTGCCACTTTTTGGCCCATCATGATCCTGCACATACCCAATCCCTTTGTAGCAAGAATTAGAAATGTTCTTTTTAGACTCAAATGAAATCTAGTATCCTAAGGAGCATTAAAAGGAAAAATAAATTTTCAAGAGAGCTTTATGGACTCTTTAAGAGTGTTAAACAACACTAAAGTGTTCAAAAACACTTGGTATTAAGAAGGAATGATGTCATTATGCCTCTTTTCTTCTTCACCTTTGACCAAGTCAACATATAAGAGAACTTATTAGATATGAAAAAATAGAGGTCAAAAGATCAGAAAGCAATCCAAATGATCAAAATTTTAAAAATTATGTGGACCATGAAACAAATTTTCACTTTTTACTTCCCTCTAGCGGTAGAACCTGTGAAGGCGTTAGAGTTTGAAAAGCTTAGCGGTACTATATAGCAACACTTACCAGTCAATGTCATTCTGTAGCAAGGACATCCAGCACAAAAGCATCGCTATTTCAGCTAGTGGTGGAGTTTGAAGTTTGGAAAGATTCTGGCGGGTGAAAATGACTCAGCGGCGTTGTTTGAGATTTTGAATTCTGGGTGGGAAACAGAGAGCATTGGAATTTGGAGTTTGTAGCAGTGAGATATAGTGACATTGGAGTCCCAACAGTTCTAAACTGCGATGCTAGTCTGTCAGTGGTGGAGTTCCCTATAGACATAAAAACAACAAAACATCATAGAATTTGGTGAAAAAATGTTCTTAGAACTTCTGGTTATCCCTCCTTCTAGCACCAAGATGTGAACCAAGATTCCAAACTTGCATAAACACAAGAGTCAAACACCATATTATATCATATGCAAGTTAGTATCACGATTCCCCAAGAAATCCATTTGAATTATAAAGGAAAAGGAATGAAATCAAGAACAATAAACAAGCATAGACCAAAGATATTAAATCCTATTCAAATGCAAAGCAAACTCTTAATCTCTTGGGGGAGTTGGTGCCAATTTGATGTGGAAATTGGCCCTTTCCCAACTCATATGGTGCAAAATTGATGAGTAATGAAGAGTGATCCATTTTGTTGATGATTGAAGTGTGCTCCAATATGAAAATCTGCATAACCTAGCTAAGATTTGATAAAAATGGATGAGAATTGTTATGGATTTGAGTACAATAACTTTTCTCAAATTGTAGATGATCTAAAAATGACTATAATAATTCTACTTGGATTGTGGATGATCAAATGAGGAATGAAGCCTCTTATTTATATATTGACAAATTGGAGAAATACCCAAAATGGAGCAATGTGGGACTAACATTCAACCAATTGCAAGGTGCCACTTGTCAAGAGATGGATGAATGAGGGATGTGAAGATTTTGATGAATGTGCCCATAAATGCAATTAGGTGATATTTGAAATTAGTGAAATGACATGTAAGAGGGAAAATGAATGTATTAAATGCCACTTGGCTCAATGCAAAGATGAAATAAATGTCTTGTTGGAAGGACAAAATCCACTTGGATTTGAATTCAAATTTGAGAGAATATTCCTCCATTATACCATGTTGAGAGAAAATAGAGATTTAATAAATGAATTAAATCTATTATCATGTACAAGTGGCAAAAGCTAGATGATGGGACATGAGTTAGGATTAAATTAATCAAGTGTTAATTAATTTAATGAGAGATTAGATGATGTGACATATTAAACTTAGATTTATGGGTTTATTTAAATTAAATATGAGAAGAATATGATTTTAGACTTAGTTAAATAAATATTTTGATTTATTTAACTAAAGGGGATGGTTGGTTAGCTTAAATTAAACAAGGTTTAATTTATTTATTTTAATAGACATACCTTAGAGATTTAATCAAATAAAAGGAATTATTTAATTAAATATGGACATAGGGTTAATTAGATCAGATAGATTGATTTAATTAACAAGAGAGAAAGAATTAATTAGATAAAATGATTTATTTAATTAAGAGAGGAAATTAATGAATTTAATCAAATAAAGGTATTCGATTAAATAATTAGACTGCGGGATGATTTGGGATGAAATGGTGTTAATAATCAGGATCAAGTGTGTAATGCCAATCAATACATTTTTCATGTCTACAATATTCTATTTTATTAACTAATGCAGCTGGTGAACCAAAATTTTATGTTGAAGCTATGCAAGTCAATACCAAGGTTCAATGGGAGCATGGAATGGAAGAAGAAATGGACTCCTTACTAAAAAATCAGACTTGGGAATTATGCAAGTTGTCTGTATGTAAAAATGCTTTACCAAACAAATGGGTTTATAGGCTGAAAGAGGAGGATGGAGGTAAGAAAATATTTAAAGCCATATTAGTTGTAAAGGGATTTCTATAGAAAAAGGGTATTGATTTTGATGAAATCTTTTCTCTAGTTGTTAAAATGACTTCTATTCTTACTATTTTAAGTATTGTGGCTACCAAAGATTTCCATTTAGAACAACTTGATGTTATAACAACCTTTCTCCATGGTGATTTGGAAGAGGAAATATATACAAAACAACCACAAGGATTTGAGGTCAAAGGTAAGGAGAAACTAGTGTGTAGATTGAAGAAAAGTTTGTATGAATTGAAGCAAGCACCTCAGCAATGGTATATTAAATTTGATAGTTTTATGGCTGAGCAAGGCTACAGTCAGTGTAATTCAGACCAAATTTTTTATTGCAAGAGGTTAGATGATGATAGCTACATTATCTTGGGTGATCCCACAATAATGGGTTACACTTTTAGGTCAAACTTGACATTGAAATCAATATTTTTCACCAGATCTTCACTTTCTTACACCTATAGCAGCTAAACCATTAAGAATTTGAAGATGAAGAAAACTAGTGATTTGTGATGTTTTGTGCATAGATTGTAACTATATTCAAAAATAAAAATAAAAAAATTGAATGCGTTTATGTAATTTTTTATAAACTATTTTTTCTTCAAAACGACATTTTAAAAAAAGTGATGTTTACTTCGGCCCACATAACTTTTTTTATATAAAGGATACAATTTTAATTTTCGAAACACATATTTTTCACCCCAAAATATAATGCATGGATATTTTTTCATATTTTTTTGTTGCATATATATTTTTTAATTAATTTTCCAAGTCAGAGTAATTATAATTTGAACAGACGTGTACTTTGGATCACATAACTTTTTTTGTATGCATTTGAATTAACTTATTCTTTTTTTGTTGAAATAAAGACATCAATACCTAGTGCACATGTATTTTTTAGAAAAAAAATTCTCTATTTTTTCATATGTGTGAAAGAAAGGCCTTTTTGTTCATTGAAAAACCTACATTCACAAGAAATAAAAAACAAATATAATAATCAAATTAAATATATTTAAAATTATACATGTTGGGAAGCTTATAATAAGGGTTATATACTTGCAAAATATAAATTTTGAATGAATTTATTTGATCCCCCAAAAGGTAAATCAAAATTGGTTTTTTATTAGCATTTTGATAGGTGTAGAGGAGACTCCATTATAGGTATGGTTTAAAACTAATGGGGTTTGAATTAAGTGGGTTTGATCAAACCATCTTTAATTAAAATCATTTAAATGGAACCTTTAAAGGCTTAAATCATTATATTTTCTAAAAATATGTGATTTCAAGCAAAAAATCAGGATGTCACAAAAAGTGTAACCCATTATTGTGGCAACACCCTTTTATGTTTATATGTTGATAATATGCTTGTAGTAGGCTCTAACATGGATCACATAAGGAGTTAAAACATTAGTGAGCATATTCATTTTCTATGAAGGATTTGGGGCTAGCAAAGAAAATCCTTGGTATTAAGATTACAAGAGATGGGAAAAATAGAAAATTGTTTTTATCTCAGGCCAATTATGTTTTGAAGGTGTTGCAAAGATTTCATATGGAAAATGCAAAAGGTATTAGCACACATTTTCCTAGTCATGTTAAATTGACTAAGTATATGTGTCCAAAGACACAAGAGGAGGAAGAAAAAATGTCCAAGGTACCATATTCTTTAGTTGTAGGTAGTTTAATGTATGCCATGGTATGCACAAGACCAAATATTGCACATGTTGTAAGAGTTTTTAGCAGGTATATGAGTCATCCCAGAGTTGAGCATTGGAATGCAGTAAAATGGATTCTCGGGTATTTGAGAGGTACATCCAATAAATGTTTATGTTTTGGGGGCTCTAATATTGATTTAAAAGGCTATGCTAACTCAAATTTGGTAGGGGATGTAGATATCGGGCGAAGCACCATAGGTTATTTATTTATAGAACTCCAGTGGGATAGTAGTGAGTTGGATTTATCAGTTGCAAAAGGTGGTTGCTTTATCCACCACAGAGGCAAAGTATGTTATTACAATAGAGGTGGCAAAGGAGATGATATGGCTAGAAATTTTCATGGAAGAGTTGAGAAAACAACAGGCTAAAAATTAATTGTTTATTGATAGCCAAAGTGCTATACATCTTGCAAATAATTCTACCTTGCATTCTAAAACCAAACACATACAATTGAGATATCATTTCATTCGGTCATTATTGGAGGATGGACAGGTCAAGCTGGAAAAGATAATAACAAGGGAGAAGCTGAGCTTCTATTTAGCTTTGGTTGTCCTTCTAGGTTGAATTCAAGTATAATAGAGTAGTAGGGTCCAAGGTGTTTATTTCCAGTGGGAACTGTAAGTATAGCAGTGTCATCCAGGATTAGTCTCCAAGTGGGAGATTGTGTTGGTGTGGATCCTGATCAATCTCCAAGTGGTAGATTGTTGGTATGTAGTGACTAATCATGCTATATCATAAACTCTTCATGTATTATTGTTGGGGTTTTGGGCTAGGACAAATGCTAGGCAGGGGTTCGGGGGTAGAAGCCCCTAAGAATTTATTTTTCCTTTTTCTTTGCAATGTCATCGAAAAAGGAAATATCACTGAAAAAAGAAAAAAAATGACTTTGTAAAACCCTAATTCTGGAAGCTTCTAAAAAGATTGTTATAAGGGGTTGGGATGGGAGTTATAGTATGTAGAAAAGGTGATTATTTGTTAGATTGTAATAAGTTTTGCATTGGATAATAAAATCATTGGATGGCTATGGTTTTGTGGATGTAGCCTAGATTGGGTGAACCACATTAAATTCTATGTATTGTCTTGTTTCTACTATAATTTTCTGTGTGTTTTATTTCTCTATTGTATTGATCGAATCTTTATTTAACTGTTAGATGTTTTCTTTCTAACCCTAACACTATTTACTCTATTTGTGTAATGTTTATAATTACTCCATGATAGGAGAGGTTGTTTGTCATAAGTATTAGTATTATACTAGACATGTTTAGTCAAGGATAAAAGAGGTTGTTTGTCATAGTTATTGTTAGTATACTAGATATGATCAAATGTAGACAAGCTTAAGGAACACTCATAGCTATATATTTAATTATGCTAGTTAGCTAGTAGGTTACTCCTGGGATGTTATCTAGTGAAGGGAGGGAACTAGTAGTTTTCTCCTAGGATTGTTATCCAATGAAGGGAGGAAACTAGTACTTTTCTTAATGAGTTGTGTAGGATTTTTCCTTTTTCTTTGCAATATCATTGAAAAAGGAAATATCACTGAAAAAAGAAAAAAAATGACTTTGTAAAACCCTAATTCTGGAAGCTTCTAAAAAGCTTGTTATAAGGGGTTAGGATGGGAGTTATAGTATGTAGAAAAGGTGATTATTTGTTAGATTGTAATAAGTTTTGCATTGGATAATAAAATCATTGGATGGCTATGGTTTTGTGGATGTAGCCTGGATTGGGTGAACCACATTAAATTCTATGTGTTGTCTTGTTTCTACTATAATTTTCTGTGTGTTTTATTTCTCTATTGTATTGATCGAATCTTTATTTAACTGTTAGATGTTTTCTTTCTAACCCTAACACTATTTACTCTATTTGTGTAATGTTTATAATTACTCCATGATAGGATAGGTTGTTTGTCATAAGTATTAGTATTATACTAGACATGTTTAGTCAAGGATAAAAGAGGTTGTTTGTCATAGTTATTGTTAGTATACTAGATATGATCAAATGTAGACAAGCTTAAGGAACACTCATAGCTATATATTTAATTATGCTAGTTAGCTAGTAGGTTACTCCTGGGATGTTATCTAGTGAAGGGAGGGAACTAGTAGTTTTCTCCTAGGATTGTTATCCAATGAAGGGAGGAAACTAGTACTTTTCTTAATGAGTTGTGTAGGTTGTGTCAAAGAGATAGATTTTCCTATGGAGTAGCATGCTTGTGGAGAGGGATTGCCTAAGCATAGATATAATTTCCTTAAGTCAAAATGAGCTTTCTATGGTGTAAGTGAATGGTAGACCATCGCTCGAAGTACTGAGTGAGAATACTTTGGACAAAGTAGTGTGATTTCCCTAGGCTCCACTATCAGTTCACCATGTCCATTTAAATAAATGAGGGTTACCTAGCATAGGTTATAAATCATAGTCATGTAGGGCACAACACTAAGCTCATAATGGTTTTTCATACGAGGTTACCCAACCAATACCTTCATCAAAGGGAAGGGCCATCTATCATTGATAAATGTGCAGGGGCCTGCATATGAGTTTGTGGTTTGTAGAAATGCACTTGAGTGATGTTTCTCCTCCTTAGCAGGCGATAAAAGACCAAGGTTTTGAAAGACAGATTCTTTGACCATCTATATGTTATGCTATGAAGCTCAAGAAGATATGCATGTAGTTGTGTACTTTCTTGGAATATTGTACTTGGTGAAATATTGTAATGGAATGGAAATCCTTATTGTAGATTGTATAACATCTTTGTTCATATATTCTCAATAAAGAAAGGTAATATATTTATTACAATGGCTTATTACATAGTTTATTTTACTCTCATAGTGATAACTTAGGAAATTTACTTTAGTGAATGTTTGCTATATTACATGTGGTATCAGAGCTACCAGGTTTAGTTTTGGAACCTATGGGATCATCATTATTTTCATCCAACATTATCAAATGTTTTGAATTCTTGTGCTAGGATAGTGCATTTCAGATTAACGGCTCGAAAGTCAGTAATTGGAAATGAGCGCTACCTCAAGGCCAAGAAGAAAAGAGAAGCCATCATTAGGTCAATAGAGGGAACCAATATGATAATTTAATCTAGTTGAGTGACATTGAAACATTTAGTCACACACTTTCTTGGTGAACCAACATTTTTTGGAGGGCTGTGTACTCTTTTTCTCTCTTAGGGTTTTTCACCTAAAAGGAGAGACATAGGCCAAAAATTGTGGTGGTTGACTCAAAATAATGTAAGGAAAATGTAAATATTCCTAAATGAAATGATCTAGATGCAAAAAACTGATAAAATTGAATGATTATTTATGCCAAACTTAAGAAATATGAATTGTTTGAAAACATAGTGTGATATGCAAAAATGAACTAGAAAAAAGCACAAATGAAATCAAAACTTAATGAAATTGAACAAAGTGCACTTGGAGATGAAGTGTTGATGCCTGAAGATTCTAGAATTTGACAAAAATCACTATTCATGACCAATGGGACTCATTCACCACTGATGACGAATTAGTCCTCTTTTTTGGTAAACTTTGTTGAAACTAGTTTCTGACTATCAGGAACTGAAAATTGATGAAATCACATTTTCTAGCTTGGTAGTGGAACTCATTCTCCACTGATGGAAAATTAGTTCCCCACAAAAATCTATAAATTTAGGGGTCAACTTTGTGGGTCCACATCTACACTTGTCTTCTTGTCAAGTTGACAGAATCAAATCTACATAAAATAGTCTGAATGTTGTCTCCAAGCTTGAATTAGAGTTTAGTTGACTTGAATAGATTTGATGACTTATTGAACACTTTTAAACACCTATTTCTTTGAAAAATATTCTTACAAGACTTGTAAACACACATGCAAAGAGGGAAAAAGGGTTAACGGTTAGAGTATAGGTATTTTCCTTGGTCAAATCCCACTTTGGTAATCAAACCCTTGATAAGAAAATGGAATGAAAACAAGAAAGGAATGATGAATAAAAAAATGCAAGTTTCCTAAACTCACCAAACCCTTGTTGTTGAGGTTTGAGGATATGAAATGGCTGCTCCAAGATGCTTGATAATTGCTTTACTGAATGATGCTATGATGGATTGAATTCAAGAATGCTAATTGATGATGAATGAGTGAATGAGATGAATGGGGGTTAAAATGGATGGAAAAACACTTATTTATACACACTTACACCCTAATTACCCAAAAATACAACATCACAGGCCAACATAAGGTCTTAATGAATAAAAACCTAAAGGAAATTTTAAATTATTTTGAATTTTGTGCCAAGAGGGACTTATTCGCCACCCATGGAAAATGGGTCCCACTCAAGGCATGCAAGTGGGTGTTAGGGATTAGGTTGTATTTAATCATATTTGTCAGGTTTGTATTCAAAAAAACACTTAATTAAGGCCTATAAGTGCATAAAGGGGGCAAATAAAGCATAAGAAAGGTGTATTTAGTGATGACAAGCCTAGAAAAGTGTGAAATCTTGTTACAAGACTTTACAACACTTTGAAATAGGACTTGGTAAGAGATAAAAAGATGATATTTAGATGAATTATTATAAGAAGAGTCTAGAAAAGTGTAGAAATGTGTTACAAAACTTCATAACACCTTCACAAGACATCATAATTTAAATATTCAAGACCTAATGTGAATGAATAAGTCACATTTCAACTTTAAATCTAAGCAAACTAAGTCAAGCGTCATAGGAAAAAATACCTAAATGACCATGAAAATGTCCAAGATCAATTTTTCTATGGTACACTCAGATCAGTGAAGTGAAGAGGAAGATGAAGATGAAGGCTATGTACAACAATCTACCTTCCATCTCACAGAAAAGTTTGAGTCATTATCACTTTTCATGGACATTCCCTTAGAAGGAAGTCTTAATTCGACATTTATCTTTAGTGACCCTAGAGTTTCCAATGATAGAATTAATTGTAATTTGCTCAAGTAATGAGTCTGAGGGATATGTACCTCAAGAAAATCCATATGGGAAATGGTATCATGATAAAATATCTATGAAAAGGGTAGATTATATTGTTGATAAACACCATATTGACACTGAACCTCATAACTATCTATTAGATGATAAATCTGAAGGCTATTATCCATTTTGGGATGGGTATGAGAAATTAAGGGATGAACAAAAAGATAGAGATGAGTAACAATCTCAGTCTATAGGATATAATCCATTAAGTTATGTGTTAGAGAGTGAATCTTAGGGATACTCTCCACTTGACTATTTGAATAGTCACTTCATGTAATCAAAGGATATTGAAATCCTTATGAAATGAATAAAATTATTTGTTTATCAAAAGTGTGTGATTAATCTTATGTGGAATTCTTTATGTGAATGTGAATTCCATTTATAATGTTTTCCATAAGATAGTTGATAACATAATTTAGTCTACCATGGATAAACATTTAGGTAAAACCTGATCTCGTGAAGATGGTGAGGACATGATCCAATCCTAGAAATAGCCAAGAAGTTGGGCAAGATCTAGTAGGAATTGAATCTAGCCTACTAGTTAGCTAGAGAAGCCTCTATCTAGTGGATGAACACAATTTGTAACTCAATATTAACTCATGGAAGCTAACATGGGGAGAATTTGTTGAGATTATTCACAAGTGATGGTTGCCCCAACTTTACTATGACCAAAAACTTATGGATTTATAGAGGTTGAAGCAAGGAAATATGTCACTCAACGGGTATTCGAAGAAATTTACCTGAATTTTGCAATATGTGCCTATATATCATAAAGATGAATGTTTCTGTATAATAAATTTATAATGGGGCTTAAAAATCAAATTAGAGGAGAAGTGGATATGCATGGTCCAAAATCTATGGATATTATATATGAAAAAGCAATTAAGCAGGAACAAAAGCTTAGGGTGATCTCTTGTTGGCAAGAAAGTAAAGACTATAAGAAGATTGTGGAAATTCCTGACAAGCCAACTCCAAAGAAGGTGGAGGTTGTGCAAAATGTACATGTGTAGTCATGTAAAAGGTATCCTTTTCTACTTTTCCTAGCTTGTTTCAGCTGGGGCCCTTGTGAGTTAGGCTTAATGTTACATTGATTTAGTTTTGTAATGTGGTTGAGACATTCACATTAGGTCTTGGTCCCTTGTGAACTAATGAATTTAAATGGTACGTTGCTAAAGTATTGTGAAGTGTTGTAACTCACTTTCACACTTTTCTAAGGTCTTATTAATTAATTACACTTAATAAATCTCTTTTTGACCTTAATCTTTCCTTATATAAAGTGTTGTAAAGTGTTGTAACACACTTTTAGACTTTTCTAGGCTTTTCATTAATAATTGGATTTTCTTATGCTTTAACTGGCCCTATTTTGCATCCAAAAGCCTCATTTATTGCATATTTTCAAGGATAATCTTGACACAAATCATTAGACAATCATAATTCAGGTGTTTCAGGTTGAATGTCCCTAGATTTAGTGATCTAGGACTCATTCACCACCTTGGTTGAATGAGTCCCAGCTAGATTTTTGGGTCCTAAACATAGTTTCACACATTTCTAAGAATTTTTAAAAATGATCCCAAAATTTAGGCCTGGTGGGACTCATTTTCTACCTTGGGTGAATGAGTCCTGTGTGGCCCAATATCAAAATTAATTCAAATTTTTAGTGGTATTTTATCCTCCTAGATTTGATGTCAGCTAGCAGTGTTGTAATTTCAAGAATTCTTGCATAATTGAGTATAAATAGAAGGTTCTTTCACTCATTTTATCCTAACAAGAAATCAAGTGACCCTTATAGAAAGTTTGAGTTCACAAGAGCATTCAAGCATCTTCAATAGAATTGAAGAGCATATTATCACACATTTTAGAGCAACATTCAAGCATCAACCATCATGTCAAAGATTTCATGCATCATGTTTGTTATTATGCTAACAATTGTGATGTAGGGATTTGTGATTCAAGCATGTGTTTCATTCAAGATCTACCATATTCAAGCAAGAATCAAGAGCTACATCCATTGCATCCATCTCAAGAATATTTGTATCACTTTATTACAAGGTTTTTGTGAGTTGCAACATCATATCTTGTTCATTCATAATTTTCCATTCATATTTCATTCTATTTCAAGGTTTAATTACCAACAATGGGTTTGACTAAGGAAAACCCCTATTCACTAACCCAACAATATTTTCCCTCTTCTTTGTGTGTGATTTGTAGGTCTAGGTTGCAAATTTCCTAAGGAGCAAGATTGGAGAAAAATTTTCAAGAGCTCAAAGTTTTCAAAGTTGTCATAAAGCCTTGGAGAGGATATACAAGTTGCAAATCAAAGATTCAGATCTAGAAATCAATTAAGAAGGACATATCAGACTGAGAAGAGCAGGATCAACCTTTAAAGTTTTAGAAATTCCCAAATGTAATGATTCACCACTTCTGGTGAATGAATCCTAGTTCCAATCAATTTTTAGATTTTTGCAGATTCAGACACCCTTTTAGTAGATTCATGTTCCTTCACAGTTTTCCAAAAAATGGACTAATTTTCCCAACTTGGAAAATGAGTTCCTATTAGTCATTTCTAGTTTCTCAGGTGTACATCTTCCTTTCTCTAGCTTTTTGTATTGTTTCATTTACTCTTCTAGATCATTTTGTAGTTCATTACATTGAATTAGGGTTTGATGTTTCATCTCATATTTCATTTCCTTTTCCAAGTCTAAACTTGGTGGTGAACCCCTTATTAGTTTCCATTCAGCCCCTAGGACATCCCTATTGCAAGGTCTCTTTATCTTTTGCATTGAGATCTCTAGGGTTACCCTTGAATGGAATAGCTTGAAAGTGGGTGTGATAGCACTTAACAATAATTATTATTCACCCCCATTTTTTAGAGGTTCCATTTTGGTCAACCTACATTTAGAGCATTAAGTTTCTGATTTGGAGTGCATCATCATCCTAGCATTGGCTTAATTGACTTTGCATTAGGATTTGCATTGGTTAATTTGCATTCTTGGGTTTTCAAATTTTGCATTAGTGAAATCTCATGGCATACAAAAAATTCATCACTAGCAATTCACCGATGGAAAATTCACCGCCAACAATTCATCATGGAAAAATTCACCACCATGAAAAATTCATCGCCAAGTAAAATTCACCACTAGAAATTCACCCCACTAGAAAATTAATCGCCATAAATATTTTTAATATATATTTCTATAACTTTTAATTTTTTTTTTTAAATTCACGTCTATTACAATTTATTTTGATGTTTATTTTGATATGAATGTTTTAACATGATAATATATTAAAATTTCATTTATTTTTGTATTAGGTTTGATTCATAGTAATTTCTATTCATCTCAATATTTGCAAACAATAAAAATACTTTACCCATAGTAATTTACATTCATCTCAATAATAATTATTGATTTATTGAGATACCCTCTAAGATTATTTTTTACCTGTTTATTTATAGAGATACCAAAAATATTTTTATTTTTATTTTCATATTTAACAATTATAGATGTCTGATAAAATAAAATATATTGAAAAATATTTTTATTTTTATTATCATAAATCAATTATAGATGATGATAAAATAAAATATATTGAAAAATAAATTTATTTTTATTATCATAAATCAATAATATAGATGATGATAAAATAAAATATATTGAAAATAATTTTTATTTTTATTTTTATAACTCAAATTCTCTAAAGTTAATGCAGTTAATTTTTTATTATTATTTCTGTTGAAAAAAATCAAAATTTTCAAATATATATTAAAAAATATTAATGGCAGTTAATTTTCTGCCTCGGTGAATTGTTGGCGGTGAATTTTATTTGGCGATGAATTTTCCATTGGTGAATTACTGGTGGTGAATTTTCCTAGAGGGCGAGAGACTATGAATTGTTGCCCAAATCTCATATAGCTTGGTTTTTTGCATCTCATTTCATTGAAAATCAAACAAAATCTGCATTTGCATCCAAGATACAGATCATAAAACATAAAAAACATAGAAATCAATTAATTTTTTTTGAATTTTTTGAAAAAAGCCATACTGGGACTCATTTGCCACCTTGGGTGAATCAATCCCTTTGCATATTCTGAACTACATTTTTTGGCATTTAAGGTTTTGGTTTTGAGTTTCTATTTTTTGTTACTACCTTTCTATTTCATTTTCTACAATTTTTTTTATAAGTGTTTCATTGTTCTTAGCTTTGCATTCATATTGCATTTAGTAGCCCTTGTATGAGTATTTGGTGTCCTATTGCTAATACTGTAGTGAGACAAAGTTCGAGACTCATGTCATCTTGTGATAGCACAATCGTTGTGGATCTTGGGTTGTCTAGCTCTTTCATTCCTAATATTGACATTAGTACACTAGGTATGGACCATACAGTAAACAAAATTACATACAGAGATCAAACTTCACTTTTAGATGTCAGTTTTACAGCAGCAACATTTTCCTGATCAACCTTGTACAGAACATCACTGTTACAATGCTTTTAGAAGCATACAATGAATTCACACACTGATCAATTCTTGTTCAACCGAACAACTCTTTCCACCACCAAATTTTTCATCATCGTTGACCATTGTAGAGAATAATCCTTTCGTTCATGGTCTATTGATCTTCCACACAAGAATGGTCACAATAGTTCAACTGCCAACGGTTCTCCTTCTGGTTCTCTCATTTGTCCAGAATAGACCATGTAGGACAGTCATTCGGTCAAACAAGATTCAACTCTATCACATGTCGGTGAGACACCAGATTGTGTATCACCAATCCCAAAGTGCTTGATCACAAAACCATCAACAAGACCAATGCTATTGGCAACATCCTGAGAAGTCATACCAATAGTTTGAGTCTCCCTGATGTCACAAGAAAACCAACTATCCTTATTGGCAAGAGTCACACCGAAACAAATCCATTGGCTAGACATGATCTATTGCTAAGTCTCTTATAGAACCTTCATATTACCCCAACCAAGTGTCAATGGCCAGAGTCACACCAAACACAAACCCATCAGCCAAACATGCTCTATTGCTAAGACTCTTATAGATCCTTCATGTCACCCCGACCAAGTGTCATCAGCCAGAGTCACACCGAACGCAAACCTATCAGACAAACACGCTCTATTGCTAAGACTCTTATAGATCCTTCATGTCACTCCAATATGTCCATCAGAAAGAGTCTCCCCAACATTCAGCATGAACAAATCCATCGGCAAGACTAGCACTATTGGAATGAGTCTTAAAGTCACTTTGAAGGTTCATATCTCCTTGATGTCTTCTATCGCCAAGAGTCTCCCTGACGATCACCAAGAACCAACCCATCGGCAAGAGATCTATCACTAGAGCATGTTAGGAATCTCACTTTGATAGTCCATGTCTTGTCGATGACTTCCATCAGCAAGACAGACCCAATGTTACACTTTTTCTATACAAAACCTTCTCTATATCAGAATTCCAAAGCTTGTATCCTTTTATGCCAGCGCTATAACCAATAAAAATATATTTAATAGCCTTGTTTTCCAATTTAGATCTTTTTTCATTTGGCACATATCCATATGCCTCACATCCAAAGACACGAATGTGTCTCAAAGAGGGCTTCTTTCCAGACCATGCTTCCAAAGGTGTTTTCTCAACAAGAGTGGAATTAGGAGAACAATTTATTAAATAACATGTTGTTGCAACTTCCTCAGCCCAAAACTTCTCCTCCAAGCTAGCACTACTCAGCATATTTCATACTCTTTCCATCACTGTCCTATTGAACCTTTCAGCAACTCCATTTTGCTGTGGAGTGTAGGGTGTATTTTTATGTCTTTTAATTCCATGATCTTTATAGTACCTTTCAAACTCATCAAAACAAAACTCACCACCATTGTTAGTCCTTAAAAATTCTATTTTTCTTCCAGTCTGATTTTCCACAAGGTTTTTAAATTCCTTAAAATGACTGAATACTTTTGATTTACTTCTCAAAAAATAAACAAATTCCCTTCTTGAATTATCATCATTGAACGATACATAATATCTTGATTTAGACAAAGAAGGAACATTTACTAGACCAAAAACATCAGAATGTATGTAATCAAGTAAACCAAAAGATTTATGAGGATTGGAATAAAATGAAACACGGTGTTGTTTACCATATATACAATGTTCACAAAATTTTAATTCGAGGTTACAGTCATCAAGCCCCTCAACCAAGTTTTTATTTTTCAAAGTTTTTAAACCTTTTTCTCCAATGTGACCAAGCCTAAGATGCCAGAGCATAGTCTTTTCTGCTAGAAGTTTAACTTCCATAGATTTTGCACTATCATGACCTCCTTTTCTCCACGAGTAGCCTTTTGTGACTTTGCAGAGACACTATTGCATTGAACAACAAGTGTATCTAGCTTATACAAAGTACCAATACAAGCACCCCTAGTTAGCACCAATGAGCCTCTAGTCATCTTGTAGCCATTTCTAGAGAATGTGACTTGCACTCCAACATCATTCAACTTACTAACAGAAAGTAAATTTTGAGCCAAACCTAGTGTATGCATTAGATCATTGATTCCCTTCACTCTTCTATTAGGGAACTGAATTCTGACTCTTCCATGGCCAACTATTTCCAGAGATGAATCGCTTGCCAAATACACCCTTCCACCATCATATTTTTCATACTTAGTGAAACAGTTTATGATTTTTCATGTGGAAAGATGCTCCAGAATCAATCAACCATACATCATCTGATGCCTGAGTTGCCACTTGAGGCTGCAATGAAATCATCTACATCACTTTGAGAAGAATCATTGTCGGAAAAATTCTTCTTCTTCTTCTTTTTCTCCTCTTTGCAATACTTTCAAACATGACTAAGCTACCCACAATTCCAACACTTCACCTTGGAGTTCTTACTAGGATACTTTGATCTCCCTTTTGATTTTGATTTGTGCTTCTTTTCCTTCTTCTTTCCTTTTTCTTTCAATCTTCCTCGAACAACAAGGGCCTCCTTTACCATCTCAGAAGATCTCCTTCTCATTTCTTGTGATAATAAAGAAACAACAACATCTTCCATCTTAAAAGTGGATGTCATACTCCCAATAGCCATCACCAAGTGATCCCAAGAATCCAGCAAAGAACATAACAATAGCATATAGCGATCTTCTTCATCAATCTTCACACCCATAGATGCTAAATGAGAAATCAACATGTTGAAAGCATTCAAATGATCAGCAATAGATGCTCCTTCCTGTATTTTCAAAGAGTACAACTTCTTCCTCAATAACAACTTATTCACTAAGGACTTGCCCTGATAAATTGCTCCCAGTCTTTTCCACAAAGAAGATGCAGTGTTTTCTTCATGAATGTTTAGAAGAACATAGTCTTCCAGACAAAGCCTTATCAACCCCTTTGATTTTTGATTTGTGAGGTCCCAATCCTCTTGCTTCATGCCTATAGGTTTCGTTCTAGACACAACAAGCCAAAGATCACGATCAACCAACAAATCTTCCATTTTGAGTTTTCACAACTCAAAGTTGCTACCATTGAATTTCTCAATTTCAATCTTTCCTTATGTGCTTGACATCTTAAACTTTAATTCAAATTACCAGACTTCTACAAGACTCCCATTGAATAGAATTGACACAAAAAACCCAACCTACCCACAAGGATAACACAACTGGCCAGGCTCTGATACCACTTGTAAGGAAAGATAAGATGTAGAACAAACTATCCTAATGACAAAACCTCAGGGAAGAATGCAGATATGACTTTTAAATTTGCAATTATATTTCAATAAGATACACATGAAAAGAATAACAGAATAGAGGAATAAACACATACACAATTAGACACTAGATTTGTGTGGGAAAACCCTTACAAGAGAAAAACACCCATACCAAGTAAAGCCTCTTTGTATTATAGTAAAAAAAATTACATACAGAGATCAAACTTCACTTTCAGATGTCAATTTTATAGCAGCAACATTTCCCTGATCAATCTTGTACAAAACATCACTGTTACAATGCTTTCAGAAGAATACAATGAATTCACACACTGATCAATTTATGTTCAATTGAATAACTTTTTCCACCACTGAAATTTTCATCATCATTGACCATTCCAGAGAATAATCCTTTCATTCATGGTCTGTTGATCTTCAACACAAGAATGGTCACAATAGTTCAACTGCCTATAGTTCTCCTTCTACTTCTCTCATTTTTCCAAAATAGACCATGTAGGACAGTCATTCGGTCAAATGAGATTCAACTATATCACATGTTGGTGAGACACCAGACCATGTCTCACAGATGCCAAAGTTCCCGATCACAAAGCCATTAGCAAGACCAATGCTATCGACAACATGCTAAGAAGTCATACCAATATTTTGAGTCTCCTCAATGTCACAAGAAAACCAACTATCCTTATCAGCAAGAGTCACACCGAAACAAATCCATTGGCCAAACATGCTCTATCACTAAGTCTATTATAGAACCTTCATGTCATCCCGACCAAGTGTCATCAGCTAGAGTCACACTGAATGAAAACATGTCGGCCTGACACGCTCTATCACTAAGACTCTTATAGATCCCTCATGTCACCCTGACCAAGTGTCATCGGCCAAAGTCACAACAAACAAAAACTTGGCGACCAGACACGCTTTATCACTAAGAATCTTATAGAACCTTCATGTCACTCTGATATGTCTATCAGCAAGAGTCTCCCCTACATTCAACATGAAAAAATTCATCAGTGAGACTAGCACTGTCGGAATGAGTCTTAAAGTCACTCTGAAGGTTCATATCTCCCTGATATCTTCTATTGCCAAGACTCTCCCCGATGACCACCAAGAACCAACCCATCAGCAAGAGATCTACCACTGGGACTTGTTAGGAATCTCACTCTGATAGCCCATGTCTTTTCGATGACTTTTGTTGTCAAGACAGACCCAATGTTACACCAATATGACCTCTTCAGGAGTTTAGAACACAACTACTAGTTGGCAAGACATTCTAAGGGTCTCACCAATTTTTCTCTTTTAGGAGTTTCATGTCAGTAATTTTGATGCACATTTTCCAACAGGAAGACTACCTACCCTTAGTTGAATTTTCTTATAACAATTCTTATCATTCTATGATAATGATGACTCCTTGCAAAGCATTGTATGGTCAAAAGTGTTGAACTCCTATAAGTTGGGATAGACTTGAGGATAGAGTGAGTCTTGGGCCAGAGATGTTGGCTGAAATGGATGAGCAAGTTAAGACTATTAAGAAAAGGTTGGTTGAAGCTAATGATCGTCAAAAAATTTATGCCAATGCTAAGAGAGTGCTCTGAATTTTTTTCATAGGTGACAAAGTATTATTGAGAGTGAAACCTCATAAGAGCTCTATTAAATTTGGAAAGTCTTCCAAGTTATCCTCACATTATGTTGGACCTTTTGAGATTCTAGAGGAAGTGAATCTAGTAGCCTATTGAATAGCATTTCCACCAGCTCTTTCCAAAATGCATAATGTCTTTGATGTGTCTTACCTAAAGAGGTAAGAACTTGATGATAATCATGCGATTGATTGGACTGCTTAAATACAAGTGAAACAATCAAAAAATTTTCTTTTCCCTTGCTTAATTCAAGAATAATTAATGACAAATTAGACTTGATATCACCTTGATTTAGTGTTGTGATGTGTTTTACATATGCACATTGGGTCTTGGGCCCTTTTAAAGCTAAATTCACCTAGCTTTTCCCAAATTTAATGTTGTAAAATGTATTTAATTACATGCTCACATTAATTTTGGGAGACTTGTCAACTAAAGTGGACCTAATCTAGTGTTGTAATGTGTTTTACACATTCACATTGGATTTAGGGACCTTCTAAGCCAAATAGACCCATTTTTTCCTTAATTTAATGTTGTAAAGTGTATTTATTTACACTTTCACATTGGATTTTGGACCCTCTTGCATAAATATAACATTTATATCATCATTAATAGGCCCTTGTGATCCCATATTATGCATCCCATGGTGTATTTTGATCAAAAACCTAACAAAATCAACATACAAAGCTAATTTCTTCACTCAACATTGTGGCACAAAAAATGACCCCTATGGGATGCATTTACCACCTTGGGTGAATAAGTCCCATCTATGTGGGACTCATTTTCCCAAGATGGTGAATGAGTCCCATTAGAGCTATTTTCAAGGTTTGAGTAGGAAAAACTAGGTTTTATGTTTAAATTTCTCCTATGTCAATCTTAGGGATCAAATTAATGATCATTTGAATGGATTTCCTATATAAGATAGCTTTCAAGACCATATGTAAGGCATTCAAGGGAAAAATTCTTCATCGATTGTTGCAACAATTCAAGATCCATCATTATGGAAAGGTTCTAATTGCATTATTTCATGTTCATGCTTTATTATCTTATTTCATCATTTGGTTTAATTTCCTAGAAGGGGTTTGACCAAGGAAAACCCCTATTCTCTAACAATCAACATCTCTCTCTCTCTCTCTCTCTCTCTCTCTCTCTCTCTCTCTCTCTCTCTCTCTCTCTCTCTCTCTCTCTCTGTGTCATTGCAGATCTAGGTTCTTTGAAGACTTGAATATCATTGCAGATTAGGTTACAAGATTATTGGATTTGTCTCCCCATTTCCAAGGTCATAATATTCACTAAAAGGTCATCCATAGCCCCATAATCAAAGTTTCAGATCTAGGAACTTGGAAGAACATAAAGAGCAAATTGAGAGGTGTAGATCAAAAATTTGAATTTCTAGATAAAGACAAACTAGACTTATTCACCACAAGTGGTGAATGAGTCCCACTGTAGGTGTTTTTCAAAGATCTTAGATTTAGACACCCATTTTCCTGAAACCCACTTCCGTGTAGAAATCCAGAACTGGGACTGATTCACCTAGAATGGTGAATGAATCCCACTAGGTCAAAAAATTAGATTTTTTGAAATTTCAGAAATCATCTAGGTCATCTCTATATTTTCTAGGCGCACATATCATATTCTATAGATTTTTGTTTTGTTCTTCTTACATTTCTAGGTCATTTAAATCAAGTTTGCATTCAAGTACGATTTTTCATTTCATCTTGTATTTCATTGTCTTTTCCAAGTTTAAACTCGGTGGTGAACCCCTCTTGTAATCTGAAATCATATCCTAGGATACCTTATTATCAGATCTATCTCTCCATTCTTTATTGGATTGAGATATCTAAGGTATTCTTGAGTGTAGCAAGTGTGAAATAGGATCCCTATCCTTGTGTTTATGCCTCAAAGGTGGGGAGCATCCATTTCCATTGACTACATTTTGGTGAACTTACCTTTTTTATTTACAATACATCATCATCCTAGATCTAGCTTGCATTGAATTTGAATTAGGGTAACTTGCATTAGTTAATTGGCATCTAAGGGTTCCTAAAATTTTGCATTAGTGAAAGTGCATGTAGGTTGCATTTTTGCATCTAATTTCATTGAAAATATGCCAAAGTCTGCATTTACATCTTAGCTATTAGAAAACATAAAAATCAAACAAAAAATTCAAAAATTCTTTAAAAAATCATTAGTGGGACTCATTCGCCACTTTGGGTGAATCAATCCCTTTGCATATTCTGAACTGTATTTTACAGAGCTAAATTATCTATTTTCAAGCTTTTGGTTGTTGTTATTGCTTTTCTGTTTCAGATTGATTAATATTTGTTTCATTCAAATAATTAGAAGTAGCATAATTTACATTCATGGAAATTATTGATAGAATTAGATTCATGCACTTTTCATTTTTAGCATTCATTCCTAGTTCAGTTAAATCTGATTACATTCAACATTCATTAGAAAAAGAAAACACAAAACTAAAAACATCAAAAGAAACAAACGAACAAATGGTTAACCTTATAGAAAACATATCATTCAAACCCTTTAGTAGTGATGACTTAAAAATGTTAGATGAAGCCCTTGATGACTTCATCTATCCTAGATCATCCACTAAAGGATTGATATAAGAGAATGCAAGCATTGACAATCATGACAATCATAATTGTTCTTCTCCCAATACCTCTCCTATTAGTGATGAAGGTATCTTGGTGATAGGAGATACAATCATTGAAAATCATGAAATTCTTGTTTATCTTCCCCATTGGAAAGATACAATGACACACAAAGTTGAGATCATGGCCACTACTTTACCTAGTTTCCATTCATCTCCCAACACCTCCCCTACTTGCGAAAATTCTTTAGTGAATAAGGATACAATCGTGAATGATCATGACAAACACATTTGTGTGGAAGATATGTTGATATTAAGAGATCCAATAATTCAATCCAGCCTCTCTTACTTGGGAAGAAATTATAGAACATGAGGATGTAAATGTAGATAATCATAAAAAGAAAACCTTTCCTTCTCCTAATATCTTCTCTAGACATGAAGAAGATAGTTTAGTCTTAGAAGATATTCTTATTGAGACTAATGAGAATTTTATTTCCCCCTTTCCTAATGCACCTACCATTTGGGAAGACCTATTTGAACAAAAAGTTCCAATAATTGGTAACCATGAGACTCACAACTATCCTTCTCTTGATGCCTCCCCTACGTGTGATGAAGCTACCTTACAACATCTAACCATGTAATGTAATTAACCTATTGTTTGTTACTTTCCTAAAAGATCTCCTACTAGCCTAGTAGATATTCTAGCACAAGAGAATGATACCTTAGAGAAAAAGGATGAAATCATCGACAATCACAACAATCAAATTTCCCCCTCTCCTAATATCTCTCTTATTGGTAAAGAATATATGGTGTTACAAGATCCCATCGATGAGAATCAAGAGGAAAATATTATTGAAAAAGGAAACACCATCATTGAAAAGAAAGAAAATCCAACCATGGATCATTCCCTTACTTGTGATGAAGTCATTTTAGAAGAACCAACCTTTGAATGTCAAGAACATTTAGTTTTTAGTTCTCCTAAAAACTCTCCTACTAGGAAAGGTACCATTGTGCAAGCAAACGACAACATTGACAAACTTCTTTCAAACAATAGTAATATGGATTCCTTAGATAAATATGATGAAATGAAATTAAACTCCTCTTCACTAAGAGATCCTAAAAAAAAGTATAAATCCTTTGACATTATGTACATTAGACAACCCTTCACACCAACCATAGAAAAAAGAAAAAATTGAAGAAGACAAAAAGTTATTGGAAGATGCTACGAAAACCTTTGAGTTCATACCTATATTCATGGGAGAATAAAAGATCATAAAAAAAGAGTCTAAAAATAGAAAAGAGAAACTGGTGATGGAAACAAAAGGTTAAAAAACATTCACTTCAACCACTTTAGAAGAAAAGAAAACATCCAAGACAAAATTTGAGGAAATTGAACAACCACTAAATTCGAAAGAAGTGAAAAATACTTATAGAAGAGTTTTTGAACTTATGAAGCAACTTAGGAAAGGAAGTGATCCTATATAACAAGGTATCCATGTCCCTTAAATGCAAGAAATGACTAATGATATTGGTTATTGTCCCTCAAAACAAAATCCTTCATTCAATATCAACACTTTCACAAAATATTCTTCCAAGACAACTTTAACTTTGATGCATCCTAAACTGATAGATCATATCTCATTAAACATGTATCAAGTTGACACCTTATTTACTTATCATAATAAATAACATTATTTCCTACTCCTTTCCATGCAATAGTTGTAGGATCATAGCATACTGACTATTGCATATTTTGCATTCATTGCAATCTATTCCCTTTTTGCAAGGAGCAACATATCATTTAGGCTCACCCTTGTCTTGCACTAAGTGGGGCCGAGGGGGTTAGGAAGCCTTATCCTCATATTTCACTTGTCCTTTTCTATTTTGGCTAGTTGACTACCTTCCATGTATATGTAAGAGCAAGCTTGGGATGTCGACAACATGCCTTAAGTTGGATTGCATGTGACATACATATTCATGATGTAGTTCAATTCAGAAACATATGACTTGGAATAGGGATTTCCAAGTTGCCTCTCATGTCTTCTTTGATGTTAGCATTTATCATTGGCTACTTTAAAGAAATTTCTCATAGTGATGGTGTAGAAACCACTTTAAACTAGGGGCATACATGTAGATGACATCTTTTGGAAAAAAATTCATGGCATGATTTTTATTTTTTCTTGTGATGTGTCCTTTTCTTGGTGGTGTCATTGGGTTTGATGTCATCCAAGAGTATACGATCTAATGACATGGATTGATGCAAATGAGGCATCCCATGGGTGATGATCCGACACTTTTGACTTGTCCTCTCTTGGAGACATTAGGCACAATGCTCCCTAAGAAGAAGACCATTACGTGAACAAAGAAAAATCCCCTTTAACAAAATTTTGACATGATATTGAAAAGAATTTACCAAAAGCATTACATTGTGGTGCCTTATCAAAGTTATCAGGAGGATAACTTTGGTATGGTTAGTAAGGTGGGAATTCAACACACTGCCATGAATTTCTCCCTAAACCACTTCTAACAACTCACCCTGAGGATGACCTAATGTTTCGTGGCCCGAGAGTGAGCAAATGTTTGATCCACCTCATTTTTATTCTTTTAGTTCTTGACATTGGATGTTTGTGTATCTTGTTTTGCTGCATATTATACACCTTTGTATGTGTCCTTTTTTTGCTTATGTCAGTTTGACTTAGGAAGTTGGATCCTAGTGGCTTGAACCCTTCCTCAATCTTTGTTATCCTAGAGTGTCCGCATTGGCACGATTGGAACCCTCTTGAATGTATACTTTAGTGTGAGTTTGAAGAAAGTTCATCCTCTCACTACAGTGGGGGCTAGATGGAACAACCAAAAAAAATTCCTTTTCCCTTTCTTAATTCAAGAATAATTAATGACAAATTGGACTTGATATAATTTTGATCTAGTGTTGTGTGGCATTTTACACATCCACATTAGGTCTTGGGCACTTTTTAAGCAAAATTAACTTAACTTTTTCCCTAATTTAATGTTGTAAGATGTATTTATTTACATCTTCACATTAGGTTTGGGAGACTTGTAAACTAAAGTGGACATAATCTAGTATTGTAATGTGTTTTACACATTCACATGGGATTTAGGGCCCTTCTAAGCGAAATAGACCCAATTTTTCCCTAATTTAGTGTTGTAAATTGTATTTATTTACACTTTCACATTGAATTTTGGGACCTCTTGCATTTATAACCTTTATATCATCATTAATAGGCCCCTATGACCCCATATTTTGCATCCCAAGGCATATTTTGATAAAAAACCTAACAAAATCAACATATAAACCTAATTTCTTCACTTCCCAACATTCTAGCAGGAAAAATGGCCCATATGGGACCCATTTTCCACCTTGGGTGAATGAGTCCCATCTAGGTGGCACTCATTCACCTAGGACGGAGAATGAGTCCCATTTCATCTATTTATGAGGTTTTTGCAAGAAAAACTGGGTTTTAATTTCAAATTTCTCCTATGTCAGCCTTGGGGATCAAATTAATGATCATTTGAGTGGATTGCCTATATAATAAATCTTTCAAATCCTCATTTCATATAAGAAACATCCTACCTTCATTTCATCAAGTCAAGTAAGCAAGAGTTAAGCATTTCAATTCTTCACAAGATAATCAAGATAGCTTTTAGGACCATCTCTAAGGCATTCAAGGGAAGAATTCTTAATCCATTATTGTAGCAATTCAAGATATATCATCATGGAAAGGTTGTAATTGCATTATTTCATGTTCATGCTTCATTATCTTATTTCATCATTTTTTTGAATTACCTAAAAGGGGTTTGACCAAGGAAAACCCCTATTCTTTGACAGTCACACTTTCTCTCTCTCTCTCTGTCTCTCTCTCTTTGTCTGATTACAGATATAGGTGCTTTGAAAATTTTAATATCATTGAAGATTAGGTTACAAGATTATTGGAGTTGTCTCCCCATTTGTAAGGTCATAATATTTAGTAAAAGGTCATCCATAGCCTCGAAATCAGAGTTTCAAATCTAGGAACCTAGAAGAACAGAAAGAGAAAACTAAGAGGTACATATCAAAACTTTGAATTTCTAGAAAAGACAAACCAAACTCATTTACTGCAAGTGGAAAATGAGTCCCACTATAGGTGTTTTTTAAAGATCTTCGTAGATTTGGATAAGCATTTTCTTGAAGCCATCTTCTATGCAAAAATTTAGAAATGGGACTGATTCACCAAGAATGGCAAATGAGTCCCACTAGGTCAGAAAATTAGATTTTTCAAAATTTTACAACTCATCCAGGTCATCTCTATATTTTCTAGGTGTACATATCCTCTTTTGTAGCTTTTTGTTTTGTTCTTTTTACATTCCTAGATCATTTGAATCAAGTTTGGATTCAACTAGGGTTTTGTATTTCATCTTGCATTTCATTATCTTTTCCAAGTTTAAACTTGGTGATGAACCCCTCTTGTAATTTGAAATCATATCCTAGGGTACCTTATTGTCAGATCTCTATCTCCATTCTTTATTGGATTGAGATCTGTAAGGTATCCTTTAGTGTGGAAAGTGTGAAATAGGATCCATATCCTTGTGTTTATTCCTAAAAGGTGGGGAGCATCCATTTCCATTGACTACAATAGGTACAAGACCCAGGAGTGGTAACACTTGAGGTTGTCAAGGTTCTTAGAACATGTAAGCTTCGCTTACATAACAAGAAGGTTCTACAATGCAAATACTAGTGGGACTGGAATGTAGAAGACTCAGCCACTTGGGAAGATTATGTTGAGATTCAACAAAACTTTCTCATGTTTTAGATGCTTTTGAGAATGCTTGAAACAATATGTTGTTTGTTTGTTTTGTTTTATTTTGCAACATAAAATCATCGGGGACGATGATTCACAAGGGAGGGAGTATGTTACACCTCAATTGTGTAATTACTATGTAGTGTAAAATGTGAATTCAATGGATGAATAAATTGTATTTGTACTTTGTTATCACTACTTTATGAATGGATGTCATATCATTTAATGTTATATGAAGGAATGCATTTATGTGATTGGATGAATATTTTGTTGATATTATAACTTTGGAGATGTATTATGTATATTGCATATTTTGTGAACAATTGACTATCGTGTGCAAGTGTTAGTGGTTATAGGTATATGTTTAATTCCTCCTGGTGGAGGGGAATTATCATTCGGGAGGTCACAATTGGGTAAACATTATCATAATATATTTGATCTTAACACACACCACAATAGAATAATTTAATCAGGTTATTAAGTGGGAAGTTGGTAAGTCATCTCTAGTTAATATGTTTGCATTAGGAAGTCTTTTTTACATTTTAGTGCATTATTGGGTGATGTTTATCTATTTGAGCTTTAGAGTTCTTTCCTTGTTAGTATGCTTGTATTGATATGTGGAACATATGAGGAATATGTATACGCACACACATGCATGATGATGATAGAAAATATGCACAAAGGAACACGTACATCACGGTACATTATAGGTAAATGTACCTATGCATACTTATACGCGAGTTGCTTATGTGCATGGAACTAATTGATGGATCTCACTACATGTATATGTATACATATTGATATATCGCTCGTAGGATCTTATCAATACCATAGTAATTGTTGTAAGATAGGGGGACCACCATGTGCAAGACCCCAGGTCACGGAGGGTCAAGATGTGAGAGGCTTCCCTAACTTACCTCAGCTAAGTGTAGTGTTTAGGGTATGGGGATGAGAATGATGAGGATTATACAACCCTGCGACCACTCGTCAATCCAAAGTTTTAAGGTAGGTCTAGGCAAGTCAGTTTTTAGGTCCAACTCTGCACCTTAGGGATATTTATGCCCGAGGATGTCACCGCAAACTTTGGATGACAACACAACGTGTTGGAGTCTCGAAAGCATGTTGTAGTCCGTACGGTCAAAACACAACCAAGGCAAGGTTGAACTCATTAAAACGACTAATGACCTAGCTTAACAACTTCTAAGAGAACAAAACAATACTATGAAATAGGAGAAATATAAATAGAGGTGATAAAATAGATATACCAAAGCTAAGGTGATGAAGATAATCTCCTAGAAGAGCCTATTCACCAGCTAGCTCCAAAAAGTGTGTCCACCTACACACAACAAGAGAGAAAATTTTGGGAGATGTATAGGGGATTGCCTCAGTTAGAGCCCCATTTAGGTGTTTGCACCACCATAGAGAACCAAAAGAATGAGATAAAGAAGCAATTTAATGAATACACAAACACTATAATGCAATACTATGCTACTCACCAAATAATAGAAGAGAGGAGACATAAGCTTACCACCTCCACCAAGAGCAAGCAAGGCTACATGGGGGAAAAAAGAGAGGAACTCAAGCCTCTGCTGTGAATGGCGTGGTCCCAAACATGCTCTACTGAGCTGATGGAGTGTGATGTTACTGCAATGGAATTCTTGGAATGCTTGGAAGTGAGTGAAACTGAACTTGTGAAGTGATGCTAGAGTGTGAGTATGGAAGTTTGATGTGATGAAGAGTTGTGAAGAGTTTCAATGAAGTTGTGAAGAGTCTGAATGCAAAATGGAAGAGTGAATATGAAGGAATAAGGATGAAAATGGCCATATTCAAGTCGGTTGGCCAAAGGAGGCATTACAACTTTGCTGCCAATGGGAAGAGTAACGCCTCTACTGGCTCAGCCACAGGAATCTGCCAGGGACGTAAGCACATTGTGCGAACGTATGCACACCATGTGGGCATCCCCAATAGAAACACCTCCTCCAACACACAAAATAGGCTCCACGTGGACTGCCAACAATAGGCTTAAGCAAATTTAAGCCTCTAACTTTGGTTTTCTAAAGTGTATAAAGGAAAAAAGGGGAATTGCACCTAGGGTGCAAATTTGCTCTTATACATTTCTCCCCCACTTTAGTGAGCACAAGTACTGATGAGTTCTCGTAAAGTAGATCAAGAAGAGAGTAAGGTTACAAAATTATACCTGAACCATTGAGGAAGCAGTACTCGGTCTGGCATGCCCGAAGGTATAGGAGATGTGAAGGACTCCATAGCTGCTTGGAACTATGAAGTTGGAACAAAGTGTCTTACAGGCCTGTAGACCTGTAAGGAGGAAACCCCCAAGATCTCTCACATGGAGGAAGTCCTAAGGAAGTAGACTCCACAGAGTCAAGAAGCGGTGACATGTCTACCCACAAATAGAGCATGTCTGAAGCGGTGACACATCTACCTCTAGATACAATATGTCTAAAGCGGCGACATGTCTACCCGCAGATAGAGCGTATCTAAAGTGATGACACATCTACCAGAAAATAGAGAGTGTCTAAAGCGGTGACACATCTACCTGTAGATAAAGTGTGTCTAAAGTGTCAACATTTCTACCCATAGATAAAACATGCCAAAAGTGGTGACATGTCTACCCGCAGATAGAACATGTCAAAAGTGGTGACACGTCTACCCACAAATAGAGTGTGTCTAAAAGTGATCGGTCATGCAAACCATAAAAATTTCAAAGGGGTCCCTCGAGAACCCTTCAAAAGGAGAGGGGTCAACTCAAGGGATGTGCTATTTGAAAAGTAAAGCCTAGTCAGGCTACCCCCAAGCGAGATGCAAAGAAGCGATTGGAATGAGTCTAGTCGAGCTACCCCCAGGCTAGATGTGAAAGAGTCCATTTGTTACAGAGGATTTTGAAGAAAGGGTCCCTAAGCAACTCACCATGAAGAAGAAAGGGGGTCCGCTCAAGGGAAACATAATTCAAAAGTGATTGTTCACCTCAGAATGATTCGTCATCAAGGGATCCTTTTGAAAGATGTTCACTTCATCAAGGAAATTGAAAGGAAGGCCATTCCCCCACATGAGGGGAAGTTAAAGCAGTTCCCACTTTAGAGGAATGTCTTCAAGTCTTTTCTTTATGAACCCGTGATGAAGGAAACACATTCCACTAGGGTTCCATGTTAAGAATGCAATTCTAAGGAAAAACAATGTTGTAAAGAATTTCAAGAAAAGATTTGTTTGGCAACAAATTCATTTTCTGAAAAATTGAAGCACTAAAGTGGAGAACATTGTCACACATAGGAGGGACAACTCAAGAAAAGAAGAGAGAAAGATAAAGGGAAAGCAAAAAAGAAAATACAAACAAAGGACACAGGGGGATCTAGTTTAGTGGGGTCAGATCTATCCAAGCTCATATAGTAATAGGTAACTGCAATGCAAGATGAAAGATCATCAATCCCCAACTAGATCAAGAAGAATGCACAAAAAAAAAGTAAAAATAAAAAATTGTGTCAACATGGAAGGGAAGCCTAAATGCCCCTAATGCTTTGCATCATCCCCAATTTATTTGAAATCAAGCACAACCATGGAAGAATGATGGTACAAATAGAAGAAGGTTTACAACACAAAAACTACACCTGTATCGAAGCACCAATAGGGGTGACAAGGGTCATCCAGGCACACATAGCACGAGTATAGGGGAACACATCACAAAACACACACGCACACAAGATCAAGAAAATGGGACCCCCTCCTAACATTGATTGGCCAAGACGTCACCCACTTCCCAATCTAGATCCTCATAAGGGGAAGGAGGACGAGTCTGCAAGGGTGGAATGTTAAGAGGAGGATCATTTGACCCTCCCACAACAAGGGACAAGGAAGAGGGCCCCTTAAGGTCCTCTCCACTGAGCTCCTGTGGGGTCAAAGTCAATGATTTTGCAACGATCGCTAATAGGGTCAGGACTTCATCCATAGAATTAAATATGCATCCCATAGGAGCATCATGCTTATCCTCAGCAAATAGTGTAGGTTGTTCCTAACATTCACCGTTAAGCACATCAAATGACTCAGGAATGGTGATGAACTTAGGGGAAGCTAGGTTTGGTTCTATCACAAGGACAAAAAAAGTCATCATGGGGCCACCTTGTGAAGAAGGTGGAATCCTCTTATGTCCTTTGATGGAAGGACCAACCTCTTCCTCTTTCTTCATGGGAGGAGATGAACTCCCCACATACAAAGCTAGGGGTGCTGAGGAAGAGGAGGATAGAACCACAGTGGATACGACCAAAGTGTTAACCATTTCCATAGGCTTAGGGAAGGGCTGAATATCTGAGACAGACATTAGCAAAGGTGACTTCGCTAAAGGAGCGATAAACACCTATACCTGTTTAGAGTTAGCTGTGTTTGTGCTTGCAACAAAAGCCAAGAGCAAATCAGGTTCAAGAGAAACTATTGGAAGGGAGGAAGGAGATGCGGCAGGAGATTTTGAAATAGGAGCAGTCATTTCTTGCTCCTTCTGCTATGAGGTGGCCTTCTTGACAAGGAGAGCCTTTCACTAGTGCTTTTTCTCACATGCAAGGCGATTTCTATGGCTCTTGGAGTTAGAAGCCAAAGCTTGTGAAGGGACAAGAGGTTCTTGCTTGACCATAGGAATGTCCACTATGACCATTTTAAGTGGAGGAATGGGTTCCTATATAGGAGCAGGGGGAGAAGACTAAGGAGTGATAGGAGGAGTCGACTTGAGAGCCTCAATAGCGGGCCTATTTCAACTCACTGCCTTAGGAGTAGGAGTAGTAGGAGGTTGCAAATAAAATTCTTTGCAAGAACCTTGCTCTCTACCATATAAGTAGTACCATGGTCCTGGATATTTATTAGGAAGGTCCATGATTCTAATCTTGGGCTTACGCCAAGGAGGAATCATCAAACTCAGAGGGTAGCCACCGGGCTTGCTCATCGAGTACTCTTCTGAGGAAAGGGGAGAGGGCAAGGCAATCCAGATAAAGGTCATTTTCTCTTTTCCTTTACAAGGAGGTGAGGGAGCCGTTATAGGCTTCTTCTCTTTCTTTAGGGAAGGGAGAGTAGATGGTATAGCCTTCTCTTTACCTTTGCAGGGAGGATAAGGGGTTGGTGTGGACTTCTCTTTCTCTCTTGGAGAAGGAGAAGTCATGAGCACATATTCTTTCTTCTCATCTCAGGAAGAGGAGGTGACCAATTTTTTTGTTGTAGGAAGGGTCAGCTTTGGCTCCCCTTTGCCCCTATTTTTGTACTTCACAGTTCTTGTAAAGTAGGTCCATTCTCGGAGGAAGCGAACCAACCAGGGAGGGCCAAAAGTGATCCAGTGAATATCCACCATGAGATACCAAAGGCTTATATCCGGTGTCATGCACTACATGCATGACACCCTCGTGGGAAAAATTTAGACACTTATGAATAACAGATGTGACCCCATTCATGGAAGCCATCCAAGGAATGCCTAGCTTCACTCTGAATAGGTCCAACTTTGGAATAACATTGAAGACTGTGTAAATAGTCCTAGGTCCAACTAGGATGAACAAAGAGATTGAGCCATAAGGTTTAAGACTCATACCATCATGTGTACGAATGGTAGATTTTGTTTCTCCATACTTTTCTTTTTGCAGTGAGTTCAATACTAATATTTGTTTGGTAATAACATTCACATGACTCGCAGGGTCTATCAATACTCTTGTCACAATGTTACCATTGACATGAGCAAGAATGTAAAGAGGCAAAGGTTTGTTGTTTAAGGGTAGATCTTGTGTAGTAAATGTAATATCCGGCGAACTGGGTGCAGCTGGAATAGTAGAAGTTACCATGACCATGTTCACATAGACCTCAGGTTGAGGAATAGAGTCAGTGGGATTGATAATCATGTTGGAAGAATGTGATGGAAATAGGTCTGTGTATATCTTCAATTCACTATTAGCTTTCACCACTGATTTTTTAGCATTCTATTTATTCCCATCAAGATGAATGCTACCTTCCTCGATCTAGTCTTGTATCTCATGACACAACCACATACAACATTCGGTATCATGTCCATTAATGAGATTGTATTAATAGTAAACACTTCCATCATACCAATTAGGATAGCGTTCCCTAATAGGCTTAGGGAGTGGAAAATTTATGATCTTATCCTTCAATAACTTTTGCTAGATGGAAGTGTAAGATTCAGACAAATTTATGAATTTTCGGTTGCATTTGAGGTTGTTGTAATTGATAGCGGCTACTACATTCACAACGACTTTTCCTTTCCTAGATATTGATATGATGGACTTTCCTTTAGAATGGGAGTGCAAGGAGGATCCCCCAAACTGAGCAACCGTCTGTTGGTATTCTCGTAAGGCTACACACAAATGCAAGAAAGAAGGGTATTTCATAAGGGTGAACTTCTCTTGTGAAGGCCTTTGTAAGTTCCCTATGAACACCTTCTACACGTTAGAATTAGGCAGCTAGTATGAGATTTGTGAAAGAGGTGCTTGATAATGTGCTATAAAATCAGTAATCTTCTCATTGTCTCCTTGCTTATATTGGACAAGATCCAAGAAGGTCATCTTCGGCCTGATGTTTTCTTGGAATTGTCTAAGGAATTGATTAACAAGTTGGTCAAATGAGAAAATAGAATTATCAAGCAAGCAACAATACCACTTGAGTGTTGTGTCCTTGAGGGATTGTGGAAATAGTTTAGCCATCAAGGCGTCATGATGGAAGAAGTTGGTGTAGAGGGAATTAAAGGAAGACACATGTGTCTATGGATGCCCCTTACCACCAAACTTCTCAAATTTAGGAATCTCCATTCCTTGAGGGAAGGGAGTGTTCAATATGGAAGCCAACAATGGGCTATGTCAGAAGAAAGGATGGAAAATAGATTGGGAAAAGGCTTGGGAAAGGCTCGCTAACTGACTCTACATCTTACCCATATTCTAAAGTAGAGTATTTAGAATAGGGTCATTAGAAGATAAAGGGCCAGAGGAACCCCCTCTAGAGCCACTACCAATTCCACCTCCAAGACCACCATCGGTATGACTTCTATCAGAGCCACTAACAGATCCACCGCCACTAGTAGATTCACCATCGAAACCATGGACATGACCTCCACCAGAACCACCTCCACCATCACCACCTCTGCTACCTAATCCACTGCCACTACCAAAGCCTCCACCACCTATTCTACCAAGACCCCCACCATCGGCGGTGACAAAAGGGGTAAATCTAAAGCCCAACGAGACCTTATTCACCTTGATAGTTTCTGGTTGATTTGGGACATAAGGGATACTAATAGAAGGGACCACATCGGCCATGTAGATAGAGGTTGGAGGCATTGATACTCCTAGTTGTCTCTCATGTTCTTCGAAGGTGACTCCTTATGCAAGAATAGGGTTGCTTGAAGGGGCGCACACTTTGTCAATATTGAAGAGACTACTTAGAAGCTCTACGCCTATTCGGTCTTTATCCATCATATGTTTTAGTTCACTAGCAACCCAAGCAGCTCTAGCCATCTTCAAATTTCTTTCAAAATGATTTTCAAGGTTTCCCAACCCCCTTGTAAGGGCTGACACATATTCAATAGGGATTTTAATGGCCTCATGCTCGTTCACCGATGATGGCGTGGGGGACGTAGGAGGAGTAGGGATGTGATCGGTTTCTTCGGTGAATACTATCTAACCCCTCGACACCTGCTCCTCTGTAGAAAAACTAACGACGGGACGAGAGAATAGACCCATAGAGAGACCAATGAGACCTTCATTCTATCCATCGGGAGGTTTCATACACTTCTTATAATATGCCCAAAGGTTGTGGATTGGGTTGTGATGCTCATAAACCTTCACAATGCTTGAGAACACAACAATTGTGAAGCAACTGAGGGAAGCCTCAACACTGACAAATGAACATACATTGGTTCAAGTTGGGTTCACCAAAATGTAAGAGAGGGGGACCACCATGTGCAAGACCCTAGGTCATAGAGGGTTAAGATGCGAGAGGCTGCCCTAACTTACCTAAGCTAAGTGTAGTGTTTAGGGTATGGGGATGAGAACAATGAGGATTATAGAACCCTGCAACCACTCATCAATCCCATGTTTTAAGGTGGGGCTAGGCAAGTTAGTTTTTAGGTCCAACTTTTCACCTCAACGAGCTCTCTGCTCAAAGATGTTAGCGTAGACTTTGGATGACAGTGCAGTGCATTGGAGTCTTGAAAGCACACTATAGTGCATATGGTCAGAACATAACTGAGGCAAGGTTGAACTCATTAAAATGACTAATGACCTATCTTAACAACTTCTAAGAGAACAAAACAATACTATGAAATAGGAGAAATATAAACGAATGTGATAAAATAGATATACCAAAGCCAAGGTATAGGGGCCTAGCTCCACAAAGTGTGTCCACCTACACAGGACAAGTGAAAAAATGTTTGGGTGGTTGTATAGGGGCTTGCCTTAGTCAGACCCCCGTTTAGGTGTTTCCATCGCCACAGATAACCAAAAGAATGAGATAAAGAAGCAATGTAATGAATACACAAACACAACAATGTAGTACTATGCTACTCACCAAATGATAGAAGAGAGGAGAGGGAAGCTTACCACCCCCACCAAGAGCACTCAAGGCTACTTGGGGGAGAAATGAGAGGAAATCAAGCCTCTGATGTGAATGGTGTGGTCCCAAACATGCTCTACCAAGTTGATGGAGTGTGATATTGCTGCAATAGAATGTTTGGAATGCTTGGAAGTGAGTGAAAGTGAAATTGTGGAGTGATGTGAGAGTGTGAGCATGGAAGCTTGATGTGATGAAGAGTTGTGAAGGGTTCCAATGAATTTCTAAAGATTCTGAATGCAAAATGGAAAAGTGAATATGAAGGAATAAGGATGAAAACGACCATATTAGGGTCATTTGGCCGAAGGAGGCACTACAACTTTGCTGCCAATGGGAAGAGTAACTCCTTTGTTGGCTCAGCCACAAGAATTTGCCAGGGATGTAAGTGCATCAGGCAAACTTTTGCATGCTACGCGGGCATCCCCAACAGAAACGACTTGACTAACACACAAAATAGGCTCTAGGTGGACTACCACAATGGGCTTAAGTAAATTTAAGCCTCTGACTTTGGTTTTCTAAAGCTTATAAAGGAAAAAAGGGGAATTGCACCTAGGGTGCAAATTCCCTCTGATACAATTATGTGTGATTTTGGTTTAGGAATTGAATGTTTATATATATATAATGTATATACATATATGCATATGTATTTATGTATTCATATACGTATATGGTGGAACATGGACATGCCCATATGAATGTATCGATACATGTATACATGTACATAGAGGTATAATACATAAAAATATATATAAATATATATATATACATATATATATATATATATATATATATACACAACCAATATATCAATATAACAATGTGATTGCTATCGTGGTGTATTCATTTGTATATTGATTATATATACATGCTTTATTGACATATGATAAATATGGATATATACTAACATATACATATATACCTATATATATAGGTGTATATATATATATATAGGTATATATATATATACATATATATATATATATATATATATGAATTTAAATGATATTTTCTTTGAGATCAACTATTTTAAGCAATGATTATCGGCCAATTTATAATTAAATCAAAGGCTGAAAAATGAGATAGTAATGACTATATTCTTTAATGCCGCATTATACTCTTGTTGCCTGTGAAAGAAGAGTTTATAATCTACAAAGATTAAGCAATCATTAAGTTGATGAGTTATGAAAGAATAAGTTGATACCTATTTTTTGGAAGGCATGGACTTAGTAAACTCTATTTATAATGTTTCTAAGTATTGACCAACATCTATAAGGTGTATAAACCTGTCAATTACTTTTTCAAATCGATTTAATATATGAATCGACTCATACTATGACTTAGTCGATATTAGTTTTGTGTTGCAAACTTGATGTTGACTATTTAAGATGTAAATGAAATTGCACCAACTTTGTATGTGAGTATGAAGCTTTGGTGCAACCTTTGAATCCTCATTCTTGTGGATTTCCATTTTGAGATGAAAACCAAATTTTATCATGTGGGATTTGAGTTGGTCTCTAATTGTTGTCATTTAACTAGGTCGACCTATAGTTGTTTAAGTTGAGTATGTGCTTATATGTTCACCACCTTTAAGCTAAGATAAATGTGGTTTTGTGAATTCTTGCTGCTATTAGAAACCATGCCTAAATTGTATGCTTAGTAGTTACCAAATTTATATATAAATAGAGGAGTAAGTTCATTTGTTTGGACGCATTCTTCTATGCATTATTTCTTGAGCAAGTTTCTACATTTTACTTACATTTATGTCTGCAATATTTTGTCAAGAATAGTGAGTATGAGCCTTGATTTTTAGTGAGAGTTTATTATTATTTAGAGAGAAGTAATTTCCAACTTGTGAGATAGTGGTTATCTAACATTTGCTAAAGGATTGATACCAAGCTAGTTACTGATTTGGAAGTGCTATGTCTATAGCCAGTTAATTTGAAAGCTTAACACAAGCACGGGAATATTCTTCCCTTTTTTCTCTAGAATTGAGTGATTTTCTTCATGACTAATTAAAATTTTCTTTTATAGTACCTGCACATAGGGAAAAGTAATATTTACTTTGAAAGAAAAGTGGAAACTATTTACTCTATTTATGTAAGGTTTTTAATTACTCAATAATAGGAGAGACTCTTTGTCATAAGTATTATTATTATATTAGACATGTTTATTCAAGGGTAAGAGAGGTTGTTTGTCATAGTTATTGTTAGTATACTAGATATGATCAAACGTAGACAAGCTTAAGGAACACCTATAACTAGATATTTAATTATGCTAGTTAGCTAGTAGGTTACTCCTAGGATGTTATCCAATGAAGGGAGGGAACTAATAGGTTGCTCCTAGGATTGTTGTCCAATGAAGGGAGGGAAGTAGTACTTTTCTTAATGAGTTGTGTTACATTACGTTGTGTCAAAGAGATAGCTTATCGTGGGGAGTAGCTTTCCCATAGAGAGGGATTTTCTAAGCATAAATATAATGTCCTTAAGTCAAAATGTGATTGTTATAGTGTAAGTGAATGGTAGACCATCACTCGAAGTACTAAGTGAGAATATTTTGGCCAAATTAGTGTGATTGCCCTAGGCTCCACTTTAATTCATCAGGGGTACCCAGTGTAGGTTATAAATCCTAGTCATGTAAGGCACAACACTAAGCTTAGAATGGTATGTCGTACGAGGTTACCCAATCAATACCTTTGTCATAGGGAAGGGTCATATATCATTGATATATGTGTGGGGGACCGCATATGAGTCCATGGTTGGCATAAAAGAACTTGAGTGATGCTTCTCCTCCTTAGCAGATGAAAGAAGACCAAGGTTTTGAAAGTTAGATTCTTGGACTATCTATATCTTATGCTATGAAGTTCAAGGAGTGATCCCACAATACTAGTTTACAATTTCTAGGAGATCCTATTTTTTGTTGAAATCACATAGTTCTAGAAAATATAAAGATTTAAGCCTTGAAAAGTTCCATTTAAAGGATTCCAATTGAAGATGGTTTGATCAAACCACATGAGATCAAACCCCCTTAGATATAAACCTGCTAGTTTTAAACAATTCCTATAATAGAGTCTCCTTTACACCTATCAAAATGCTGATAAAAAATCACTTTTGATTTACCTTTTAGGGGATAAAATGAATTCATTTAAAATTTATTTTTGTAAGTATGTAGTCCTTATTATAATCTTCCCAAAAAGTATAATTTAAAAAAAATTTAATTTCATTATTATATTTATTTTAGATTTTTTGTGAATGTAGGCTTTTCATTGAAAATCAAGTTCTTTGTTTTGCATGTGTAGAAAATTAGATTATCAAAAATATTGAAAAATATCATTGCACAAGATATTGATGTCCTTGATCCAACAAAATAAAAATGAATTTCAATACATACAAAAAGGGTTATGTTTTAGCCAGTAAATCATTTCTAAATTGTAACTGGTTTGACTTTGAAACTTAATTAAGAAAAAATAATTCAATGAAATGCTATGAAACCAATTCCATGAACTAGATATCGTAGTTACAGATCTAAATTAAAAAATAAATAAAAATTATCCTCCATAGAAAAAATGTTGTGTTAGCCAGTAATGTCACTCTTTAAAAATGGTGTTTACTATTAAAAACTAGTTTTCGAAGGAGATGGAAAAAGAAGTGTAATCTGATTCCAAAATTTTTTTTATAGTCTGCAGACAAAATGTCACAAATCACTAGCTTGCATCATCTTCAAATTCCTCAAGGTTTAGTCGCTATAGGTGCCCAAAAGTGAAGATTTAGTTAAAAAAAAATTAGTTCAATGTCCAGTTTGACCAAAAATTGTAAACCAATATTGTGGGATCACTCGAAGTTGTGTATGTAGTTGTGTACTTTCTTGGAATATTGTACTTAGTAAAATATTTTAATGGAATGGAAATCCTTATTTTACATTGTATAGCATCTTTGTTCATATATTCTCAATAAAAATAATAATTTTTTTTATTGTAATGGCTTATTACATAGTTTATTTTACTTGAACAGTGAAAACTTAAGAAATTTACTTCAGTGAATGTTTGACATATTACAAATCTCTCTTTTGATTCCCCTCTTATTTGCATAGGAAGCAAGAGTTTAGCCCCCCTTAGACTCCAATTCACATCTAAATTTTTCCCCATTAATATGAAAAAGAATCTCCATATTAATATGAAAAGAAACAAGTATATGAGGATCTAGGTGAGGCAAGGTAACCCTAGACTTTTCAATTTACAAAATTTTACCAATATTCTGAAACAGTTGAGGAAGCAAAAACCACAATTGGGGTTGAATATTTTTAACACTTACCCACCTAGGAATAGAAAAAAAATATTATTTCTTTGTATTTAGCCCGGAGGGACTAGGGGATTGCTTTAAACAGGGACCGACCATTATTCCAGTAATCCTTTTCTAGAACCCTTTTCTGCATTCCACTCCTTTTAAAAATATAACAAACATGTCGTTTTGATTCATGCGACAAAATGTAACATGGATTCCCAGCTATTTTCCCCAAACCAAATTCAACCAGTTATCAAAGAAATTTCTTGCTGAGAGATTATTTAATATCCATGCAAGCAAAGAAAACAACAATATTACGTAGCCCATTTTTCTCTTTTTTGATAGCATTAATCATTTCCTTGTTGGGTTATAACCTCAATACCTTGGGTGGCAAAGGATCCTTACCTCCTTGGAGAATTTCTCCTCCTCTTCCTCCTTCGGGGTCCCTGACCGCTCCACTTAGGTCTCCATTTTCCACATTGAAAGCAGCTTTTGGGCACGATGTTTCTGCTTCCTCCGTTTAAACAACTTCTTTAAACATTTTGCAACATCCATTTTTCTCTTTAATGTTCTCCCTACTCTCAAATGACGCATCCATGTCCATACACTCTCCCACACATGCAAAATAACATATGCATGAGAGGCCGACCGAACCCTAGCGGATACCAAACCCCCGAATCCCAATTTAAAAAGGAAAAACAAAGCAAGCAAGTAAAACAGGCATCAACACCTACGACCAACTCAAAGCAACAGTAGCACCGTATCCAAGGTGACAAAGGACTCCAGAGCACAGGGGGAGATGACTTTTCATCTCCCAGAGCACAGCCAGAGCCTCAAGTTTTTCTCTGTTCAAAGTCAATCGCTTTCTCTCTAAAATTTAAATTGAAATAGTGAGTTTATTTAGGAGTTTCTTTATGTGCTACATAATTACTAATATGGTTCCTTACTACCTAGGTTTAAAGTAAAATACTCAAAGGCCTAGTTTATTTACTTGTAATAAATAAATGTATGCATCGAACTATCTCTATAAGTTAAACTAATGTGATTTTTTTTCTCTTTCAAATGCCTTTATGAAACTCAAATAAACGTGATGTCTTTTCATTTCTAAAATATTTGACAAATTCTTGTAAAGGAATTGGACATGGAAATCGATAGACTTTATTTACCATTTAATTAAGTAATATTGTGTTTAGTTAAATTTGAAAAATAATATGATTTATTTTCTATCAAAATATGGGTGTTTTTAGGAAGCTCCTTAAAGACCCAATGCAATCTATCTTACAAAAGTAACTATTACCTTAAAATCTCTACAATTTCTTAACCCCAAAATTTATGTTAAGCTGAATATGCAAAACCATATGCTGAAATCCCTATGATTTATGTTAATTTGAATATATAAAATCTATGTTCGGTTCCTCTAGTAATTTCTTGTTAGTCAATATATGGATTTTTAGAAAGCTACTTGAAGACCATAGCATTGATATTTACTATAGTTCACATTTTGATAGAGAGGAGTATTCAATAACTTAATTTCTTGAAGAAAATATGAATGATTATCTGAAAGGTAGAAAATAACTTGCACTCTTGATTAATTCAATAGTTAATGGATTAGAATAATTGAATTGTATAAGCGTTACATGAGAATCATAGCCTTTAAAAGTTCAAAATTATAAGTTACACTATCTAATATTGTATATTGCATTTCAATATCAAGCCCCATGATTATCTATACATTGTATTTAATGTTTAAGCTTGCAAAAGAATCTGAGAGATTGAGAGTTGGTACGACCAAGGGTTTAAATTTTTTTCATTGTTGTTCTCCTGAATGTAGTAGATCTTGAGATACTGAAGATGTGTTTCCTTACATCTTGTGCATGTTGACATAAAATTATTTTTTCTGGCTTTGCAATCATTATTTTGAACATAACCTATTGCTTGGAACTGATCGTCATTTGTTAACTCATCCTCTACAAATATACAGATCAAATTTTTGTTGAGGTCCTCTTCATCTTTGGAAATTCCTGACGCATGATCAAAGCCCACATCATTTTGACTTCCAAGTATAAGTCAACTTATAAGACATCCAAAGCATCCAACATTACCTGTTTCACGTAATTTCCTATCATTTGATTGCTTGAGCTTTAATTTTTCCATGGAAAAAATGCAAGAGCTCTTTCTTTGATTCTCATCATTCCTAAAATTCTCTATGTTTTCACAGGGTGCATGTTCAAGGGTGTTAGTACTCAATGCTTTCTCTAGATAGTAATCGAGAATCTACCACACATGAATTTCTATGGAATTTCTTATCATCTGATGGTTCATACTCTTTTTATATCATGTCAAAAGGGAAAGTATACATACCTTAGTTTTGAAAATTCCTCTTTGTGCTCCCAGTCGAGACTTGTGTGATACTCTCCAAAGCATTCAAAGAATCAATCTCTAATCTCCAACCCAATTCATTATTCAATCTCTCCATAAGTTCTCTTACCTTTCCTAGAATAAGACTCTTGCTTGAAACACCCATTAGGCCTCCTCCAGCCTCTTTAACCTTCTCCTATATAGTTTCTCCAAAGTCAACATTTTGTCCTTTTTCTCTATACTGGGATACTTTTCTATATAAAAAGATAGATTGGTCTAATTTTTCAAGATAATTTGTCAATTTTTGTCCAACTATCTGCCCCTTCTACCAGCTTGACATTGACCCATCTATCTATTGTAAATTTTCCATAAGGATATTGACATGCACAACTAACTTTAGTATCATCTTAAGTACTAACAACCCCCCCTCTTAACCTATGCCACTACTAACACAAATATGGAACTAAACTATCAAAACTAGAAGATAGACTCATACAATTTATTTCTTCTTGTAGGTTTGCTTGCTCATCCTCTTAATTTCTTATCTAATTTTAAATGCAATTATTTTGGTGTCTTTAAAATTAATGATGGCATTTCATTTGTTATATTTTCATCATTTCTAATGAAATTATTTTGTCTATTGTTTGAAACTTTATTATTATCTAGATGATGATGACTTGTTGAAATTGCAGATAGTATAGTCAAATGAACATGTTCAACTTTTAACCAACGTGAGGACAAGGTGAATTGAAGCTTTCCTCTAAGTTTTCAAGGAAATAACTTAGAAATGACACAAAAACTCATTAGAATCGGATGGATTAGGGATGAAAGTTTCTTATTGGAACGAATATTGCCAGTGAATAGTCTATCAATGCCAAACACTTCACTTTCCCGTAGTGTCCACAACCCTTCCAAATCCCCATAACACTATTCAAGCCATCTCAACTGGCTAGCCATCTCCAATCTCCATATTGTGTAAGTTTCATTCTTATTGAGATATCTCCCAACTATCTTCTTTTCTTTGCATTGGCCCTTTCAACCACAAATCTCTACAAACTCATTAATTCCCCACAATTCCAAAGTATGAGGTTTAAATTACAGAAGTCCATGCCTATTACAGATATGGCTGATTTTCTCTTCACAATTGTCCCTAGCATACTCTAATTTTCACAATGGTCCATTGTGCTGATAAGTTTTGCAATGTCCTGATTATCATTAAAACCCTGTCACTTCCAAATTTTATCAAAGCTTTGCAATAATATAAAATATCACTGGAGCCCTTGATGATCCCATGATGTTGGAATATAATATCTTATCTTGTGAAAAAGGATTAATTTAACCTAACATTCATATTTTTGTTATATTTGTTTCGGGAAGTCAGATTTGAAATAGATGCAATTAGCACCAAAATCTATGCAAACATCAAATGCAATTTTTTGGTTATTCGTGTCTAATTGCAACTGGACATTCCATCAGCTTCATATGGGATAGAAATATCCACTAGGTTCAGATGAAGTTGTTTTTCCCATAAATGTGGAACTTTTCATGTTATCCAGAAGCTAGGGTCCATCGAGCTCATCAACAAATTCAATTGGAGTAAAATCTCCACTAAAACTAGAGTTGTTCCACATGATGTCACATTCCCTACTATAATGGGTCTTTTCAGGTCATCGAGACATTTGAGTCAATTCTATTGAAACAATGTCATATGCACTTTTTCAGATTGGACAATGGGAAACTACACATTAGCTATTTAGAAAACATATTGTATAAATATGGTATAGATTTCCACAAATATTTAAATTTGGTTTAATTTCATGCTATAGAGTATGGGGATTATCACCACCAAGGTTCTAGGTCACAGAGAGTCTCAAGGAACGAACTGTCTTAAATTACTTTAGGTTGATCAAAAGGTAAAGAAAGGAAAGATAAGCTAAAAAGGAATGGAAAATAGGACCCTGTTTCCCTTCTACTAATGAAAAGTGTTTCAGAAATCAAGTTAGTAGACTACAAGGGTCTCATATTATGACTTAGATAGCTCTCTATTTTAGAATGATAGCATGAGAACCAGACTTCAATGTGTCACACTAGAATCTCAGGGATGTGCTAGCATCCTATATGGATAGCGAGTCAAATGGCAGTCAAAGGAACTCAAGTTCTACTTATAACCTGAATAACAGAGTTTTATAGTTCAAGAGTTTAATATGAAATTTTGGAAATAAATAGTACAACAAAAAGAATTCTAGAAAAGATTATTATAATGACTAAAATGATAAGGAAAGAGTAGGAAAAGATACCTTTCATGCATGGTCCAATTTAGTTCTCCAAGTGGCTATGAGCGGACAAATCTGCATCTACACACAGGGAAACAAAAAAATTGTTGGATTGTGTGTTGAGGTCTGCCTCAGTCAAACCCCCATTTTGGTGTTTCAACCTTCATGGACAACCTGATATGCAATGATACAGATAAAAATTAATAAAGGAGAGAATGAAAATGACACAATATAGTAGAGAGCAATGGCAACCTAAATGCTACTCTACAAGACAATAGATACAAAATGAAAAGGAATAATGTTACATTCTTTACTACAAGCACTCAAGGTGAATAGAAGAAGGAGAAAGATCATACCACCATGTTGAGGAGATAGATCTTCATAAACCAACACCGATGATGGTGTTGAAGGAAGAAAACATTATAGAGACCAAGTAGAAAGCTAGTAGCAACAAGATAGAGCTATGGAGAAGCAAGAATGATCAACAAGTGAGAGAGATTGAGCTTGAGAGTGAAATACTAGCATGAATGGGTGATAGAATGACTTTGAATGGATAAAATGGAGGCAAGGAATCATTTTTCATCAGTCAAGATCTAGTAGAGAATGTTACATTTGTGACCAACCAAAAAACATAACACTTCTATGGATCCTAGGGGCAGGAATCTGTTAGAATGATAGCACAATGTAGATATGTCCACACAACATGCGCATCCTCAAAAAATATTCCTCCACCAACACAAAAAGACAAGGACACATGGAAAGGTCAAGAAGATGATGATGGGGTTATGCATCATCATACTTGTAATTCTAACGTATGGGTAAATAAATGGAAAATTTTCCTAGGGTACAAATTTACGCCATTACATTTTTCCCCACTTTAGAGAGCATACACGTCAGTGCATATGTGAGCTAAAGTAGAAAGAGGTTGAAGAGAATATACCAATATCTTTGAGGAAGAATATCTTTGATCTAGTGTACCTGAACATGAAAGGGGGAGCTCCACAATTTCTCGATCCTACAAAGCTAGTTCTCATCTCACCACAAACATGTTAGGTTGTAGAAAAAACATGTTAGGTGAAGAATTCAATCATAAGACACACATTCATAAGAAATAAGAAGACACAAGTTGGCATGAAAAGACATGGTATGATCAAATAGACACTATGATTGCAATCATAGTAATAGCTAAATACACTAGATCCATACAGATTCAAGCCATATTTAACTCCCTAAGCTATAATCCCAATGAGATGTTTGAAAGCTTCAAAAGCAAGTAACCATTAAAGTAATCGTGAAATAAACCATGAAAGTGTAAAAGGAACCTAATCTACAACTCCAAACCTTATCCCATTGGGGGAGTGGTGTCGTATTGATATGGAATAATAACCCTCTCCCAATCCCTTCGATAAAATGAGCATCTCATTGAACTCCATTGTGGAAAACTAAGCTAAAAGTCATAAAACTATGTTACGGGTGGATTAAAAAGATGAAAAAGCTTGATAATGGATGCAAGGATGAATAAAGATAGTATTCAAATGAGCGGTATAACTTTTCTTTGATGGAAGTGAATCAATTTCTCTCAAAATCTGAGGTATTTAAAGGAGAAAAAATGAAGAATCAAGGGTCAAGATGAAAAGGATCAATCAATGGTCAAGATGGAATCAAGGGTGAAGACAAGGATCAAGGATTCTCATCAATGGATGAGAATCAAAGATCACATGGATCAAAGAAACAATCAAGGGCTCACAATGATTCAAACAAACACACTTTCAAAGTTGTTAGAAATTTTGTTACAAAGTTTGTTAGGAAAGATTATTCCATTTTGGAGCCAAATAGAAGAATATTCCTTTGGAATATTCCCTATGCAAGTGGATGGGTGAGAAAAATTAGTAATTATTCAATTAAAAAAGTTTTAAATGTACAAATTGAGGAATTTTAGGATTATCATTAAATAAATGATTCATTTAATGAGAAAGGGGGAAGTGACATTTAATTAAATGATTTAAATTATTTCATTAAATGAGAGGAGATAAGGAGGTTTAATTTTTTTAATTTTTATTATTCAATTAAACAAGATGAAAGGTTAATGTGCAAGGTGATGAATTAACCTAATAACATTAATTAGATAAATAAATTAAAATGATGCATTTAATTAAATAACTAGGATTATTTAATTAAACAGGCAAAAAGAAGATAAATTTTAGGATGAAACGATGTTAGTAATCGGATTCAAGTGTGTACAATAATTCAAGACAATTTCAAATTTCTATAGACACAAGTCACACACTAATCAAATAGATAAGCCCGTGAATGCTGCAAACTGTGTTGTAGGACAGTCATAGAGAGACGGGTCTAGTTAGGCTACCCCCAAGCTAGAAACCAAGATATAAGATGTTTGACACCAAGACACTAGATATTAGATATCTAATAACACACATCATAAGAAATCAAAGAGATATTTTGAGAAGAAAGCTTTCAACGACAGTTCGGGTGGGTGCAAAAAGATGGGGGGCCAAATTGTGGCCAAATTTTAAAAAAAGTTCTAATAGCTCATAACATGAGCATGTTATGGATTGGTGTGCCAAGCCTAAGGATCAGCTACATTGAGCCTATTTTGCACTCATGTTATAATGCAAATGTGGAATAACGTGCTCACATTATGAGCTTTTAAAATAAGAAAATGGAAATCGAATTCATTTGTGTTGTGATTGTTTTTCTACTACCTATGGCCAAAAGCCCTTCTCTTGCACACTCACATTTTGGGAGGAGTGAATCTTGAAATTTTTTCATCAATTTGTTGCTATTTCATTGCCAAGATGCCACCACGTCGATGGGGAGGTCGAAGAGGTAAGGATTGTTTATTTTTTGTTGTGAATTTGTTAGTTTTAGGCTATTTTTTATATTCATTTTTTCAATTTGTAGGAAATGATAATGATCCTGGAAACCCTCTTCAAAACCCTCCTAAAAATCCTCAACAACCAGAGCAACAACAACATAAAAAAATCCTCAAGTTCAACAACCACAACAACAATCTCCTCCAGCAATCCCTCAACATCCCCCTGACACTTAGCAAAATTTAATGGGTGAAATTTAAAACAATAAAAAACAAATTAAGGAGTTAATCATGAGGTTGAAGGACTTAGCAGGTTCAACCATGGAAAGAAAAACACTTGCAAATTCACTTAAAAAAATTTTAAAACATGTAGATGCAATCAACAAACAATTGAGTGGTTGGAAAGATAGGAGGCAGGTGGCTAGGAATTTTTACAGGGATAAATTATCATATAAAGATGTAAAAGATCTAAATTTTAAAAAAATAGATTTGTGCTCATTATTCATTGACCCACATAAAAATAAAAATATTGGCCTCAATGCGAAGAGGTTTCCTATCCATTGGTGCCACCACCTATCAATTAGGAACTTTTTTTTGGGATAGGTGATACATGGATTTTTGATTACCTACCATGCAACAATTGCGAAGTCCCACAATATTGCCTAAGGAAACTATACTATGAGTTCATCCTGAACAAAATCCCAAATTATTTTGATATGACAAAATTCGAAGGGAGAAGTGGGGGGTCAACTCAAGATAGACTCAGTGCACAACAGGATCCTAGGTGACAAGCAAGATGACCTCTCGCTAGGCCACCTCATGAACACATTGTTATCCCTTCCATAGTGAATGAGAGTGTCGAGGTAGACACTTTTTAGGTCATCAGCTCTTTGACCCATAGTGTCATCCAACATGCTAGACCTATACTACAACGCCATCCAGGGGAGTCTTCAAGTGGTGGGATTCAATCCCATTTGTGTCAAGCTTGTAGGGTGACTTGTTCATATGACCCCATTGACACTCAAGAGGCTACTACGTAGGACACGTCTGTAGCTATGGAGATGGCAAGGGAAGTTTACATTTTAAATAAGGCTTTTGGCATCGATACTCAGGTAAATGTTAGCATGTTCATTGAATTTAATTTATTAAATTTCAATTTTTAAATGCAAGATTAACTAATTAAGTTTTATAATTTAAATAAAATTTTAGGGTCACAATGTTGATACTAGATACACCAGCCCTACACTTGCTTATTACTCCACTGAACCTACTATTTAGGTATGTAACTAGTAAATAATTATAAATTTATTACATTTTAATAGCATTGTATATGAATGGTATTCTAATATCTGATTTTGGATGTTGAATAGGTTAATATTGGAGGTTTCAAGAAGCACCTCCCAGTGCTAGTGGATTTAGACAAACCTACATGCAAGTAATAGAATAAAGAGTTTAACTAACGAATTGTACTCAATAGATTTGTTTAGTTTATATTCATATCATTGATTACATTGTATTGCACATCTTTCAAACTCAAAGCATTACTTCACATTCTATAACTAATACCTGGGTGTTGATAGATAGCAAAATTTCAACTACAATATAGTTGTTTAGAAAGTCAACATAAGTAGCGATGCAATTACTTCACATAGCCTAAGTAATAAGTAGGAGCGTCTTCCAATTGCAATTGCTTTCCATGGCATTCCATGAGACCACTTTTTACTGAGGCATCTTTTCAAACAGTTCACTGATTTTTCTATGCTATGGATGCTTGGAAGAAATATATGAAAGAATAATAGTAATCAATAGCATATACAAGGCAATGAGTTGTTTAAAAGCATGCCTCAAATTTCTTTAAGGAATTTTTTCAAACAACTCACCACCTTTTCTAAGCTACCACATTTTCCATACATGTCTACCAAAGCATTTGATCAAATAGTTGATTTCCTTGCTGCTATGGCTAAAATACTAAAAAAGGTGCTTTCCAACAAACTATGGATGCTTGGAAAAATCTATCAAAGAACAATAGTAAGCAATATCATAGACAAGGTAGTGAGCAATTTGAGAAAATGTCTTGAAGAAATGCAGTCTCATGGTGATGGAATGCCATTCCATCACCATGAGACCACATTTCTTTGAGGAATTTTTCAAACAACTCACCGCCTTTTCTATGCTATCACATTTTCCATACATGTGTATCAAATAATTTTATCAAACTACTAACTTCCTTGCTGCTATGGTTAAAATCCTTAAATAGGTGTTTTTCAACAAACTATGGATGCTTGGAAAAAATCTATCAAAGCATAATAGTAAGCAATATCATAGTCAAGGTAGTGGTAGTATGAAAAAATTCCTTGAAGAAATGTGGTCTCATGGTGATGGAATTCCATTCCATCACCATGAGACCACATTTCTTTAAGGCATTTTTTCAAAGAGCTCACTGTCTGAAGAATAGAAACCAACCCTTTAGCTAAAATTTGCTTCCTAATTCTTTTCAAGGTCCTCATCCTCATCCTAAATTTACCAATCCATGGAACCTTCCACCTTTTATTCCACTTGTTCATGTCGCCATCCCTCCCTCTTCATGTCATGATCACCCTCCATCTCATAACCAAGACCACACTATACCATCCACCCCATCTCAACATAATACCATAGAGAAGGCAATGAATTTTTTCAAAAACTGTCTCAAAGAAATGTGGTCTTATGGTGATGGAGTGCCATGATACATTTTTTGTAATGGAATTCCAACACCATGACACCCCATTTCTTTGAGGAATTTTCTCAAACAATTCACTGCCTTCTCTATGCTACCATAGTTATCATACATGTCTATGAAAGCATTTTATCAAATGGTTCACCACCTTGCTTCTATAGGTAGAAGCCTAAAAATAGGTGCTTCGAACAAGCTATGGATAGGGAAAATAGTAAGCATGATAGTTAGAAATATATATTTTAATAAATACTCAAAATTTTGTTTACTATCTCATACATTATAAGCCATGACATGGATCGCTATTGTAGTTTTCGTGATTGAATTATTTTTTGTTTTATTTTTAGATGTTGGAATTAGATACACCTACAAACATTCATAGAGAAATGGAGCTTAGTGTTTCATCTACTATAGACTCCTTGATAGCTCTCACGGAGGAGTTATGAGGAAAATTACTAAATTTCAATTTACATTCATTGTTATAGCTATTAGTTAGTGAAAAATCAAACCATTATTGATTCATAGTTTAATTTCTCTTTGGATGGTTTCTACAGGGCTTCAGCATGCCACAACATGGGCATGCAAATATTTCCCTCGTGGAGAGAGATTTTCTACTGGTGGTAAGTGATTATTTTGTTAAATATATCATTTTTTTAATGTAATTTCTATATATTAATGTCTTTACTTCTTATTGTAATAGATAAAACCAAGAACTAAACCCTATGAGGAGCACCAAGAGAACTCCTCGGCCTCAGAATAAACAAGTGATAGACCTATCACCATCCCGCTGACAAGCAAACGGAAATAATTTATTTTGAGAGGATTCAAATCAATGATTTTTTATTCTATAACCCTTTGTTGTATACTTATATGGAAATTTTGTACCTATTTTGTATTGGATATATTTGACATTGTATGCCTATATGGCATTCTCATAATCCTATATTGCTATTTTGTATATATTTAATACTTATATCGACATATATTGATGTATTCCTAGATGACTATTTGGTCAATACAAATATTTTTTATCAATGGTGTCCATATTTGCATTATTAATCTATGGTTCAATAGATATGAATTACATTTATTTAAGTGTATACTTTACAACTTACGTGTATTCCAATGTATACTTTGCAATTTACGTGTTTTCATGCGTATACCTTGTATTCATGCATATAATTTGTATTAATTTGCATATACTATGTATTTGTGTGTATACATAAAGGCTTACATGTTTTTGAGTACTTGTGCTTCCCTTATTCACATTTATGATTGACTTATTCATGTGTATACTTATTAATTGGTTAGCCCTAGCATTTATCATTATTGTCCTTCATGGTTTGTCTTGAATATTTATTGATTGATGCTAAACAACTTCAATATTTCTAGGAATACTAGTATAGTTACAAATTACAAAATTGCACAAATTGAAAAGAAAAGATTAATTGTAAATAAATGCATTGATTATTAACTTGATAATTGATTAATAATGAGTATAATATATATCAAGAGATGAGCTTTCTAGAATGGAAACTTCCAACTATAAAATAGGCAAAGTATTCCCAATACTTTAAAAGCAATAATCCACCCAAAATTGGAATAGGAGAGAAGGATTATTTGAGATCCTTGAGCAATGTATTTCCTAATTCTCCCTTGTTCTTACATATCTCAATTCAATTTAATTCAAAGTGTTCCATCAAATGCTTTATCTAAAAGAAAAAAACACATTTCAATTGGTATTCCATGAGATGTTTCATAAAAAGATTCTAATATATTTAATATTTTTATTGGAACAGCTCCATTAAGCAAAGGATGTACATAATCTTCACAACACGTGGAAAACATAATATTCAAAGTAGATAATGAGTAGTTAACTTCTTGACACATTATCATACAAATATTTATTTTGAATAGTCTTTAAACATTTTCACAACATAATCCTCACATTATAGAATGAATTGTTATTTTATTAATCCATCACCATTTAAAAACGTTGAAATATGTATATGTCAACTTTTTGCAATATTATTTCTTGTATAGGAAATGGACTTGGGAGAAAGCTTTATCATTTATAATACAAATAAGAAATGGACTTAAGGGTGAAAACTTTATTTATCACACCAAATAATAAATGTATGTGAGAGTATCACTTGTTTCTCTTAGACTCCAATTTTCAAGCATAGCAAATCATTTCAAATGAAAATGAAAAAATGCTTCACAACCAAAGTTTTTAATTGAGGAAAAATAAAATGTTTCCAAGTTCCACCATTGTACGCATTTACAATTAGTTGTAAATTGTTGTAAGGGAAAGAAGGATAATTAAAAAATGTCTTCCGCTTGCTAGACTTGAGGATGACCATATGCTTTTTGTGTTGAAAACTCATATTTCTCAATTTTCATGTGAATGTTTCTCTATTTGATTGTTTTGCATGCCATCATAAGGGATCAAGTCGATTAAACGTAGCTCAGAGTGATTCGGCATTTTTGGGTACAAAATAGGACCATGCCTAACATAAATGTACCTATTGAGATGCATTGGAATATTTTGTTTGGTCACACAAGTTGTAGAATTAAAGTTGCATTACTTTGCAACATTAAACAACTTGCATTTGACACTTTTTCCATTAAGTGAAAACTAGGAACCACAGGAAAACAACTTTGAGATAACAAAAACCAAGATAGGTTATTGTAGAGGATCCCAACATGTTCCCATAGGCTTAGAAAAAAAATTCGTAAGCATCACGATTTCCAAGTAATAGCCTGTCAAAGATTGCTCCATTATGTACTTTGGACCCTTAATGGATTGAGCTGGTTGAATGTGGCTCAAAGTGATTTAGCATGTTTGGGTGTGAAAGAGGACGATTCCTCATATAAACGTACCCATTCAGATGCGTTGGAACAGTTTGTTTTCTCACATGAGTTGCAGTATGAAAGTTGCACCACTTTGCAACTTTACATTGCTTGCATTTGACACTTTTTCCATCAAGTGAAAATTGGACACCAAGGGAAAATGACTCCAAGATTAAAAAAACAAAGAGATGTTATTGTAGAGGGGCCTAACACAATCTCATAGGCTTAGATGGAGATTTTTTAAGCATCACAGTTTCTGAGTAATAGCCCATCAAAGATTGTTTCTCTTTTGCACTTTGGACCCTTAAGGTATCGATCCAGTTAAACATAGCTCGAAGCGATTCAACATGTTTGGGTGTGAAAGAGGACCATTCCTAGCATAAATGTACCCATTTGGATGTATTGGAATAGTCTGTTTAGTCACACGAGTTGCAGAACAAAAGTTGCACCACTTTGCAACTTTACACTACTTGCATTCGACACTTTTTCTATCAAGTGAAAACTAGAAAACAAAGGAAAATGACTCTGAGATAACAAAAAAGGAGAGAATTTATTGTAGAGGGGCCCAACACAATCTTGTAGGCTCAGACAGAGAGTTCATAAGCATCATGGTTTTTGAGTAATAGCCCATCAGACATTGTTGCCCTTTTGCACTTTGGACCCTTAAGTGATCGAGCTAGTTGAACATAGCTCAAAGTGATTCGGCTTGTTTGGATGAAAACAAGGACCATGTCTAGCATAAATGTACCCATTAAAATGCATTAGAATAGTCTGTTTGGTCACACGAGTTATAGAATGAAAGTTTCATCATTTTGCAACTTTACACTGCTTGCATTTCACACTTTTTCCATCAAGTGAAAACTGGACTTGGTGCCACAAGAAAACGAATCTAGGATAAAAAAACCAAGAGAGGTTATTGTATAGGGGACCAATGCAATCCTATAGGCTCAAACAAAGAGTTCATAAGCATCATGATTTTTGAGTAATAGCCCATCAAAGATTGCGTCCCTTTTGCAGTTTGAACCCTTAAGGGATCAAGTTGGTTGAACGTAGCTCAGAGTGATTCAGCGTGTTTGGGTGAAAAAGATAACCATGCATAGCATAAACGTACCCATCCAAATGCATTGAAATAGTCCGTTTATTCACATGAGTTGTAGAATGAAAGTTGCACCACTTTGCAACTTTACACTGCTTGCATTTGACAATTTTTCCATCAAGTGAAAACTGGACAAAATGGAAAAATGACTCCAAGACAACAAAAAATGAGAGAGGTTATTATAGATGGGCCCAATGTGATCTTGTAGGCTTAGATGAAGAGTTCTTAAGCATCACAGTTTCTGAGTAATATCCCATCAAAGATTGTTGCCCTTTTGCACTTTGGACCCTTAATGGATCGAGCTGGTTGAACGTGACTTGGAATTATACAACAAGTTTGGGTGGAAAATAGGACCATTCCTAGCATAAAAATACCCATACGAATGCATTGGAATAGTCCATTTGGTCACATGAGTTGCAGAATGAAATTTGCACCACTTTGCAACTTTACACTGCTTACATTTCACATGTTTTCCATCAAGTGAAAATTGGGAACCACGGGAAAATGAATCCGAGATAAGAAAAATAAAGAGAGATTAATGTAAAGGGTCCCAATTTTATCTTATAGGATTAGTTTTGTAAGCATTACAATTTCTGAGTAATAGCCTATTAAAGATTGCTACCCTTTTGCACTTTGGACCCTTAAGGGATCGAGTTGGTTGAACATAGCTCAAAGTGATTCAGCATATTTGGGTGTGAAAGAGGACCATGCCTAACATAAATCTACCCATTTAGATGCATTAGAACAATATTTTTAGTCACATGATCTGCAGAATGAATATTGCAGCACTTTGCAACTTTAAACTGCTTGTATTTGATACTTTATTCCATCAAGTGAAAATTGAACAACACAGGAAAACAACTCTGACATACAAAAAATTGAGAGAGGTTATTATAGAGGGGCCCAACATAATGCCATAGGTTAAGACAGAGAGTTTTTAAGCATCATGGTTTTTGAGTAATAGCCTGTCAAAGATTACTGCCCTTTTACACTTTGGACCCTTAAGGGATCAAGCCGGTTGAACGTAGCTCAAAGCAATTTGATGTGTTTGAATGTGAAAGAGGACCATGCCTAGCATAAACTTACCCATTCAGACTCATTGGAATAGTTCATTTGGTCACATGAGTTGCAGAACGAAAGTTGCACCACTTTACAACTTTACACTACTTACATTTGACACTTTTTCCATCAAGTGAAAACTAGACACCATGAGAAAGTGACTCCGAGATAACAAAAATTGAGAGAGGTTATTGAAAAGGTTCCCTACTTGATCCCATTTCCTTAGATGGAATGCCCACATCTGACATGGTATCTAGGTAACAGGCCATCAAAGATTGCTTCCCTTTTATAATTTGGACTATTAAGGGATTACATTGCATGAGTTACAAATGTTTGAGGGCAGTAGTAAATTTCAAAATTTGAGTAAATATCATTACAAGTGTTTATTTAAATAGACTGTATGCTATATTGATATTGATATATAATCATTAGGTTTATTTTTTTTAATAAATGAATCTTTTATAATAAGTTAGTCAATTGGTGCTAGTTATAATAGGGAGAGAATAAAAGAATAAAAAGAATGATTACTAACTATCAACGGTTATTACATTCGCTATATTAATAATATGATGTTTACAATAAAATGAGATTTATTTGGTTGTCCTAATTCTTCTATTTGTACTACAATTGTCTAATATGCTTCATGTACACCATTCTAAAACCCAAGTGCTTGTACTTGGGGGCACAATGCCTTAGGTACTCCATTCTCACAGATCTTTTACAATGTAACTCATACATTCAAGATTCTCTTATAATTTCTACATCATAGGTTCTCATGATGAGGTTAACTTCAAATGAATAACTTGAGATTCTCTCGCTAAGCTTCACATGCTCTTTTATAATGGCTTCAAATCAAAATTGAGATTTGTCAAAATCATCAAAATAAGGATGTTGGATTGCGTTTTTGGCTAATATTCTCTTGGATGGATCATAAATCAACTTTTTTTGCAAGGAGACACCAATCAATTTTTAGTAGTTTACTTACAAATACACAGATTAAAAGAAGAAAAAGAAAGATCATCCAAAATGGAAATGAAATGAAAATAGATGGAAGGCACTTATAGAAAATAAATCCACACTATATGGTTCCAATTCGGGAACAACAAGGCATAAATCTTGATGCTTCCATTGAGGATAGTCATGTCAGTCTCTCAATTTAGTCACTTATATTCATACATCTTCATTGGGAGTTCCAAGATACCTATTTCACATAACACCTCTCATGAATAGAATAACTTGAAATTTGAGATATTATTATGTCTTCATCATAGGTGCTCATCATAAGGTTAACTTAAAATGAATAACTTGAAATTCCCTCACTAAGCTTCACATGCACTTTTATAGTGGCTTAAATCATAATTGAGATTTATCAAGATCATCAAAATAAGGATGTTGCATTTATTTTTTGGCTGAGATTCTCTTGGATGGCTCATAAATCAGCATTTTTTGCAAGGGGAAACCAATTAATTTTGAGTAGATTTCTTACAAATAGGAAAAGTAAAAGAAGAAAAAGAAAGAGCATCCAAAATGGAAGTGAAATGAAAATAGATGGAAGGAACTTATAGACCACAAATTCACACCATTTGGTTCCAAATCAAGAACAAGAAGGCTTAAATCTTGATGCTTCCATTGAGGATAGGCATGCCAATCTCTCAACTCAGTCACTCCTAGCCATACATCTTCATTCGGAGTTCAAAGATACATATTGCACACAACAACCTCTCATGATTAGAACCTGAATAGAATGTAACCAAAATATTACTTTCCAACCTTTTGGAAACTTGAAACCTATTATGAAAACAACACAATATAATTTTCCACTTAGTTTACTAATCTGTTGAGAATATCCTACATCATTTATTTTGCATATTTTTGAGAAAAAATTAAAATACCGTTGAATTATGTATCTTTTGCCACAGTTTCTAAACATAAAGTGTGCTACATTTCCAATTCTGATAACTTCATCAATCACCTACATACATAATATAAACATTAGATGATAGCATTTGCATAATAGCAATGAAATCATACAAATTAATGTGCATACAAGTATAAATTAATAAGAACAAATGTGCATACTTACAAATTAATCCAATGAACCATTTGGGTCTACTCTACTCTTTATTGTATCAAGTATTTCCTCATGTTCAGACTCATAGACCTTCCACAAGGTCTTGTTCAAATTTCTACCCCCATATTTGGTCAAATGAACATTGGATTCCATGGCAAGGTTTGAGTAATGAAGAATATTCCGATGCATGTCAAAGTCTTGAAACAACCAATATTTAACACTCTTATATAGGTACCTTCTAAGCCACATTCTAGTAACAACAACTGATCCTATAGGTTATTTGTTATTTTCTCCATCTATAACTATGGTCTCCAATTTATTTTTGGCCTCAAAAAAATGACACAAGTAATAGTTTGTTCCCTCTTCATTGTCTTCATCTGCAATAACTACATAAACATGCCTTGCATTGATATGTGCAACAAATCTCTTGAAATTAGTTAACATTACAAATACACTACAAAGTAAGATAACAATAGGAATTTCAAAAACTAAGCAAGTAGATATATTAACTTATTGAACTAGATCTGATATGTGGCCAAATTCAACTAATGAATCTATTTGTGTTAGTTCCAATGTCGTTAGAGGGCAATACATGTGAATTGGGCTAAGATAACTCGATGACCATTTCTCAACCCACTCCTTTGACTCACAATCATCCTAGGATTGCATTGTACATGAAGAAAAAAAGCATGCCATCTTCCATTTATTGATACTCCATGAACCTACATTTGAGCTAAGGAAAGAGTGTAGCTCACTTGATCCTGTTAGTGTACAACAACCCTCATATGGTGTAATGTACTAATCATCCATCAACCAAAATAATCTACGAATTGAAGATGTACCTTCATTACCTAGACCCATCAAATCATTACACCACTCAATGATTGATTTTGCATTTGTCAAATTTGCATTGTCTATATACTTTAACTCTTCTTGTTCTAATGCTCTTTTCACACATGCTCCTACACCATCATGCTCCCCCTTTCCATTCCTGACCTAACAAAAGTTCCACATATGTTGAACACCTGTAATGACATGCATCTTGTACAACCAATAGAACATGCACAAGTTCTTGAACTGTGTTGCATAGTTATCTGGCCATATCATATGCCAACCATATGCTATTCCCCTCTAAGCAAAATCACTGTAGAACATCTTGAAGCAACCTTGCACAAATTCTGGAGAATGTGTGCAATCATCACTAATATAAAAATTATACTCCCTCAATACCTTCCTTTGGTCCTCTATACTATTAGTTGCATGAATGAATGCTATGTGCACAAATATGAAAACCTCTATCAAGTTGCAATATTGTGACTGCACCTCACATTGTGGATTTAGAGTGTAGTTCTCTACAAAGTCAACCACTAAAACTATGCTTCCAACTAGAAAGGTGTCCTTGCATAGCTTGAATTGTATGCCTAGCAATCGAGCTCTATGGATATGCCTTGCATACTCATACACTATATTTTCACTAAACATGGACATAAACTGATACACTGGAATCTTCTAAATAACCAAATCATGCCTTTTTGCTTGATTACCATCTTCTATAATGTATGCCACTATTTTATGCTTCCTCAACTCTACTAATTTCTATCCCATTTCATGTGTGCTTTCCATATGTTGACATACTAGCATATGTTGCAAGCCACCACAATGCTAACATGAACCATCCAAGCATTGTTTCCTATAGAATATTTGGCCATCCTCTATTTCACATAATTTTTTTGATAAGAACTGTCTTGAAGATTTTGGTGGGGCTTGTATGCCACAATCTTGCAAAACATTGTTAGTATGCAAATCTAAACATATAGAACAATAAATATAATAATGGTTAGAGAATTCAATATATAGTCTACAACAACAAGTAGTCCATGTGTGATTTATCTTGACATAAAAAGGTGTAATCATTTCAAAATATCTTTGAAATTTTTGAATTTGAGGAAAATCATCTTGGAATTTATGAAAAAATTGGGTTTGAGTCATATCCAAAAAATGCTTTGGATGTGGCTCATGGTTCTGACTACCTATTCTCCTTCTTACCACATCCCTTTGATTTGGATATGGCCTTGTGTTATTCTTCCTATTCCATAGAAAATTGGAACCTCTTGAGAAAAGAGACAATTTCATGCTTAATTGGACACACTTTTGAGTCCCTTCACATTATTTCCCTTCAAAACAACATTTATAGGCCCCTTAGACCCATTAATTTTGATTTAGAGGCCCATTTTACCTGAGAAATCACATTAAACCCAACAAACAACATTTAATTATGTCATACCCTGAAAACCCACCATCAAACAACAGTAGTGGGACCCATTCACCACCTTGGGAAAATGAGTCCCCTATGGTGGGACCCATTCGCCAAGGGTGGGAAATGAGTCCCCTTTGAGGGAAAATACAAATTTAAGTGGGAATTTAATCATTTTAACTTTAATTTATGGCGAATGTCGGCCTCTTAGGTCTAATTAATGGGAAAATAAGGTGTTGTTTCTTATAAATACTCATTTTAATTCATTTCACATGTATTTTTATCATCTCTCAAAAGCAATTTTTAGGATTCAATCTTCCACAACAAGTTTCATTAGCAAAATTTGAAGTTTTAGGGCAGCAAACTAGGGTTTTGTAGGTCTTGAAGCTCACTTCTCTTGTCAAGATGCAACATTGCAAAGGGTTGATGATGGATTCCTAGGGTGAATCATGAAGAAATATAGGGTGAAGAGGTGCAACTAGCCACCAAATCACACCTAAGGACTTGGTTTCCTATTAATTTCATCTTCCATTTTCACTCTATCTTCATATTAAGGTTTGCATCTTGTTTGTTTATCATTTGCATGTGTTGTAAGGATTCTAGGGTTGAGATCTTGCATCATATAGATCATCTTTGCATGTATTATTCTAGATCAATAGAATAGGGTTTTTGTTATGATTTAGAATTTCCCAGTCTTTAACACATCTGAGGCTAGGGTTTACTTAGATTTTTCTCTATTCAAGATTTAATTACCTAGCTTGGGGTTTGACTAAGAAAAACCCCCCATTAGACAAACATTTTCAAGCTGTTTTGTAGGAGTTTTTCAAGATCTAAGATCGAGTATCCATCATAAATTGTTGTATAGGTGTCAAGGTGTAGAATATAATTTTGAATTTGCAGAAATTCCAAGGTGGACTAATTTTCCATGCTTGGTGAATGAGTCCCTCCTAAGGTGCAAAACTGAGTCAGATTCAGATCTAGGTTCCCTACGGTCGAAAAATAGATTATGTGCAAAAAAGTCCTAACCTGGGATTGATTCACCCAAGGTGGTGAATGAGTCCTAGTTAGCCTAAAATCAAACTTCATCAGTTTTCCAAATTTTTCTTCAGTCATATATAGTCCACGAGGTGCACATATTCTGAGAAACAACTTTCTGTTTAGGTTAATTTGCATTTTTATCCATTCTTTCATGCTTTTTTCATATCACAACATGTTTTCAAACATAGTGTAAATCTTAGTTTAGCATTCATTTTCATTCATTTAGATTAGTCAATTGCATTTAGTTAACTTCATTTAGGCTAGACAACATCACACATAACATTATTTGAATGAACTAGTTAGCATTTTTGGCCTAAGCTCTCTCCTTTTAGGTGAAAAACCCTGGAAGAGTTAGAGAGTCCACTGGAGCAAAAAATCTACAGTTCATTTTGGTGAACCCCACTCTTGAACATAATATCATTCTGATTTGAATTTCTAATTGCATCTTAGGTCTTCCTTATTTCATAATCTTACATTATTTTACTTTAGGATTCTTCAACATTGCATTAGTAAAAGCATTACTTAGATCTCATTATTGATTTGCATTCCATTCAATCATTTCAACATTCTGTATTTGCATTCTATTCTTGCATTTCATAGCTTTGAAAATCTTTGAAAAACACAAAAATATCAAAAAAATATTAAAAATTTCATCTCCTGTGACTCATTCGCCACCTAGGGTGAATCAGTCCCTCTGTAGTTTTGCATAATCATTTCCATATTTTAATTTCCTACATTGCATCTTTCTACTTTTTGTCATTATCATTCTGTTACATATTAGTTATTTCTATTTTCTTAGCATAAACTTCATTTATTTTCATGGGATTTATGGGTAGTCTTAGATTTTTGCAAGTTCCATTTTCAGTAATATTTTGTATTCCTTTTAGATCAACCTACATTGAGGAAACTCTCACAAATATCCATAACCAATCACACAACACATCAAATGATCCAATTAAACACATGATTCAAATTCAAAACAACATCTCATCCAAGCCACTTAGTAGTGATGATTTTGATAAGTTAGATGACGCCCTTAAGGGTGTCCTCTCACTCACTTCATCCTCTAATGTTTGTGATGAGAAACCTAAACCCCCTAATGATAAACTTCCCCTCAAATCTTTTGATTGTGATGACTTTGATTTGTTAGATGAAGCCCTCCAAGACTTCATCTCGCATAAGCCATACACTAAGGTTTGTCATAACTAACTCACACTAGCAAATGTTTTCTAGTTCTTTTCTTGAACATCCTAAACTAGTTGAAATTTTTTTATCCCTCAAACCTTTTAGTAGTGATGATTTGAAGGCACTAGATGAGTGTCTTCAAGACTTCATCTCATGTAACTCATAAGCTTTGGTTTGTTGTGAAACCTCTACAATCAAAGATGTTAATGTAATTCAACCTAAACTTATTATTTACTGACCCTCACATCTGTTTCACCCCTCTAACCGACCTTGGTACACCCTTTACCCACCTAACACCAATGTATCACAACAATCTAGTAACGATACTATTGCTCATGCATATAACACTGAAAACAACCCGCAACCACCATGACCACCTCCACTCTCTTTACCTTTACCTAATGTTCCTAGTTCTCCTCGCTATAACCCACACACCAAGGATTATGATCTTGTTGAACAATTAAAGAATACTCCTACCAAAAATTTTGTTTAGAATTTGCTTCAAAACTCACCAAACTATAACAAAATTCTTCAAACCACTCTAAAAAAAATAAAAATTCCTCCTAGTACCACTCTGAATGATGTGGCAACTCTCATCCAAAAAAAATTCTTGACATTACTTTTCACCACCATGAGCTCCCTCCTTTAGAGTTCCACAAACAACACGATGCCTTTATGATAATTTCTCACTTCAATCACATAGGTATCAAAACCACTATCATAGATAATGGTTCCACCCTTAATGTGTGTAGCGTGAGTCTTCCTGATTGCTTAAAAGTTGATCAATCACAAGTAAATATGTGATTATGTTTCTATGCAAGGATTTGATAATACAACAAAGCAACCGCTTGGGATATTTACTTTAACTATTATGGTTGCGATGGCTACTTTGCAAACTCCGATCCATCTCATGCCTTATGATCTTTCATATAATTTTATTTTTGGCTGACCATGGATTTACGAGATGAAAGTAGTGTCTTCAACCCTTCATAGTCTCATGAAATATGTCTACAACAATCACATTTATCAAATTGAAAGAGATCTCAAGCTTGAAAGTTGCTTGTAGCTTGAAAAAGGGGTTACCAGTCCTTTGAAAACATTAATTCCAACCTCTAATATAGATCCTCTTGAAATTGAACATAATGATACGAAGACGGTATCTAAATTATTTAATGACGACTCGGGATCCTTAGAATTTACACCCTCATTTATGGGTGAATATATCCTCACACAAAAAAAAATATGTGAAACAAGAATAACCAAGAATTATGTCCACTCAAAACTATGAACACTCTTCTCAAACATCTATCTCCTACAATATGGATGATAATGCAATATACACAACAACTTTTGATGAGATAGATTACCGATCCCCTCCTACCCTGCGCAAAATGGAAAGACTTTATGGAAAAGGCTATAAATTTGTAAAATAATTAGGCTATACTGGAAAAGGGTGTGGAAAACATGAACAAGGTATTCGTGTACCTATTGAACCTAATATGAAAGAAACAAAAAATGGATTGGGATACTCTTTTTCTAAAATGGCCAATGCTACTCAACGACCATCTTTAAACATTAACGTTATAACATGTCACCCGCAACACAAACTCACAATGAAACATCCTAATTTGATTGATATAATCTTACTACCTTCATGGATGTATGTTGATAGTTATGAGGCTTTGAAACAAATGTTTGGTGTTTATGATACCCCATCCTTACTTACTTACATGAAACACATTTCCCATGCTTTGAACATTACCAATCAAGAAGCAAGTGATCTCATTGAAGATTTTTCTAAATCTAAAAGTCCTAAATTCAATGCACTCCCTTTAGGAGATACAATTGATGTGTTAATGGACATTCATGATAAAGATAAAATTATTAAGATTTAGAAGTGCCTTAATGATGAGGAAAAAGAAGATACGACCACTTTACTTCATGATTTTCTTAAAAATTTTGCTTGGAAATATTCTGATATGCCAGGAATTGACTCAAAAATTGTGATGCATAATATTGTCCTTGTTGCATTTATGCTAAACCTGTCCATCAAAAGACATGTAAAATGCACCCTAACATAGCCTTGTGTGTTAAAGAATAATTCAAGAAACTTCTTGATGCAGGCTTTATTAAACATATTGATTATTCTCCTTGGATCTCAAACATTGTCACAGTTGCAAAACTCAATAATCGTATTAGAATATGCACGGATTTTTGAGACTTGAATAAAGCCTCTTTAAAAGATGATTTTTTACTTCTTAATATAGACATGATCGTGGATTCATCTACTAGATATGGTTTTTTGTCATTCATGGATGAATTTTCTGGTTATAATTGAATCCTTATTAATACTCAAGATCAATACAAAACCGCCTTTACAACTATATGGGGAACATTTTCTTGGGTTGTGATGCCCTTCGGTTTAAAGAATGTTGACACAACTTATCAACGTGCAATGACATTAATATCTCATGATTATATTCACAAATTTTAGAAGACTATGTCGATGATATCCTTGCTAAATCATTAACATGACAAGACAATGTGAACGTCCTTCGTAAAATCTTTGAATGCATAAAATAATACATATGCTTAAATCCAAAAATATGTGTCTTTTCACGTAGATAGTGGTAAACTTCTGGGGTTTATCATATCTCACAAAGCATTGAGGTGGACACAAATAAAATTGATGCAATCGTTAACATGCCACCTCCTTAGAATATTTCTCAATTGTGTACATTACAAGGTCAATTCAAGTTATTCATCATTTCATTGCATCTTTAGCCGATCATGCATTACCTTTCATACATCTCCTTAAAAAGGGTGTCCTTTTTGATTGGGATGAGGATTGTAAATAAGAGTTTGAGATTCTAAAGGAATATTTAGCCACTCCACCTATTTTACAACCTAGCGTACCACATCAACTATTTATCTTGTACATCACCGCATCTTCCCATGCTCTTGCAGCATTGTTGGCTCAACACGATGATCATGGTAAAGAACACCCTATTTATTACATTATCCACACCTTAATTGATTATGAGACACGATATTCACCAATTGAAAAATAATGTTTGGCTCTTGTATTCACTAATAGTAAGTTGTGACATTATTTACTAAATACTAAAGTACAAGTTGTCACAAAGTTTGATCCTCTTAGATATCTTTTCAACAAAACCGATCTTTAAGGATGTTTAGCTAAGTGGGTAATGTTAACTGAGTTTCACCTTAAATTTTTTTCCCCAAAAAGTAATCAAAGGCCAAGCCTTAACTGATCACTTAGCTGATGCTCCTTCACCTTCAGCTTTACCTACTCCTAATTCCTTCCCTGATGATCATGTCTTATCCTTTGACATTAAAGCATGGGAGTTATTTTTCAATGGATCTAAGTGTAGAATATGCTCTGGTGCTGGTGTGATACTAATTCCACCTGATGAAAAACCTATTCCCTTATCTTATCAATTAAATTTCCTATGCACAAATAATATAGCTGAGTATGAGGCATTGATTGCAGGTATGCAAGCTGCTTTATCTCTACACGCTAAACATATTAAGATTTTTGGTGATTCACAATTGGTCATCAAATAAATCAATGGAACATATAAAACTAAACATGAAAAATTATTAAAATACAAGGATCTTATAATGAGACTATTAGAAAAATTTGACTCGTTCACCATTGATAACATCCCATGTAAAGATAATCGACATGCGGATGCAATGGCGAGTGCAACTTCTCTCATATCCCCCCGCGATCCTTCCACCGATTTCACCTTTATTATCCATCCCATCACGAAACCTTCGATTGATACTCCGCTAGAAGACATTTTGGCGATAAATCATGATAGTTCATGTGAATTGTACGATACAATATATAACTACTTGAAAGATGGTACTATTCCTAAACCTACCACAACGAATACTCGAAAGCATTTACGTAAACTTGCAACTAAATATGTCATTCTTACCAATGGGTTGTATAGAATATCCTTAAATGGCTCGTACTATGTTGTCTTAAAGATTCTGAAATCCCTATAGAACTTGACCAAGCTCACACTGGTGCTTGTGGAGGTCATTTTCGAGGTCGCTCATTAGTGCAAAAACTTATTCTTATGGGTTATTATTGGAAAAATATGGAGAAGGATTTCTTCACCTATGTTAAATGATGTCACAAATGTCAAGAGCATAGCAATTTTCTCTTCGCTCCTACTACTGAGCTCTGTGCCAATGTGCCCATTTTTCCATTTTCAGTATGGGATTTGGATCTCATTGGAAAGAATTCATCACTCTCTTCTTCTAGAGATACGTTTATTATAACTGCAATGGATTATTTCACAAAATGGGTGGAAGCTATTCCCCTTCGCTCTACAACCATTGAAGCAATTTGTCATTTCATCTTGGAACACATAATTGCTCACTTTGGGCTTCCTTCCATAATTATTTTAGACAATGGAACACCATTTAAGAATATCAAAGTTCAAAAATATCTTGAAACATTTAATATTCAACATCATTTCTCTACACCATATTACCCGCAATCTAATGGACAAGATGAGAATACTAATAAGCTTCTTGAACAAATCCTTATGAAAACTATCAACAACAATCATAAAGATTGGCATACACAACCATCTTATGCACTTTGGGCTTATAGAACTAATGTTTGACCATCTGAAAGAAATACCCCTTATAGCCTTGTTTATGGTACTGATGTGATTATGTCATTCCAGTTACAAATTCCTACTTCAAGAGCTTCTCTCTAAGATATTTTTGACATTGACACTTATACAGAACAACGATTACATCAACTTGAAATTTTGGATGAACAATGCATTAACGCTCTCAAACATCTCCAAGCTCACATTAAACAATTACAATGCAAGCATAACATTCATGTTATTCCTTGATCATTTTCTAAGGGTGATTTTCTTCTTATTGAAAATCAAAGAACTACTAGTGTTGACAATGAAGATAAAGATACTTTCAACCCTAATTGGTTGGGACCTTACGTAGTTGATACCAATTATGGGTCTAGTGCTTATCTCTTAACATAGCTTGATGGAACGCCCCTTAGATAACCCATTAATGTCGCACATCTATGTTGGTCTTATCTCTAAACTCATTTGAATAGTATGAGTGGTATAGCAGTGTTGCTTAAAATTATTTGATGTCATAACTTTCGTTCATGCAGTGTTTTACACATTTTCTCAACACAGGAAGTACATGGATGTACTACCTCTTTTGAAAGGAGACTTCCAACAACAAGTTGTTGAAGATCACCACAAGGTCTTTTAGGTGTTAGGTCATGACTTGCATGGAATTCCTTAGTTGATGTTTGATATGATTTTGCTGGTAATCACAGGGCTGACTTACATAGTTGGATGCAAAGTGGATTTCGTGAATTAAAGTTTCTAGGATGGAATTTGATGTGCACATTGTTGTAGGTTCAAACAATAGTTTGAAACTTCAATGTTTTCTTGAGTTTTGGCTTTACAATGTGCAATGAACCTTAGCATAGGCTACTTCTAAAAAAAAGGAAAAAGGGGCATGGAAGAGGAGAGTTTTTTATATTTGCAACTAACTATGAATAGTGATCATGGAGTTTCTACTATGGACAAATTCCTTTAAACAAAATTTTACTTAACCAAAAAATTCACAGTATCATGAAATTTGTGCTATCTTTTAAGGTCTGTAGATATTTAACCATTCATTCACCATATACATGCATGAAAAAAGACAAAAGTTTAAGGAAGCTTTAAGTTTAAGTCCAAACTAACTTTACACAACTATTTACCAACAACAAACAACTAAAAGTATGGACTCGAAAGGTATCTACACAACAAAAAATTTCATAACCACAGAGCAGCATTACCAAATCTATCAAAGCAATATGAAACCAACTAAAAATAGAAAATAAAATCTAATTAAACATTTAACTATTGGGATATTGAATCATGAAACATGTAGAGAAACTCAGAAATGCACCAAAGTCAATTTATTTCTATTAAAATTTCTACATGTCATTACAACAACTCAACTCTATCTTGAAAATGAGAGGAGACCCCCTATTTATAGTGTCAAAAAAGTAGAATGAATGGCCAAGATTAATTTGCATTGTGTGGCCAATATTCACTACAAACTAGTGTTCTACCTACCCCCCAATATATTACATTTTAAAATACAAATTTTTCCTTATCCCTATTTTGTCTTTTGTGACAACACTAGCATTTTGTCTTCTAGCTGATTTCCCTTTTACTATAGCTACTATGTCAGGAATTCTTCACCAATAATAGGGTTTCCCTACTTCTTCTTCAAAGTAGCATATTCTATGAACTTTATAATTAGAGGCTAGAGCTTATCAACATCAATGATTTGGGATCGCAACACGTGATAACTCCATTCTTGGGACTATTCAGTGAGCTTTTCCCAGTCCTCATCATACTTGGCAGTGTGATCTCAGAGCAGTTATGATTCGGTGAAAGCTCGAGTAGCAAAGCTCATGAAATCATTGGTAATTTCATTTGACATCCCATCCTCAATCCTTTTTTGGAAGTGGGGCTTTATACTCTTCGGGTCCATCTATATGATAGGAATATCATATCATGTCATTAGCTTCAAGTAACAGACATAATAAGCTCTGATTTCCTTAGCACATTCAATGTTTGGATCCAGTTTGTCAAGCACCTAGTCCAACCTTTCCTTTCGGTTCACGAAATCACATTTCCAAACATTCACCAGCCAGTGGTCATCCTTCTTAAATGCAAGCTCTTTCTCCCAAGTCCTACTTGGCAATTTGAGAATAGCCTCAGTCTTTGGGTAAGTGGAGTCGTATCTCCTTGGGAAGTCAGTGCAAAGTTTCCTCGTACCCTCAAGAGACTATTGTAGATCCAAGAACTTGTTTGGTGTCCTAACAACATGACTGATTCCCATGTTTCCTATGTACAAGACCTACCAAAAACAACTCTCTATGGTCTTGTCCAAGTTCTTTTTGAGCTTGTCTATTTTCTCCTTTGACAACAATTGCAGCGGGGCCGAAGATGTGGTAGGAATTTCCTCTATTGAATACCATTGTTAGATGTAAGCTATTAGATCTGCTACTTGCACCTTAAGCTCTACTTTTGAAACCTTATCCCATTGAAATAAATTTACCATTGTGGTGACAGACTCCTAGAGGTCCTCCACCTTCTACTCTCTAGTAGTTGTTCTCAAATCAATGGTGGAGACATTATAGCTTATCCCCTCTTTTCCCACCACTGGTGCTACCAATTGCATGGTATTTGATCTAGAAGCATCCATCGTCACTTTGGATATGATTTTGGGCTTCTTCTCTTTCCTAGTAGTGATTTTTGCTCAAGCTAGGATAGCCTCCAAACTTGCTTTCGGATCACTAGGGGTGGGAGCCTTTTTCTCAAGTTACTTTTCCAACCCTTTCAGCATCTGAGTCTTTCCTTTAGGTGATTCACTGTCACCTTTTTCTTCATCCCTTATGACTTCAATTTCTTTATCCTTGGAAGTTCCCTTCTCCACCGTAGTGTCTTCTCCTACCTCCTCATCGAAGTCTCAGGTGAATGTTAGGCCCTTGATTGGGGACTTGGTGGATAGGCATTCTTTGAGAATTTTTTCCCTCTTACCCTCATCTTCTTTCTCTTCTTCATATTCTTCTTCAAACCCATGCTCCTCGGGATGCACTATTTTAGGGATTTTATTAGCTTGGATCTCCTTTTCAAGTTAATCTTCTTCTTTGTCTTTTTCCTCCTCACATAGAGGTGAGACATATCCATGTTCTTCCTATCCTTTCGAGAGAGGAATCTCCTCATCATGTATGGGGCCTTCTTGTTGTTCACCTATTGGAGGTTACATGCTTTTCTATGTCCTATCATCTTCTTGTCTTCTTTCTTCAGAAGATAGCCTTTCTAATTCTTTCCCAACATTCTTTAATTGTTGGGCCAGCTCCCCCTCAAGGCCAGGATTTAAATCTTGCACAATTAATTTTATGTCAACATCTTCTTCTTCATCTTTACTTTCAGAAGATCATGTTTCTTCTTCTTCATGAACCACTTTGTCAATTTGTAGGTGTTGGTACTCTGGATGTTTGTGGTATTCATCTGCTTCTTCCTCCAATGTTCTTGTTGCTTCAATCTCTCACATTTCCCATTTTATTGATATTTTCGTCATGGCCTTCATCTCTGGGGGCTCAGTTGGAGGCTTTGAAATTGGAACACTAGCAAGGATTTTTTCCAGGGAAGCCTGGATGGCTAGATTCACTAATACTTCAAAAATTTATGAAGGAGCGGTTTGCATGTGCCAGGAAAAAGCCTCTAGAAGTGAGAGTGTTGGTATTGGAATCATTGTTGCTTCCAGTGAGAGTGATGTGGTTGGAGACATGGGGGCAGAGGAAAGTCGAGAGGTGGTGGCGGAAGAGGAGTCAACCACCACAACTGGCCCAGTTGGTGAAGAAGAATCTAGGTGGACGAAGATGTCCACCATAGGTGGGGATGTGGCAACCAAGGCTTGATAAATGGAAGGAGGGACAATAGTATCATAGGAAGCTACTTGGGACTTTGGCTGATCTATCTCCATTTCTTCCCCTTTGTGAAGGGAATCTGTTGGATAAAAGACAACCTTGTAGTGCTTCCTAACCTTTTGTGTTTCTTTCAGGACTAACCCTCTGAAGCTTTCCTTGCGTACACTTTTGGATTGGTTGTTGCTCCTCAATCTCTTTTCTTTTTTTGGAGTGAGTAGGTGTAGGAGATTTGGATATTTCTCCCATCAAGGCCATAGCATCTCCATCATATATTGCATTGGGCTCACTTTTGAGTCCCTCATATGTTAAGATGACCACTTGTTGCTTCAGTTGGGCTACTTCTCCATTGACCCATTCTTTGGTATGAGCCTCGATTGGCTTGGTTATGATATCGATGTAATTGGCCTATTGCTCATCCCAATCTATTGAAGGAAACAACAAGTTGGCGACTGCATTGTACCTAGGATCCATAATTATACTTTTTTTTTCCTCAACTTCATCAAGTACAGAGAACAAGGTCACCCTTTTTAAAATGTAGGCAGTCATTCGCATGTAGTGTCTCATGCACACCTCCTTATCATCTAGGAAATTCTCCCAAAAATCTTCAACATGATGTAGATGGGAATAGTCAGGTCCAAATGCTTTCCGTATATTCCCATAAGGGTCCATTTATGGATGGGAAGTATGAAGGTAGAAATGATACTCAACCAACTCCTTCTTTGAATTTCTAACACATTGAGAAGTTTGCAACTTGTACATCCCTTGGCTGAAAGAAAGGGGCTAAGGGATCACCACCAAATGCTTGCTACTAAGGAGAGTATGTACATGTCATAGCTACCGAGAGAGCTCTAACAGTGCAATATGATCATTAAGATACTGGGGCAGCTTGTTTGGCCTTTTTGTGTAGCCTTGGGTGCGAATGTATGTGAACTTGGGATACTAAATGAAAAAAAGGAATATTGTTTGAGGAATTCCCAAGCACTGTGGGAGACTCACCTTTCGAAATCTCCTCCAAGTAGCTTGATAATGTGACCTATGAAAGCGTCAATCACCCTGCAATAGTCCCTCTTGAAATTTTTGAACTGCAAATGAGGGTGTTTGTCATAAACCTTCAATTCTCAACCAGATTCTTCATCTAAAGCCCTATATACTCCACTATATTGTCTCCATTCAACCAGCGAATAGACAAGGTAAGATGTCATATAGAATCTAGAGGTTTTCTTAACATTCATTAATTGCTCATGGAAGTAGTCACTTGTTGAAGTAGAATGTGGTTTGCGTGGCACCATCTTCCTTCCCATGAAGAATTTTCTCAACAAAGTAAACCATCCACTCCTAGAAGTATGCAGTAGTGGGGAAGCCCATCACTCTACTTAGCATAGTTACCAAGTCATGATAATCTTCAAAGAAATCATTGCAAAAGGGTTCTTGGGGAACCTTAGTAGCATTGCCCCACTTCTCTTTTAACCAATATTTACTTATGAGCTTCTTGCATTCAACAAGATCTACATCCCACATTGCCTTATAGTCTGAGATAGTAGGGATCTCCATCTCCCCAAAGGTGGGAATATGGAAATTCTTTGTTATTTCCTGGGGAGACATGTCAACTAGGATGATCCCATCTCTTTCTATTATTGTTTGTGTCTCAGGTTGGTATGCCTGTCTACAAGCCATGACTAGTTCAAGAGCTATAAGAGATGGAAGAAAGCTTGTAGCTTTGGAAGTTCCACTTCCTCTAATCAGGCTGGAATTGTCTAGGATCAGGTTGACTCTGACCCTCTATTTGAACTCATCAATATTGATGTGACTGATATTGGTATCTATAATCTCCTTCTAGTCCATAATGATCTTTGAGTGTAATGGCTCTCCCTAGAATTGATATTTCATTTGGTCCTTGTCCTGTTTCCCATGAGGAGCTCTACCTTATTTCTTTCCTTTGTCCTTTTTTGTGGATGCCCCCAAGGTCCTGCACCCAATTCCATATATCCTCCAAACAAAGGTATGATGAGCACAATCAAGCATATAGACACCAATGTTAGCCAAAATCCCTATGGATGGAAGTCCAATTAGATAAGACATCATTCATGAAATCAAACATTTACTTTGAGATGTCATTAACAGATTACTGAGGGGGATTCAGTCAACCCAGGCCACGAGGGCTAGACTTCCCTGGTAGGAATGTTGTTTTAAAGGGCGAACAAGGCAAGGAAATCCATATGGTTTCTCCTAACTTCAAATTTGGATGCTTTGAAAGGTTCATGTAGGAGATGTTTCAATTTGAGCACGTGGGTCAAGACTTATCTCCAGATTGGAGGTCATTTGGATCACCATTAGGTCACTCAGATCCATGAGGAGGGAAAGTCGTCTGATGTTTGTTTGGAATGGCTCTAGTGAAACAAACTTCTGGTGGTGGAATTCTGGGGTCTGAGGCCCGCGGGTCTGAAGGAGTGATAACACAACCTCCTAGTCATTTAAGTGCTTAGATCTCAAGGGATGAGAAATTTTTTGAGGATGGTTGTTTAGGACGGTGGTCATTGAGTGAAAATTTGATGGACCAGACCCGACATTGTAGTTGGCTTCAGGTTTCCATTGCTAAGAGTTCAATAGGCATTTGGAAGACTGGGGATCGGAGGCTAGAAGGATGCACTCACTTTTCTCTTATGTGACAACTGACATGGGACAAAATCCTAATTGTAGAAACCCCAGGGTGGAGGTTCAATTAGGGTGGACACTTAATCAATCCCAGAAGGCGCCAGTGCTCTGTGGGAAGAACGATGCTGACCCAACAAAGTTCCATATTTGATTAAAGGAAGGAATTTGTCAAATTTTTAAAAAAATTCCAGATGGGTGTTGTGGGCATTCTCTCGCTTTACCTAATGGATGCGCTTTTACCCCCCATTCATTTATTATTTAATGCACAATCACCAAAAAATGAAGCAGGATTAGGGATGACAAACTCACCAGAGGAATCCAGCGAGAACGATTGTCAAATCTACAAGTAGACAACAAATGACAAGGGGCTTGAAGGCGGTGGTCGATGAAGCATTTAGATCTCTCTGAACTTCTCTGGCTAAAATGACATGTGAAAATGACAAGTTGACCCAAGTATTTATACCCCTAACAACATTTAATACACCCTATTAATGCAAGTATGGTGAGTGAAAAGCTAGTAATTTCAAACCTCGAGATGGTAACGGGAGGTCTGGAACCTTGAGGTTGGAAGGATGCAAACAAACGGTTGCTTGAAAGTTAAAGCAAAAAAAATATTGGTGAGAGGAGGCACGAGGTCTAGGGGGAGGAACTCAGGCAAAGGATGGTCATTCAAAAGGGAAAAATCACAATGGAGCTTTGGGGAAAGAAATCCACATGGACCAGGCTCAGAGTAGGTGAAGGATGGCAACCTTGCAACACAAGTCTTGAGGGCAGTGGCCAAGGAGCCATGTCCCAAGGCATGAGAAGGTGAAGGCCTTCAGCTGTTTTAAAAGAGTGAATGCACAATGGAAATTCACCAAGGGAAACCTAATGGGACATACCCAAAGAACCCCAAAGTTGCTGGTAGAGGAAAACTACCAAAGGAACTCTGTGAAGGTCTAGGACTTAGAAAATTTAGAGGGGATAAAACATGGTCAACTTGAGATAAGACTTTGGAGACACACTAACCATTAGGACACCAAAATAGGGCATCCAAAATGAGGCAGCGACGAAACAACCCAAAACGAGGTAGCGACAAAACAAGCCAACAAGGAAAAGAAAAGAAAGGGTCCCCATTTCAAATGAGGCATGTGTGCTAAGGGCACAACAAGTGCCAACTCTGTTGGGAAATTCTAGTGAGCGTTCTGAGGGTAAGCATTCATTCAGAACTCAAAATCTCTAGTTTCGCAGTCCAGGGGCCGGCTTCCATAAGTGAACTAGGAGAACAAGTTTCTTATTTGGATCAATCTACAAGACATCTCCAAAGTGTGTATGTATTGAATTCATTGCTTTCCTCGGGAACTATGACAAGTAGCAGTTAATCAAATGAAAAGAGCTACTTAAATTGTCTAACACAAAAAGTAACCTAGACATTTCCCCACTGCAAGTCAGGCATCCATAGCCCCAGAGGAATTGTCGTTGTGACCCTACGAATATTGCTCTACTAATAGCTGGGCATCCATAGCCCCAGTAGAGTTATTCACACACCCATATGGTTGCTTGATTTCATAATTTTCTTTTCTTTCTTTCTTTTTGATACTTCTTTTTGCACTTTATCATTTTTCTCAAATGTGTAAGCATTGAAGCCTATGAAGGGTTTCAGAGTCCCAGTGGTCATAGGAGAAGACTTGAGATTTTTCACTCACCAAGGTATCATAATAAGCATCGTACAACCATTTAGAAATAGTTAATGTACATTCTAGTGCAAGATCTGATATACATGTAAAAGGATCCAACCAAGGATTCAGTTCTAAGATGAAGTTCAAAAGAGGAAGTCATTCCTAGGTAGCTATCAAGAACCAATAGTCGAGAATGAATGTTTAACCAAAGAACACTAAGGATGAGTAGCAAAGTGAATTGTTCATTGAACGAGCATGACCACTACATTAGGGATGAAGAGCCCCTCAAAACAAAATAGCCGAGAGATGGGAAAAATGAAACAATGCAAAACAACAAAACACAAGCAAAGAAAAAAAGGAAACCTAACCTAACCTGTGTACAGGTATTTACAAGAACAAATCTACACAAGCTTAGATTTGGAAGTAATGCTTCAAATGTTTCCCATTGATAGGCAATGAGACATCTTCACCAGTAAGGGTCTTTAAATGAAAAGCATTCTCTCCCAGAATTTTAGCTATTTGAAAGGGTCCAAGCCAAAACTTGTCGATTTTGTTATGTCCTCCTTTATTTTCAAGGGCCTTCTCCAACTACAAGACTAGATTTTAAATTCTAAAGGCCTTGACCTTGGCTCAATGATTGAACCAATGTTTGACTACACCCTGGTGTTTGGAAAAAATTTCTATTGTGCTATCTCGTACTTCTTCTAAGTGCAAAAGTTTAGCTAAACGAGCTTCTCTACGGTCTCCCCCTTCGTAAAAGTCATTGATAAACTAGAGAGTGGATATTTTTAGGTGGATTAGAAAAACATGCTCTAATCCATAAACCAAATGAAATGGGGAATCACCAAGGGTAGCCTTGTGATGAGTGTGGTCTGCCCGAAGGGCGAAATGAAGATGGGTATGCCAGTTCTTAGGATTCCTACTAGCAATTTCTTGATCATGATTATCAGATTCTTGTTCATGGACTCAACAAGGCCATTGCCCTAGGGGTAGTAATTGGATGATAATTTAAGAGAAATCCCATAGTCAAAAGCCCAACCAAAAAAATTTAATGAACCAAAAGTGGGTCCATTATTACATAACAATGCATAAGGGCAATTGAAGTGATTTAAAATAAAACTTTCTAAAAAATTAGTAACTACCTCAATTGTGGATTGTATACAAACAATTGATTATGTCCATCTAGTGCAATAATCAGTAGCAGTTAGAATATGCCTGTGTCCTATAGATGATGGAGGGCTTACTAGACTAATGAAATTGAGGCCCCATTGTGCAAACGGTCTCACCTGGGTATGTGCAGGATCATGATGGGCCAAAAAGTGGCAATATGATGGGTATGTGGCTGACGAATTTTATTTTACCCAAAATTAATGAAATGAAAAGGGTTTCTAAAGGAGATTCTTAGCTTTCCACCAATATAAATTATTCTTTACTTTGAATTTAGCAAGTAATTTTTATCCATTTTCTATTCAAATTACGACTAAATTCCTGATTGATAGACTGAAAAATATATATAGATTTCAAATGGTATCACATTTTTTGAATCCAAAACATGTGTCACATTCTCTGCTTCGCATACTATAGGATTAAAAAAATAAAAATTGAATTTCATGAAGTTTTGACCAAGTTAAGGTGGTTAGACATAGAAGTTTTTTATATTTTTTAAAAGTTGTAATAAAAAATTCATAATTAATTATTTACTTAGAAATTTTTTTTAAAAAAATATGCATCACATGAGGACATGAGTCCTCTACTTATATCTAAAATATTATTAAAAAAATATTATCATTTAATTGTGGTTAGGGTGGTCAGATAGACACCTACTTCTTATTTTTTCCCTAAAATTTAAGTACTACTGCGTTGAAATTTCAAATTTTCACTGGATATAGATTTTTTTGTTTTTTAAACAAACCTAGTAGTTTAGAAACTCCATTCAATTTTCTACAGATTCTATTCTTACATATTTTTTAAATAATAAAGATAACTTTTTAAAAAAATTATGTCAAGTTCCCTAACTCTGATTTTTCTAATTTTTTTGCCACTTAAGGGCCTATTTTTTCCATGATGATTCTACACATACCCACCTTGAAAACTAGTTGCAACATGACAACAACATTCTTCTTCTTAGTGGTGATGGTCTTTCATATATGACAGGAGAGAACATGGCTATGTGCGCCCTTGACAACTGTTGGCCAATAATATCCTACCCTTAGTATCTAATGTGCGGTGGATGGTTGAGACTTGTGACTCATACCAAAATTTTCATGGAAATCCCTCAGGACTCGATTTTCTTCATCTTTACCAAGGCACCTCAAGTAGATACCTTCATGATTTCTCTTATACAAAATGGATCCTTCCAACATGTAGCTACTAGTTTTCAGGTGAAGGGCATGCTTTTCAACTCCCTGTAGGTTACATGAGCATTTGTGGTTGAGAAAATAGTAAGCTATGTCATCATACCACTCTCCTGGAGAAACATCTTCCAGTTGGTATTGTTGCACTATGAGTTTTGGCCCTACTTCTATTGTTGTTTCAGTGATTGTTCAGGTAAGTGCGTGTCCTCTCACTAGCTTCATTGGTTGGATTTCCATATCGCACTCTTGTAGCAACATGACCAATTTCTTCCTTCATTCACCTAACTCATTCTACATAAACAAAGTCTTGACGGTCGAGGGTGATCCCATAATAGTGGTTTACAATTTTTGGCCAAACTGGACACTGAAATTATTATTTTTAACTAAATCTTCACATTCGGGCACCTATAGCGGCTAAACTGTGAGGAATTTGAAGATGGTGCAAACTAGAGTCTCATCAAATTTTATCAGATTCTAAAAATATTTTTTTCAAATTTTGAATCAAATTGCACTTCTTTTTCCATCTCCCACGAAAATTGGTTTTGGAAAACAACATTTTAAAAAGTGGCCTTTATCGTATAATGCATAACTATTTTCCATGAAGGATAAAATTCTAATTCTTTCAAATTTAGATTTGTAACTCATATCTAGTTCTTCCACTTGGTTAGATAGATTTTATTGAATATTTTCCCTTAATCAAGTTTCAAAGTCAAACAAATTATAATTTAGACATAAGCTGGCATATTGGCGTAACTTTTTGTATGTTCTGCAATTTTTTTGTTGGATCAAGGACTTCAATATCAGGTGCACTCATATTTTTCAAAATTTTTTTTTTGATAATCTTCTATTTTTCACATGTGAAGAACAAAGAAATTCATTTTCGATGAAAAACCTATGTTTAATAAAACTTAAAAAACAAATACATAACAAAACCAAAACATATTAAAATTATATTCATTGGATAGCTTGTTTTGAGGAATACCATAATAATTTGAAATAAATTTTAAATGAATTCATTTTATCCCCCAAAAGCTAAATCAAAAGTGATTTTTTATTAGCATTTTGATAGGTGTAAAGGAGGCATTTATAGGTATGGTTTAAAATAGTGAGGTTCTATCCAAGGGGGTTTGATCTAAGGTGATTTGATCAAACCCTCTTCAATTGGAATCCTTAAAATGGAACTTTTAAAGGCTTAAATCATTATATTTTCTAAAAATATGTGATTTCAGCTAAAATTCGTTCCTCTGAGGAATTGTAAACCACTATTATGACAGCACCCTCGGGTCAGGAACTATGGCGAACACTTTATTACGTAGGATATAATGCTTGAACTTCTTCGCTCCCCTCACAAGGGCATATGCTTGATTTTCTATGTTGTGGTAGCATAGTTCAACATATTCTAGAGAACTCATGAAGGCGATCAGATGTTCATTCCCCTCATCATCTTTTTGAGTCAGAATGTTGGCACATGAGTGATCTGAAGCAAACGAATATATGTAGAACGACTTTAGATAATCTGAGCTTACTAACACGGGTACTTCAAAAATTGCTTACTTAATTTCTTCAAAGGATTTCTTCACTTCGGGAGTTCACTCAATCTTGGCATCTTGCTTCAGCATTGCATTAAGGGGCTTAACAATTTCAACAAAGCTAGTAAAAAAATTCTACACAAAGCTAATCTTTCCAAAGAAATATTTGAGTTCCTTCTTGCTGCCTGGTAGCTAGATCTTCAATAGAGACTGCATACATTTTGGATCAATGGAGATACCCTGATTTGAAATGACATGTCCAAGTAGCTTCCCTTCAGTAACCCCAAAGATGCACTTCTTGGGATTAAGGGAGGCACCAAACTCTCAACACCTGGGTATGTGCAGGATCATGGTATGCCAAAAAGTGGCAATATTTGTAGGGTATGTGGCTGACGACTTTTTTTTCACCCAAAATTAATGAAACGAAAAGGGTTTTTAGAGGAGATTCTCAGCTTTCCAAAATATAAATTATGATTTAATTTAATAAATAATTATTATTCATTTTCTATTAGAATTCGACTAAAGTCCGATCGATAGGCTGATTGAAAAACATCTATAACTTTCAAATGGTATCATATTTTTGAATCCAAAACATACGTCACATTCTATGCTTTACATACTATAGGATTAAAAAAGAAAAATAAAATTTCATGAATTTTGACCAAGTTAAGGTGGGCAGGACAAGTTTTTATATTTTCTAAAAGTTGTAATAAAAATTCATAATTAATTATTTACTTGGAAAAAATTACAAAAAAATATGCATCACATCAGGACATGAGTCCTCTACTTATATAAAAATCTTACAAAAATATTATCATTTATTATGTTAGGGTGGGGACATACACCTACTTCTTATTTTTCTCGAGAAGTACTCTGCATTGAAATTTCAAATTTTCACCAAATAGATTTTATTTATTTTTAAATAAACCTAGTATTTTAGAAACTACATTCAATTTTCTATAAATTCTATTCTTACATATTTTTGAAATAATATAGATAACTTATTCAAATATTTACGTCAAGTTGCCTAACACTGATTTTTCTAAATTTTTTGCCACTTAAGGGCCTGCTTGGCATACCATGATCCTGCACATGCCCACCTCTGGAATAATTTGCATAGATCAGAGACATGATCACTCCTCTTCTTTGAAAACACTATCAGATCATCCATATAGATAATTATACACTTCCCAATCAAATCTTTGAATGTAATTTCCATAGCATATTGGAAGGTTGCACCAGCATTAGTAAGCCCAAAGGGCATTTGTTTATATGTGAAGGTACCCCACTTTGTGATGAACGTTGTCTTATGACGGTCTTCATACTGTACCATTACTTGATTATACCCAGAATATATGTCGAGGAAGGACATCATTTGTGAACCATTAACAATTTGCAACACTTCATCTAGCAAGGGCACGGGGTATTTGTCCTTTCCTAAAGCACGATTCAAATTGTGGAAGTCCACACATAACTTGATTTCTCCATTCTCTTTTCTAATTGGCACCAAGTTGGAAACCCATGTAGAGTTCCAAACTAGGAAAATAATCCTTCCTGAAAGGATCTTTTGCACTTCTTTGTAAATAATTAGCTCTAGCAAGGCATTTATAGGGTGTTGTCTTTCCTAGAAGGGTCTCGCGCCAGGCTTGAGAGGGATGGTGTGTGTGATGATGGAGGTATCATACCTAGGTCTTACAATATTCATATCTCCATGCAACCATGCCATGATACTTTTGAAGAGAATCCATGATCCCTTTCTTCTCTTCAATAGTACACACTTTGCCAATAAATACATTCTTGATTTCCTTGGAAATTCTGAGGTTGTGGACATCACATTGATTGCTAATGGATTCCTTTTTGGCTTACTAGTCTTGATTTTTGAGCTGATCCAAATTGAATATACACTCCAATTGAACCATACCTCTAGGAATTATGTTGGTCTTTAGGTTGATAACTTCTTCTATGTCTAATTCATCCTCTTCCAGATCAACTTCATCTATTATTTGGGTAGTGAAGACATCAGAGCTTGTTATGAACTCGAGGATGTTCTTATCATCATTAAAGACTTAAATGTAAGTGACATTTTTTGGAACAGATGGAGTAGATTTCAACTCAACTTTAAAGTGCTTAAGACCCATGTTGATGTGTTTTTTATGCACTTCTCAACATAGGTAATGCATAGGTGCATCACCTCTCTTGAAAGACAATCTTCCACAATCAGATTGTAGAACACTATCCCAAGGTCTTGAATATCAGGTCTTGATAGTGTTGGAATATCTTAGTTTCTTCATGTGATTTTTTTGGTAATCATAGGGCTGACTTACATAGCTAGATGCAAAGTGGATCTTGTGAATTGAAGTTTCCAAGATGGAATTTGATGTGCACTTTGCTAAAGGCTCGAACAACAGTCTAAAACTTCAATGTTTTCTTAAGTTTTGGCTTTACAATATAATGAACCATAGCATAGGCTACTTCTAAAAAAGAGGAAAAAGGGGTAAGGAAAAGGAGATTTTCATGGATTTTCAACTAACTATGAAGAGTGATCATGTAGTTTCTACTGTGGAAAACTTCCTTCAAACACAATTTCACTTAACCAGAAAATTCATAGTCTTATGAAATTTGTGCTATCTTCTAAGTTCTGTAGATATTTTTCCATTCATTCACCATATACATGCATGAACAAAGATAAAAATTTAAGGAAACTTTAAGTTTAAGTCCAGACTAACTTTACATAGCCATTTACTAGCATTAAACAACAAAAAGTATGGACTACAATGGCATCTACACAACAAAAAATTTCATAACCACAAAGTAACATTATCAAATCTACCAAAGCAATCTAAAACCAACTAAAAATAGCAAAGAAAATCTGACTAAATATTTACCTATTGGGAGATTGAATCATGAAACATGTAGATAAACTTAAAAATGCACCAAATTCAATGTACTTCTATTAAAATTTATGCAGGATATCATTACAATAAGTCAAATCTCTCTTGAAAATGAGAGGAGACCCCCTATTTATAGTGTCCAAAATGTAGAATGAATGGCCAAGATTAATTTGCATTGTGTGGCCAAGATTCACTATAAACTAGGGTTCTACCTACCCCCCAATATATTACATTTTAAAATACAACTTTGTTCTTATCCCCATTTTTTCTTTTGAGACAACACTGTAGCATTTTGTCTTCTAACTGATTTCCCTTTTATTGTAGCTACTCTATTAGGAATTCTTCACCAATAATAAGATTTACCTATTGCTTGTTCAAAGCAACATATTCTATGAACTTCAAAATTAGTGGTTGGAGCTTATCAACGTCAATGATTTCAGATTGTAGCACTTGATAACTCCATTCTTGGGACTGTTTGATGAGCTTTTCCTAGTCCTCATCATACATGGCAGTGTGATCTTGGAGCAGTTCTAACTAGGCGAAATCTCGGGTAGCAAAGCTCATGAAATTGGTGGTAATTTCATTTGACATCCCATCCTCAATCCTTTTCAGGAAGTGGGGCTTTATCTTCTTCGGGTCCATCTGTACAATAGACATATCATATCCTATCATTAGCTTCTAGTACCAAACATAATCGGCTCTGATTTCCTTAGCCCATTCAATGTTTGGATCCACTTTGTCGAGCACCTACTCCAAACTTTCCTTTTGGTTCATGAAATCACGTTTCTAGACATTCACCAACCAGTGGTCATCCTTCTTAAATGCAAGATCTTTCTCCCAAGTCACCCTTTGTAGTTTGAGAATAGCCTTAATCTTCGGGTAAGTGGAGTCGTATCTCCCACAAAGTTTCCTCATACCCTCAAGAGACTGTTGTAGATCCAAGAACTTGTTTGTTGTCCTAACATCATGGCTGATGCCCATGTTTCCTACGTACAAGATGTACTAGAACCAACTCTTGGTGGTCTTGACAATGTTCTTCCTCTTTTCAAGCTTGTGTATTTTCTCCTTTGACAGCAACTGCGGCGAGGCCGAAGATGTGGTAGGCATTTCCTCTGTTGAAGACCATTGTTGGATGTAAGCTTTCAGATTTTCTACCTGCGCCTTAAGCTCTTCTTTTGAAACCTTATCTTATTGAATTAAATGCACAACTGTGGCGATAGACTCCTGGAGCTGCTCCACCTTCTTCTCTCTAGTAGTTGTTCCCAAATCAATGGTGGAGACATTATAGCTTATCCCCTCTTTTCCCACCTCTAGCATGGCCAAATGCACGGTCCATGATCCAGAAGTGTATATCATCATTTTGAATCTGATTTTAGGATTCTTCTCTTTCTTGGTAGTAATCTGTGCTTGGGCTAGGATAGCCTCCAATATAGCTTTCAGATCACTAGGGGGAGCCTTTTTTTCTAGCTTATTTTCTGACCATTTGGGCATCCAATTCTTTCCTTTGGTTGATTCATCGTCACCTTTTTCTTGATCCCTCATGATTTCAATTTCTATATCTTTGGAAGTTCCCTTCTCCACCCTAGTGTCTTCTCCTTCCTCCTCATTAGAGTCTTAGGTGAATTTTAGATGCTTGATTGGGGACTTGGTGAGTAGGAATTCTTTGTGACTTTCTTCCCTATAAACCTCCTCTTCTTTCTCTTCTTCAATTTCTTCTTCATGTTTTCCTTCACGCCCATGCTCCTCACACTGCTCTATTTCATGGATTTTATCAACTTGGATCTCCTTTTCAGGTTGATCTTCTTCTGACTTTTTCCTCCTTATGTAGAGGTGACACATATCCATGTTCTTCCTATCCTTTGGAGAGAGGCATTTCCTCATCATGTTTGGGACCTTCTTGTTGTTGTTCACCTATTGTAGGTTCCATGCTTTCATATATCTTATCATCTTCTTGTCTTATTTCTTCAGAAGATGGCCTTTGTACTTCTTCCCCAACATCCTTTAATTGTCAGGCCAGCTCCTCAAATTTAGCATTGAAATCTTGCACAATTAGTTTTCCGCTGTCATCTTCTTCTTCATTTCCACTTTCAAAAGATCTTGTTTCTTCTTCTTCACAAACCACTTTGTCAATTTGCAAGTGTTGGTACTCCAGATGTTCATGGTATTCATCTACTTCTTTGTCCAATTTTTTTTATGCTTCAATCTCTCACCTTTCCCATTCTGTTGGTATTTCCATCGTGGCCTTCATCTCTAGGGGATCAATTGGAGGCTTTGAAATTGAAACACTAGTGAGGACTTGTGCTAGGGCAGCCTGGATGGCTGGATTTAGTAATACTTCAGAAATTTCCAAAGGAGTAGTTTGCATGTGTTAGGAAAAAGCCTCTAGAAGCAAGAGTGTTAGTATTTGAATTGTTGATGTTTCCAGTGAGATCGATGTGGTTGGATACATCAAGGCAGAGGAAAGTGGAGAGGTGGTGGAAGAAGAGGAGTCAACCACCACAAATGGCCTAGTTGGTGAAGAAGAACCCAGGCGGACGGAGATGTCCACCGTAGGTGGGGATGTGGCAACCATGGCTTGAGAAACAGAAGGATGGACAGTAGTATCAGGGGAAGCTAGTGGGGACTTTGACTAATCCATCTCCATTTCTTCCCCTTTATGAAGGGGGTCCTCCTAGATAGCAGGCAGCCTTGTAGTGCTTCCTGACCTTTTTTGTTTCTTTGAGGACTCACCCTCTGAAGCTTTCCTTGTGTACACTTTTCGATTTGGATGTTACTCCTCATTCTTGTTTCTTTTTTTGGAGTGAGTGAGTGGAGGAGATTTGGATTTTTCTCCCATTGATGCCATAGCAGCTCCATCATCTATTGCAGTGGGCTCACTTTTGAGTCCCTCATAGGTCAGGATGATGCCTTGTTGTTTCAGTTAGGCTACTTGTCCATTGACCCATTCCTTGGTATGAGCCTCAATGTGCTTGGTTATGATATCAAGGTCATTGACCTCCTACTTTTCCTAGTCTACTGAAGGTAGTGGCAAGTTGGTTACTACATTGTACCTAGGATCAATAATTGTACTTTCATCTTCCTCAACATGATCAGGTATAGAGAACAAGTTCACGCTTTTTATAAAGTAGCCAGTCATTCACATGTAGTGTCTCGTGCGCACCTCCTTATCATCTTGGAAATTTTCCCTGAAATCTTGAACATGATACAGATGGGTGTAGTTGGGTCCAAGTTCTTTGCATATATTCCCATAAGGGTGCATTCATGGATGGGGGTATGATGCTAGAAATTATACCCAGCTAGCTCCTCTAAATTTCTAGCACATTGAGAGGTTTGCAGCTTGTAGATCCCTTCACCAAAAGAAAGGAGATAAGGGATCCCTACCAAATGCTTGCTGCTGAGGAGAGTATGTACATGCCATAGCTACCAAGAGAGCTCTAACAATACAATCTGATCATTAGGATACCAGGGTAACTTGTTAAGCCTTTCTGTGTAGCCTTGGGCATGAATGTATGTGAACTTGAGATATTGAATGAATATAAAGGCTTATTGTTTGAGGAATGAAAAAGCACTATGGGAGACTTTCCTTTTGAAATCTCCTCCAAGTAGCCTAATAATGTGACCTATGAAAGCGTCATTCACCCTACAATAGTCCCTCTCAAAATTTATGAATTGCAACTGAGGGTATCTATCATAAACCTTCAACTCCCAACCAGATTCTTCATCTGGAGCCTAAACAATCCACTATACTGTCTCTGTTCAACTAACCAGTAGACAAGGTAAGATGCCATATAGTAGCTTTGGCAATTCCACTTCCTCTAATCAACTTGGCATTGTCTATGGTCAGGTTGACTCTGACCCTCTATTTGAACTCATCAATATTGATGTGATCGATATTGGTATATGTAATCTCCTTCTAGTCCATAATGATCTTTGAGTGCAATGGCTCTCCCTAGAATTGGTATTTCATTTGGTCCTTGTCCTCTTTCCCATGAGAAGCTCTATCTAGTTTCTTTCATTTGTCCTTTTCTACAACTTCCCTCAAGGGTCTTGCACTTGATTACATGTATCCTACAAATAAAGGTATGATGAGCACAATCAAGCATGAAGGCACCAATGTTAGCCAAAATCCTTGTGGATGGAAGTCCAATTAGATAAAACATCATTCATGAAATCAAACATTTACTTTGAGATGTCATTAGCAGTTTACTAAGGGGGATTTGGTCAGCTCAGGCCTCGAGGGTCAGACTTCCTTGGATGGAATGTTGTTTTAAAGGGTGAACAAGGTAGGGTAATCTGTATGGTTTCTCTTGACTTCAAATTTGGATGTTTTGAAAGATCCATGTAGGAGAGGGTTCAATTTGAGCACATGGGTCGAGACTTGTTTCTATATTTGAGGTCATTTGGATTACCATTAGGTCACTCAGAGCCATGAAGAGGAGAAGATATTTGATGTTTTCCTTTTAGAATGACTTTGGTGAAATAGAGTTCTAGTGACAAAATTCTAAGGTCTGGGGCTAGTGGTCTGAAGGATGGATAACACAACCTTCTAGTCATTTAAGTGCTTGGATCTCAAGGTTTGGGAAGTTGTTCAAGGATGGTTGTTTAGGACAATGGTCATTGAGTAGAAGTCTGGCAGACTAGACTCAGCATTGTAGTTGGTTTTAGGTTTCTGCTGCTAAGAGTTCAGCATGCATTGGAAGACCAAGGCCTAGAGGCTACAAGGATGCACTCACATTTCTATTGTGTGATGACCAAGATGGGATGAAATCTCAATGGTGGAAACCCGAGGGTGGAGGTTTGATTAAGGCAGACACTTAGGTTTTCATCATTTGGTGTTCATGTGGCAGTGCGACACACGGGACCCAAGAGGCGGAAATCAGTCACCTAAAATCACTAAAAAATGTCGATGGTCAAGTAGAACTCCACGAACGAAACTTCACAAACTGGGACCTAGAGAATGCCAGGGATGCAACAGTTTGTTTGTTTAACTTGGGCAGTGAAGGGCAAGCTACATTCTGAGGCTCAGGTGGATGGGGCCATTTTTCTATTTGAAATGATGAAAGCTATGAGGCATCCCATGGATGGAATCCCACAGTAGTAGGCCTGAGAATTCTAAAAGGAAGCAAAGTTCACTTTATGTTTTTCAATGACAATCAAATAGGGGAGATTTGGGAGTGTGGGTCTGAGGAGTCATTTTTCATTTTAAAGCTATTTTGGGCTTTAATTTTTTCTTAGTGGAAAAGGGAAGTCTCGAGCATGGAAAGCGCCAGTGCCCTATGGGAAGAACAACGTCAAGCCAACAAAGTTCCAGATTTGATTAATGGAAGGAATTTGTCAGTTTTTCAAAATTTTGCCACATAGGTTTTTTAGGCGTTCTCTCCCTCTACCTAATGGATGCACTTTTACCTCCATTCATTTATTATTTAATGCACAATCACCAAAAAATGAATTCAGAGTATGGATGGAAAACTCACCATAGGAATCCAGTGAGAAGGGTTGTCAAATCTGTGAGTAGACAACAAAGGACAACAACGAGCTCAAAGGAGGTGGTCGACAAAGGCTTTAGATCTATCTAAACTGGCTCTAACCTTCTCTGGCTAAACTGACATGTGAAAATGATAGGTTGATCCAAATATTTATACCCCTAACAAAATTTAGTACACCTTATTAATGCAAGTACGGCGAACGAAAAGTTGGTAAGTTCAATCCTCGAGATGGCAGTGAGAAGTCTAGAACCAGGAGGCTAGAAGGATGTGAGTAGACGACCGCTAAAAAATTAAAGTGAAAAACATATCGGCAAGAGGATGCATGGGGTCTGGGGGGTGAAACTCTGGCAAAGGATGGCTTTTCGAAAGGGAAAACTCACAACGAAGCTCTGAGTAGAGAAATCTAGAGGACCGGGCTTGGAGCAGGTGAAGGATGGTAACTTTGCAATGCAATTCTTGAGGGAAATGGCTGAGGAGCTGGGTCTTGGGGCATGGGAAGGTGAAGGCTTTCAGTGGTTTTAAAACAACAAATGCATGATGGAAATTTGGTGAGGGAAACCCAATGGGATGGACTTGGAGAACCCCAAAGCTATTGGCAGAGAAAAATTGCCAAAGGAACTTCGTGAAGGTCCAAGACTTAGAAAATTTAGAGGGGATAAAACATGGTCAACTTGAGATAAGATTTTGGAGACACACTAACCATTAGGACACCAAAATAGGGCACACAAAATGAGGAAATGACAAAATGACCTGGCAAGGCAAAGAAAAAAGAGGGTCCCAATTCTGAATGGGGTGTGTGTGCTGAGGGCACAACAAATGGAAAATCTGCTAGTAAATGCTCCAGAGAATTCTGAGGGTAAGCATTCATTTAGAACTCAGAATCTCTGGTTTCGTAAACTAGGGGTTGGATTCCATAAGTGAACTAAGAGAATAGGGTTCTTAGTTGGATCAATCTACAAGACATCTTAGAATTATGTGTGTAGTGAATTAATTCCTTCCCTCGGGAACTATGACAAGCAACAACTAATCAAATGAAATGAGCTACTTAAATTTTCCAACACCAAAAGTAACCTGGACATTTCCCTTCTACCAGTTAGGCATCCATAGCCCCAGTGGAATTGTTACTGTGACACTATGAATATTGCTCTACTGCCAGTCAGGTGTCCATAGCCCCAGTAGAGTTATTCACACACCCATACGGTTGCTTGATTTTATAATTTTCTTTTCTTTCTTTGTTTTTGATACTTATTTTCGCACTTCATCATTTTTCTCAACCGTGTAAGCAGTGAAACCTACAATGGGTTTGAGAGTCACAGTGGTCACTGGAGAGGACTTGAGATTTTTCACTCACCAAGTTATCATAATAGCCATCGTACAACCCTTTGAAAATAGTTAATGTACATTTTAGTGCAATATCTGATATACATGTAAAAGGATCCAACCAAGGATCGAGTTCTAAGACGAAGTTCAAAAGAGGAAGTCATTCCTGGGTTGCTATCAGGGACCAATAGTCAAGAATGAATGTTTAACCAAAGAACACTAAGGTCGAGCAACAAAGAGAACCGTTCATTGAATGAGCATGGCCACCACATTATGGATGAAGAGCCCCTCAAAACAAAATAGCTGGGAGATGGGAAAAATGAAACAACACAAAATAGAAAAACGCAAGCAAAGAAAAAAATGCAACCTAACCTAACCTATGTATAGGTATGTATAAGAACAACACTACACAAGATTAAAATTGGAAGTAATGCTTCAAATTCTATCCATTGATAGGCATGGGACATCTTCACTAGTAAGGGTCTTTAAACGGAAAGCATTGTTTACTAGAATTTTCGCTATTTGAAAGGGTCCAAGCCAAAGCTTGTCGAATTTGTTATGTCCCCCTTTATTTTCATCGACATTGTCCCAACATAGGACTAGATCTAAAATTTTGAAGGCCTTGACCTTAGCTCGACAATTGAACCAACGTTTGACTACGCCCTAATGTTTGGAAAAATTTTCTATTACGTGATCTCGTACTTCTTCTAAGTGAAAAATCTTAGCTAACCGAGCTTCTGTACAGTCTCTCGCTTCGTAAAATTCATTGATAAACTTGAGAGTGGGGATTTTTAGGTGGATCAAAAAGACATGCTCTAAGCCATAAACTAAATGAAATGGAGAATTGCCAAGGGAAGCCTTGTGACGAGTGCGGTCTGCCCAAAGGGTGAAACAGAGTTAGGTGTACCAGTCCTTGGGATTCTTATCTAGCAATTTTTTGATCACGATAATCAAATTCTTGTTCATGGAATCATCAAGGCCATTGTCATGGGGTTAGTAATTGGATGAGTATTTAAAGGAAATCTTGTAGTCAAAAACCCCAACCAACAAATTTTAATGAAGCAAAAGTGGGTCCATTGACACATACTAATGTATAAGGGCAACTGAAGCAATTTTAAATAAAAATTTCCAAAAAATTGGTGACTACCTTAGTTGTGCATTATCTACAAGTGATTTCTTTTGTCCATCTAGTGCAATAATTAGTAGCAGTTAGAATATACCTGTGTCCTACAGATGATGGATGGCTTACCAAACCAATGAAATCGACGCCCCATTGCGCAAATAGTCTCACCTCCAAAATTGGTTGCAATGGGACAACAACATTCTACTCCTTAGTGGCGATGGTATCACATATATGACAAGAGCGAGCGTGGCTATGTACGTCCTTGAAAACTATCAGCCAATAATATCCTACCCTTAGTACATGATGTGTGGTGGATGGTCTAGACCTATGACCCATACTGAACTTTTCATGGAACTCCCTCAGGACTCGATCCACTTCTTTTCCAAGGCACCTCAAGTAGATACCTTCATGATTTCTCTTATACAAAATGGATCCTTGCAACATGTAACTACTAATTTTTAGGTGGAGGGAATGCTTTTGAACTCCCTATAGGTGAGATGGGAATTTTTTGGTTCAGCAGATCGTAAACTATGTCATCATACCACTCTCCTCGAGAAACATCTTCCAGTTGGTATTGCCGCATAGTGAGTTCTGGCCCTACTTCTACTATTGTTTTAGAAATTGTCCAAGTGCTTGTCCTCTCACTATCTTCATTGGTTGGATTTCCATATCATGCTCTTGCAATAGTGTGACCCATTTCTCCCTTCATTCACCCAACTCATTTTGCATAAGCAACATCTTGACGGCCTTTTCGGTAACTATGGTGAACACTTTATTACATAAGATATAATGCCTAAACATCTTCACTCCCCTTACAAGGAAATATGCTTGTTTTTCTATGTTGTGGTAGCATAGTTTAGCATCTTTTTGAGGAGTGCTCATGAAGGCGATCGGATATTCATTCCCCTCATCATCTTTTTGAGTCAGAATGCTAATACATGAGTGATCTGAAGCAAACGAATAGATGTAGAATGACTTTAGATAGTCTGGGTTAACCAACACAGGTGGTTCAACAATTGCTTGCTTAATTTCTTCAAAGGCCTACTTCACTTTGAGAGTCCACTCGATCTTGGTGTATTGCTTCAACATTGTGTTGAGGGGCTTAACAATATCAACAAAGCTAGTAATAAATTTTTGCACAAAGTTAATCGTTCTAAATAAAGATTTGAGTTCCTTCATGTTTCCTGGAAGCTAGATCTTCAGTAGAGATTGAATATGTTCTAGATCAATGGATATTCCCTACTCTCAAATGACATGTCCAAGTAGCTTCCCTTTAGTAACCCCAAAGATGCACTTCTTGGGATTAAGGGCGACATGAAACTCTTAGCACCTCTGGAAGACTTTGCATAGATCGAAGACATGATCACTCTACTTCTTTGAAAACACTATCAAATCATCCATATAGATAATTATACACTTCCCAATCAAATATTTGAATGCAATTTCCATAGCATATTGGATGGTTGCGCCGATGTTAATAAGCCTAAAGGGCATTTTTCTGTATGTGAAGGTACCCCACTTTGTGGTGAAAATTTTCTTATGATAGTCTTCATATTGCACCATTATTTGATTATACCCAAAATAGCCATCAAGGAAGGACATCATCTGTGAACCATTAACAATCTATAGCACTTCATTCAGTGAGGTCACGAGGTATTTGTTCTTTTTTGAAGCTCGATTCAAATTTCAGAAGTCCACACATAACTTGATTTCTCCATTCATTTTTCTAATTGGCACCAATTTGATGACCCATGTAGAGTGTCGAACTAGAAAGATAATCCTTGCTGAAAGCAACTTCTGCACTTCTTTGCAAAGAATTGGCTCCAACAAGGCATTTATAGAGTGTTGTCTCTACTGGAAGGGTCTCACATTAGGCTTGAGAGGGATGGTGTGTGTGATGATGGAGTTATTGTAGGTCTTCAAATATTCATATCTCCATGCAACCATGTCGTGATACTTTTGAAGAGCATCCACAATCCCTTTCTTCTCTTTGGTAGTACACACTTCTCCAATAAATACATTCTTGATTTCCTCGATAGTTCTGAGGTTGTGGATATCACATTGATTTCTAATGGATTCCTTCTTGGCTTGCTGGTCTTGGTCTCTGATGTAATCCAAATTGAATATATGCTCTAGCTAAACCATATCTCTAGGAATCGTGTTGGTCTTTAGGTTGATAACTCCTATGTCCAATTCATCCTCTTCTGGATCAACTTCATCTATTATTTGGGTGGTGAAGACATCGGAGCTCATGATGAGCTTGAGGATGTGATTATCATCATTAAAGACTTGAAAGTGAGTGACATTATCTGGAACATATGGAGTAGATGTCAAATCAACTATAAAGCATTTAAGACTTGAAACAGCAAGTGGTTGTAGTGTACTAGCTGCTTGAGCTAAAGCATCAGTTGTGTGATTCTAAGAGAAAGGGATTAGCTGAATATGGAATGCATCTAATCCTTCTAAGAGATCCCAAACCTTGTGTCTATAAGTGGCAAGTCTTTTGTCATGGCAGGAATATAATTTCCAAACTTGTTTGACCACTAACTCAGAGTCACCAAAAACTTGTAGCATTTTGAAAATTTTCTTTAAGGCGATAAAAAGACCATGCACTAAGGCTTCATACATTGATACATTATTAGTGCAATAAAATTGCAACCTATGGGTACAAGAAAGGTCTTACCCTTTGGGATGAGAAGTATGAATCCGACTCTAGCTCCTTGCTTTGACTTAGATCCATCAAATCAAAGCATTGAAAACTTAGAAAGCTCCTTGACATTGGGTCCAACTAGGCCCTGATTGGCCTTTGGCTTGACAGTTGCCTTCATATCCTTTAGAAAATGTGTTGATTCAACATGATTGACAATAGCTGGTTTTGTTGGCATCTCCTTTGACAATTCTCTTGGAGGAGTGACTAATCCTTTGACATGTTCCACTATTTTTCAACACAAGTAGCAATCAAACTTAGAGTGGGTAGCATTGTGAATTTTGCATCAATTTGGTAGCAAGAGATCCTGGAAACCCATTCAGGCACCCAAATTAAGTTGATCCTTTGCACACTTTTCCATGAATTCTTGGAAACTATTGAGTAGTCCCAAGTTGTCATCTTCATCTGGTTTATCATCTATCTCTACCAGCATCTCTATACTTGGAGGCATTTGAGTGAGCTTGGTTGGAGGGAAACATTGCACCAAGAGCACTTCTGTAGAAAATTCTTCCTAGGGTTCAAATTCGTATTGATAGGAAAAGGGGAAATAATTCCCTAATTTTTTCTCAACAAAAAACACCTCATTGGTATTGTTATACTCTGTGATCATGTACTTCACTCAAGGTTCACAGTCTATATGAATCTAGTTAGGTAGCCCTTTCCATGGCAGCCACATGAGAATAATCCATCGTAGCATACCCATTCAATGTTCTGGTGAAGTCTCGCCCAAGGATTAGTTCGTAGGTATTTGGAATGTCTGCCATTGAATATTAATGACTTTTTGTATCTATGGATCCACAGTGATTTGCATTGGAATCTGATTCATCTCTCCCACTATGTTAATCTCTGATTTGTCCATATGGGTCACTTTACTCCTTGAAGGTGTAGGAGTAATCCCAAGAGGTTTTCATACTACAAAAGGCATGACATTAGCAGATGCTCCTGAATCAAGTAGGTAGTTATGCAAATTCTTTCTGAATATCCAGATGTTAGTGAGGAAAGGGAAAGTTTCAAACTTTTCATAAAAAAGGCTTGTAGGCATGTCTATCTGAGCTACTTGGGCTTTATTCCTATTGATAGTTCTATCCTTGGTATGTCTCGAAGGTTGATCCTTTGAATTTTGTCTATTGTTTTGATCAGACTCTTTTGCGAGCTACTTACCCATAAAATGATTACAGAGAATATTTCTTGAAACATGGGTTCCTGACTAAGCTCTTCAAAGGTGACCCTTTTGGTTGATGTTTCCTACATCACTTTGGAGGAATGGGTTCCATTAATTATCCTAAAGAAGGAATTCCTTATTGTAGGGACCTTAAGTAACTCAAAGGTAGACAGGTTGATTTTAACTTTATTGAACTCCTCAACGACATACTCACCCATTTGCTCAATTTTAGATTCAAAGGCCCTACCTATGGCAAATCTAGTAGGCTAGGTTTTTGTTTGACCAAACTAGTTTTAGGGCTAACCTTGAGCTTAATTTTGAAAATGATTATGAAGCTGATTTAATGACCTATCCTTACTTAAATATTGAGTGGGAATGTGAGGAAGACCAGAATTGTTGCTAGCATTTGGATCTGGTGGGGTAGTGAAGTAATTAGGCAGGGTGCATGTAGTGAATGGTCCCCCTTCTTATCGATTCCTCAAATAATATAGAGTATCTCTTTGATGGAATGTGTGTACTTCATCCTTGTGGGGCTCTTCATCATTGAAAGGACCATTATCTACTGAATCAAATAACTGAGATAAGGCTTCACCATTACTTACCTCCTTTAGTTCTTCAACCTTTACAAAGGTAGGTTCATCCTTAGGCTTGTTAATTTCACTTCTTAGGAATTGGGCCTGGTTAACCATGAACAAAGAGGAGTCATATGGCTCAGATGGGACCATGTCACGACATCTAACATTGTCCACATCATTCTGGACTTCAACTTGAAATTTTTTTGTGGCTGTAAGGAACTCAGAAAATTCCAACTCGGAGTGCTTGCTAGTCTTATGGATCTAACACCATCAAGAAAGAGTTGCTTCAACAAGATATACACCACTAGTTGTCTTTTCTATGCTAGCAAGTTGATCCAGCAAAGTAGGAACACCCCTATTTTTGGGCCTTATATTCCACATCCGATTTTGTCTTTGGGAAGGCCTCCTCTCAAATTTTTGATTTGAGTTCTACCCTCATTCATAATTCAGTCTAGAAGAAGTGTTGGCTTGTCGATCATCTCTATTATCTTGATTATCTCTATTGTCCCTATGGAGATTAGCTTGAATACTCTGTTGGGAAGCCTACAAATTGTTGTTTTGATTTTGCAAGTGTTTCATCTCCATGGACATCTTTCGGATCATTTATGTTAGCTCATCTAGCCAATCCTTCTTTGTGTTTCTTGGCTGCAACACTTGATTCTATAGAAAAACTAGTGGAGTAGCAGGATGGTTTTGCTATGTTGGAGGGAAGTTTGGTTCTGAAAAGTATAAGGGTGCTTAAGGCTGTTGCAGATATGTTGGCTACTATGAGGAAGCTTGATGGTAAGTCTATTACTGCTGAGGCTGCAAGTAATGGGGCACAGGAGGTGTCTAATTCATGGGCTTCCCTGGGTGAGGGACTATATGTAGCTACAACACCTATTTCACCAGAGGTGTATGTTGTTGGAGAACCTGGTTGATCCCTTGAATTTGCATAGGATGAGAAATCTTCCCCAAAGAGGGTAGTAGGCTAGAAATATTATGTTCCAAATCTGTACTAGACTTAACAACTTCAACATAAGCATCTACTAGTCTAGCAGGTGGCTGATTCATCCTATTCACAAATGTTGAGGTAAGATTATCAAGGGAATTATAGTAGACGGGTAGAACAACAACTTCATTAAGTGCATAAAGAGTTTGCAAGCTCGAATATGCCCAACAAAATCATTTGTTGAAGGAGCCTATTGGCTCATTGAATTCTCTACGAATAGCCATAAACTACTGGTATAGCTCCAAAGGGCTGATGGGAATGTGATATTTCTATAGGAAGGCATTCATCAGCAAATCCCAAGATGTGATGGAGCTGACAGGTAGCTTGACGTACCAATAGAAAGCTTCCTCTCCCAATGATTAGGGAAATATTCTGCATGCCACATCCTCCTGGTTAATCTACATATCTTTCAACATTGTTTGGAATATCCTAATGTGCTCTTTAGCCGTCCTCTATGGTTTGTGGGAATTGAACTTTGTGTAGAAGCTTTTGGGGTTCTTGGGCATATCATGATATGTGTTGAAGTGTAATGGAGAGGTATTTTGTGCTAACCAAGCCACGGGAGGTGGCAGGGGTGGTACCTATTGTTGAGGAACAATAATCTGGGGCTGCACCTACTATATGATAGTAGCCTAGGGCTATACATGGACCGTGGCTATTTGTACTGTGCCTTGAACTTGAAGGGTAGGGAGAGTGGCAATTCCCTGGCTATGGGAGATAAGAGACCGTAGAAAAGTAGTTTGGTACAGTTGGGTGGAATGGATGAAGGTGAAGGAAGTCTGCTAAATTTGAGGTGAATGGAAGGAGTAAGGAGGTGAGGGAAAAGGTGACGTGGGTGGAATGGAGGAAGAAGAAGAGGTTGTGTCCTCCCTCCTAGTTCTTCTTGCCCTTGTAGGAGGCTGCAGTTCTTGGAATTCCCCTACGTTCAGTGTCGACCTTAAAACTCTCCGCAGCCTCTCAGGGGAGAGTGAATCACCTTAATCCAGCTTAGCCCAAAGCCCTCCTTCTAGCACTAGTTCTTGGAATTTCCCTGCATTCTATTTCGACCTTAAAACTCTTTGTGACCTCTCAGGGGAGAGTGAATCACCTTGATCCAGCTTAGCTCAAATCCTTCCTAATGCTAGTTCTTGGAATTCCCCTACATTTGGTTTCAACCTTAAAACTCTTCGTGACCTCTTAGGGGAGAGTGAATCACCTTGATCCAACTTAGCTCAAATCCCTCCTTCTAGTGCTAGTTCTGTTGATGTGGTCTTTTGTACACTTTCTCAACATAGGAAGTATGTGGATGCACTACCTCTCTTGAAAGGAGACTTCCAATAACAAGTTGCTGAAAATCACCCCAAGGTCTCTCAAATGTCATGTCATGACTTGCATGGAATTCCCCAGTTGATGTTTGATGTGATTTTTCTTGTAATCAAAAGGTAGAATTACATAGCTAGATGAAAAGTGGATCTTGTGAATTGAAGTTTCCAAGATGGAAGCTGATGTGAAATTTGTTGCAAGTTTGAATGACAATTTGAAACTTCAATGTTTTCTTAAGTTTTGGCTTTACAATGTGCAATGAACCTTAGCATAGGCTACTTCTAAAAAAAAAGGAAAAAGGGGCAAGGAATATGGGAGTTTCCTAGATATGCAACTAACTATGAACAGTGATCATGGAGTTTCTACTGTGGACAAATTCAATCAAACAAAATTTCACTTAACCAAAAAATTTAGTCTCATGAAATTTGTGCTATCTTCTAAGTTCTATACATATTTCACCATTCATTCACCATATACATTCATGAAAAAAGATTAAAGTTTAAGGTAGCTTTAAGTTTAAGTCTAGATTCACTTTACATATCCATTTAACAGTAGCAAACATAAAAAAGTATGGACTAGAAAGGCATCTACATAGCAGAAATTTTCATAACCACAGAGCAACATTACCCAATCTACCAAAGCAATCTGAAACCAACTAAAAATAGCAATGAAAATCTAACTAACCATTTAAATATTGGGAGATTGAATCGTGAAACATGCAAAGAAACTCAAAAATACACCAAAGTCAATATATTTCTATTAAAATTTCTGTAGCATGCCATTACAACAACTCAACTGTCTCTTGAAAATGAGAGGAGACCCCCTATTTACAGTGTCCAAAAAGTAGAATGAATGGACAAGATTAATTTGCATTGTGTTTCCAAGATTCACTACAAACTAGGGTTCTACCTACCCCCCAATATATTACATTTTAAAATACAACTTTGTCCTTATCCCAATTTTGTATTTTGTCACAACACTATAGCATTTTTTCTTCTACCTAATTTCCCTTTTACTGTAGCTACTCTATCAAGAATTCTTTACCAATAATAGGGTTTCCCTCCTGCTTCTTCAAAGCAATATATTCTATGAACTTCATAATTAGTGGCTGGAGCTTATGAATGTCGATGGTTTCAGATCGTAACACTTGATAACTCCATTCTTGGGATTGTTCGGTGAGCTTTTCCTAGTCCTCATCATACTTAGCAGTGTGATCTTAGATAAGTTCTAACTGGGTGAAAGCTTGGGTAGCAAAGCTCATGAAATCGATGGTAATTTCATCCAACATCCCGTCCTCAATCCTTTTTTGGAAGTGGGGCTTTATCTTCTTTGGGTCCATCTTTATGATAGGCATATCATATCCTATCATTAGCTCCAAGTACCAGACACAATCGGATCTCATTTCCTTAGCCCATTCAATTCCTGGATCCACTTTTTCAAGCACCCACTCCAACCTTTCCTTTCAGTTCATGAAATCATGTTTCTAGAAATTCATTAGCTAGTGGTCATCGTTCTTAAATGCAAGCTCTTTCTCCCAAGTCACACTTGGCAATTTGAGAGTAGCCTCAATCTTTTGGTAAGTGGAGTCGTATCTCCCTAGGAAGTTAGTGCAAAGTTTCCTCATACCCTCAAGAGATTGTTGTAGATCCAAGAACTTGTTTGTTGTCCTAACATCACGACTGATGCCCGTGTTTCCTATGTACAAGACCTACCAGAACCAACTCTATTTTTTTGTCCAGGTTCTTCCTCTTTTTGAGCTAGTATATTTTCTCCTTTGATAGCAATTGTGGTAGGGATGAGGATGTGGTAGGAATTTCTTCTATTGAAGACCATTGTTTGATGTAAGTTGTTAGATGTACTACCTACACCTTAAGCTCTTCTTTTGAAACCTTATCTTGTTGAATTAAATGCAACACTATGATGAGAGACTCCTGGAGGTGCTCCACCTTCTACTCTCTAGTAGTTGTTCCCAAATCAATGGTGGAGACATTATATCTTATCCCCTCTTTTCCCACCAATTGTGTGGCCAATTGCACGGTCCTTGATCCAAAAGTTTCCATTGTCACTTTGAATCTTATTTTGGGCTTCTTCTCTTCCCTGGTAGTTATCTGTGCTCAGGCTAGGATAGCCTCCAATCATGCTTTCAGATCACTAGGGGCAGGAGCCTTTTTTTGAAGCTGTTATTCTATCCATTCAGGCATCAAAGTCTTTCCTTTGGGTGATTCACCGTCACCTTTTTCTTCATCCCTTATGACTTCAATTTCTTTATCTTTGGAAGATCCCTTCTCCACCCTAGTGTCTTATCCTTCCTCCTCATTGGAGTCTCTGGTGAATCTCAGGTGCTTGATTTGGGACTTGGTGGGCAGGCATTCTTTGGGACATTCTTCCCTCTCAACCTCCTCTTCTTTCTCTTCTTCACATTCTTCTTCATGTTCTTCTTCATGCACGTGCTCCTCAGGCTACTCTATTTCATGGCTTTTATCAACTTGGATCTCCTTTTCAAGCTGATCTTCTTCTTTGTCTTTTTCCTCCTTACATAGAGGTGACACATATCCATGTTCTTCCTATCCTTTAGAGAGGGGCATATCCTCATCATGTTTGTGGCCTTCTTCTTGTTTTTCACCTATTGGAGGTTCCATGCTTTCCTCTATCTTATCATGTTCTTTTCTTCTTTCTTTGAAAGATGTCCTTTCTACTTCTTCCCCAATGTCCTTTAATTATCGGGCCAACTCCTCCTCAAGGTCAAGATAAAAATCTTACACAATTAATGTTTCCCCATTGTCTTCTTCATCTCCACTTTTAGAAGATCATTTTTGTTCTTCTTTATGAACCACTTTGTAAATTTGCGATTGTTGGTACTTTGAATGTTTGTGGTATTCATCCACTTCTTCCTCCAATGTTTTTGCTACTTCAATCTCTCATCTTTCCCATTCTACTGATATTTCCATCAAGGCCTTCATCTCTGCAGGCTCAGTTGGAGGCTTTGAAATTGGAACACTTGCGAGGACTTGTGTCAAGGAATCCTAGATGGTTGGATTCAATAATACTTCAAGAATTTTTGAAGGAGTAGTTTGCATGTGTTGGGAAGAATAATTTGGAAGTGAGAGTGTTGGTATTGGAATTTTTGTTATTCCTATTGAGAGTGATGTGGTTGGAGACATGGAGGTGGAGGAAAGTAGAGAGGTGGTGGCAGAAGTGGAGTCAACCACCATGACTAGCCTAGTTGGCAAAGAAGAATCCTAGTGGACGGAGATTCTCACCACAGGTGGGGATGTGGCGACCATGTCTTGAAAAATGAAAGAAGGGATAGTAGTATCAGGGTTAGCTCGTGGGGACCTTGGCTGATCCATCTCCATTTCTTCCCCTTTGTGAAGGGGATCCTCTTGGATAGTGGATAGCCCTATAGTGCTTCTTGACCTTTTGTGTTTCTTTGAGGACTCACCCTCTAAAACTTTCCTTGTGTACACTTTTGGATTTGGTTGTTGCTCCTTAGTCTCTTTTCTTTTTCTAGAGTGAGTGAGTGGAGGAGATTTGGATGTTTCTCCCATTGAGGACATAGTAGCTCCATCATCTATTACATTGGGCTTACTTTTGAGTCCCTCATAGGTCAGGATGACCCCTTGTTGCTTCAGTTGGGCTACTTGTCCATTGACCCATTCTTTCGTATGAGCCTTGATTGGCTTGGTTATGATATTGAGTTCATCAACCTCCTACTCATTCTAGTTTATTGAAGGCATCAGAAAGTTGGTGACTGCATTATACCTAGGATCCATAATTATACTTTCGTCTTCCTCAACTTGATTAGGTACAAAGAACAATTTCACCCTTTTTCACAAAGTAGGCAGTCATTTGCATGTAGTGTCTCATCCACACGTCCTTATCATCTTGGAAATTCTCTCAAAAATCTTCAACATGGTGCAGATGGGCGTAGTTGGGTCCAAGTTCTTTTTGTATTTGCCCATAAGGGTCCATTCGTGGATTGGCAGTATGAAGCTAGAAATGATACTCAACCAGCTCCTTCTTTGAATTTCTAGAACATTGAGAGGTTTGTAGCCTATAAATCCCTTGGCCAAAAGAAAGGGGATATGGGATCCTTGTGAAATGCTTGATGCTGACAAGGGTATGTACATGTCGCAACTATCTCGAGAGCTCTAAAATACAATCTAGTCTTTAGGATACTAGGGTAGCTTGTTCAACCTTTCTATGTAGCCTTAGGCAAGAATGTATGTGAACTTTGGATACTAAATGAAGAGATAGATGCATTGTTTGAGGAACACTCGAGAACTATAGGAGACTCATCTTTTGAAATATCCTCCAAGAAGCCTAATAATATGACCTATGAAAGCGTCATTCACCCTACAATAGTATCTCTTGAAATTTTTGAACTGCAACTGAGGGTATCTATCATAAACATTCAATTCTCGACTAGATTCTTCATCTAGAGCTCTGAACAGTCCACTATACCATCTCCATTCACCCAACAAGTAGATAAGGTAAGATGTCATATAAAACTTGAAGGTTTTCTTAACATTCATGAATTGCTCATGGAAGTAGTCACTTATTATTTCCCCCAGTAGAATGTGGTCTACATGCCACCATCCTCCTTCCCATGAAGAATTTTCTCAACGAAGTAAACCACCCACTCATGATAATCTTCAAAGAGATCACTGCGAAAGAGTTTCTCGGGAACCTTAGCAGTGCTACCCTACTTTTCTTTTAACCAATATTGATTTATGAGCTTCTTTCATCCAATGGGATCTGCATCCCACATTTCCTTGCAGTCTGAGATAGTGTGGATCTCCATCTCCCCAAAGGTGGGAATGTGGAAAGTATTCATTATTGCCTTGGGAGACATGTCAACTAGGATGTTCCCAACTCTATCTATTATTGTTCGTGTCTAAGGTTGGTATGCCTATTTTCAAGCCATGATGAGTTCAGGAGCTATAAGGGATGGAGGAAATCTTGCAACTTTGGCAATTCCACTTCCTTTGATCAGCTTGGCATTGTCTTTGGTCAGGTTGACTCTTACCCTCTGTTTGAATTCATCAATATTGATGTGACCGATATTGGTATCTGTAATCTCCTTCTAGTTTGTAATGATCTTTGAGTGCAACGAATCTCACTAGAATTGGTATTTCATTTGGTCCTTGTCCTCTTTCCCATGAAGAGCTCTACCTGATTTCTTTCCTTTGTCCTTTTTTGTGGCTGCCTCAAGGGTCTTGCACCCGATTCCATATATCATGCAAACAAATGTATGATGAGCACTATAGACACCTAAATTTGGACACTTAATTTATACAAATTTATCCCCTTTCATCTAAACATCCCCTTATCTACATTAATTAAGTAATATCACTATTATTTAATTAATCCCTCTAAAGTTCTTCTGATCACTAAGGTATCTAGTTAAATAATTAAATACCTTCCCCCTTTCATCAAATGAATTAAATAAATATGCCATTTATTTAATTCCCTTTATGGTGTACAACCTCCATCATTTTTATCTAATCCTAATTCATCTTCTAATCTCATCATTAGGGATGTGCACATTCCTAACCCTTGATTAGGATGTGTCAGATCCTCCAACTTCTGCAAGTTGGCCTCTAATCTCTCTTAGCCACCTAACCCTCCTCTAATCCTTCATTAACTAGCCTAATCAACCTCTCAAGGAATTTTTAAATCCTTTTATCCTTCCAAAGAATATTAAATTCCTTTTTCTCTTCCCCATGTGGTCTTTGACTTGTCACATCAAGTCACATGTGAAATATAACTCTCTTCTAATCATAATTAATTAGTCTAATTGACTTGCACAACCTTAATCACTTAATCAGGTCAACCCTACTAAATGCTTTCTCCTTTTGGACAAGGCACTCCATTCCCTATGTGAATTTTTAATTCACATTTAATCCCCCAATGCATTTAAAGGAATTTTAAATTCCTTCTCTAATCCCCATGAGAATATTTGAGGAATTTTTAATTCCCCACATGTCCTCTTACCCACATGGGGACAAGTACCCCCTTTATGAGGAGATATTGTCCCAATCCTAAGGTACATTGTACTCCCTCCATGTCATGTACTATCCTTCCACCTCATGTACACATCCCCCTTTTTAAGCCATATCACATGCCACATGTCAAGATGCTAGGGCTTGTGAGTTCTCAACTCACCTTAGCCCTACATCTTAATCTTGGTGGCTAAATCTTGACTATCCATTTCCCTAGAGATTTCCAAAATCTCTATCAATACCCCCTCTTTTCTCTCATTTTGGGGAGATCATGCATTGTAGCCAAACTCTTGCAAATTTTTCCTAGAATCCATACTTAGCCATTTTCATGCTTACACCCACTTACATCCATCTTCATATCATCATCTAACTTGCATCTCTTGCCATCCAAGGAGCATACAACACCAAAGATCGAAGGGCCAACCAAAGGATCGATTCAACACAAGGTAAAAGGTTCCATTTTTTGTGTTTTTTATATTGTGTTGAATCCAACTAGGCTAATCTTGAGCTATAGGTTGTTTTAGTGTTATTTTGCATTACTTTGTTTGCTGCTCGTATTCTAGCACCTAGATTCGACCTATCACAAGCACAATCAAGCATGAAGAAACCAATGTTAGCCAAAATCACTGTGGATGGAAGTCCACTTAGATAACACATCATTTATGAAATTAAACATTTACTTCAAGATGTCATTAGTAGTTTATTGAGGGGAATTTAGTTAGCCCAGGCACTGAGGGCCAAACTTCCCTAGCAAGAATGTTGTTTTAAAGGGAGAACAAGGTAGGGAAATCTGTATGCTTTCTCCCAACTTCAAATTTAGATTGAAAGGTCCATGTAGGAGAGGGTTCAATTTGAGCACATGGGTCAATACTTGTTTCCAGATTAGAGGTCATTTGGATCACCATTAGGTCACTCAAAGCCATGAGGAGGCAAAGTTGTCTAATGTTTTCCATTTGGAATGGATCTAGTGAAATAGAGTTTTGGTGGTGGTGTCCTGAGGTCTTGGACTCATGGGTCTGAAGGACGAATAACACAACCTCCTAGTCATTTAAGTGCTTGGATCTCAAGGGCTAGGAAGCTATTTGAGGATGATTGTTCGAGATGATGGTGAATGAGCAGAAGACCAGTAGACCAGACCTAGCATTGCAATTGGCTTCAAGTTTCTATTGCTAAGAGTTTAATATGCATTTGGAAGACTTGGGACCAAAGGCCAAAAGGATGCACTCACTTTTCTCTTGTGTGATAGCTGAGATGGGTCAAAATCCTGATGGTGTAAACCCAAGGGTGGAGGTCTAGTTAAGGTCGACACTTAGGTTTTGATCATTTGGTGTTCATGTGGCATTGGGACACGTGGGACCCAGAAGGTGGAAAGAAGTCACCTAAAATTCATAAAAAACATTGATGGTCAAGCAGAATTTCGTTGATGGAACTCCGTGAACTAGGACCCGAAGAATGCTTGGGATGCAGCAGTTCATTTGTTTAACTTAGGCGGCGAAGGGTGAGGAAGGTTTTGAGGCTCGGGTAGATGGGACCATTTTTTCATTTGAAATAGTGAAAGCTATGAGGCATCTTGGGGATGGAATCTCGTGGGATTAGGCCTGAGAAGCCTGAAAGGAAGCAAAGTTCATTTTATGTTTTCCAACGGCAACCAAATAGGGAAGATCCGATAGGGCAGGTCTGAGGAGTCATTTTTTGTTCTAAAGTTGTTTTGGGTTTTAATTTTTTCTTAGCAGAAAAGGGAAGTCTCGAGCTCAGAAGGTGCCAGTGCCCTATGGGAAGAATGGCATTGAGCCAACAAAGTTCCAGATTCGATTAAAAGAAGGAATTTGTTTGTTTTTTGAAATTTTGCCACATGGGTTTTTTGGCCGTTCTCTCCCTCTACCTAATGGATGCACTTTTACCCTCCATTGATTTATTATTTAATGTGCAATCACCAAAAAACAAAGAAAGAGTCGCCCAAGATGGAGAACTCATAGCAGGAATCCAGCTAGAAGGGTTGTCGAATTCGCGAGTAGACAACAAAGGACAACAACGATCTCGAAGGTAGATGTTGATGAAGGTTTTAAATCTCTCTGAACTATCTTTAAACTTATCTGGCTAACTTGAAATGTGAAAATGATAGGTTGATCCAAGTATTTATACCTCTAACGACATTTAATACACCCTATTAATGCAAGTATGGTAGGCGAAAAGTTGGTAAGTTCAAACCTCAAGATGGCAATAGGAGGTTCGGAACCTGCAGGCTGGAAGGACTTGAGCAGATGGTCACTTGAAAGTTAAAGTGAAAAACATACCAGTGAGAGGAGGAATGGGGTCCAGGGGGGACCTTCGGCAAAGGATGGTCGTTCGAAAGGGAAAACTCACAATATAGCTTTGGGCAAAGAAATCCAGCAGACTGGGCCTGGAGCAAGTGAAGGATGGAAACTTTGCAACACAAGTCTTGAGGGTAGTGGCAAAGGAGGTAGGTCTCAGGGCATGAGAAGGTGATGGCCTTCAACTTTTTTAAAATAGGGAATGCACGACGGAAATCCAGCAAGGGAAACCCGATGGGATGAACACAGAGAACCCCAAAGTTGTTGGTAGAGGAAAACTGCCAAAAGAACTCTGTGAAGGTCCATGACTTAGCAAATTTAGAGGGGATAAAACATGGTCAACTTGAGATAAGACTTTGGAGACACACTAACCATTAGGACACTAAAATGGGGCACGTAAAATGAGGTAGTGACAAAATGACCCGGTAAGGTGAAGAAAAGAGAGGGTCTGCATTCCGAATGGGGCATGTGTGTTGAGGGCACAACAACTTTCACATTGCTTTGTTCTTGAAAAATAATTTTTTCTTGTTTGTCTAGAACACTAAGATAATTATTTAAGTTTATTTTATAATTGATTTAGGCTTCATACTATTCAACCTCCTATTGTGTTAAATTAAATCCTTTTTGGTTTATTTAATTGAGCATATTCTTTTTCATTTATCAATGTTGTATCTATGCTAAAATTGAAATACGTTTTATGTTATATCACACCATTCCTGTTAAATCATGAAGCCATTAATTAAATAGTTTTTACCATAAGTCATTGAATTAATCACATAGCATTTAACATTCACATACAAGAGATACATCATTATAAAATCAAAGGGTGCATATCTATATATATATCAAATTTTTATGTACATCTCAAATTCATACATTGCCATAGTGTCCTGTGAGAGCTAAACGCCTCAGGATCTAGCACTCGGGATCCGGTCTCTAGTCGTCATGAAATGGTCATTTGTGATTGTGACCATGAACTATCGAGTCTTAGTGCATACTCTCGAATGTGTACTCGACCAATGACTATAAGCTACTCATCTGTGATCTAATATCTCTCCACTCATGTATGTGCCAGCTCTACCTATAGTCTCTTTGCCTCTACTAAGGTCTGTGCTAATTGTAGTGCACTCTCAGCTTGACAGAGTCATCTCCTCAGGCTCTCGTACACTGCCTGTAATCTTGCAAAAGGTTTGAGTGTCTTTGGCTCCACCTCCATGATTGATGTGGGCATCTAGTTAGGATCCATCTCCTCCTCCTTGATGGATGTGGTCACTATCTATAGCATCCTGATGATAGAAATCTCACTAGTCTCTCGTCACTCCTGCAAGATAGACAATGCACATAATCAGTAACACATCATCATGATATGCATATATATATAAAGATACAACATAAATCACTAAAAGACATGTGTAAAATCAAATATCATCACCTATATCTCTAGATGCATGAGGAATTTCAACCTCCTCATCTCTGGGGGGCATGGAGGATGTGCTAGCCTCTCTCTGACTATGAGTGTTGATGTCTATTGTAGCTACTACTCATGATCTGGTCCTACAATAATGTGACGACACTCCATGATCGTACTGATCCTCAATAGATATCTCATCCCCCTCACTTAGGGGTGGCTCCTCCTCGTAATAATAATCCTCCTCATAATCCTCATCCCCCTCCTCATCCTCCTCTCATCCATCCTAGTCCTCATAATTAGGATTGGCCTCAAACTGGTACTCCTCATCAATAATATCTATAAAAATATCTATTGGCCTATACTCTACCTCTTCTGCTCTCTCCTCTGGTTCATCACCCTCATCTGTTACTAGCTCTGTATCACCTAGAGGAAAATCCATGGGGAACACAAGAGCTAGTTATGCATATGACCACGACTCCTCATGCTCATCTGTGCTACTGATATCATTAGCTTCAGAGATTGGTGGGTGGTTGTGATTTGAATCATTGGAATCACTCTCTCGTACATGATCTATCATCAACCAAATAGTGTCACCTGGCCTCTAGGCACTCCGTACTGATTGTCTAATGAAGGGGCATGCCCTCGGTGGTGTTTGTACTTGTCCAAACTATCGCATGACTCGCCCATAATAGAATGGTCATATGATGTAGTCATGCCTCCCTGCTAGATATCTATCCATCTACATCCTCTGTAATTTTCTGGTGGGGTTTGGCCACTATTGAATGAGTAGATAGGGCCTCCATAGGATCTCATCCTCCTCTAGCTAGTCAAATCTCACCCTCCAAAAGTGTAAATCATCATACTTCCATAACCATTGCAAAGGATAGCTGAATGCTCATGGGTATCCTATTGCTATAGTACAAGCATATCTGACAGGCCTAGTACATGTGATATGCTCAAGACACCACACCTGTAGAAGCATACAATGGACCATACTATCGATCTGTCAAAATAAGAATCAACCAAGATCATAATACAAGTGTACTAGAATGTAGCAACCCCAAGTATAGATTGTCCTCTGCTCATACATCCCTTTCATCAGGTGTACTATTCCCCCATCCAAGTGTGCCACTCATCCATTTGGTTTGAGAACCAATGCTACTATGTGCATCATAATCTATCTAACCATAAGAGCTTGTGAATATAGTAGTATGGGAAGCTTGATATGCACTCTAACCCTCTCATCATCTACAGGTCCATCTAAACAATACTGCATATCTCTCTTCTTCTCCTGGAATGACCAATCCCCCTGAAAATACACCTACACTCCCTAAATGGGAACTTAGAGAATGCAGTGTATGTCCTCGAGTGTGATAGTCATTTCCCTGATGGGAAGATTAAAGGTATAGGTATTTGCATCCCAACACTTGTATAAAGCCATCAACATGGTGTCATGGTATCTCATGGGTGGCATAAGATATGCCCAATAGATACCCACTCACTGTAAATTCTCTACCTCTGCCACTGATAACTCTGGCATATGATCTCTCAAAAATTTCAACTATCTTCCCCCTAGCCGCTGCCGCGACCGAGCAAGAACCTATCAAAATCATCACAAAATTCTCTAAATTTTATCTATTATTTTCAATTTTCATAATTTTCATCATGCAATTATGCTAAATTTGATCTAGTATTCTTCCCTAAAGGCCCTAGACACTTTAGAACCCTTCTAGGACATTTTACAAAGAAACAGGGACACTTCGCAAAGAATCATGACACTTTGAGAAGAAAGGAGACACTTTGCAAACAAAAGGGACACTTTGCAAACAAATGGGACACTTTACAAAAAAAGTAGGCACTTTGTGAAATTTTTTCCAAGAAGCCTAGATTAACTTTGCAGTTCCTAATGTATTGATTGTGCAGATAACTACACTAAGGGCTTTATTCTCCCATCTTTTTGAATATGTATCCTTTTATGTAGTAAGGTGCATCATTTAGAGTCTTTTACCTTACATATGTACATAGAGTCATATGGGTGCTAAAGTGGGGGCTAAATGTGCCATAGAAAATTGGACCCTCTTGAGAAAAGAGACAATTTCATGGATAATTGGACCCTGTTTTGAGTCCCTTCACATCATTTCCCATCAAAATAGCATTTATAAGCTCCTTAGACCCATTAATTTTTATCTAGAGGCCTGTTTTACCTGAGAAATCACATAAAACCCAACAAACAACATTTAATTATGTCATACCCCGAAAACCCACCATCAAACAATAGTAGTGGGACCCATTCACAACCTTGGGTGAATGAGTCCCCTCTTGCGGGACCCATTCACAAAGGGTGGCGAATGAGTACCCTTTGAGGGAAAATTCAAATTTAAGCGAGAATTTAATCAATTTAACTTTAATTCCTAGTGAATTTCGACGTCTTAGGTCTAATTAATGGGAAAATAACATGTTGCTTATAAATACTCATTTTAAGTCATTTCACACATCTTTTTATCATCTCTCAAAAGCAATTTTTAGGGTAAAGTCTTCCACAAGAAGTTTCATTAGCAAAGGTTGAAGTTTTAGGGCAGCAAACTAGGGTTTTTGCATGTCTTGAAGCTCACTTCTCTTGTCAAGATCCAACATTGGAAAAGGTTGATGATGGATTCCTATGGTGAATCATGAAGAAATGTAGGATGAAGAGGTGCAACTAGCCACTAAATCATGCCTAAGGACTTGGTTTCCTATTGATTCCATCTTCCATTTTCACTTTATCTTCAGATTAATGTTTGCATCTTGTTTTTTTATCATTTGCATGTCATTTCATTCCTACTTTGCATGTGTTTTAAGGTTTCTAGGGTTGAGATCTTTCATCATATAGATCATCTTTGCATGTCTTATTCTAGATCAATAGAATAGGTTTTTTTTTATGATTCAGACTTTCCTAGACTTTAACACATCTAAGGGTAGGGTTTACTTAGATTTTTCTCTATTCAAGGTTTAATTACCCAACTAGGGGTTTGAATAAGTAAAATCCCCCATGAGACAAACATTTTCAAGCTATTTTGTAAGAATTTTTCGAGATCCAAGATGGGGTATCCTTCAGAAATTGTTGTACAAGTGTCAAGGTGCAAAACAAAATTTTGAACTTACAAAAATTCCAAGGTGGAATGATTCAACATGCTTCGCGAATGATTCCATCCTGAGGTGCAAAACTAAGTCAGATTCAGATCCAGGTTCTTGACTGTCAGAAAATAATTTTTTTGCAGAAAAGTCTTGATCTGAGACTAATTCATGCAAGGTGGTGAATGAGTCCTAGTCAGCCTAAAGTCAAACTTCATTAGTTTTCCAGATTTTTCTTCAGTCATCTATAGTCTTCTAGGTGCACATATTCTAAGAAACAAATTTATTTTTAGGTTAATTTGCATTTTTATTCATTCTTTCATGCTTTTTGCATATCACAACTTGTTTTCAAACATAGTGTAAATCTTAGTTTGACATCATTTTCATTCATTTAGATTAGTCAATTGAACTTATTTAACTTAATTTAGCCCAGGCAACATCACACATAACATTATTTGAATGAACTAGTTAGCATTTTTGGCCTAAGCTCTCTCCTTTTAGGTGAAAAATCCTAGAAGAGTTAGAGAGTCCATTGGAGCCAAAAATATACGGTTCACTTCCAATACTCTTCAATTAGCATTCTCAATGCTTCAACAACAAATTTATCTTTTCGTGCCAGTCTCCCCAAGAATTCCCATAGTTCATTTGAATTGGTGCCCTCAATTCTTTGCCACCTTTGAATAACTCTTGATAAAGTTTTTCTATTAATTCTCAAATGTTCACTCGTCTTTATAATGAGACAAGATCCTTTTGTTTGAATACTTACCAAAGTTGATGTAATGACACATCAGGTGACATTACTATCCTTTGAGCATGAGTTCTTACCCACACTATCATAATCATCCATTAGATTCTTCACAATAGTGTTTTCACTTGAAGCATTTTGTAACACCTCGTCACACAAACCCCAAAGGAATAAGTAAACACGCAACACTTCTTTTATCTTTAAAAGAACATAATAATTGTACTTAAGTATTCCAACATAATAATGTTCTAAGTTGCACAACTAAATCCCTTGGGGTACACGAGGTGGCATTACTACACTAACCCATAACAAAGATAATAGATTAAACAATAATTAAACAATAACGTAAAACCATTCATCCACAACATCATTTAGACATCCATTAACGACATCATAAAAGATGTAAACATACCAATTAAAACCATACATACATATGATGATAAATGAAATTATAAAGACATAAAGCATATATATCCTGACAGATACAACACAACATAATCAATAATTACAAATGATCGTTCTTTAATGATTACATGGCCTGAATATACATTACATCAATATGATAGTACAACATAATGAATATATAAATAAATTACATTAAAGACTTCCCAACATATGTGGGAGTCGATACATCAATAATTGAAATACATCGATAGTACAAATGCACATCTGGAGCATAAGAACATTGGATCAACAACATCTGCCAAAACCCTACAATAAAAGAAACAACTGCAACCAAAGGGAATCCAACAGGGTGAAAAACATGTTCCACCCAATCACCCCCATGCTGGGAGTAGACAAGGAAGGATCCCTGACCAAGCACGTCTAACAGAACACAAGACTAACTCTAGACAAGATGACATAACATCAAAAGACCACATGAAAACCAAACAAAGATAATTCACCCAAGGTCAAAACAACAAACCACTTTTGAAACATAACAATAAATCACTTTCCAAATAAAACAACAATAAGTCATGAAACACATCATCAATAAATCTCAAGTCATAATATCAAAAGACTACTTCCAGAGGACTTCAACAAAACAACACAAATGGAATGTTAGAGGAGAGTGTCATCGCATGGCTTCACATGGATTATCTAGACAACCTATCACAAGGTGTTGCCTCCATCTATACATGGATTATCTAGACAACCTAGTTTAAGGTACCGACTCCATCTATGGTTCTCCTGATAGACTATCTCAGTGCGCTGCTCCATAGGGTTACTCATGTGGAATCGTTAACCTCTCGTGAAGACAAGGCAATGATCTTTCCAACCACAACCTTCTCAGTCCCCTTTAGTCTATGATAGCACTAACAAGCAGACGAGGCATCACAATTATCTTGTTAATGTTAAAACCCCACCCATGATTTATTACTTATATTATACTGATTACTCTAACTCTATGTGGGTTACCCTGACAGCCCCTTTGTGTGTCAGCCCCCACTTAGAGCCACTCTCTCTAAACACTCAAACATAGGTAACCAACAAAAAAGGAATGTACCAACAAGAAATACTAAACCAATCAAATGGATCATCTGTGAGGCATAACCATCTCGCCCAAAATCATATGTATAACATTCACAAACGGTACGATCGAAGTGTACACTAACATCACCACCAAAACCAAAATATAAGGACCGTCATCAAATTACAAGATCAAATATAATCACTGTATCCCCACCTCTGGAAGTTCTAAACAACAACTTAAGCTTTTATAATAGGATAGGCTAACTCTAGGGGTTTTCACAAGACATAAACCCAATTATAGAAAATAAAATTAAATAAAATGAATAATCTCAAGAGTGAATAAAACATAGAAAAACTCAAACGAACTACAAGGAACAATAAATTTCACCAACTTCATAAATCAATAACTCGAGAAGATTCGATTCAAATCAAAACACATCGTTTATTTCTAACTTTCTCAATTAAACTATAACATTGCAATTTTCTTAAAATTATCATCTTAAATTCATACTCGCAGCATATCCAACTGACTACACATATATATCCAATTATATACATATACTTATATATATATATGCTTTTATGCATATTTATATATATGTAAAAATAAAACATATATATATATATATATATATAAAATAATCATTTTATAAAACATTTAATAAATATCATGCTTTAAAATTATAATTTAAATACACACACACACACACACACATATATAATAAAATCGAAATCACATAAAAACAAATTAAATAGAAGCGAATAAATAAGAAAAAAACAAATAAAGTAAAATTTTTATGGCACGAACCTCCACACAGGCGGAGGTACTATGTACCCTCATGTGGGAAGGCCACAGTCCCCATGGACTGCACCCAGCAGCCATGGTGGACTGCACACTGCCCACTACAGGGTTGTGGGTGGTACAACTTCAGCCGACCACCCACCCTTATATCAAAATTTTTATTTTTTATTTATTTTTTATAAATTTTCTTTTTTATAAATATATTTTTTATTTCATATACAAGCAAGAAAAATACAAATTTTGAAGCATAGATATTTATTTATTTATCTGTCAATTTCGTTTTCAAAAAGAAACATGGAAACACGAAATTCGAGAAACACAATTTTTCTTAAACATAATTTATTATATAAAACTATTTTCGAAATCCAATCAATATATTCACTTACATAAAAAAACTTCTTATACAAAGACAATATAATATATATATATATATATATATACATTCAATCTATGTATTTTTAGTCAGAGTTTCAAAACAGATAATATAATAACTTTTATTTTTCAGACCCAATAAATATCTAGGCATGCAATTTCAATGAGTTAACAAAATGACTTTCTTTTCAAAGTAGATTCAACATAATAACAAAAAAAATGATTTTCTTTCCAAAGTAAATTCAACCCACAATAAAAATGATTTTCATTTCAAAATAAGAAATTTCGCAACTAAATTATATTGAAGAACTTAGGAGATTTTACTTTAGTTTCCTACCAAAGAATTCATGGGTTTAATACAAACAACTTTTCAATCACAGATCCTTTTTCAAAAGTAGAGAAGTTTATTTTCAAAACATGGCAGACAAAATTTTATTCACAGAAGATTAAATTTAAAGAAATAATAATTTGAAAGAACCTAGAGTCCTTCGTTTGATGTAGAATCCCTTCTATAGCTTCTTCTCAAATTCCTGCCTTCAACCCCCTTCTGAACCAATCCTTTCTTCAAAACAAATCTTTTACCCAGAAGCACAAACAAAACTATTTTTCTTTTCTTTTACAGATAAAAACTAGAAAAAACCCTTGTGTGTGTAAAAACTGTCTCACAATAAAAATCAATAATAATGAATAAAGCTCATCCGCTTTTTTTCTCTCAAAAATCCTCTCTTTTCATTGGCCTTTTTCCTACTTTTAAAAAGCACACTTATCTCACAATTTTAATTAAAAATTAATTATTCTCTTAAGATATTATCCACACAAGATTTTCTAATTTAATATTAGAAAAAGATAATATAGGATTATCATCATCATTATTAATTTAAATTAATTTCATACATTTTAATTGATTAAATTAACTTTTTAATTTACAATATATTTAAAATTCCACATTTAACCAACTTACAATTAATTAAAGCAAGCAAGACGAAATTAATTAATTTTATAAAATAAGATTAATTAAATTACCACTAACCATAAATAAAATAATTAATTAACAATTAAACCACACAATGACAAGGACAAGACCTCAATCATGACACAACAAAAATCAAAATAGGATGATGGACTTGGGACGGGGACACTTCCTAATCTACTCCCTTTTTCAACATTGTACCCATTGGGTTAATTTAATGCTCGCCCTGTCCTACTGAAGCAGGTGGAATTGAGACTTAATTCCTGCAATTCTTGCATACCAATAAACATCAAGTAACACATATATATAATCAAAACATGATATCGTGAGAAGGAATTGCAACGTAGCAGGGCACTCGTGAATGAGTGGTGCTACACTGTCCTCTCACCTAAGCTATACTAACAAATAAAAAATTAGATGTAAAGTAACAATTCTAACTAACTAATCACATCATAAACTAATTACTAAACCACTGCATCAAAATGTATTATTGAACCCAAATTAACTATCATAGAATCACAATATCAACATATATAATATTAAGGAAAAACCATTGCATAATCAAATAATTTTAACACCACATAAAGTATCATAATTCATAATAATAATGTCAATTGTACCAATCAACTAAACTATGCATCCACACACACCAAGCTGGTGAACTAGTCACCATCACAAACCTGAATCACACTAACACATAAGAGTAACAAATAGTAGTAAAGAGTCTCAGTAACACGGGGGTATTACACATTTGATGTTCTCAACCCAAGAGTCTTCATGACATTTCTATAATTTATACCCCTCATCATTTCAACAAATTCTTGACATCTTGCGGTCTCATTTAGCCTTTCAAAGAACAATTTCCAAATCTTATTAACATATCTTCTACAAGTGCGTGCTAAAATCTTACCTTCCATGTGCTACAAAATATTCTCATCAATATTAATCAAATTCTTTGGCTTTCTATTCAAAATTCTAGGTGTTCTCCTAGGTACATACATCTCAAGAGGAAAAATGTTTTATTTTTGGTGAATGATAATTTTCCTTGGTCAAACCCTATTTTGGTAATCAAATCTTGAAATGAAATAAAAACATGAAAGATGGGTTGAAGAATGAACAAAGCTATGTTACCACTCAACACACCATTGGATAGATCTTGAATGAAGTTTTGCAACTTGCATGGAATGTCTTTAATGAATGTGGATCTTGAATCTTGGATCTTGCTTCAAATAATGATCTTGAATGCTTGAATGGTTGAATGGATCATGAAGCCTACATCATCATATTAGCTCCAATAAAATGCATTATTCAAGAAGACTTTGATATGACAATTTTATCTTCATTGCTACAATAATTCTTCAATAAATATGTTCTTGAATGCCTTGAATTTCTTTTGATCATCCTAAAATTTTCGATAGAAATTAAATACTTTAAGATATAGCTTGAAACCCCTTGAAAATCTTAGATGAAACATAATGAAATAAACTTATATTTATATATATGTATCCTAAATTTTATTAAATTCAAATATCACAAGCCAACATTGAAATATAGATTTGAAAACATTAAAATACCACCAAAAAAATAATTTAGATTTAGGTTCTAGGTCTGAGGGAGGACCCATTCACCCATGGGTGAATGGGTCCTAGGTCCCTAACCTAGGACACACATGGCTCAATGAGAAGTTTTATGTTAAGGAATTAATGGATGTTAGATTTCCTCTTCGAAATATGCAATAAAATAGGCTTGGAAAATGAATTAAAGGGCCAATTAAGGAAAAAATAAGCTCAATTAATTAAAGGATCCCTAAATAAGTGTGAAAGTGTAAAGGAGTACACTTTACAACACTAAAATAAGGCACAATTAAGTCCAATTTGACATTGATTCCAGATTAAGTGTGAAAATGTAAAAGGGGTACATTTTTCTACACTACACTTTGAGAAAAACCACACTAAAGGAAAAGGTGATCTATAGATACCTCACATTTACTCCAAAGGACACACTTTAAAGATATTAAAATTCCCAATATAACCATTCTTTCATTTTTCAAAATCCTATTATTTAAAGACAACTAGGAGAGATCTCATGCCTTAGGGATAAAAGCATTATTACTAGAAAAAAATGTATGGCCATTTTCTTTTTCATAATTCCTTGAAAACATCAAATATTTATAGCCCAATTTCAAACTATAAACCCCTACTTTTGATGGGGCCCAAACTAGCATATCTTCTTTATTGGAAAAAAAAATGTTTCTACTACTTGGTAAATAAAATAATAATTAATTTTTATTTTCAAAACATCACAACAACTAATATCTTTCCATTTTGTATTTGAGTTAATGGCTTCTAATGAAATTTCCATGTAATTCCTTACTTTGCACCACAAATTTGTTTTTGAAATATTTTTTCTTCCTAAAGGCCCTCCACTTTTTCTAGAGGTGGGTAACCATTCCTAGAATCATCTTAGAACAAATCCATTTCAGAATTAGTTAGTATCTAATTAAGATATAGAGAAATTACTTCTCTACAACTTATCAAGAAATTCCACATTTTGAAGCCACCATTTGGATTTTGAATTGTGAATTTTTTTTCTAGTATAGGAGAATCCAAGTATTTGACTTACATAATTTTGTTCCATTTAGCATTAGGCTTTGCAAAAAAATTCTAAGCAAGTTTTTCTCCCAAAGAAATATTTATTGCTTCAACGTTTTGAACTCCAACACCTCCAAAGTATTTATCTTTGCACAGTTTTCCCATGGCATTAATAAAATCTTACCATTTTTCCTACTATCCATGTTTCCTTTCCATAGAAACTTCCTTATTATTATTTTTTTGTATCATGTTGAATCATTTTTGGAAGTTTAGCACAAACATAATATAATTTAGAATTTCATCTAGAATAGGCTTTATCATGACTAGTCTTTTTGAAACAGTTAACCATTTACCTTTCCATGAAACAACTCAATGTTAAAAAGTAGATATTTTTTTCCATAAAGAATATTTATGAGAATTTGCAAAAAATGCATCCCCAAAAATTAAAAGGGAAGACTGACATGTTTGAAATAGAAATTTGACAAAATACTTGCTATTTTTTTTGGAACTTATTATTTTGAAAGAATATTTTTAATTTCGAAAATTTTATCACTTATCATGAAAATTTAGAATAGTCTTGTAGGATAGGCTTTATAATATTAGCTTACAAAATAGTTGGCAAAAAAAAAGAAAATCATCATCTACAAACAAAGAGTGAGTCATTGAAATGATTGTTTTAAGAATAAGTATACCTTTCCACCTTCGATCACAAAGAGAATCAATGATTGAACTGCTCAACCATTTAGCTATTAAAATAAAATGGAAGGGGGATAAGGGATATTCTTTTATTACACCTTGTTAAGCATTAATTTTTTTTAAGGGATTCCAACAACAAGAACTAAGGATTTTCCCCAATAAAAACTTGAATACACTCACACCATTTAAGAGAACCCAAATTTCATCTAAACTTTCACTAAAAAATCCTAATTTAATTTTTTATAAGCTTTCATCATGACCAGATTGATAATCATTACTAGAAATTTTTCACTATGTATAGAGTGTAAAACTTCATGTGTGATGATGACACCCTTTGTTATCTCCTTTCCAAGATGAAAGCCTCATTTTTCTTCTCAAACAATTCTTGGAATTAATTTTTCTAATCTCAAACCAATGGCTTTTGAGAAAATTTTACAAACCATGTTACACAACAATATAGGCCTAAAATCCATGAAAGATGGATTATTCTATTTTGGAAGCAAGGTAATATATGTTGTGTTCATGTATTTTAGGAAGGTAATATTTATTCTCAATTCTTCAAGGGTTAACTGGATCTCCCTACCAATAAATGGCCAACACTTATAGAAAAACAAAGCTATGAGTCCATTTGGACCCAAGGCTTTATTACAGAAAAAGAAAAGACCACTTCTTTAACCTCCTCCAAACAAAAGGTTTCATTAGTTCTTTTATATCTTCCTCAGTCACCAAGTGAGGAATCTTATCTAAAAAATATTTTAATAACCCTTGAGACACAATTGAAATTGAGCCTTGTTCTAAGGTTGATAATAGACTAGAGAAAGGAAATTTCTTCATCATGTATTTTATTTTCTTCTAGTAATACTTGAAGCTACTCTTATGGAGAAGATTGTAATAATTTCCCTTCTTAGTTTTTTTTTTTTTTTTTATACTACAAGAATCAGGTAGCACAACTGTCATGCCCAATTTATCAAGGCAAGTCTTGTTGCATTAAAATACACAATAATTTTTTTATTTTTTTATTGTAAGGAACCTTTTTATTACCAACAACCCATATGATGATCAAAGAAGACAAATATCAAAGCTAATTTGGAGACTCACCCAAGGAGTAGTGATTAGTTGTCGCTCTTATACACGATAACCTATGACCCCTAGAGTTCTCCTTAGAGCCCATAAGTTTTCCTTTACACTAGGTGTGGACACTCCGTCCAAATAGAGTGGATTTACCCTCCCATAAAAGTTAAGGTTACATCAATTATTAGTCGAGATCACTAGTTGCAAAGGTACCAACTTCCTAATACTCAAATGTATTTAAGGGTTGATGTGCCTAACTCAAATCCTTTTAGAGAACCCCTCCTAACACGTGACCCATACGATAAGTATAGATATTTAATCCCTACTACAAGATAAAGAGAAAAATCCACAAAGATCTAATACAAATAGCAAGCCAATGCTCAATATAACCGTAGAGATCAAGTAACTACATGAGCCTTTAAGCTACTGCAATTACATGTGATCTATGAATGTCATGAACAATTATAACTAAAGTAATGATACCATAAACCAAATTCTATCTACTCTTAATAAAAATGAGAAGTGCTTTTCTTTTTCTTTTTCTTTTTCTTTTTCTATTTAACCATCACAATTACAATTACACCTGCTAAGAGCCCTTAATATTTCTAATATAATTCATTCTTATCATAACTTAGAGATAAAGATAAATAATTAATTATCAATACAATAATGTTCTCTTTTTCATATATATGAAACTGCAAAATATAAAATTTATACAATTCATAATACTTAAATTCAAATTTCCTCAATATTAATATGAGAATTAACACTTTTGCTAAGAAAAATACAAATAAATAAATCTAACAACTAATTCTTATTTTTGTAGCTATATAGGAAAGAAAATGTTTATTAGAGAGAGACCATATATATATATAACCATATTTAATTACTTTTGGAAGACAACAATGTAGTCGCTCTTGAATAGGATACTATAATATTAATAAGACAAGATTTATTCATCACACCTAATCATAGAATACTGTTGGTTCCAATCTCATCTTAGTATCAAAAAGTAAATATTATCCTCTTTTGTCTAAGTTAATATGAATAATTTATGATAGTTTCATATTATAATGTATGGAGCTATCAGACACTTATAAGGTGCTATTGTTCATACTATAGAAATAACGGAATATTTGCCAAGATAACTCTATAGCCATAAAAAAATATGCCATCAACAGATTTGCCCTTTTTCTTAACAATATTCATAGACAACATGCCTTATCCATCAACATTTTTCCTACTTTAATTAATTTTGTTCCACTTAAGTCTTACATATAGATTAACTTACTTTAGTCGTATAAATCATAAACCAAATGAAAATGCTAGCACTAAGACCCCAACAGTTCCAAGAAATACTGTCTAAAGAGGAGATAGTAACTTTATGGATTTAAAATAAAGTATATATATATATATATATAATTTTATACATATTCATTTATACATTTGTTTTTATATGAAGGTAAAATTACAGCCCCTAACCATATCCACATTTTACTATTTATGTGGGCATGATATGATCTATTTATTTAGATTTATCAACTAATTTGAATTAAGACATACTTGAGTTAAGCAACCATAGAAAATTGTATGTTTGAGCACTTTTTATGTTATATATTGACTCATGCTTAATTATATTTACATATAAATGATAAATTTATAAATCTGAAATGTGGGACTCTGTATCCCTAACTAAAATTTAGGTGGCATGATTACTCTGCCTCACATTCTTTTCTTACTCTGTTTTTCCTTGGCCTTCATTTTTCCTGTGCCTAGAGGAACTACCAGGGCGACAGCCAAGGAGCGAGGATGAGAACCAGTCTCACACGCTGCAAGGGAAAACTACCATGGGCTGGCATTTTCTTTCATTTACACAGCAACCATTTTCATTTTATTCTCTTTTATTATTTTTGTTTTGATTTCATGCTGCCAAGACAAGTGCTCAAGATTATATTCTATGTTTTCAGCAGGTGTTGGCTGGAAGAAATCAACCGTGGATGCCACTAGTGCCCAAATAAAATTAATATTATAATACATATTGCTATATATTACCTTTTTTTTTGCCTTTACTTTTTCTATGTTTTCAGCAGGTGTTGGCTGGACCTCTGAGATCAGTCGTGGATGCTCTATTGCCCAAATAAAATTAATATTATGATACATATTGCTGGCAATACATGCTCATTAGCAAGAATTCAAAATGATTAGATATGGGGCAACTTGGTTAGTACCAGCATTTGATGAGGGTGGTTTTGTTTTAATTTTCTCTTTATTTTCCAGTTGCAGATTTTAACATTCATCCTCCTTGTCTCTCTCTAAAAGCTCAATTTATTTCTCTTAATGCATATTTCGATGAATTTAATTTAATTCACTTCATGCAGATTTACAGGAATAGATGGGTTTAAAGAGTGGAGGTTCCTTTGCAAAGGCCCTAAAATTTAACGGCTAGATACAACTTATTAATTTGTTAAATTTATTTGTTTTCTATGGATAGAAACTCTGTAATGCGAGATTTTAAAGGAATTCATAAAACACAGATCTAATAACATGTACTGCAAAAGTAATTTTGGTTGAAAGTTACTCAGGCTGCCAAATGAAATTGATAGTAGCTATTCTTGAAAGGAAATATAAACTGTTCTGAGTATACAATGTCACTAAATTGAAAAATAGATAGAACAGATAAAACCATAGTTACACAATGCTATCATACAGTATACATTGCTCTTCTCACTTTATTCTTCTCTAGTTATTTTTCTACCATAGCCAGTAAAATAAATAAATTGTAACATCCTTACCATGAGGAGATCTCAACTGCCCTGTTACCTGTAACTTTTTCCAAATAGGTCAATTATGACTTTAACCAAAATAACAAGCCATTTCCAGTGATTTTCAGTTTGCATCAGCATAAATAAATAAGTAAAATCAGTCAATGAGATGGATAAAAACTCTCCACCCTTCCTTTTTGGCGTCATTAAGCCAAAATGGCTCTAGCCAACCCCCGAGCCAAGAGAACCCACAAGACTCTGAATTTTCACTTTCATAGATTTCCAAACTCATATACACACCCAGATTTTAAACTCACATACACACCCAGAAAATGATCAACTACCATCATGACTCAACGCAGTAGGAAGAACCAACACATGAAGCAGGATTTTGTTGATTTATGAAGAGCATTTTTCTTAAGCTAAAGGAAGCCACCACTACCAGATTTACAGTCCCTTAAGAGGTTTGACCACAGAGAAAATAAGCAGCATTTTACTGAGAATTTCAAACATGGAAGGCCTACCTCCAAAAATACAAGATCCCATGGAGAGCTGCAGGTGGCATCTCCTCCTTCCATCATGTTTTCCCTTCCTTTTTACCATGCTTCCTTCTTCCGAAAACAACCCAGCCCCCCCACAAACAAAGCCCAAATGAATTTTTATATCCACCTCCATCCCAGCCCTAACCCTAAAAATTGCGGTTAGAGACTACAATTTTTATTTATTTATTTTTACCAACCATCACTTATTTCCTTTATCTATTTATTTTCAATCTTACTAAATGGTTAGTAGAATAGTAGATGGATTGCCATTTTCTCTTCAACTTTAATCACAGGGAAACACAACCTACAATTTTAGCGGAGAACTAGAACCACCAATAACATTTAATACTGAATTTATTTGGTTTCCACAATGAAGTAATATTTAACTCAAAATTAAAACAACACATGCTGCTTCACAAGTGTGAAGTAGAATGACTAGGGTCTTGAGAATTCTCTCGTCTTCCCATTGACTTTTGTGCATATATATATTTTCTCATTTCAATGTCATTGCAATATGATATAAATAATTGAAATAAGATATTCTTAATTAATTTAATACTTCATAAAATCAATTTACATACCTTGATCACACCTTGGTGGTGTCACATAGATACTCGAAATCTGATTTGTTGAAGATTAATATATACAAACCTTGACACCCAATGTTAGCAACCTTATATCATTCTCCTTAGCAAAATGAATAAACTACTAGACTTAAATTTACTATGACTAGAAAATCTTGAATTCACCTTTAAATTTCACTCAATCATTTAAATCGATTACTCCTTCAATATTTACTCTATTACCAAGAACGATCCAATTAAACTACTCTTGGATAAATTTGAATAACTTAAATCAATCTACTAACAAAATTTCACATTGTAATCCACTAGACTAGAAATGTACTATAACTACATATGCCTTTTATATCAAAAACTTCCTCCCATAACAAAAGGAATAACTAGTGAGTCACATATTAAACCCTTACTCTAGAGGCATCATAAGCATGATTAATTATAATGTTATAATTGAAGTAGCAAGTTGCTATGTTTAAGTAACTTTTTCCTTGACATTGTGCTAAGAGTTTAAATAGGGTCAAACATTTCATTGTTAAGGTTATACAAATCCTATAATATGAATTCAATAATAATAATAACAAAAGTGTAAGGATGGGGCAGGGGCCCTAGCTCGGTTGACTAAGTAATTCCGTTGCGGCTCTGCTGGTCACGAGTTCTAGTCTCCCCCGTCCCGTGGTACCGGAGGGCGTGTCGCGCCAGCGCCGCCGGTCACGTTAAAAAGTTTACCAGGTGCACTACAGTTTATAGGGGGTCGTGCTACCCGATTCCTGCAGTCTAAAAAAAAAAAAAAAACAAAAGTGTAAGGATGAATTATCTTTTCAGCCACAATTGCAAGAGTAGATAATCATGAGGGAATTTATAACTATCTTAAGGTATTATTTATTTATAATTCTTATAGGCTATAACAATTTCGAGTCACATTATTTATTATACTTCATTGACATTAAAAAAAATAACCACATTCATCAATGAGAGTATGAGGCTTAATAACAAAACCTACACATCTCCATAGTCAAATGTTATGCATGTGGAGGCCAACATTTATAACTTACAATACTAAAAAAACATTAAGCGACTATTACCACACTTGATTCCATATCCGATAGCATTGATTTAGTGCATTTACATTGTTAATGTTCTACCCATGTGGAACACACAATCTACACCATATTTATCCTACACAAGCGTACACCACAAGGCTCATACTCGATCAAGTATGAATAATTATTTAGTTTAAATTGACTAACTAATAATAATGGAACCCATAAGAGGAAACACATATGTTGTGACCTTTGCACAAAAAATTGAGGCCTTACATCATGTATTTTATTTTCTTCTAGTAATACTTGAAGCTACTCTTATGGAGAAGATTGTAATAATTTCCCTTCTTAGTTTTTGTTTTTTATATACTACAAGAATCAGGTAGCACAACCCCATATAAATTGTAGTGTGCTTGGTAAACTTTTTAATGTGACCGGTGGTGCTAGCGCGACACACCCTCCGGTACCATGGGGGTGGGGGAGACTATACCTCGTGACCAACCTCCTACAACAAGAAAAATTTAGCCAACCGAGCTAGGGCCCCAACTCCTTTCCCTTCTTAGTTTAGTTTAGGCATGCAAAAAAAATTATGTCACCATCCTTTAGCCACAATTCCCTAGATTTATACCTCAAATAAATTTCTTCCCTTGCTATTGTTTCTTAAAGGTTAGCCTATAGCTTTTATTGTAGTTGAAAATAAGAATTATTCATACCAAACTTTATGATACTCTCATTTTGTTTACATAGTTGCAACTAAATTTGCTCTATCTGCATAAAAATATTTATGAAATGCTTAATATTTCATTCTTTGATTTGTATTTTTACATAATTCAACCTTTTAACAAGCTATTACATTCTTGATCCAACCATAAAAGGAGCATTTTACCACCATTACTTTAACATGTGTAAAAAATAACTATCTCTAAACCACATCTCTTCAAATTTAAAAGAAGACTTACAACCTCTTTGATTTCTTAGGGAGTCCAACATAATTTGGAAGTGATTGGAACCCAAATAAGAAAAAAAATTAGCATTGAAGAAAATATTTGAAGTCAACCAAGTAGAGGAAACCATAAATCTATCTAGCCTTTTAGCAGTCAAGCAAAAATATTTTCTAGGATTTTTCTAGTTGAAAGATCCATTCATCATAGGCCAATCCAATAGGGCATTATCATTTAGAAAATAATTAAAATCTTCAATTACCTTTGGGGGGGGAACAATAGTCTCCCATTTCTCCTTTTGATTTAAGATTGCATTAAAATCTCCCCCTAGAATTACCTTCTCATCTTTGAGATGCTCCAAAATAGAAGGAAAGGAATTTCATAGAAGCTTTTCACCAATTGTTAAGTTTGGGTCATACACATTAAAAAAGCAGAAAGTGAGATCAAAATGAGTCACTTTCACAAGCATATAGTGTTTTAAAGAAGCAATCAATTCCATCTATTAAATGAATTCCCTTTCCATAGATTTGCTAAACCATGAGAGGCTCCCAAAGCTGGGGAGGACAAGAAAAACCATTTGAACCATTTTTTAAATACTTGTTTACTTTGACCTTGTGAAAATTTGTTTCTTGCACTAATAAAATATCAATTTCACTTGCATCTAATTGACACTTAATTAAGAACATTTTATAATAATATGTGATCCTCATTTTCCTCAAGGAGAGTGAGATGCTCTCCTCAACCTCAATAATTTATCTGAAGGGTTTGGAAGTTACCAAGAATTCTCAAGATATTAACTCCATGTAATGGAGAGAGTAAATGACATTAATAACATTAACTTCACACTAAGTGAAGTAATGGGATCCTTTACGACTCCCATATGTAATGCAGTATGAAGGATTTTATTGACATGTAGAGAATGAAGGAGAAAAGGGGATTTGGGGAGAAATAAAGAGAGAAAGAAGGAATAAGAAAGGGTAATTTTGGTGGGAAAAAGTGGAAAAAAAAATAGAATAAAGTGATGTATAGACAAGGGAGGTAAATGGAAGTATTAAATGATTATCACACTTAGCAATTTCTTAGGATAATTAAAATATTTTTCTATGAGCATAGATTATGATTTTTTTCTCTATACTCATTTATTAAATATAATTATTTTATATTAAAGATAAGTTGACTATGGATTGAAATACATTGTTTTTAACTATACAAAATTTGGTTTATTAAATCATAGTTCTATGGATAATAATATTTTTGGTCTAAATTGACCACTATAAGGGTTGATGTTTATCTTATTAGAGATGAAATCTTGCCCAAACCCTATTTATACTTGAAAAGATTAATTTTTAAGTGTTGTTAAACATTTATTATGATAGTCATAAAAAAAATAAAATTTTGTTATCTCTATCATTTCTCTAATGAGTATCGTTTAAGATTGATAAGGTCATTGATAATATTTATAATTTATTATTAAAGATCACACATGTCTTTGTCGTTGCTATATCGAGAATTGTTTAATATTGTTAAGATTATTAATAATATTTATTCCATATTATTATAGACTAAATATGTTTCTTTCATGGTTCTATCAAGTATTGTATTTTCCTTAAAATAATCTAGGTTTGTGATTCATATCAAGCTATATAAATGATTTCAATATTTTGTTTAAACTTTTATATGATAAAGGTCACTGGCTTTGAGAATTTGGAGTATTAGTGAAGTTAAAGTTTCTTGTTTTACCATTCAAACATATGGATTCTTAAGATCTATTTTAAATCAACCTATTTGATAGAAGCTAGTGTTTATTTCTTAGCATTATTGAAATGGAATGATAGTGATTAAGCTAAGATTAAACTCTATATTGAGTCTCAATCTTAATAGTACCCACATTGTATTTCTTCTGACACCATAGTAGTTATCTATTGTGGAAATTATAGTGCATTATTGGCATAGATAGTGGTGAAAGTTGTTAAAATATTATGCATTCTTAGATATTAAAAGAAGAATTACACCGTGGATATATTATCTGTTTCTACTTTTTGATAGTATTAAACTTTAAGAGTAATTATATGTTTAATCATTGGTTAACAATACTATATATTTAGAGAATTCCAATTTTCTTTAATCATCTATATAAATGTAGTTTTGTTAGCGAAAGTAAAATGGTGATACTATTGATTTTGACTAGATGTTTTTCTTAGAAATAATGGAATAGACCTAAGGTCAAAGATCTATCTCAAAAATCTTAGCTTAAAGAATGAATCTCTTTTCTAAAAACTTCGTATTCTTGTAAAAATATATCACATATACATGTTTTATAATAAAATAGTATATAAGTGATTACATAGGTACACATGTATACAAAATTTATGCATATGTATAGGTGCAATAACATATAATGTTTAATTATTATATATTTGTATGTCAACATGATAGTGTGAGAATAAATTCATATACACATACATAGATATATATATATATATATATATATATATATATATATATATATATATGTATATATATATATATATATATATATATATATATATATATATATATATATATATATATATATATATATACACACATATATATGCATATACATATACATATACATATACATATATATGCATACATATGTGTTTTATAATAAAATAGTATATAAGTGATTGCATAGGTACGCATGTATAAAAAATGTATACATATGTATTGGTGCGATAAATTATAATGTTTAATTGTTATATATTTGTACATATATCAACATGAAAGTGTGAGAATAAATTCATATACACATACATACATACATACATATAGATACATACAAACACACATATACATAGATATATAAACATACATACATACATACATACATACATACATACATACATACATACATACATATGTGAAACCTTGAAAATAAGGTGTTCTATCTTTTTGGAAGATGGAACTAGGGTTTAGGAAATTTTCCTATTTCCTTCAAGTTTCACTCAAGGAAACCCTAGAGATCTCAATTGAAGGATGGAATTAAGGAAAAGAGATTTGTAATAGGATGCCCTATGGTGTGATTAAAAATAATAAGGGGTTTACCACCAAGAAAGGCTTGGAAAGACAAGTAACATGCAAAACCTAGCAATGTAATCTAAAAAATGAAATCAAATAAGAATAGCAAACTAGAAAAGCACAAAGGTTCACCTAGAAAGTTGAAGAGAATCAGAACAAGGTCTGAAATCCTAAAAATATAACTTTAAAAGCATACTACCAGGACTCATACACTAGTATGGGTGATTTAGTCCTAGTTTAGGGTTTTTGGGGAGAAACTGGAATTCCATGATGATGAGTCTAAATCATCTGAAATCTGGGAAACTTGTTATACCAAGACTCATACACCATAATTGGTGTGTTAGTCTTATTCTTCTTTTTCAAAAAGTTGAGATCTAAATCTGTTCTCCTATCCTTGCTCTTCCTTCCAAACTTTGTTTCTGGATCTGAACCTTTCAACAAACCTACAAAATAGAATATTGTATTGATTTTCTTATGGGGGATTTTCCTTGGTCAAACCCCTAGTTTGGTAGTTAAACCTTGATATAAATTATATATCTTGAAATTAAATATGAGTGCAAGCCCTAATCTTAAGTTCATCTAATATTAGGAGATATAAAATGCAATTAAATCCTATTCTAATGTGCTAGAATAAGATGCATGAATGAAACATGTAGATGAGGACTCACTTTGGGAGATCCCTAATCACCCTAATAAGCCACAATGATGCATGTACCTTCCCTTAGGTAGAAATTAGAATGATAATGGAGGATGGAATCACTTAGGAAACAAGTCATAAGGCTTGGTTTGATGGCTAGTTGTATCTCTCAGACCTAAAATCCATCATGACTCACCATAGGCAACCATCATCAATATTTAACAATGTTAGATCTTGAATGAAAGTGAGCTCAAAGACCTACAAAGCACTATAATTTTGCTCCAAGACTTTAGCTTTAATTACTCCTTTCCCTTTAATACATTTGTGAAAGTATGCTTGAGTTCTCAAGTTGATATTATGAATTCTTAGATCTTGAATTACTTCTTCTTAGGTGAAATAATGATTTGAAACCTCATTTTTATATGCACTTCATCTAATTTACTGTTTATTAGATCCCAATTTCTGACATCAACCAAAAATTTGAATTAAAAACCTTAATTTCCCATTCAAACCCTAGAAAGGGGCCACCTGGGACTTATACACCCGAGGTGGCATATGGGTCCCACCTACGGGCACTCATATGTCCAAGGTGGTGTATGAGTCCCACCTAAGTTTTCTAGGGTGAGAAAATGTTGGGATGTTAGAAAATTGAATTCCTTCATTGATTTTGTGAGGATTTCATTCCAAATGATCCTTGAGATCCAAAATAAAGGGTCTTAGGGGCCTATTAATGATGATTTAAAGGGTCATGAATGCAAGGGTACTAAAATAGGTCAAAGTTAAGTGTGAAATTGTACCATCTCCAAGAAGGGAGTACAATTTTCTACACTACAATATGTATGTACATATATGTATACATACATACATACATACATACATATATGTATACATACATAGATACATATATATGTATGTATACATACATACATATGTATGTATGTATACATGCGATAGAGCAACAAATTCCTAGGAAAACCAATTTTACAAAGACCTTCACAAAAGAGAGAAGCAAGGCTATGTTACATGTTTTTCTTTCCTTTTTAAGGAACTTTATACATTATGTAAAATAATCTAGTTCTCAATGCATTCCTCTTTGGTAACACGAGAAAAAACCACTTGATTAATTAAATGCACTATTAAACTATAATGCAAACCTAAGTAAACTTAAGTGTAAATATGTTATTTACTCTAACACCCCCCATAAGTGAAACTCATAGAGAATGAAGATGAAAAATGTAGTATGGGTCCCAGTTACACAACCAATTTAGGTGCCCATTTATAATGCAGAAAAATATTTTGCAAGTAGAGAGAAGGAGAAAATCCCTATGGGAAAAAACCCCTCTCCAAAAGAGAGAAAAGAAAAACAAAAGAGATGCATTAATGGAGGACTCAATCACACCCCCAAGTACTACATACATCATGTATATACAATCAATGGCTCCCCCATAGGATGAAAAGTAGGAGATATCATATCCCCCCATAATGAAGAAGCTCCAAAGCTCATGAAGTATGTTTAAAAACAAAAGATGATCCAATGCTTACAAGCAACACCTCTTCCCTTAGGAAGAAAAAACTCCACCAGGTGAAGAAAGAACCACTCCATATCCAACTGAGAAGTAAAAGGAAGTCTCCAAATAGAGAAATCCATCACATGATCATGATCAAAAACAACCAAGAAATGCAATATATGATGATAAGGAACAACCGAGTCATCCTCCAAAAAAAATCTGAGTGAATCAACTAGTATGCTGCAACTATCATCAAAGAGGACAGAAATCCCCTCAAGTGAATCTCCCAGATCTGTAAGGTGCATCTCTGCAAACAAATTAGAGATGCCTGCTAAGTACTCATCCAACAAAACAAGATTTGAGGGATCAAAGATAGCCTATTGTACTAGAAACACAACCTCTCAAGCAATAAGAACATTATCAACATGAGTCTAAAGTACCCCTAAATGCAGATGACCGATATTACTATCAACACTATCCAAGTGGGTGTGAGGTACATAGTCATCCTCCTTAACAAAGTGAGAGAAGCTATATAGTCGAGACTCATGATCTATATTACCAACAACAATGAGTTTTCTAGAATCAACTTCTTTGATAAACACAAAATCAACTGTAAAATCCACAGTCTTAGGGACTTCACCATGTGTTATCTAGTACATAGACAAAATATTTGTGTGTAACTTAGGAATGCATAGTACATCCCAAAAGCAACCATCACCTACATCAACAATTCCTATCCCCTAAACATCCAACAACTTATTATTTCCCATTTTTTTTTTGGAAGTGTCAGAGGGTTGCAAACCCATGAAAGGATAGAGTGAAGAGCTCATGTGGTGAGATGCACCAAAACCTAGGAACCATCTATCACACCATGAATCAACTGTAGAAATGACCAATGCATGTTCCTTACCCATATAGTGCTTATCTTCTTTACTATTTACAATTCCTGCATTACCATACTATTTGCAATTCATGCACTACCAGACTATTTGGGCTTGGTGGATGGAGTAAATGAAGATGCAAAGGATATATAAGGAGTCACAAAAGATGGCAGTGGGATATTGTTTTTTTGGAGAAGGTGGGAGAGCTCAACTATCTTATTTGTGTAACAATGATCATCATTGTGCCCCTTCTCTTTACAATATACACAACTAACTTTCTCCTTCTTTGGATTTCCTTATTTTGCAGTGGTGGAAGTTTTATTTGACTCTATTTTAGGTGTAGGCTTCTTCTTCCCCTTACTCTATGAGCCTTGTGCAACCAATGCATGATTTGTAGGGACCCCCTACAATTGGTCAAGTTTGGCTTGCTCCCTTGTTAATTGGTCACAAAAGGTCTCAAAAGAGGGCATTTGGAATGCACTACCTAAGGAATCCATTATGGAGTAAAAGGTAGAGGAAAACATAGAAAAAGGGCCTCTTAACTTAGAAAGAATCAAGAAAATAGACTCCTTATCGAGTTTGGTCTTTCCACTACTTGCTAGTTGTGACCTTACTAATTTGAATTTTGCTAGGAAGTCATCAATAGTAGGAAATTCTTCAAGGATAAGAGAGTCTAACTCAACCTCCAATTGTAATGCACGAATCTCACTAACTTGACCAAATAGGCTTTCTAACTTATCCCAGATTTATGTTGGTGTACCCAACTCATCAACATGGAAAAGGATACTATCTAAAACATTTAGCTTCATCAACCAAATAGATGATTTTTGGAAAAAAAATTGAGCAAATAATAGGGGCATCTTTGTATGCAATTCACCAAAGATGCGACCTCACAAGAAAAAATATCCTCCAAACTCATGGGTAGATCACTTCTAGCATGTGCAACCTTTCAGTTGTACCAACAAGAGCCTTTGCTCACACCATCCATAAGGACATCAAACTATTTAAAAAGAAAAAGACCTCCCTTCGCAGCCAATGTGGGATTAAGTTCCTAGAAACACAACTTCAAGAAAGGATTGGGCCCACACAATAGAAGCCCTAAATTAATATTTCAGGAAAAAAAAATATTTTATAAAGTTTGAAAAAAATCCTCCATGGTAAAAAATCATGCCTTTGCAAGAAGAGACACAAAATTTCCTCCAAGGATTCGAGCCCAACAAAAGGCCCACGAGGGTGGTTCCAAAAGGGAGAAATTAGGCCTGTAAGGAAAAAAACATGGCTGCAAAAATAGATCACAACCTTCTCCAATAGAGACACCCAATAGTAAGATCACGCCTTCTAAATAGAGAGATGAGTGCACAAAAAATGTCCTCTAGAAAAAATGTGCGACTCTTTTGAGAAAAAAAAATAAATCGCTTCCTTCACAAAGAAACTTCAACTTGGTTAGGAAGGGTATAGAACTCCAAGCTTTCTAAGATGAATCACCCCTTCAAATTGTGGCTTGTCTCTAGTGAAAAAAAAATTCAAATGCCCCTAATGCCTAGCAGCTAGAAACATATCTTCAACTACAAATTGCTAGGGTGAGGAAATGAATGCAGTTAGTAGGAGAAATAAATTGGCCTCTTCTCTACAATTCACTACCACCAGAGAAATCACCAGCATCTAGATGCGCCAAGAAGAGAATGAAATAATTAGAATAATGAGGAAATTTTGAAATTTAAAAAAAATCAAATGTCGAATAAGAACAATCTCAAAGATCTCTAGCCACAACTCTTTGACAAAAAATCCCAGGGAAGATACTACAAACTAGGAGGCTTTGATACCATGATAGAGCAACAAATTCCCAAGAAAACCAATTTTACAGAGACCTTCACAAAAGAGAGAAGCAAGGCTATTTAACCGAAGAGGAATGCATTGATAACTGGATGATTTTACATAATGTACAAAGTGCCTTAAAAAGGCAAGAAAAATAGGTAATGGGTGTGAAAATTACCACACAGGAAAAAACCACCCGATTAATTAAATGAACAATTAAACTATAATGTAAAGCTAAGTAAACTTAAGCGTAAATATTCTATTTACTCTAATAGTATGTATGCATACATATACATATTTGTGTGTTTTATGAGTGTTATATATTCGATAAAATTGAAAAGGTATAAATTATTTATTCATTAGTATTGAAATCCTTGTTGAAATGAATGAGATTTCTTTCTTAAGATAAATAGGTATTGTCATCTGTTCTATTGGAATTAGAAATGAAATTAAAAAAATTCAATAACCACCTCAAGAAAGAGGTGTTTGAACATATGGCATGTGTATTTATTATTGAAATTTGTTATTTATCATAAAAATATTTGACCAAAGTAGTGCAAAATCACTGCTTGCATTGTCCATTCACAATGTATATTTATTACAATCAATCAAATAGGTCATACTCAACTAGAGTGTATCTAGACTTGTATAGTAGATTTTTTGTAATTAGAACACAACACTAATTCTCGAATAGTATATTGATTCATTGAGATACTTTTGATATACTACCCTCGTGAAGGGTAGGGCCACTTCTAGTTGGAAGGTGCACAAGGGATTGCTAATCTATGGTTGGAAGAAAATAACTTGGGTGATGCTCTCCCTCTTTTAGTTGAGATGTCAAAGACTTGATTTACCAAAGAAAATGTTTGACAATATTTTATGTCAAATGAGAATCTAATAATGAGATTGTACTTATGATTCAAAAACTTTGTCTCATTATATATGTTGTGGTATCATCAAGATTCTATGTATCACATTAATATTATGACATATTTTTGAATGAATTATTTTAAAAAAAATTTAAAATGAGATATTTGCTAAGGAGGATTATGATCAATTAAAGTAATGATGTTATATGTTGTACTTGTAAGCTTGATAGTAGAACAATTCTTGTACAATATAATTTATTTATATATAACATAATAAATTGAAGCTTTATTTTTGAAAGAATGCATATTTGAGCTCTAGATTGTTTTCATATGTAGCAAGTGAGAAATAAATATCGATATGATGTAATTTTTTATTCAAAAAACAAATTTGGTCTTGTTGGGGATAAGTTAATCAATTTTAGGTAACAAATAGGTATTTTATGACCAAAGTTAACCATGCAATGGTGCCTATCCTTTAAGTGGGAATCTATATGTTGGCCCTATAAAAAAATAGAATTAAAATTATTTTAATTTGAAACTAAAAGGATCAGGTCACATCCACTAGGATTTTTAGGAATAAAGAAGTGTCAAATATAAACTTGAGATTTCATATTTATGAAAATATCCACATCTATATGAAATTTTTTATTTTAATCACATGTGAATATTAAAATTAAGAGATCTTTGATTTAAAATGATAGTACTTTTTAATTGAATATATTCATGTTGTTGGGGTATCTAGCAAAGGCTTATGTTATGATAACATGGATGTTTAATAAAGTAGTTTTGATAAAACCTTCATATGTAAAAAATTAAAAATTGGAGCAGATAAAAGGTGAGTAACACTTCAATCATATACAAAGATGCTTGACCAGTAGGAAATGGGAGAGGAGAACTTACAATTACCATTGTTGTTTTGTTAGTTTTTTATTTGGATTAATTGTATTAACTTTTCACTATATTAGGTGAAATTATATAATTGTGTATTATTGTATGTAGATTTTGTGTTATTTATGGTTAGATATTTGTAATGTTGTTTCACATCCCTTTGCTTGGTGAAGTGGTTAAAAAAATGTGAATTCATAGATATTTTTAAATTTTTTTTTATTTCAATCTTTTTGGTTTTAATTAGAAATAGAATAGTATAATCTATATTGAAGAAGTTAAAAAATAAAAAAAGTGTGTATATGTTGTAATTAATGGTAATGCATAACACTTGAAAAACTCACATTATGAAGTTTATAGATTAATGTTAAAGAGAAGAGAATAATATTTTAAATGTTAACAAGTGACGTAGTGTGTTGTGTTCCAAACGCCTAGTGAATTGCTTTTTCAAGTTTTGTATTAAATGCAGAAAAGAAAATTGAATAGCTAAATATTAGATGCATTGTTGAATTAGGCAATTATTAAAGTAGTTGTAGGAAACTAATTTTTAGATTATATCATATCAAGCTATTGTTTGAAGAAATAATAAGTATGTCTAAATCATTTAGAAAGTAAGTGTAATGCCCCACCACACAACCCTAGGGGAAGTTGCAAACTACTAAACAAATGCACAATTTTTTTTTTACTTAATTACAAATACATGTAAGATTACAACACAAAGCCAACAATCCCCTAAGGTTATGAGACAAAGATTATTTAAATCACAAATTAAAACAACATGCATGAAATGAAACATAACAACATTTACTTAGATAATTAAAGCACATACATTCCATACGTGATATTTCCATTTAAGACCATGAGATCCTTCATGGTTACCAATAACAGAAGTTTTACAATTACAATTACATCACTCATTCCCAGAATGAGGTAAATCAATAACATGATAGCTTAATTACAATTTCCACCTCGATAACAATGAGGGGCAAAAATAATACAAGAATGACTAACATAAAAGAACCAAGGTAGCAACTGGATTCCACGAGCTCTCCAATATGAAAGCCTCATCCACATGAGAAAGAGCCAAAGAAAAACAATGAAGTATGGTGCACGTTCCACCCAACCAAGTGATACCTGAAGGCTCACCCCCATGCTAGGAGATAGTAACAAGGAGTTCAGGTCAAGACCAACAACCTCTAAACATAGGCAACATGACTCAACTAAAAAATATGCGAACATGACATCACATGACACAAAGGTTACAATGCTTCCAGATTTTAAGTAAATTATCACATCATGAATACAAACATATTGTTGACTTAGGAGAAGTGTCATCACAATGTCGCATGGGATATCCTGGCAAGTCTTCCTAGGTCCCGACCCCCATCTTGGGATATCCTGTAACCTCTAATGACTCCCGGCCCCACATACAAACCAATGCGGAATCAATTATCTTTCGAAGGGACAAGATAATGATCTTGCCATTCTAGACCTTCTCGTCTCATCCCAAGTCTATACAAGCACTTGCATCCATGAGAGAGGCAAAATTAATCTTTTTAAATGTTGGTACCACCTACACTAATCAATTGGTTTAAGTTTTCACTGAATTAACTAACTTACATTGAGATCTCCTAGCACCACTTTGTGTGTCGGCCCTCAATGTAAGCCACTTCTCTAAGACAACATGTGGAACTATACCACAACCAAAGGGTACTCAAGTGCAACCTAGGGATAATGAATCCCTAAATATGACATGAATTCAACATAGCCCGTCCAAGATAACCGGGTACAACACTGGACACAATTACACACTACCCAAGGCAAACAAGGTTGGCCGACATGACAACAACCCCAAAACATGGAAGATGGTTCTATCTGGAAGACTTACAAAATCTGACTCAAATCCCAACAAGAATGAACACCCCACGATGAAAGGAAGCTTGCAAACAATATAAGGTAATCTACCTTTGGATTTCGTAAATCCAATCATTCATCGCATTAGTGCACTTAATCAAATTAAATAAACTATGTTCTTGCACAATCACATAAGGGTTTGATTATTCGTTTGATTCTTGTTGATGCAATACACACAATAAATTAAATCAATCTTTCCTTTGCTATACCATGATTTTCCATAAACAAATTTTCATCTATCCCTTTACAAATATCTCATTTATAAACTAAATACTTCTTCTCTTTTAAGAAAATAAATCACATTTAAATATACATATATATCTAATTACATATATATTTTTAAAAAATATATATATAATTAATATTTAAATATGAATGATAATTACTTAAGCATTTATTAAAATATAATATACACATATTATAATATATATATTATATATAAATAATATTAAATTATTATATACAACATATATATTAAAATATATATATTAATTATATTTTAATTCATAAAAATAAAACATTGATATCAAATTTCATATTATATGTATTAAATATAAAATATATAATTTGAAATATATTATTTATTTTATATTTAATAAATATAATAAAAAAAATGAATTTCATAAAACAAAAAGTGACACCATTTAGGGTTCGGTCGCGCCCTGCTATGAACAGGGGACACAGCCCCCATTGATGGGGGCGGCGACTTGTCTAGGCAGTGTCGACCCTGCCTCCACAGGCCGCCAACACCCATCAATGGGGATGCGTGGGGTTGAAACCCCACCCCCATACACTTGGCCCAGCCTAGAAATAAACAAATCTGCCATGCGCAAATTTAAATAAAATTTTTGACTGGTAAAAATAAAATAGATTTTCTGGTAAAACCAGAATGATAAAAACAACACGATTTTTTTTATTTCTTCAAATTTTTCATTTACAATGAAACTCACAAAATATATATGTATATATTTATATATATATATATATATATATGTATATATATATAAATATAACCAAGTGTATATATATATACATATACACAGTCATAATAAATGATTGTAAAAATACTTTTTTTTCAATACCCAGATTGGGAAAATGCTCAATCTGAGAAATAAAATAATTTTGCCATCTGAAATTACAAGATTTAACCCAGCAATGAAAGATTTCTCACAAATTAAATGAATATTTTCCAAGCAAACACAATTTATTAAGAAAATCTATTTGAATCCCCATGCTTGTTTTCAAATTTTCTGTGGATAGTTTGAGGATGAATTTTTGAATCTTTTCCTTGTTTCCACAATATGTTGAGAATTCCTTTGTTCAAGTTGAATGGAGATTTTTTCATGGGTTTTCCTTTAAATCAAAACTTGAACTCCATAACCAGTTTGAACCAATTCAAAAACAAGGTTTTCAAATAAAAAATTGCACAAGAATTAAAATAAATTGCACCTTATGTTTTCTCCAAGCTTCAAATCCTTCAATGGAGATCTTTTTTTTTTTTTAATTTAGCTTCACCAAATTTCTCCAATCTTTTCATCACAATTTATAATATATATTATATATAAATAATATTAAAATATTATATACAGCATATATATTAAAAAATATATATTAATTATAATTTAATTCATAAAAATAAAACATTGATATCAAATTTCATATTATATGTATTAAATATAAAATATATTATATATTTTATATTTAATAAATATAATAAAAAAAATAACGAATTTCATAAAACAAAAAGTGACATCATTTAGGTTTCGACCGCGCCCTACTGTGAATAGGGGACGCAGCCCCCATTGATGGGGGCGGCGACCTATGTGGGCAGCGTCGGCGTTGCCTCCACAGGCCGTCGATGCCCATCAATGGGGATGCGTGGGGTTGAAACCCCACCCCCATACACTTGGCCTAGCCCATAAATAAACAAATCCACCATGCACAGATTTAAATAAAATTTTGACTGGTAAAACTAAAACGGATTTTCTGGTAAAACCAGAATGATAAAAACAACACGATTTTTTTCATTTCTTTGAATTTTTCATTTAAAATGAAACTCACAAAATATATATGTATATATTTATATGTATATGTATATATATACACATATAACCAGGTGTATATATATATACATATACACAGTCATAATAAATGACTATAAAATTACTTTTTTTTCAATACCCAGATTGGGCAAATGCTCCATCTGAGAAATAAAATAATTTTGCCATCTGAAATTACAAGATTTAACCCAGCAATGAAAGATTTCTCACAAATTAAATGAAGATTTTCCAATCAAACACAATTTATTAAGAAAATCTATTTGAATCCCCATGCTTGTTTTCAAAATTTCTCTGGATAGTTTGAGGATGAATTTTTGAATCCTTTCCTTGTTTCCACAATATGTTGAGAATTCTTTTGTTCAAATTGAATGGAGATTTTGTCATGGGTTTTCCTCTAAATTAAAACTTGAACTCCATAACCAATTTGAACCAATTCAAAAACAAGATTTTCAAATAAAAAATTGCACAAGAATTAAAAGAAATTGTAGCTTATGTTTTCTCCAAGCTTCAAATCCTTCAATGGAGATCTTTTTTTTTTTTTTAATTTAGCTTCACCAAATTTCTCCAATATTTTCTTCACAATTTCTTCCAATAATTTCAATCCAAGTTTGCTCTCCAAAATTGCAAATTCAAAATTCAAAATAAAACAACAATTACCTTATGCAATCCCTTCTCCAAATTTGTCAAACCCCTAGTTTTGAACTCACCCACCAAAATTTATTGCTAAAACTAGATATTTTTATTTTTGCAAATTAATAAAACAATTTCTATTTCCCATTGTAATTTGCATAATATTAATTTGAAACAAAGATCTATTTGCAACCCAAATGCTAATTAAATTTTCTTTCTTCCACAAAATTGAATTTACCAATTTATATTTAAAATCATTTTTTTAATTTTATTTCAATAAGGAATGCAAGGCAAAATTCTTTTTATTTTATTTTATTTGATCTCAATATTTACTAATGCTAGCACAATCATTTTAATTTTATTTACAATATATAAATCTAATCCATGATTAGATTATTTTATTGATTGAATTAAATTAAATAATTAATTAATAGTCACTCGTTAATTTATTTTGACAATGCAATTAAATAAAAAAAGCACCGATTTAAATTGCAAATTAAATACAAGTGCAAGGGGAGAAGAGACCACAAAATAACTTATCCCAACTAACAACCCGACGACACACTATGGCAAGGGTGATGTCACGACACCGAAAACCTAGCTACTATCTCCCAATCGTTTTCCGTTGGACGAGGGACACACTCAGACCTGTGGAACCAGGTGGAGTCGATATCTTGTACCTACATCCTGCACACAAAATGAGTGTCGAAACATGCATATATATATATATATATATATATATATATATATATATATATATATATATATATATTAAAACACACCGTGAAGAGGAAATCGTGGAATCACAGGGCTCTTGCATGCGAGTGATGTGATCCCATCCCCTTCACCCATACAATATCGCTAACTAACACATCTAATCATCACTGATATAATCAAAGCATAAACATCAATAATTCACATACATGCTAATTTAATCCATAACATGAAATAACAATAACATTTGAATTAAGTACCATCACATCAAAACATAATGTTTACATTGCTTAACAATTAGTCGTCAATAGTAATCACGTTTATAACCAACGTGCTAACAAAGCAAAACATATATAATGAACATTGTTCGATCAAAAGAACAAAATGGAGGGGTGTTACAGTACATGGTCATTACTTTGGAAAAACATGTTAATTAATATCAATTTTGTTTTGAATATAAATTAAATCATTTGTAATAGTAATTAGTATAATTAATAAATGTACATTGTGCTTGGTAAAATTATTTATAAACCATTGGAAAACTATTATATACATTTTGAAAATGAAAAAATTGTTTGAAAATATATTTAATAGTACTAATTATTTTAGAAAATAAGAGTTTGGTATTGTGCATAAACGTTTTAAATAATACCCATTTTCTTCTGAATCTAAATTAAATTATTACTAGTTATTTGGAAAAACAAGTTTGAACTTGATCATTTGTTTAAATAAGAAGAAAATGTAGTTTGCATGAATGAACATTATTAATTATTTTTTATGATTATGTGTTGAGTTAGCTTTGCAAAATAATTTGGAAATGAAATGAATAACTTAGTAGTAATTACAAACTATTTTGTGATTTGTTTATTATAGAAGACATATAAAATATAAATAATAGCAATAAGTTAAAATTTGAATAGTATATTATATTTTTAACTAGTATAGTTATTATGTTCAATCAATAGGGTATGTGTAGGATCATGATGAGCCAATGTGGCTAATGAATTTTTTTTACCCAAAATTGATGAAACAAAACGGGTTTTGAAAGGAGATTCTCATATTTCCACCAATATAAATTATGCTTTACTTTGAATTTAATAAATAATTATTATTCATTTTCTATTTGAATTATGACTAAAGTCCTGATTGATAGGTTGAGTGAAAACATCTATATCTTTCAAATGATATCACATTTTTTGAATCTAAAACATACATCACATTCAATGCTTCACATAATATAGGATTAAAAAAATTGAATTTCATGAAGTTTTGACCAAAATAAGGTGGTCAGACATACGCTTTTTTATATTTTTTAAAATTTGTAATAAAAAAATGATAATTAATTATTTACTTGGAAAAAAATTACAAAAATTATGGATCACATCGAGACATGAGTCCTCTACTTATATCTAAAATATTATAAAAAAATATTATCATTTTATTGTGGTTAGGGTGGTGAGAAAGTCACCTATTTCTTATTTTTTCCTTGAAATTTAAGTACTACTGCATTTAAATTTCAAAATTTCACCAAATAGATTTCCTTTTTTAAAATAAACCTAGTAGTTTAGAAACTGCATTTAATTTTCTATAGATTCTATTCTTACATATTTTTGAAATAATATAGATAACTTATTCAAATTTTTACATCAAGTTGCCTAACTATGATTTTTCTGAATTTTTTGCCACTTAAGGGCCTATTTTTTCCATGATGATCCTGCACATACCCAATAGTAATATTTATGAATTTGTTAACCATGGGTATTTTTTTATATATTTCTAAACTAAATTCATTTAGACTTTCTAAAATTATTTTGAATTATTTATTATTGAAGATATGCAAAATAGATATATCAATAATAGACTAGTAAATGAGAAGTGTTTGATGAAATGGAGATATTAAAAATATAGAAGTATTTTATTTTGTTTAATATAAAAGACATATAAAATGTCAATAATAGAAATAAGTAAAAATTTGAGTAGTATATTGTCTTTTTAACTAGTATAATTATTTTGTTCAATTAATTGTAATATTTTTGAATTTTTTAGCCATGTGTATTTTTTTTGTATTTGTAAACTAAATTCATTTAGACTATTTTATTTGTCAAAATAGTAAGTGTTTATAGTAGATATGTAAGACATGCACAAAATTGCAATTATGTGATATGCAATTCATATTGAATATTTTTTCCTAGGACATTAATGAGATTGCAAAATAGCCATTTGTTGGAGTCACTATAATTATGAAATTATTGGAGCAAGCATAAAATAAGCAATTGTTGTACCTGATGTGTAAGAAGTGTGTAGCATAGTAAAGCACAAAGAAGCATTTTTCTTTAAACTTATTTACCATTGACTGACTATAAAGTATTGGGATTGCTACATAGCAGTAGCTTGAGCATATCAAGTTTCTGAAGGAACTTATGGATGTTGTTTTCCTTCGTCAATGTGTCACTTGAATGATGCAAATATTTAATGTCCAAATGTGAATTATGCTAGATTCGTTAGAAAATGATTGATACTAAAGGGAAATAGAACGATGCAATGATTTTTTGCAAGTATCTAGTCATGGAATCCAAATATTACAAGATTTTCTATTAGGGTAATGCTTATGAAAGAAATCAATCCAAACTTAATGCATTGTAAGCTTTGACATTGAACAAGATCTAAAACAAATTGGTTTATATGGAAACAATATACTACTATTCTAATGCATCAATCAAGGGACAAATTTGTTTGAAGGCTAAATTCTTACATGTTCACATGTAACACATTTTCCATTTTCATCATCAATGGACTAAGTTCACATTCACAATGTGTGCAACACAACAAAGACACAAAAGAAGTTGTTCAGTATTCACACACTACAAGTTATTGAGATTGCTCCATACCACTATACTTAGAACATATAAATAATGCTTTTCAAATATCAAAATATGTTCATAAATTCCAAGTATATAATGCTCTGATATTTTTCTAATTTATGAAAAGTAAAAAACAAAGTAGACTTCTTGCAAGACAATCAAATTTCATTGGCAAAGCAAGTATTAGAAATGAAAATGCTATAGATTGTATCGGCTTTCCATCATGCACTTCATGTGCATGGCATTTTGATGAAAGGCAAGTAACTACTACCATGAAATAAATTTAGTATTGCCATTTTATAATGTAGATTGGAAATGGTAGGCTTCTCAATTAATCTACAGGTAATACAGGTAATGCATTAAATGACACTAGGTGTACTACTCATGAAGAAGTGACCATATTCCATGACAAATAATACACTATTGTTATAATACGTTATCCATAAACTTGAATCACAAAAACAACTTTAAAATTTGGAAAAAAATAGATGAACATGACAATTTTTTGCAAGCATTCCTCGTCAATGCTTGTACCAACAAGTAAGCATGGTAAACATAGAAGCTAGTCATTTTTGACTAATGCACCACCATAGAATAACAAACATCCAAGAACGGAAGCTAAAGTTAAAAAACATATAGGCTTTTTAAGAAGCAATAAACACATAATATCATTTGAATAAATGAATCAAATAGTGAAGGGAATCAAATGACTACACTTTTAACTTGTCAAATTAAATAACAAAAATATCAATAGTTAGCTAATACACTATTTATATCTATTATTCAAATAGTAAATTATTTTAAAATAAAATTATTTATTATAATCAAAATAAATTTTAAAAATATGTAAATAATAATAGCTTTTATCATATTAATAATACTAATAAGCACAAATAAAACCCAATATTATGTATTCATTGGTTTTGTATGCATTCAACACATAATTAACGCATCTACTGCCCCCAAATCCAAACAACCTTGTTCAAAGCATATGCAATTTACTGTATCCACTTGCCCTGTTAGCACTTTTAACAAGAAGCAATATTTCTAGTTATCAAGTATCATAAGTAGACAGTCGAGCCAGTCATGGGAATTGCACTTTTAGAGAAGAACGAATATAAAAAAGTGCAACCAAGAGTTTAAAAACACACAATATTTTCATAAAACAACAAACATATGATAATTAGCATAAAAAAACCCAACACTCGACTAAGATTTCATGAATTAAGTATTCATTCACTGGCTGCATACCCAGTAGCTCTCTAACATATCTTGCACAATTTTCATTTAATGGATTTAACATATATTCAGTGTTTTAGTACCCATAACCCCACCGTCAAAGTCCCCAAAATTTGCATCTACTGATTAGATATTTGGAAAAATATAGAATGACCTCCTCTTTTCTTAATTTACTTTAACAAATGAATCATTGAGATTTTGCTATAACATAAAGCAATTGAAGTCGATTCAGTAATGAAGTATCTGAAATTTAGATGCAATAATTGCAATAGTAAATTAAGCCATAATATGCTTATATTTAGAAGATATATTAGTGGATTTTAAGGTTTGTGAAGCAAGACAAAATAAAATTAAGCATTGTGTAACATATAAGAGAAAACATGTTGACTGTAAAGTGATAGATGCTAGAAGCTTTAATCCATATAACATGAAATATTGTCATATAGGATAAACATACAAGAACTTAAGCATAACATAAAAGGGATGTGCCACTTGGTGCAATATTAGGTATGTTTGTAGGTGCTTGTGTTTGTTCCTTATCTACGATACAATTGATAGAATTAGTATGGAAGCCATCATTCTAGGTAATTTGAAACATTTTTTGTAGATTGAGGAAAGAAACAAGTATTTGTATCAGTATTGTTTTGTACCTTGTTGTAGCATATGATGTTCATTTAGTCAGGAAAATAGCTTTTGTGATGACATTGTTTTGGTTGAGCTTGAAATGGCCTTTGACAAAAAATTCTCGTAGTGCAAACACAACTACTGATTTTTCATTGGCATAGTCTTCATATTTCATGTTTTGGAAGGTGGGAAAGAGTTGTTGCATGACACGGTTTTCAACTAAACAATGTATTTTTTTCTTGTCATTTATTATGGTGATAGTTTTAGGATAGAGTAAGTATATGTAGCTAACTTGTATGTCACATTGGTCATAGTGAGTAACATTCTCTTACAACATTCCATAACTATAGAATCTGTAATTGCATATTGGGAAAAAAGATTCAAATGGATTTGAAAGTGTGTTTGCTACCCTTAATGTCCCCAAAAGATAAAACATGTAAATGTATATTGTTACAAGTATAAGTATGAAAGAAATTCTTAAAGAAAGCAACAAGATATTTCAAAAGTTACCCTAAATGTTGATTGCATCAATGTAGTTAGCTTTTCCATTTTTCTTTTGTTGTTCAATTTGCATATAAATGTTGACTAGCCTATATGGAACATGTTCTTTTCATCTATGGTTTTTAGGATATTTTTGAAAAGAATTGTTGGAGTTTTGTTCCTGAAATGTAGTTGTTCATGAGATGAATGTAGTCGTAGCTGCATGGTAAAGAGAAACTTATTTATTGTCACAAAAAAAAATAGTAGAGGCCAAAATGGTATAGAAATGGGTTAAAATGGACTAGTGGCATATGGTATCTAGAGATTAGTACTTGTGCTCTGTCAGATTTTGCTCTTCCATCTTTGATATCAATAGCATATTGGCTACTAGCTCTATTAGCACCAACCACTAAAGCACCTATTTTTCTAGTTGGATTTTGATCTATGATTGCTACTAACTGGCTTATAGTAGTACCTGGAATGAAGTAATAGTCTTTAGAAAATTGAGTCATGCTTTTAACTGTGCTAGTGTCTATCAATATTAATATGCAACCATAGTTCCCTTTGTCATCAAGTGTTTTACGTGCAATTTAGAAACCTGATATTGAGACTCCTATTCCCGAAATAATCTTGTGTTGATGTTGCTACATAAGGTTTCTATTGATATTTAGTGTAATTGTCATTTCTAATTTGAGGTTTGTGAGATCTGCATGCAGTTCCTCATTTGTTTCATTGTCTTTGTCAAATGTTTTCTTGTAGATGACAAGAATATCACTTTCGAATATGTCACCATCTTTTTTTACACTTAAGTCTTTGATTGATATTGACTTGTTCACTTTTGTTCTAAAACAACAAAGGAAAATGTAATATTAGATGTAGATGATGGAATCATGCATATGATAGGTTAATAAAATAATTTGTTTACCATTTGCTTGTGTCTTTTTTGATGTGTTGCATTTGTTGTGCTAGTGTTTTTGTTTGTTCCATAATTTGTCTAGAAAGAAATTATATAGCATTAGAGAGTACACTAGACTATGTGTTGGTGATATATGCTTATTTTTGTCTATAGTGTAGGATTTGAGAAATACAAATCCACAAAACCCAAAGAACACCTCCATGGAAGAAACTTATCATAGAGAAAGAAAGAGAACGAAACAAATGGTTTTGGCTCTGACAATGTGCAAAATGTATTAATAGAGAACAAATGAATCAAGAGAGTTTTAGAATACAAGAGATCAATCCTTATAAAGGAGATCAAAAACGAAAGGAAAAACCTAACCCTAAGGTGAGTGCATTTAATAATTAATATTAATTATTAAATGACTAATATATGTGCATAAAGTGAAGTCTTAAGAGGAGAGTAAAGTTAATTAATTACTTTACTCTAACACCCCCCCTTAAGATGAGCTACAATGCAGAAGAAAGCAAAGGAACTACAATGCAACTGTGGGTCCGAGCAACATGGCCTGATCGGGTACCCGAATACAACAAAATCTCTATAAAGTGGAGTAAAGGAGAAAACCTAGTGGGAAAAAACTCCTCTCCAAAAAGAGATGAACAAGAGTGAAAGAAGAAGAGAGATAGAAGGACTCAACATGACCCCCCAAGAGCTGCTTCTATCATGCAAGTACAAAATATGTTCCCCCATAGGAGAGAGAAGAGGCTCCAAAACCCCCCCAGAATGAGAGAACCCCTGTGCCAATGATCAAAACAATGTGTCTCCTCGGAGGAAGAAACAGATCCAACGGTCGAGGAAGAGGAAATCCCTAGATGTGAGGTGAAAATGGAAGTCCTGGATGATGCTCACTAAAGAATGGAACTGTAGTATGAGTGTCTGAATAATAGGATCGTGAATCAAACAACTCAAGATGATCCTTAAATGGAATCTCCAATGAAGATGGGATAATAGGTGTGCTGAAACTGTCATTTGTGAGGAAAGGAATATCCTTTGATATGGCCTCAAAAACTACACTTGATGGCTCGATGAGAGGAGCAACAATGTCAGTCATAGTTGAAGAGGAATCCTGCTAAACAGATGTGATCTCAATAGGAGGTAGAGGTGTAGAAGTCTCGACACTAGTCTCATGAACAGATGGAAGAACACATAAGTTCAAGTGACCAAACTTCACCTCAGATACTGCATGCTCTCTTGTAGAAAGAGTGGAAAACTCAGACAATGGAGATGGTGGACCAAAGTGTGTGAATGCATACAACCGGGAAGAATGATCAATTGTCCCTATTGCAACAATGTTGCCAGTCTGAATGTCTCTGATGTGCACTGAATCAGGTGTAAACTCAACCGTCTTCCCTGTCCCATTGTGAGCAATTTGATAGATGGAGAGAAGGTTAGTGGACAAATATGGAACACATAGTACATCATTGAATGTGCCATCATCAATTTTGATAGAACCTTTACCACATACACTCATATAAGTGTTATTACCCATCAATATGTGTGGTGAGGATGCAGTCTCAAAAGATGAGAACATGTCTTGAGAAGATGCCATATGGTGTGAAGCACCTGAATCTAGTAGCCATCTGGATGAATGTGAACTGGAGGTTGCACATAATGCATGACACTTATGTGGGGCTTGTCCATCTGTCTAGAATGAAGATGAAGAAGAGTGATGAATATTGTTCCTCTCAAGAAGAGCTGTCAAATCTGAAACATGTTTGGCATATCCATCTATCTTCTTCTCATAACACTTGGACTTAGAATGTCCTGGCTTATTACAATAAGCACACTTAGGTCTATCTTTCTTCGATGATTCCCCCTTAGGAGAAGGTGAATCATGGGTGTGCTATGAACTGGAATCCTTCCAATGCTCTATGGTCTTTGGTTTCTATTTCTATTTTCTTGTGGAGGACTGGGCTACCAATGCTTGGTTCTATGAACCTGAAAGTGAATCCATCTGCTTGAGCTTGGCTTGCTCATGAGTCAAACAATCACAAAACACCTCAAAAGTAGGCATGACATGTTGAGCACCCAAGGCATCCATGGTGGAATAGAAGGTCAAAGAGAAGATCTGAAATGGACCCCGAAGCTTGGAGAGAATTAGGAAGATGCACTCTGTATCATTCTTAGTCTTGCCACAACCCTGCAAGATAGATCTTTGTTGTTTGAACTTCATCAAAAAGTCCTCAATGGAGGGAAACGAATCAGGCACCAAGGAAGTCAACTCGACCTCAAGCTACAATGCTCTGAACTCATTGACAGTGCCAAAAATTCCATCAAACTTGGTCCAAATGGCTCAAGGAGTGAGACACCCATCAAGATGAAATAAGAGACTATCTGAAATGTGTAAAACCATCAATCCCATAGCCTAATCCATATGGTTCCTATGATGCATAACCTCAAAGGGGTGAGTCAATTGAGGCTAAACCTCATCCAAACAAGACCATAACCCTCGAGACTGAAGAAGAGTCATCATGCGACCCTTCCAAGTGTGATAATTATGTAGTATGAGAGGTTCAATAGATCTATCAGCCATCCTATGAACTATGTCTCAACTGCTCTGAATTTTTTTATTATTATTTAGTGGTCTTTCAGAACTAGACAGAAGATGCAAAAGGGGTTTGGTTTTTTTGTTTTTGGTGTTTATATATTCTTGTTTTTTGATGTAAATGATAGAAAGCAAGAAAAAATGCGCCCCCACAATGCAAAAATCCAATCCCCAGTACAAATTGAAAGCCAAAAAACAATAGAAAGCAGTAATTTTTTGAGACAAATATTTGTGTACTTGAAGAATTTTATGATGAAATAGAGTGCATATCTGGAAAGGGTATAGAACCACCTTTTCGACGCCTATTCACTTTTGAAAAATGGAGCAAAATTGAGCAAGTTATGCCCCTCGGAGTGCAAAAAGATCATCGGACTTTGACTGCGAAAAAATGCAATCAAACTAGAAAATTCTGAAAAATTTCATGCACCATTAGAACGGGCCCTGGTGGCTCTATGGTGGCACTCTGGATGTAGGCAATGCATGGGCAGAGCACGGGTGGCATGCGGGTGGTGCTCGGGTGGCGCGTGGGCTACGCTCGGGCGGCGTGCGGGCCAGTGGCGTGGTGGTGGCTGCTTGGCCATGGCCGGCGGATGCTGCCAGTGGTGGTGGCCGGGCGGTGGCAGTCGAGCGGCACACCAGTGTGAACGAGCAGTGCCCAAATTTAATAAAAAACTCTTTTTTAAAAAAAAAAATTTTTGCAATTTTTCACCTCATTCTGCATGCCTTGGGGTTGTACGGTCGTGGGGCAAATTTTTTTTGCCTTCTGGTGCAACTATGTCTGAATCAGACATGTTTTATATCAAAATAGGAGTTTTTGGACGCTGCGAGCTCAACGGTGAGGTCTGTGTGAGCTCAAAGTGCACCAAAAAAAATTACCCCCTATTCCAAATAAAAAAAGAAGACAAACACAGATCTGATGCAACCAAAACCTAGATCTCTAAATCTTTCAAAAACTGAACAAGCTAAAGCAGATCTGGCTTTGAGACCATGTAGGATTTGAGAAATATAAATCAACAAAACCCAAAGAACACCTACATGCAAGAAACTTATCACAGAGAAATAAAGAGAATGAAACAAAGGGTTTTAGCTTTGACAATGTGCAAAATGTATTAATAGAGAAAAAATGAATCAAGAGAGTTTTAGAATACAAGAGATCAATCCTTATAAAGGAGATAAAAAATGAAACGAAAAACCTAACCCTAAGGTGAGTGCATTTAATAATTAATATTAATTATTAAATGACTAATATATTTGCATAAAGTGAAGTCTTAAGAGGAGAGTAAAGTTAATTAATTACTTTACTCTAACATATAGTAATGCATTTTCCTAGGGTTTGCATGATTAAACAATAAAAAGTATAATCAGAATTTAGCTATTTTGTTAAAGTGCAACTACTTTCTTTTTGATATTGTTGTCCAAATACATGTGCATATGTAGAGGGGGTTCGATAGCCACTAAATAGAAAACATGTTTTCCAAAAGCCAAATACACCAGTTTGAATGAGTCAAACCCACACAAAAAGCTTGAATACAATGAAGGGTTTTAATTTGAATTTAGAACCCAATATGAATTCTTGTTTTTTTTTTTTGTTTTAGATCATTCAGGCTCAGTGCATTACTTTTCTTCAATAGAATTTTCAATTCCTTGCCACAACAGTCCTTGTTTTCTTGACACCTATCCTAAATAGTTGCATGCAACACTTCCCTAATTGAAGGATGTTATTATATATACATAATCGAAATTTATATTTTTATACATATATATGCACATACATATTTCATTTTATATATAGTTATAGAAATTTATGTATATAAGAACCTATAACTGATTTCCCAACAATACTTGTAAAGAATCAAAGAAATAGTTTTGAACATTTAATTTGAATGTGCCTATTGCATATTCATAATTATAAATGTCTATTATTTCTATATTCTTGTATCTTGTTTTCATTTTGAATATGAAATCTTTAGTAATTTGCACATATGTATACTACAACGGACTTGATACTTCGCATACTTGTCAAAATGTTTCATTGGAGAAAGAGAAGGACAATGATCAAAGAACCTAACCTCCAATTTTCTTGTTCAACAGTTGACTATAATTGTGTCAGTGTAGATATTTGTCTCCCAAAGGAATTGTAAACATTGGTCCTATTATGGAGACATTTTAGATAGATAAGCATAGTGATTGACATGATAAATGCAATTCATAGACATAAAGCAATCAATGCTCATAAGAAGATTGTAACAAATATGGACTTGAAAAAAAAAATCATTTACTAAAGCATAAGAGTATACTTGGTTTTTCATTTTCCTTTAAGTAAATTAGGAAAATAGGGGGACATAATACATAGTGGAAAATATTTAATTGAGGGATGCATGTGGGTATGTGCAGGATCATGATGGGCCAAAAAGTGGCAATATGATGGGTATGTGGCTGACAACTTTTTTTTACCCGAAATTGATGAAACGAAAAGGGTAGGGTTTTTAAAGGATATTCTCATCTTTCCACCAATATAAATTATGTTTTACTTTGAATTTAATAACTAATTATTATTCATTTTCTATTCAAATTACAACTAAATTCATGATTGATAGACTGATTGAAAAACATCTATAGCTTTCAAACGGTATAATTTTTTTGAATCCAAAACATGCATCACATTCTATGCTTCGCATGTTATAGGATTAAAAAAAGAAAATTTGAATTTCATGAATTTTTAACCAAGTTAAGGTGGTCAAACATACGAGTTTTTTATATTTTTTAAAAGTTGTAACACAAAATTCATAATTAATTATTTACTTGGAAAAAATTACAAAAAAATATGCATCACATTGGGACATGAGTCCTCTACTTATATCTAAAATATTATAAAAAAATATTATCATTTTATTGTGGTTAGGGTGGCTAGACAAACACTTATTTTTCCCTTGAAATTTAAGTACTACTGCATTGAAATTTAAAATTTTCACCAAATAGATTTCTTTTTTTTAAACAAACCTAGTAGTTCAGAAACTACATTCAATTTTCTACAAATTCTATTCTTACATATTTTTGAAATAATATAGACAACTTATTCAAATTTTTATGTCAAGTTTCCTAACTCTAATTTTTCTGGTTTTTTTGCCACTTAAGGGCCTATTTTTTCCATGATGATCCTGCACATACCCATGTGGCACAAGGTTTTTGGTAGTGGGTTGGTCAGTCATGAAGTAGTGAATGCATGTTTAATTCATCAAATGCAAACCTTGAAGTGTGTGTTGGGAAGTTGGTGTGAATACAAGTATACAATACATAGTTGATTCATGAAATATGAAGCGAGTGTTGATTTTGCTTGTTGTCTGTTTATTCTTTTTTCAAAATCTTGGTGTTATCTTGGATAGTTGAGATACTCTGGAATGCTTAAATGAGATAGGATCCATTGGAATGGTGTGCAACTGGTGAGTGGCTTGTCTGTCTTTTTTTGATACTTGATAAGTGGAAGCGTTACAAGGAAAAGTGAATGGTTTGAATAGGGTCTTGTGGATCATTCATGCATTGAAAGCATTAATTGTATGTTAATGGCTTGAGTGGCTATTGGTTTTCCATCAAATCTTGTAAAAAAAATTGTGCAAGATGTATTGGAGGACTTGTGGGTACACACGCAGTGAATCGATAGTGTTTGTTGAAAGGCTTATGTGTTTTTGGTTGATGGTTGCACTTTTACATGTTTTTAATTATGTAGAACTATGTTGCTAATAAGTGGATTTGTTGTTGGTTTATGATATTTTGTAACTGAAAGTATTTATGGTTGTTACAAGAGGGAAGGATGCAACTTGAGGCAAGTGAGTAGCACTGAATGCATTGACCATGTGTTCATTGCTTGAGTGACCAGTAACGTATTAGTACCTCTTTTGAAAAGAAAATCCAACAACTACAACAATAGGTTGCTTGTCGGAAAAAAATAGTTCCATGTTTGTGGATTAGATAACATGGCATTCATTTAGTATGCTCATCTATCCATTTGGCGAGTTAAGTTCTTGTAAGGAACTTTTTTTTTTTTTTTTATAACTCTACAAATACATAATTTTTAGGCACATTGGAACATTTGAAATTTATTCCAAAGAAAAAGCAACAAGGATACAAGAATCTATTGTTCTAGTTGTTTGTTGAACAATCAAGTATATATCTAGCCATATAGATAGTTGCTCTCAACTTTAATTGTAGACAGTGGTTCTTGTTAAAAGTAGAAAATAGACAAATGAGTAGAGTCTATAGCATACACAATGAACATGTGGTAGATGCATTGAGTTCCTATGAAGTTGTTTTCCTAAAAGAAAATAAGCCAAATAGACTAGTGCAATAAATTTTTAGAATCATTTAGAGATAGAATCCAAATTTCATAGGCTTTTCTTGCATGCTAGTGCCTATTGTAACAATAAATCTAGAATGAATGGATTTTAGTTTTGTACAGTGGACAAGTGCGTGGTCAACAATATAAAAGAGTTTTAATTTTTGTAGCAATGACAATCTACTAGATATTGTGATTGGTTTTTATCACTAATACTAGTATATTGTGTCACATAAAAGTAACTTGGTAGAAAGGAAAAAATAGTTGCATGTTTATGAATCACATGACATGTCATTCATTATGCTCATCTGCCTCTATGGGAAGTCATATTCTTGAACAAGCATTATCCTTTATTGTTTACAATTCTTTCAATACATAATTTTGAGATACATTGGAAGAATTAAATTTCATTGTAAAGAAGGTGGGAGAATAGTACAAGAATATAACCTTAAAGCCTATTGTTAAAGATGCAAGTTGATTTGTAGCACAGAAGATTTGTGTCCTACACTTCAATTGTAAGAGACAACTCATGTCACAAGTAGAATGCAAAAAAATTAGCACAAAACATAATGGTGCTTTGCAATGAGCTACAACTATTTTTCAAAATTTATTATGTGCTTCAATTGTGCTAATTTTCTTATAAGCAAATAAATATTAAAGCCACTGCAATAAATGGAAAAATAGACAAAAAAAATATATTTCAAATTATACAGTGTAGTCAATGTTCATGGTAAAACATTGGATATGGATTGCATATGACATGTTTGCAATTATGCATTATTCTGATTGCAAAAGTAACTTTTGTTTTCCAAAAAAATAGTTTTGTTTTATACACACATTACAATCTTTAAAATTCATTGGAAAGAAAAGAAAAGAATGATACAAGAAATTGACCTTCTAGTTTGGTGTTCAATAGTGAGAAATATTCACAATGCAATAGATCTTTGTATCTGGGTTTAGTTAAAAGCAACGGTGCATGCGAATGGGACAAATTAAACAAATGAGCATACAACATGGCACATAATATGTTATTCATAAACACAAAACATAGAAGCACATGAAAAACATTGTAAATAGAAAAAATAGTAATGTAATAAATTTTGTAGAGTGATGGCTACCCAAACAATGAATACATAGTTAATGCATCATAGGCATGAATAGTTGAAAAAACTAACATATAGTACATTATTCATAAAAAAGTAAACACATAAAAATATGATAAAATTTGCAAAAAAATAGACAAAAGTGACAATTTTTTGAAAATGTTAAAGACATTAAATACAAATTTTGCAACTAGTACCAATGAAGAACCCAACAAATGAAGAAACTAGTTCAAGTGTAAAAATTGTTGTTACACTTTTTTTAGATACTAATAGAATTTTAGGTAAGCATGAATATGCTCTAAGCTCAAAACTATATATGCATTTCACTTGAACCGGGTTATTTATTTGACTAGGTTCTTCACTTTGAATGTTGTTTGTAAGTAATTTGACATAGATAAATTCTCACATATAAAAAAAACTAGTCAAAGATTAAAAAAATGGATCATTTTGTCTCAATGTATAAGAGTAATAACATAATTGTCTAGCACTATAATCAATGCTGAGATCAATGTTGAATATCACATTTAATATACAACCTATTAAACATATGAACATTAATTACATGTAATCTCATAAACATAGACATTTGTATACTGGAAATATAGAATGGCATATGACATGAAGTAGTTCAGGATAAAAAGAAGTTTTCTATTGCAATAGTTTCAGTTGCAATAGATAGATAACAAACTATTTGTTTCTTTTTCTATTGGTTGGACTTGGTCTATTATTCATGGTTGTTAAAGTAAATTAGGAGAATAGGGCATATTTTATATTTTGCGAACATTTAATCATTGGATTAATAAATTGTTGATATTAGTATTAAATCAATCTTTCTTTTGCAAATGTCATTTGTCTTCAAAACAATAAAACACTTTTGTCTGTCTCAATGTTGTACATAGAATTTGTAGGTTTTATTCTTATGTATTAATCAAAGGAAAAATATCTTTGCAGTCTATACTCCCACATGTTTACATGTAACATTCTTGTGATTCTCACTATCTATGCACTCATTCAACACGTGGAACGTATGCACTACACAAAGGAATAGAAAAGCATTCCCATTTATACATGTTCACTATTAACATATTACAAGGTATTGTGATTGCTCTATACCACCAGCTTGAGCTTATTGTTCTATGTGCAAATTTTCAATTATATAAGTCAAACATGCAACACTACAAGAAAGAGCTAAAAAATGCACAAGCTTTTGAAAAAATGATAAACAAATGAGAATAAGTGCAAAAAAACCCCACACTCACCTAAAAATTTATGAATTAACCATGCATTTGTTGCACATGCACCACATGTGAAAGCACAATGAAGAGCTACAAAACTTGCAAGGTTTATAATAGGTGATAGTAAAATGAGAATAAGCACAAACAAAATCCAATACTCGCCTAAGATTTTATGAATTAGTTTTGCATTCTCTGCATGTGTACCCTCAAAGTTATGGAGTATCATAAACACATAGCCCAACCATTCACTAGCAGTGCACTTTTATGCAACAAAAAAATGAAAAAGCATATGCAGAAGCTTGAAATCCTACAAGCTTCTTAACAAATGATGCAAAACTAAGAATAAGCACAAACAAAATTCAACATTCACCTAAGATTTCATGAATTAGCTATGCATTCATTACACTCACACCCACATGCAAAAACACAGTGAGGAGCAAAAAACCCCACAAGCTTTTGAACAAATGATAATGAAATGAGAATAAACACAAAAAGAACCCTACACTTGATTGAGATTTTGTGAACTAGTTATTTGTTTACTACATGTGTTCCCATGGTCCACATGACATTGATCAAAGCATTCATGTAACGCCCCCACCACGCAACCCTAGGGGAAGTTGCAATTCACAACACAAACGCAATAGTTTTTTTTTTAAAGGTACAAAAAGCATGAAGGTTGACTACACAATGACAACAACCACTAAGGTTACAAGACTGGGTTTACATCAACCCAAACATGAAACATGAATTAAAACCATTACATTTAATTGATTATCAAATTAATGCGCATACATTCCAACCATGATAAAATTAAATCAAGACATAAAAATTCCACATGATCCCAATAATATAATTTACAATATGATTACAACACTCATTCCCAAAATGAGATACTTCCAAAGAATAAGGTTACAATTTACAACTTCTACCTCGATACAAAGAGGGGTATTAAAATTACATTAATAACTGAAAGAGTAAAGCATGAAGAACTGGATCCCACGAGCTCTCCAACTGGAAATCTCATCCATACAAACAAAAAGCTGACCCAATGGATTAAGATGCACGTTCCACCCAACCATGTGATACCCGAAGGCTCACCCACCGTGCTAGGAGATAGTAACAAGGATTCCTAGGCAAGACCATCTACCTCTAGACATAGGCTACACAAAACTGAAATGAACTAAATACAAGTACCACATCACATATCACGAAGGTTAAGATGCTTCCAGAGTTAAATAATTGTTTACATCACTGATACAATCATACTGTTGACTTAGGAGAAGTGTCATCACAATGTCACATGGGATATCCTGGCAAATCTTCCTAGGTCTTGACCCCCATCTTGGGATATCCTAGTAACCTCTAACAATTTCTGGCCCCTCATGTAAACCAATGCAGAATCAATTGCCTCTCATAGAGACAAGGCAACGATCTTGCCATTCCAGGCCTTCTCGTCTCATCCCAAGTCTATGCTAGCCCTTGTGTCCATGAGCGAGGAAAAAATAATCTTGTTAAGTGTTTGATGCAACCTAAGCCTCTAAAAGTTTATTATGTTATCACTGAATTAACCAACTTGCAAAGAGTTTCCCTAACACCACTTTGTGTGTCGGCCCTCATTGCAAGCCACTCCTCTAAGAAAAAATGTGGATTAAATCCACACTCAAGGGTACACAAGTGCGACCTAAGGAGAATGACTCCTATACAAGACATAAAGCCCACACTTCTCGTTCACAATAACCAGGTTAAAACTGGATATGATTAAACGCACTACCCAAGGAATCCAAAGGTTGACTATCATAATGACAACCCATACCAAATTTGAAACAACCATCTGGAAGACTTACATATACACTGACTCAATTACCCCACTCCAAGAATGAACGCCACACATCATAAGGAAGCATTTCAGGCAATTCTTTAAAAGAAATCAAATCACTAATATTAGGATTTCGTAAATCCAATTCACTCAATCATCATAGTGCATGGTATAAATTAAATAATTCATTTCCTTGTACATACTCGAGAGTAAAATCCAATCACGTTGATAAACATTACGGAATTCAAAGCTAAGCATTTAATTTTCTTGCTCGATCATACTCACTGATTAAATATAGTCTTTTAACTAACTAAATCATTTCATGAGAATAAAACAATCTTTATTTCAATTATACTAGAATAATCAACATAAATTTAACTAAGCTTAAATTCCCACATATATTAAATAATATAAGTGTATATTTAATGTATATACAACTATATCAATATAATTAAATATATCATTATCATTTAAATAAACTGCTTTAAATTCAACTAATTAATTTATTTAAAAATATATAAAATATACATATATACCCTATATATATACATATACACACTAAATGTATATGATATATATTCATAAGTATATATATAATATATATATATATAAATTATTATAAAAAAAATATATTATTTAAATATTAAAATATTATTATATATATACATATAACATATATATTATATATATAATATAATATATATATTATATATATATATAATATATATATATATATATATATTATATAATATATAATATTAAATAATATAAATATAAAAAAATGAATTTTAAATTTTTCTTTTATTTTTCTAAAAAAATAGTAACCTAAGGCATGGTGTGGGCCCCTCCCAAAAGGGAGTGGCCAAGCTGCCACGTAGCCTCCCCCATATGGGGGGTGTTGTGTGGGTAGCGCCTCCCAATGGGGGGTGCTACGTGGGAGCAACGCCTCCCATAAGGGCGTCGTGGGGGAGTGCAGGGCTATGGCCCTCCCCTCCACAAAACCCTTAACATAAAATTTTATTTTATGATGTTTTTGAAAAAAATGATTTTAGATTTTATTTAAAAACAACAAAAAAAACCAGAAGCAAAACAACAGAGCATAAACTCTGTTTCATGGTTTTTTTTTTAAAAAAACAACAATTTCTTTCTCAAAAACAAACAAACTAAAAGCACCATATTTATATATTTGCAATAGATATACCCAAATTTTCATTTCCAACCTAAAATTGTGTAAAAGAACAACAAATTTTTGCAATAACAGAATTAAAGTTGGCAATACACAAGAGTTTAGAATATCAGTTTGAAATAAAGATTTTTTTTGTGGGTTTTCTTTATATTTTCCATTGTGATTGTTGTTTTGGTTTTCTTTCCTAATTCCAACAGCAGTTTGCAAGATTTGAATTCATTTCTCATGGGTTTTCTTTGCATCTAAATAGCATTTAAAGAATTTTCAAACAGAATAAAGAAGTTTGAAGATTATTCCAAAAAGGAAAACAAAAATGAAGAAGAAACTAGTGTTTTCTCCCCAAGCTTGAAGAATTTAACAATGGTGATTCCAAATCTCTTCTTCAACTCCAAATCCAGCCACAACAAAACTCTCCACCAAAATCAAAACTTCCAATAATATGAAATGGAAAATGCTAAAATAGAACTTCCCCAAATTTTTGGTCAAACTCCTAAAATATCCCACCCACTAAATTTATTGAACAATTTGGAGGATATTTCCATTTTAAAAAATTTTAAAAACAATTTTCTTTCAAAATCATATATCATGCACTTCACAATTTCATATAAAACCAGAATCCCAAAGTTGCAAGGAATATATATTTTATCCAAAATTTCCAAAAAGTGAAATTTAAACACATTTCTATTTTTATTATCATTTAACTTGAATATCTAACATGATTTCCATTTCCATTTTAAATTTGAATCTTAATATACAATAAAGCTAAAACAACCATTTCATTTAATTTATCACCCTTAACCTAGGTAATCAATAAACTAAAAATGATTTTATTAATTAAACCAAAATAATCAATGAAATAAAATAATATTCAACATTGAAACTAGATATGTTAAATAATCACTTTAACCATACCCACCATTTAATAGCCTTTAAAAAAAAAAATGAAATAGTTAACCAAGGAGGAAGAACCAAATCAAAACCACTAACCCGATGACAACTATGACTAGGGTGACGACTTGGCATGAAAAATCTAGCTACTATCTCCCAATCAATAACCATTGGTCAATGGACACGCTCAAACCTGTGAAATCAGGTGGAGTCGATGTCCTGTACCTAACAACCTATGAGCAAAGAGCATGTCAAACGTGCAAATATATATATATATATATATATATATATATATATATATATATATATATATATATATATATAGACACACTGTGAAGCATAAATCTTGGAATCATAGGGTGCTCGCAAGCGAGTGATACAATCCCGTCCCCTTCACCAATACAGACTTAAAACTGACGAGTCAATCAACAACAATATAATTAAAACATAAAGAATTTTTAATTAAATAATTGCTACACAAATACAAAACATACCATAATGATAACATCTAAATAAAATCCCATCACATCAAAATATAATGTTTACATCGCTTAATAGATAGGAGTCAAAATTAACCAAGTGTCAAAGTCAGAGTGCTAACAGAAGTGAAGCATACATAAAAACAATGATCGATCAAAAGAGAAAAATGGAGGGGTGCTACATCAATTTTCCCTGTAACACTTTTAGTCATCAAGCATACAAAAAAAATAGATTAGCTACTGAGCAGTTGAACATTGTTCATATGGCTCCACCCTTGACCAAACACTACAGAGAATAAAAAATGTTGAAGAGAGCAACTAAGAGCTAAGAACACCCAAGCTTCTGAACAAACAATTAATAAACAATAAGAAAATGTGCATTTATTGCATGTGCACCCACAGTCCACAAGACATTGGTCAAACTACTTAGTTTTCCTTGTAATTCATTTAGTTTTCAAGTATGAAAAAAAATAGACAAGCCAGTTACGACTTCTAGTTACTAAATATGTTGTTAGCTATTGTACCAACAAACATGTCGACCAGTTTCATATGGACACGAATGCTTTATGAGCTGTCCACTTTTTGGCCTTAATTGATACATTCCTATTAGTGATGTAGCATATGTTATTTGCTGCAATTGCATTCCCTTGTAGCACTTGTAATACCAAGAAAAACTTGTATTTATAAATTATGACAAACAAGCATACAATCCACTTGCCAAAAGTGCATTTCTTGTAGAATGGAGAACATGGAAATCTTAAAACAAACTATTTTTTGAATGAAGAATAGATAGACAAGTATGAGGAAAAATAAATCCTAGACTGTCCCTAATATTTCTTGAATCAATTATGCATTTATTGGTTGCATGTCCACAGGCTATCTAGCATATTGCAGACATTTTGCATTTAATGGATTAAACATTTATTGACTGCTTGAGGATTAAATATTTTGCAGTATTTACAATGCCCCCCCATTTCATTAATTCACTTAAAGAAAAATGAATAGAATTCATGTTCCAAGCAATAGAATTTAACAAAAGACAACATAATTTTCAAACATGAAAATTTTGTACTTAAATCACAATTATAGAAAGAACATAAAACAATTATAAACAATACATTTTGACTTGCCAATCAAAAATAAAAAAATGAATTGCATAATTGCAATTGTAACTTGTAACTATAGAAAAAATAGTTTCATGTTGATGAATCACATAGCATGTCATTCACTATGCTCATTTGTCTATTTGGCAAGTTAGATTCTTGAACCAATTTTCTTTCTTATTGTTTATAATTCTTCCAAGGCATAATTGTCAAGCATATTGGAAGATTTAAAACTCATTTCAAACAATAGCTAAGAATGATACAAGAGTTTGGTGTCTAAGTTCCTTGTTCAACAACCAAAAATATTTGCAACATTACAAATCTTCATTCCTTTCTCCAATTGCAAATAGTCGCCCTTGTTAGAAAGACAGAATTGGAAAATGAGCATAGCTCATGACATGCAATATGCTATTCATATACACAAAACATAAAAGAAATTGATGGAAATTTCCAAAAAAAGGTAGATATGATAATTTTTTGCAACAATTTGAACATCATATTAAAATTTTGCAAGGTTTTCCAATAAGAAAATGACCACTTAAGAAATCATAGACATTTGAAGAGAAGGAATAGGTCACTATTGCTATTGTTTAATTTGGAACTCACAAACAATAAACAAATTACCCTTTTTTCTACTAGTTAGAGTAGGCCTATTATTCAACTTTGTTAAAGTAAATTAAGAAAATAGGATAACATTATATATGTTGCAAATATGTAATCACTAGATACAAATTATGTCAGCCCTGATAGAAGAATGGTACATAATGAATTAGTGAATAAATGGCTAATTAATCAACTAGTAATAGGAAATGAATAGAAGCATTTCTGTTAACACTTGTTGACCATTGACACATTACAAGGTATTGGAATTTTTGCATACCACTAGTCCAAGCATATTGTTTTTGGTGGGACTTTTCAATTAATATCCAAAGGTCTAGTTTAGCTTCGAAGTTGTTATTCCTTTTAACTTTACTTTTACTGGACTAGTTTGTAATGACATATGTTCTTTTATAAATTCACAGCAAACACAATTATTTATAATTATTCTACTTCACTAAATAAATTTATAATGCAAAGTGTACGAGATTTGCACATAGACTTGTGTGTACATAAGTTGTGAATGCATAGCCAAAGAGTGAAATACCACATGAGTGATCAATTTTACTTGTGCCAATTTTCATTTGTTTACTATTTGTTAACAAATTTGGCTGTTTCTAGCTCTAGGTTTTCCTATTCCATGTTTCCTACACTTATAAAGCCCTTCAATGCTCGAAAAGATACAGAGTTTTTTTTGAGCAACTATCTCAATACCTTAGTTTTTTGTGATCAAATCATCAAGCATTAGCATTTACTTTGTAAAAAAACATAAGAAATGTAGTAGACTTTTTTTAGCAGAGAAAGAACATTGTAAGGTGCGTGGAGGAACATGAGTTTCCAATATGTCAAAGAACTATGTATTGGAAGAGTTATGAACAATAAAGGAAAGTGTTGGTTTAATAGTCTGATTTTGTGGATACATAAGCTCTCAATGCACAGGTGAAGCATGAAATTCTAGAGGACCAATTAGTTTTATTTGTTGTTTGCAAAAATTCATTGAATTGTTTTATACTGCTTTAGTATATATCATTTTGCTGGAAAAGATAGCATAATTTGCATTTAGACATTAAATATTTGCATCAATCTACTTTTTTCTCTTTTGTTATGCCTTTGTTGTGAGCTCTTTCATGTATACAATTATATCTTATGTTCTTTGACTTAAAGCTTTTCATTTTTATTTATTTTACAGTTGACATCTTTTCCCTTTATATGCCAAGCAATACTTTATTTTATTATGTTTTTTGTTTAAATGGATTAGACTTCAGTGTTGCAGCTTTTTCGTATGTGATATATTAGCAACACAAAATATACACATTTTTAAAGGGCAAGTTGCTCTTCCATTTATTGCATTTCAATGTCACATACTTAGTTGGCCAATAAAATTTATTTGACAAATTTTATTATGTGTTTCTATTTCATTTATTTGTTTATACAAAAAGAAATGGTAGACCTATTATATGCAATACAGAGAGAGAGAGAGATAGTATATTTTCAGACATGTAAGGTTAAGTTGATACTTGATTGAGTTTTGTTTGAGATACTTTACCAGTCACTTAGTTTCTCTGGATAAATCACCAATGATTACCATTTACTTTCTAACAAAACATAGGAAATGCAAGGAACATTTTTAGCAGAAAGACAACATGAGGAATTGCATTAAGAAACATGACTTTCCCATATATCAAAGAACTATGCATTGGAAGAGTTGTGAAAAATAAAGGAGGACACTGGTTCAAGAATATGACTTTCCACATAGTCAAATGTCCATAGTGAATGACATTCCATGTATTTCATAAACATTAAATTGCTATTTCCATAGAGAAATGAATGCATGTACAATGTATTAAATCCAAGCATTGTAAAATGTGGTGGACAACTGGTGGGTACACAAGAAATGAATGCATAGTTAATTGGATTTTATTGGTGCTTATTCTTGTTCATTTATTGGTTGTTCAAAAACTTTTGTATTTTCAGCCCTTTGTTCCTATCTTTGATGTATTCAGAATTCAAAACCCAAAGTTTCACTAAGATTTGATGAACTAGCTATGTGTTCACTGCATGTGTACCCACATTACACAAGAGATTTCCCAAAGTGTTTATTTTTCCTTGTAATGCTTGTAGTTGTCAACTACAAAAAACAAATAGACAAGCCACTCACTACTTGAATACTTGATTTAGTTCTATTTGAACTCCTTTATCTGATGTTCATACAGGTATACTTAATTCATGAAATCTTAGATGAGTGTTGGGTTTTGTTTGTGCTTAATGTCAGTTGCTAAAAACATTATGGATTTTTTAGCTCTTGCTACGCTTTTGCATATTTGTTATTCTTAAAAACTATACTATTGGTGAATGGCTTGGTTGTCTATTTATAAAACTTAATATCTCTCTGACTGTACATATTCAATGAATGTATAGATAATTCATGAAATCTTAGGCAACTACTAAGTTTTGTTTGTCCTTTTTCTCATTTCATTATAGTTTGTTGAAAAGCTTGTGGATTTTTTACCTATTTCTTGAATTTTTGCATATGTGTCCACGTGTAGTTTGACCACGACATTTTTGAAACAGGAAAAAAATAGAAAAAATGAACAATTTGTATAACTTTAACACACATTTCAAGAATCACACTTCCTTGCAAAAATATTTGTAAAAACATCTCATACTCTTATCTTACACTCTCTACTTCAAGAACCAAATGTCTTTGTACCTCTATATATCTTTGTCTCTACTCCAATCACAAAAATTGTTTCCTATTACAAGGACAATGTTAACAAAATGTAGTCAATACATTTACACTTAACAAGATCTTGCCCATGTCAATTAGTTTTTCACATGGTGTCTATTTCTATAAGCTTCTGAATTAGGTTTTACCAAATACTCTAAGTTCTTCTAGATTCAATTTCTAATACTTCACAATCCAATAACAACTCACATCTATCACATCCTCCAAAAATCAATTCTTATCAAGATAATGTATTTTTCCTTTGGAACAATAAAATATTTCTTTTTGCCTAAATGTTTGCCACAAAACTTGGAGACCATAATCTTAGGCATTCACCAAAGGAAAAAATTCTTCCCCATCTCTATTCTTACACATATACATGTAACACCCTTTCCATTTTCACTATACATGCACACATCTGACACCTGGAAGCTATCCACTACATTAGGGCATAGAAAAACATTCCCATTTATAGCTATTGATCATTTACACTTCACAAGGTATTGAAAATGATCCAAACTAGTAGCCTCAGTGTAGTTTTTTTTTCCAATTCTTCTCGGGTCGTTTGTTTGTTTCCCATACTTTATTAGAACAAGTGTTATAGGGGAAACACAACAATTTGAGCAAGGTCTCTAGATTGTGTGTGCGAGATGTGTTGAAGGGTTGTTCTCAATAAACAATAAACAAACAACATGCAAATTAACCAAGCATTCTCTACTTATCTTTGCACCAGTTGTCCAACACATATCATGAGGTTTGCATTTAATACATTAAAAATGCATTTATTGCTTCAGTACATACCATCCCACTACCAAAACTCACATGACATGCATCCGAAATTAAATATTTTCCACAATATATAATGTTCCCCACAACATATAATGTTCCCCTATTTTCCTATTTTACTTAAAGGAAAATGAAAAATCGACCTCCTCAAACCAATAGAAAAAGAGATAGGTATGTGCAGGATGATGATGGGCCAAAAAGTGGCAATATGTAAGTAATATGATGGCCCACGTGGCTGACGACTTTTTTTTACCCAAAATTGATGAAACAAAAAGGGTTTTTAAAGGAGATTCTCAACTTTCCACCAATATAAATTATGCTTTACTTTGAATTTAATAAATAATTATTATTCATTTTTTATTTGAATTAGTACTAAAGTCGTGATTGATAGGCTGATTGAAAAAATTCTATAGCTTTCCAACGGTATCACATTTTTTCAATCCAAAACATGCATCACATGTTTCGTATACTATAGGATTAAAAAAAGAAAAATTGAATTTCATGAAGTTTTGACCAAGTTAAGGTGGTCAGACATACGAGTTTTTATAATTTTTAAAAGTTGTAATAAAAAATTCATAATTAATTATTTACTTAGAAAAAAATTACAAAAAAATATGCATCACATCCGGACATGAGTCCTCTACTTATATCCAAAATATTATAAAAAATTATTATCATTTTATTGTGGTTAGGGTGGTCAAACAGACACCTACTTACTTTTTTCTTGATATTTAAGTACCACTGCATTGAAATTTCAAATTTTACCAAATAGATTTTTTATAAAAATAAACCTAGTTGTTTAGAAACTACATTCAATTTGTTACAGATTCTATTGTTACATATTTTTGAAATAATATAGATAACTTATTCAAATTTTTACGTCAAGTTGCTTAACTCTGATTTTTTTGAATTTTTTGTCACTTAAGGGCCTATTTTTCCATGATGATCCTGCACATACCCAGATAAACCGTAATTTTCTAGCACAAAAAATATGTGCTTAAATCCTGACTATAATAACAAGACAAATATTTTAAGAAAAACAATCTCATTGGCCAAGCCCCTAATTCAAAATAAAATGCATTGATTGCAATAGTAAACCTACCTATCAGCAAGAATTAATAATAGTACTATGCATTGGTGAGGCTTCTTTTCAGTAAAGTGTTCTTAGTATTAAACCATCTTGCATATAATAGTAATTTGTCAAGTATAATGATACATAGTTTAATACTTAAATGCTTTTATGAAAAAGAAGTCTTGTCAATGCTTTGAGCTCCAATGTGACTACAAATTTCTTACCTGAAATATGTAAATATTGTTTCCAACAATATGCACATTTCCATATAGTTTGTTTGATATCAAATGGATCCATTTATTTGTTTATTAAATGAGTATGTTTATTTGCATACTTCGCAATATGATATCTAGGTGCACAGTGTGCTGGAATTACTTGTTAATGTAAGTTTTCTTAATTATATTAAAAATTGTTCAAGTCAATTGTATATCCATGGAACAATAAATGACCATTGTCCATGCCAAATAATATGCTATTAATAAACCTCAACCATAGAAACAACAATATAATTACAAAAAAATAGACCAGCATGATAAATTTTTCCAAGCATTCCTTGTTAGTTGTTGTAATAGCAACCAAGCATTATAAACAGGGAAGGGAGCCACTTACCAATAGTGCACCATCACAAAACAAAAAATGTCGAGGAACAGAACCAAAACCATAAAACACACAAACTTTTTAATGAACAATAAACAAACAAGAATAAGGACAAGTAAAACCCAACTCTCACTTCACATTTCATGAATTAATTATGCATTCACTACTTCTACATCCACTATTCCTTCAACACATCTTGCACAATTTTCTTTCCAAGCTTTGTTGATAGTGTACTAGCCACTCAAGCAATGCACATATAATTAACGCATTCACTGCCCTCGTAGTCCACAAGACCTTGCTGAAAGTATATGTATTTTAATGTACCAACTTGCTCCATTATCTCTTCTAGCAACAAGAAATACTTCTAGTTATCAAGTATCATAAACACACAACAAATATATTGACACCCACTATACTTTTAGAGAATAACGAACATGCAAAAATGTAACTAGTAGTTGGGAAAACCTAGAAGCTTTTCAACAAAAAATGAATGAACGCCAATAAATATTGCAAAAATAAATATGTGAACATGACAATGTTTTCCAAGCATTTTCCATTGGCCCTTATAACAACAACCAAGTATCATAAACACAAAAACAAGCTACTCACCAATAGTACATTGCAAAAAAAAAAAAAAACATCAAAGAACAAAACTAGAAGCTAAAAACACACAAGCTTTTTAACAAACAACAAAAAAACAAGAATGAGCACAAATAAAAACCAGCTCTTACCTGACATTTGTTAAGGCCTTTCCCTCTATATCATAGCCACAACCCTTTTTATTCTAAACTTATGCTACTCTACTATTCAGATTAAGTTTACATGATTGGGTTGATACCCGATTTAGTTGTGATCGAGTGCAACCATACTTTAGTCATTTGAATCCAAGAGTAGATTCACTAAATTCTAATTTGGATGCTCCCATTAAGATATATGACTAAAGCTACATTGATTGATACTATAATTTATCATGCTTTATAGTGTTTATAAAGGTCCACATGTAGTAATGTTTGTTCTTATCCTTTGACTCAGGTTGAGTTTGAATGTCTCCTATAGTCCTTGCTTGATGATCCTCATAGCAAGAATTATGACTAAATTCAGTAGAGGATCCTAGAGGTTTTTGTAAGAAGTGATCACATATAAGACATATTAGATACCTATAGCACTTCTAACTTAGTGAGAATAGTACATAAAGTAAATAAGGAATGATAATGAGTTTTAGAGTTCTTATTACTATTGAGTTGTGTCATATTGAATTGAATTATGATACACATTTAAATTCGAACATCATACCATTAAACTATCCCATTATATTCCTTTCTAAAAGAAGAAAAAATAAACAAATTAAATTAATAATAAGATAAATGACATAAAAAAAGAAAGAAATATAAATATCATAATTAAACATCTTATGGTACATATCTAATAAGAGAAGCCCTTCTTTATTTATTTAATTTTAGTTTAACTAAAATACCAAAATAAATAAATTAAAGCCTAATTTTTTTAAGGAAAGGATAGTAAGAGAAAAACACGATTCCATTCTCTTTCTTTTATAAAAAAAAAGAAGCATGAGAACTTTAAAAAGAAGGAGGTTTATTAAATGTACATAACTATTCAAGTGTGACTTATTAGTATTTTTTTTAAATTGCAAGAGCACAGGGATTTGATGCTTATTATTACTTTAGTTTTCAAGCAAGCCAACTACCAATACACCCATACAATATAATGGTTGGAAATTAATTATCATGTTATATCACCGTATTTAATAATCCCAGGCATATGTGTATATTACGGTGAGTAGTTAATATATATATGTTCACCATTATTGCTACGGAGGAAAGACTTATTAATACTCCATTCATTCATAAATTAGACCTATCCCTAAATGTAATAAACTTCTACCAACTATGGAATTTATTTTTTGGGACGGTTCTTAAATAAAGAGTTTGAATTCAAGGGAGGGCAGAAATATTAAAAGATATATAAATGCCAACCATCATTCCAGTGCTGAAAGTGGAGAGTCTAATATATAATAATATTGGCAGTAGATGAAAATACTAAAGAGTAAGTGTCCATTGTTGGGGTAGCACCCAAACTAATGTCAAGCTGCCAGAACAGTGAACCATAATAACATATTAATTGACTGCAAAAGTTGAGAACTGATATGGCATTCATTAACGTCATCATTGGTTTTGATCTTCTTATTAAATGACTGGAGGAAAATTGACCAAAATCAGGTATTGAAACATACCAAAGATAATAATATTTATTCTATAGTAGAGGTTATTATACTCAGTTCAACTGTAATAGCTTGTTTTAATATATTATCATTGCTGTTAAAAAATTAGGATGTTGTGTTGAAAGGATAATCCTAGCTACTTTATATACTTTCCAAAGTTGAACTATCTCAAGATACTCCCTACCAACAATGGATTTCTTTAAGTGCCAAGAATTAAAGGCAAAATCTTGAAGAAAGATTTTGGAAAAGACGTGCAAGAGATTTTCGCATTAACTCTTAGCTGCAAGTTTCACACATTGGCTGGCTTACGTCATTGTCGGTTTTCTTCTTGGAAATCCATATGAACAGCTTGCTACCAAAGGGGGATTTACACTGCTATAGAGGAAAAATGTAGAGGGATTACATGAAAAAGGAGAAACAGGGAAAAGGGAAGAAAAATACCAAATTTCTTAGTGACCTCTCCCTCTCTAGCAGGCATGCTGGGCAAGCCGCCACAACCACAAGAAGAGCATTCACTGGAAACCAACCCGTCGCCCTGTCTTCTTACTGTAAATTCTAGTCTGTTAAGGAATGACGACATATGCAATGGCTACTAGGACCCATCTCAGCAAATCAATAATTTCGGTGTGCAAATCAACTCTCTTGCTCAATGTTCAAACTATTTTTCATTATGATCACCTAAGTGAAATTCAATATTACTGGTAGTAACAAGGTTTTGTAATTGATAAATGGATAAACCTTTAAAATGGATCGATTTCCATTGTTGAATGTTTTTATTTCTGGAGGGACTTATATGCTTCAAATCATTTTGCTGCTCATTTTGAGGGTTTGCATTTTTCCAAGAGTGATGATTGATTTTTTTATTTTTTTTACCACATTTGTCTTTTTCCCTTGTCTGCTCCTCAAACGAGTTACATAAACAGAAGTATAGTTACACCAAACATATCTAAATTAGGGAATGTAATTTAGTGCTAAAACATGTAAATCTCCAATCCCTTTTCGATAGTTTTGAAGATTGAAACAAAAAAATAAATTGTTGATTCTATTTTCTACATTGTTACATAATCGGGTATCTTATTTTGCTTGATTTCGCACCTAAATTCCTACCTTTTCTGTGTTCTATTATTTTAATCATTTAACGAATGATCAACATACAGTGCTATTATTTTTAATCATTTAACAGATGATCAGCATACAGTTTTAGCTGGGCGGTTGGTTAAGATCAAGGAGTTGACTTTTCCTATTAGATATCTTGTCTATGCTGCTAGTTTGGGTTGAATTTTTCGTTATTCGATCTTACTTGCTATCAATGATCAACCAAAGTTATGCACCTACCCTCATGGAGATATTTTTGTCACCCTCAATCTATTTCTAAGTGATACAAAAAATGACTTCTTGACTGTTTAAAGAAAAATAGAGCATATATTGAGAAGACTTGGCATCCTAAATACTTGGCGCGGGTTGAAATATGCTATCATAATTGCATGACAATTTTTAAAATATTCATGATCAAATCCATTTATTTTGGATACTATAATGTTGGCATCCATAAGTCTGAGCAGTCCTTTCCACATACCTGTTTTGCGTACCATGCAAATCTCTACAATCCATAATCCCATAAGATATTTTTAATATGGCTGATTATCAGTACTTCTGGATGTAATTATTTGTTGCTATATTTGTATTGTGCATAATTGAATTTATTTTAGACCTTGAGACCTTCATTTGATTCCTGACTCTTCTAGTTCGCTCTCTCGAGCAGTGGGTCACATCGACCTTTCCAAATTTTCTTTTCCAGTTTAAGAATGTCATCCTTTAGAGTACACTGCTATCATTCCTATAAGTAGAGCCTTCCATTCACTATGGAGTTTTTCTTTTTGGCATTTATCTAAACTATTGGTCTTTGACAGTATTAAAACTTATTTATCATTTATCTATACAACTTTAGCACTATTAAATTCCTTTATGGTTCATTCTTTTCAACTGACTTTAAACTGGTTGAGAACTTGATAATTTAGATGCTAACTATAAAATTCTCTCATGTTAGTATTTCAATTTAAATTTAGAGTAGATGAATGTGTGCTAGTATATTGATATAAGAATATAATGTACACATAAAAGATATTGAGGTTTATGTTTCTATGCTTATGTGGATGTAAAGTATTTAGAAAATAATTAAACTTTTAAACAACGGTAATCCTACCTAACTACTTGATGGTAGTATATATTTAAGTATACATAAACACTCATATACTCATACATATATATATGGATTTGGTACTCCTTAGTATTAAGCGATTAGTGATAAAAAATCAATTTAATAATATTTCCATCTGAGCAAGCTTGGATTCAAGTATTGGTTTCCCATTCAGTTCTCTGTCACCCTAATAGATTCATCTCGAAGGCTAACTAGGAGATATTATGATAATACAGTTTTGGAATTTATTCTATAGTTAATGGACATGATACATAGATTGTATAGCATTGGATCATAAGCATATCTTTTTGGTTGATTTTGTTATGATATACATAGAGGGTGTTAGTAATAGGAGAAATTCCCCTATCAACCTATCCTATCACTTCACTAAATAGTGAGAATCCTCATAGTCTAATCATTAATGTGTATTCATTATATGTATTTAAGTATTGAAAAACCATTTGTGAGTTAAACCAGGATGGTAACATGAGTTGGAAAAAAAAGTTCAACTTGTAAATCTTAAAATTCTTGAGAAATCCTATGTGTGGGTCTAGTCCCAATCCTTGACCTTGAACTGTTGTTTCCTTTTATTGTCATGAGAAGAGGTGTAAGTGGTTTTGATTGAAGTTGATGTTAACATATTTTTAACTTGGTGTTTATACCCATTTTCTATCCAACCATGTGTGAGATGGTTGAAGCCCAATTGTTGAACTACGGTTCCTCTACGAATTATATACATAGGCAAGGCCGTCAAAGATGATCCCCCGAGGAATTAGGTCTAGCCCCTAGGATTTTCCTCTTATTAAATATTTAAAGTTACTATTGATATATATATTTTATTTGCATAACTTGTGACTTGAATTAAGTCTGTGTTTATTGATGAGTTAGTAGATCTAAGCCAACCTACCTTGGTGATGTGGATTCCATATCTACATTTGAAACTCGACCATGATTTACAACTCAGTGGTGTTGATGGCCAAGGTCCTTATAAATTGTTGGTCTAATGTTTGCTAGGTTTTCATGAGGTACATGTGTAGGAAGTGACTTTTGGGAATTATGTTAGTGTTTGTGGTCAAAATTTGAAATTTTTGTTTTGTCCTTAATTGTATTTTAGTGTGAAATTTTGGGCATTACATTTTGATATTAGAGCCAGGTTGCAACATTGGGATATCTAGTTGGTGTGGTTTCCATGTGGCGTTTGTTGTGTGAATTTTTTCTTTTTGCTTATATTTTTGTTGTGATGGATAGTTGAAATGACCTTACAATGTGTCTTCCTTTCTGCTTGATAATTGTTGATATATTTGATGGAGTATTGCGCATCCCAATGTGGGTGATGCAATTGATTGTGAAACAAATGATACTATGTTCATATGCTTTATGTGGTAAAAGAGTAGTCAAATAGTGATGCTTCTTAAGAGAATCATATAACTTATTCCCTAAAATTGAAAAGAAAAAACTAGTGATTTAACTATGTTTGGGTTATGAGATATTTCACTCTATGTCTAAAAGTGATTTTAAAATGCAACTCTTTTCTTGGGTGTGGATAAATAAAGTGCTTTCAAATAGTGCATGTTGTCTTGAAATTGATTAAATGTGTGTTTTATGTAAAGCTACTTTGTAGATATGAATGAAATATGTTAGACTAGGTAAAAGACCTTGGTTTGAAAATTGCATTCTTACCTTAGGGTGTATGCATGAACTTGTGTATATGGAATCAATTAAAATTGAGTAGAAGTTTAGAGATAAACTAGAATAGTGAAACCGTGTGCATGGTAAATAAATAATAATGATAGTAACCAAACAAATGCATTAGTAAGCCTTGCATTGTTAAGTCTCAAATCTAAGCTTGTCTTTCATTGCATGGTATGTCTGAAAATTAAAATGTCATGTTCATTGTAGTAGCCTTACATTGGCAACACTTAGATTCCCAATTGCATTAGAATTGGTAGAAAATCATATAAATGATAACTCATTATATCCTATTTAGAGATGCAAATACTAATTGCATGGCTAAGTAAATTTTTTAGTGAAAAGATGGTTGTGCTTGTGGTGCTAATAAATTGGACTATGCTTTCCTCATCATGTGCGAGTATTGGGTAGCCTTGATGAGAAGATGTTTTATAATGGTTGTGTATGTCAATGATAGAATATAATATTTTGCAACTTAATTGTGCATAAGAAGATGACTTGTTCATTACAAAAAAAATAAAATTAAAAGTTGGAAAGGAAGTCATTTTGTATTCCTTGTGGATGTAAATACCTCATAATGGATCTTTTGATGTGTACTAAGGGAAATTTTGTGGATAGACCAAGTTGTAAAAGTAAGTGTATGTGTTGTGCATTTGTGACTCGTATGAAATGAAATGATAAAATTCTTGATAGTAATGTTTCTTGTCATGTGGAAACCAATACATTTGTTGTGCCCCAAGTATGAAATATAGGGTATTCGACCTGGGATAAGGGTGGTGGATGTCTAGTACGATCCCCTATGTGTACCCTTTGTGATGGCCTTTATGTAAGCTAGCTAGTTGTGAGTTATGTAAATGTGTTAAGTGTGTAGGTGTATCTGTTAAATGAAATGTGATGTATTCCTTTGTGTTAGTCTAATTTGTATGTTAAATGTGTACCCCTAGTGTATGGTTCCCCCCATATGGGAGTGAGATTCCAGCTAGTGTAAATAGGGGTTGAGAGGCACATGTGCTCCCATCAAGAAATTACAAGCTTAGGGAATTGTCCCTAAACCTGATAAAGGATCTATGTTGAGTCATTGTAATCCTCCCATGTACATTGACCATGGATTACTCCCCCACATATGAGAGCCACACTTGTTGGCTCATAGTGGAAACCTAATTCTTGATGTTTATAACCCATGGGTAAAGGATGGAATTATATGGACCACCAGTTACTCATATTCATGTGGTCAGGGACCACTAGTGATTCATATTTATGTGGTCAGGGACCACCAGTTATTCATATTCATGTGGTCAATGACCACCAGTGATTCATATTTATGTGGTCAGGGACTACCAGTTATTCATATTTATGTGGTCAGGGACCACCAATTACTACATGCTATTATACTTATGTGGTTAGAGAACCACCATTCCCCTCCTCCCCTTAGGTGGCTTATCAAGTCACGTGGTGCTCGTAATGTGCAAATTTGATTGTTGAAATATGAATTATTTGTAATTCTTGATTGATAATTTATTTTCTTATGCGCCAACAATTTAGAGTTTTACATTTATTTAATTAGGTTGTTTATCCATTTGAAAGTTTTTATAGCCTGATTTCCCTCAAGGACTTGTTTAATTTTGCCTTTGAACTATGATCAGAATGTTGCAATGTAGCTACAATTGATCCTTATTTTGTTTCTCTTGAATTTACAGTTCCCTCTTGGGGATTTTTATTCAAACTTTGGTTTATGATCTTATGTTACTCAGTTTGGGGCTTTCCCTTTTTTTTGCAAATTGCTAGTATGTGTGGTGTAATGTGACATATGTAAACTGCCATATCCCAGGGGGTTCCCTGGTAGGTCATATAGGGGAGTAGATGCGCTAGGGAATTATTTTGAAAGGGGTTGTAAATGGGACCGGTATGGGACGGTCGTTAATCCATTCTTCCCCTCGATCTATGATTGTTCTTATCTATATGGAGGAGTCCTTAGAGAAGGGCCTCAAGTGGTATCCAAGAATATCCATCCTTGTAAACCACATTGTGTGAACCTTATGTTGTAAATTATGTGGTTGTATGAGGACAAGCACACCGTTTGGGAAGAGCATCCTTGCTATTGTTTTGTGTACATGTGAAATTGGAAGTAAATGTAATGTGGCACACCTGTGAACTATGTGTGAAAGTAGCAAAAAGATGCAAGTTAATATTGATTGAGACATGGTATGAGTACCATGATTATAAGGTAAAATGCTCCCTTAAGAACATATTTAGAAAAAAATGTGAAGTTGATAAATCTTGAGACATGTTTGGGATATTTGAGAAACATGCATATTCTAACATCATGAGTGCTATTCATGGCAATTAGGATTTCGAGATGTATCAAAGGATGATTATTTGTTGATATACTATTGTAACTTAGTTAAAGATGGTTGCTTGGGTATTAATTTATGGCTGCATGAATGGTTGTAAATCGTGTATTTTGTTTATATATTTTGAACATATGGGGATAAAAGTTCCATTTTTAACAATTAGATGTTGAATTCAAGAAATTAATGTCTCTTATGTGTCCTTTGTAGTCTACTCTTGTGGTCAATTCTATGAAACAATTATTGTATATTTGATACTTTGTACAGTTGCTATTGTTAGTTGCAAGTTCCTACACTTCGTGGGCTTCCCCCTGGCTAATTGTTTCAACAATTGTTGATCATGGTGACTATTCTGTAATTTATGTTGTTGTATAGAGTTGTTTTGGGAATTTGTGTAAGCTTTTTTCTTCGACCCAATACAAACCAAAAATGCATGTTCCTAATTTATTGTTTGAATTGCCTCCATCATGGAAATAGAAGAATTAGTATGGCTAATCAATTGTTGTATACTGCTATAATATAGTTAAGTTCTAACCCCAAAAGACTTCCAGGAGGAAGTCTATATATAAGGGGGGAAGGATGTAAGGCCTCTCTCTCTATATCATAGGCACAACCCTTTTTATTCTAAACTTATGCTACTCTACTATTCAGATTAAGTTTACATGATTGGGTTGATACCCAATTTATTTGTGATTGAGTGAAACCATACTTTTAGTCATTTGACTCCAAGAGTAGATTCACTAAATTCTCATGTGGATGCTCCCATTAAGATATATGACTAAAGCTACATTGATTGATACCATAATTTTTCATGCTTTATAGTGTTTATAAATGTCCACATGTAGTAACGTTTGTTCTTATCCTTTGACTCAGGTTGAGTTTGAATGTCTCCTATAGTCCTTGCTTGATGATCCTCATAGCAAGAATTATGACTAAATTCACTAGAGGAGCCTAGATGATTTTGTAAGAAGTGATCACATATAAGATACCTATAGCACTTCTAACTTAGTGAGAATAGTACATAAAGTAAATAAGGAATGATGAGGAGTTTTAGAGTTCTTATTACTATTGAGTTGTGTCATATTCAATTGAATTATGATACACACTTAAATTAGAACATCATACTATTAAACTATCTCATTATATTCCTTTCTAAAAGAAGAAAAAATAAACAAATTAAATTAATAATAAGATAATTGACATAAAAAAAGAAAGAAATATAAATATCATAATTAAAAATCTTATGGTACATATCTAATAAGAGAAGCCCTTCTTTATTTATTTATTTAATTTTAGTTTAACTAAAATACCAAAATAAATAAATTAAAGCCTAATGTTTTTAAGGAAAGGATAGTAAGAAAAACACACGATTCCTTTCTCTTTCTTTTATAAAAAAAAGAAGAAGCATGAGAACTTTAAAAAGAAGGAGGCTTGTTAAATGTACATAACTATTCAAGTGTGACTTATTAGTATTTTTTTAAATTGCAAGAGCACAGGGATTTGATGCTTATTATGACTTTAGTTTTCAAGCAAGCCAACTACCGATACACCCATACAATATAATGGTTGGAAATTAATTATCATGTCAGATCACCGTATTTAATAATCCCAGGCATATGCGTATATTACGGTGAGTAGTTAATATATATATGCTCACCATTATTGCTACAAGGGAAAGACTTATTAATACTCCATTCATTCATAAATTAGACCTATCCCTAAATTTAATAAACTTCTACCAACTATGGGATTTAATTTTTGGGACAGTTCTTAAATAGAGAGTTTGAATTCAAGGGAGGGTAGCAATATTAAAAGATATATTAATGCCAACCATCATTCCAGTGCTGAAAGAGGAGAGTCTAATATATAATAATATTGGTAGTAGATGAAAGTACTAGAGAATAAGAGTCCATTGTTGGGGTAGCACCCAAACTAATGTCAAGCTACCAGAACAGTGAACCATAATAACATATTAATTGACTGCAAATGTTGAGAACTGATATGGCATTCATTAACATCGTCATTGGTTTTGATCTTCTTATTAAATGACTGGAGGAAAATTGACCAAAATCAGGTATTGAAACATACCAAAGATATTAATATTTATTCTATAGTAGAGGTTATTATACTCACTTCAACTGTAATAGCTTGTTTTAATATATTATCATTGCTATTAAAAAATCAGTATGTTGTGTTGAAAGGATAATCCTAGCTACTTTATGTACTTTCCAAAGTTGAACTGTCTCAAGATATTCCCTACCAACAATGGATTTGTTTAAGTGCCAAGCATTAAAGGAAAAATCTTGAAGAAAGATTTTGGAAAAGACTTGCAAGAGATTTTCGCATTAACTCTTAGCTGCAAGTTTCACACATTGGCTAGGTTACGTGATTACTGGTTTTCTTCTTGGAAATCGATATGAACAGCTTACTACTAATGGGGGATTTACGCTACTATAGAGGAAAAATGCAGAGGGATTACATGAAAAAGGAGAAACAAGGCAAAGAGAAGAAAAATACTGGATTTCCTGGTGATCTCTCCCTCTCTCGCAGGCATACCGGGCAAGCCGCCACAACCACAAGAAGAGCATTCACTAGAAACCAACCCATCGCCTTGTCTTCTTGTTGTAAATTCTAGTCTGTTAAGGAATGACGACATATGCAATGGCTACTAGCGCCCATCTCAGCAAATCAATAATTTAGGTGTGGAAATCAACTCTGTTGCTCAATGTTCAAACTATTTTTCATTATGATCACCTAAGTGAATGTAACACCCCTCCATTTTGTTCTTTTGATCAAACAATGTTCGTTATGTATGTTTTACCTTGTTAGCATGTTGGTTAAAAACTTGATTATTTTGATCGCTAATTGTTAAGCAATGTAAACATTATGTTTTGATGTGATGGTACTTTAATCAGATGATATTATTATTTCATGTTATGGATTAAATTAGCATGTATGTGAATTATTGATGCTTTATGCTTTGATTATACCATTGATGATTAGATGCGTCAGTTAGCGATATTGTATTGGTAAAGGGGACGGGATCACATCACTCGCATGCGAGTGCCCTGTGATTCCGCAATTTCCTCTTCACGGTGTGTTTTAATATATATATATATATATGTATGCATGTTTCGACACTCGTATTCTGTGCAGGATGCAGGTACATGACATTGACTCCACCTGGGTCCACAGGTCTGAGCGTGTCCCTTGTCCAACAGAAAATGATTGGGAGATAGTAGCTAGGTTTTCTGTGTCGTGACATCACCCTAGCCATAGTGTGTCATCGGGTTAGTTGGGATAAGTTATTTTGTGGTCTCTTCTCCCCTTGCCCTTGTATTTAAATTTGCAATTTAAATCGGTGCTTGTTTCATTTAATTGCATTGTCAAAATAAATAAACGAGTGACTATTAATTAATTAGTTAATTTAATTCAATCAATAAAATAATCTAACCATGGATTAGATTTATTTATTGATAAATTAAATTAAAATAATTGTGTTAGCATTAGTAAATATTGAGATCAAATCAAAAATAGAATTATGCCTTGCATCCCTTTTTTTTGAAATAAAATTAAAAATGAGTTTTAATTGTAAATTGGTAAATTCAATTTTGTGCAAGAAAGAAAATTTAATTAGCATTTAGGTTGAAAAATAGATCTTTGTTTCAAATTAACATTATGCAAATTACAATGGGAAGTAGAAATTGTTTTATTAATTTGCAAAAATAAAATATCTAGTTTTAGCAATAAATTTTGGTGGGTGAGTCCATTTTAGGGGTTTGATAAATTTGGGGGAGAAAATGGCATAAGGTAATTCATTTTGTTTTTTGAATTTTAATTTTGAATTTTGGAGAGAAAAACTTGGATTGAATTCTTTTGAAGAAAATTGAAGGGAAGATTGAAAATTGGAGAAGCTGAATTCAAAAGCAAGGGCAAGATCTCCATTAACAAATCTTCAAGCATTTGGAGAAAACAACAGGTTTTTTTTTTTTCTTCTTGTGTTGGTTTCATTTAGTAATGATTTAGAATCTGTTCATGTTTCCTTTTAAAATATTCAATCCTTTTGTTGTAATGAAAATACCCATCAAAAGAAAAACTAGTTGCAAGATTGAACAGATAAATTGTGAAAATTCTTGTCAAAACAATAAAATTCTGGAGGAATTGAACAAAAAATCCCATAAGGAAGCAAACTCAGTCAATGGAAAATTCAATTGGAACAAGAAAATTTTGTATTTGGCTTTTTTTTTTCAGTTGAAACTATGGATATATATATTTTATATATATGTGTATATATATGTATACCCAATTGAATAAATACATATATACAGATATATAAATATATATATATTTTTAGTGAATTCATTTTTTTTAAACTATATGAGAAAATGAATTCGTGATTTTTTGGTGTTCTAGTTTTTACCCAGAATCTTTTTTTTTACCAGTCAAAATTCTACCATTTCGAATGGTGAAATGGCTATTTTTTTGTGGCTGTGCATGCCAGGACGAAACATATAGATGTAAAGTATCACTTTGTACAATATAGGTGGAGGATGGGAAGGTCTCTTTGGAGAAAGTGGATACTCTGGAAAATGTTGTAGATGCATTGATGAAGCTAGTGAGCATAGACAAGCTGGTGTGCCAATTCGATGGGCCTCAACGCCTATGAATTTTAATAGTTTTATTATGCCCTGGAGGTGTCAGTAAGATCTTCATCAAGTGGGAGATTGTTGGAAACTATGCCTCAATTCTTACTGGCATGTAACTCTTGAAGGGAAAAGTCGGTGTGACATTATTGATGTCTGGCGACTAGCTTTTTTGAATCATTTTGAAAAGTGTTGGTCGTCAAGACCTTGCTGATGTCTTACCGACTGAAGTCATTGGAGTAGCAAAAGGGTTTTGGTATGTAGTCTTAGTGATATGGAATGTTTCACTGACAGAGCCACATGTGTTTGTTATCGGGTGTCCAGCGGATGTCGGGGAGACTCAGAGCGACTGGAGTCATCGGTGTAACACATTTGCTTTGACATGAAGTCTTAGCGATGGAGGGTTGTCTCGTCGACAGTGATTCACTAGGAGTCATTGGGGAGAGTCTTGAACACTATGTAAGACCTCTCAGTAACTTTTGAAGTCTCATTGATTGTTTAGGGTCTTTGAGGTAATGTAAGGCTTCGGTATGAAGTCTTGGCAATGAGTCCTAGTCTCACCGAATGCCGACCTCAGGGAGACTTGGATGTTTAGTAAGAAGTCTTGCCGATGGAGGATTCTCTTGCCAATAGGAGTGAACTTTGCTATGACCTCTTGGTGATAGCGGTATGTCTTGCTGACTGATGAACACTGTGGAATAACATGAAGGCTCAGTGTGATGTCTTGGTGAAAGACAGTAGTCTTGCCAATGGTAGGACATTTCAATGTGACTTTGGAGCTTCGGTATGATGTCTCACTGATAGTGATAAGTCCCGATGATAGCGATACAAGTGATGATCATCGATATGAGGTCTTGGCGACAAGGCGAAGTCTTAGCGATAGCTTTCTGGACTCTGTGTAACCTCTTGCTGATAGTAAGGACTCTTGGCAATATCGAATGCTAGTTGTGTTGGCATCGGGGAGACACGGTTAGTATCTCACCGACATGCTGACACTGGTTGAATGCCCTTGACCAATTGATAACTATCCTATGTGGTGTCTTGTGCATTAATTAGAGGAAGCGAAATTAAAATGGTTGGCATTTGGATTTTTTCAATAGTTGCGATGTTGGAGCTGAATTGTATGCAAGGAAAAATCTACACAGGAATGGAAAATTTCTACGATGGGCAATTGCAGATAAGGATAAACAAGAGGATAAAATCAGAAAGTGGTAAGATTCAAAATAAGCATTCTGAGTTGGATTGGCATCGAATCTATGAGAGCATTTTTGTAACAGAGAAATAATAGTGAATGAAGAAATTGTAAAACTGATACCAGAGAGTTGTGTCTCTGCATTGTATGTAATTTGTTGATTACTGAAATACAAAGAGATTCAACTTGGTGTGGTGGGATTTTTCCAAAACGGTTTCCCACATAAATCTAGTGTTCATTTGTCTTTGAGTATTTTTCTATTTTTATAAACCTTTCGTGTGTGTCTTAATTGGATTGTAATTTGGAAATTAAAAGTACTGTCTGCATTCTTCCCTATGGTTTTGACGTTAGGAAAGTTGCTCCTGCACCCTCTGCTTTCCTTACATATAGAAGTGGAAGAAGCTCCTGAGGAGAAGGAAAACATAGTGTTGGTAAAACTTCCTACTATTGTAGAGCAAGTTGAAAACTAGGAACCCATGCAAACAGAGCAAATGGAACATCAAGAACCAGTCCTAGAAGACCATGATGAACATCAAGAAATAGTGCAAGGAAAAATTCTAGTAGGAAAGCATAAAAATCCTACTTTTTCATGAGCATTAGTAGCCTTCGACCTATGGAAAGAGACATAGAAGAAAGAGGAAGAATGGAACAAAGAAAAACTCATGTTGTAGGAAGAATTCAATAAGAAAAATGCAAAAATTAAGGAGAAGAATGCAAAGATCACTGCATTAAAGGAAAAGGTAAAAAATGTGGTGGATTTAGTACCACAAATGAATGCATGTAAAACTCCCCCATAGGTGTATGCATTGCATTTAAAGGAGCACCATCTTTCTTTTAAATTGTCAAGGATAATTTCTAGTTTAAACCCTTCCATTGAAACCCTAGAGGAATTTTTCCAAGCTTACCAATCCTCCCCTCTTGAAGTAAAAAATTTGTTGTGTGAATTGTACTTGAATAATTATGTTGTTCCTAATGACCATGACTAGAATCCATTGTTATACATTGGGGATATTCACTTGATGGAATTCATGTCATGGATTCAAAATATACAAAGAAAGAGAAATACATACCCCTTTATCTCTAAGAGTTGAATCAAGTAATCCTCTAGACATTTACTACACATGGAACAAACTTCTTTATAATATAGAATACATAAAGAGGATCATGCTTTCTATGGAGGAAACATACCAATAATATGAGCAGGTAGCTGCTACTATAGGAAAAATAGTATTGGGGTATATATCACAAAGATGGAATGATTTACCAAATTAGTTGAAACAGGTTGAACCCTATTCCTTGCAAAATTATTATGCAACATGTAAAGAAAGCATTAGGTACATACATCTTGGAATGATGAAGCAACACTATTTTCTTTCATTAATATTCCAACCACCTATTATGTTGTGGCCAGTACCAAATTATAAAGCCTATCAGTAAGATATAGATATAGAGAGGACAAGGTGGGGTAGCTTAGAAAGCAAGTAGGGGTTCTATTAGGATCCAAACCCAGATACGACAGAGATTGATTAAGGGAAGACAACAGTTGGTGATCTCAAAGCTTTGGTTAGGAAAAGGAATTAATTTCTCTCTATTGGAGGACTAGCAGATCATTAGGCTGGGGGGAGATGATGATTCCAAATAATGGCTCAATTTTTATAGGGTTTGTCATATATTTTGTTGATGTTACTATGGACTTTAGCACCTGGTTATTGACACTCTATGTTATTTCCTTAAATTTATGAACTTTGGGCATGAACTTACTCTTGTAACCTTTGATGATATTTAACCTACTATGTGATATATCTATATTAATTTTACATGTGATTGAATGAATGTTATTCTAAGGTGATTATGGATATACAATTGTTTTGTGCACGCTAATGTTATTAAGTAGGTTTGCATTAAGATGTAGATATAAATGAAGCTTGCAAAGTGGAAGGAGCTCATGCCAACTAGCCGGTTGCTAAAGAAGTCAAGGAGATGGTCATTAAAGAGGTCAATGGAGGGAAAAATTCTAATGGAAGGAAACTTACATCTCATGTGGAAGTTGTAACTTACCTTTAAATTCCCATGTCTGTTAGTTGAGTAGATTTAGGAGGTGTTGTTATGTTGAATCCTTGTTAAGGAAACACTAGTTTGACTAAGGTCTTGTGCATGCATAACTTCCTTCCTCTTTTTCATGCTTTCAATAAATGGAATCCTCCTAGTTTTTTGGAGTTGACCAACTAGTTAGTTAGGGTTAGTTAGAATCTTTTCTCCTATAAATAATGATTGGATGCCCCTCTTCACAAGGTTGGATGTTTTGATATTGTAGTGGCACTTTCAGTTTCAAGTAATACAATCATATTGTTGATATGATGTAATCATGTTTTCAATGAATAAAATGATACTTTTATTTTCTACAACTGAGTTAGCTTAGGAAAGACTCATTCAAGGGGACCCACTTGGTGTGAATTTCATCCATTTATCTTAGTAGTTACTTTTTTGTTTAGTAATTAGTTACAGTCTTAACAACTATCTATTCCTGCAGCCATTATAACTCTATTTTGTGACTATTCCTACAGCCAAGGCAGATAGAGTAACTTCTTGTTTGTTTGTTTGTTGAGATTTCTATTTTTATCATCCATTTCAATTCAATTTTTGATTTTAAGTTTAGTTGTTGATTCATGCTCAATACCTATGTTAATAAATTTTAAGCATTTTATTTTCAGAACTATTTCCTTTCTAGTTATAGGATAAGGATGACTACAGTTGATTCCTATTGCACATACAGTGTCGACCCATTTCAAGTTCATGTCCCTGGGTTGACAAAGAAATGAACCTTCATGATGAGCAAGACAACTACTTAGTACATATATCTAATCTCTAAGTTACATATTTAAGGGCTTAACTATTGAACCATTAGAGGAGGCCAATAGGTAATATGCCTTCATTCCCATAAACCAAATAATATGGTGTATCACTAGTGGGTGTTTTGATACTAGTTCTCTATGCCCACAAGGCAAGGTTTAACTGCAAATGCCAATCCTAACCAATGTCTATGACTATCTTTTTTAGGAATTTTATAATGGTTTTATTAGAAGCATTGGCTTCACCATTTCCTTGGTGGTAGTAGGGGGTAGAGAAATGAAGCTTGATATTGAATTGGTTACATAATTCTCAAACATCATGATTCTTGAATGGTGTTCCATTATTTTTTATGATGACCTAGGGAACACCATAATGATAAATTAGATAATTTGAGATGAATTTTAAAATTGGTTTCCTAATTATATAGGTCATAGGTACAACCTCAATCCACTTTGTATAGTACTTAGTGGTAGTAATTATGAATTTATGCCTATTAGAGGATGCATGTGTAATCTTTCCTATGAGGCCGATCCCCCACTATGAAAAGGGCCATGGTGTTTTTATTAGTCAAATATCTTGTATTGGATCATGGATAAGGTCTCCATGTTGAAATTGTAGAAACTTCTTTACAAACTCATTAGATTCCTACTCCATTGTTGGCCAAAAATATCCCATTCTCAACAACTTCTTAGCCAAGGTTACGCCACTCAAATGTGACCCACAAACACCTTTGTGTACCTTTTTTTATGGTGATTTAAGCTTCTTATTGGTTAATAAATCTTAGTAACATCCCATCAAGGCTTCTTCAGTATAAGGTATCACCAAAAATGATTTAGCATGAGGATATATGGATGAATTTTTTATGTAGGTTATGGGTAAGGTCAAATTGAAAGTTACCATTATGAAGGTAGGTGAAAATTTCATGATAGCAAGGTGAACTAGGACCAACAATTTCATACAAAAATTTTGATTCAAGAATGTTGAAATCTAGTGTGAGAAGTTGTTCAATGAGGAATTCACATTTCAAGCCATTTTGTGGCATGTAGATAACAACAATCTAATGGTGGCCATCACATTTTTAGTTGTGTTATTGAGACTTGGGATTTTTTCAAAGGTAATGCCAATGAAATATTCCTTGAATTTTTATCTATCGTTTTCTTGTATGACATTAGTTTATCATCTTTGGTCTAATAATAATCATTAACCTATCTCACTATCAGTTGGGAATCCCTAAAAATGTGTGTAGTTCTTGAATTTTCCATTGGATAGTAGTCCTCAACCCTATGATGAGGGCTTCATACTTAGTTATATTATTTGTACATGGAAATTCCAATCTACAGGACTTTGGTATACAATCACCTTGTGGGGTGATGAATAGAATGCCTACTCTGAATCCATGTTGTGTGTGTAACCCATCAAAGTATAATTTCTATTGTTTTGTTGTTGTTAGGGTAAATATAGGTTCATCTAGGAATTCAGACACCAAGGGGTTCTCTGCAAATAGTGGTACTTCAACTAACTGATTGGTGATAACATGTACTCTAGTTTCCTTGTGATCTACATGCTCAATGTCAAACTCACTAAGGATCATCACACATTTAAATTCCTTGTGAGCTATGAGGATAGCCTTTGATAAAAAGTACTTTAGTGGATCAACCTTATAAATAAGCTTGATTTCATGACTAAGCATGTAGTTCCTTATCTTTTGAGATACAAAGACCACTACTAAACATTCTCTTTCAATTGGAGTATAGTTAAGCTCAAACCCAACTAAGGTATTACTAATATAATAAATATCCATTTCCTTTCTTTTTTCATCTTGTTGTGCCAAGAGATCTCTTAGCATTGTTGAAATTGCTAAGATGAACAATATTAGGGGTTTTCCTACAATTGGTGGCATCAAGACTAGTGGTGTTGCTAGATAATCCTTTAGTTGTTGGAATTCTTGTTCACAATGATTGTCATTTGAAGGCCACACCTTTGTGAAGGTGCATAAATGGGTGAAACTTATCTTCCAACTATGTGATGAACCTCCTAATGAACTAAATCTTTCCTTGTAGGTTGTGAAGTTGTTTGAGGGTTTTAGGTGGTTGCATTTCCATGATTGCTTTGACTTTGGCAGGGTCCACTTTGATTCCCCTTCGTGATATAATGTACCCCAAAATTTTACCAGTAGTGACTCCAAAGATATATTTTTTTGGATTTAGTCTCACCTAATAATTTTCAATCTTGTCAAATATTTTAGCTGACACTTCTAGATGTCCTTTCCCTATTATTGATTTTTCTAGGATATCATCCACACAATCTTCTAGGATCTTATGGAAAATTTCTTGAAAGATCAAGGTCATTTCCCTTTGATATGTTTCCCTTGCATTCTTTAGACCAAATGCATGATATTTCAACATTATGTTCCCCAAGGATAGCTAATTTTGTTTAGTTTTGGTCATCTTTGGCTACCATTATTTTATTATACCTTGAGAAACCATACACAAGAGAAAGCATATTGTGTCACTATAAGATCAATAATGATTTCTATATTGGGTTGTGGGAAATCATTCTTAGGACAAGCCTTATTTAGATCCTTGATATTTGTACATATACTTATGCACCCAGTGGGTTTTGAGACTGGTACAAGGTTTGAAACCCACTCTAGATAGTTAATGGGTCTTACGAAACCCACATTAAGCAACTTATATAATTATACCTTGACCAATAATACAATCTAGGGATGCATTTTTCCCAACTTCTGCTTGACTAGCTTCACCTTGGGATGCATTGTTAGATGGTTTACTAAAAATAAAGTTTCAAGGCTAGGAATGTCTATGTATAAAAAAGCAACGAAAATATTTCTCTCTAATGGAATTTGCTAGATTTTTTTGTTCCTCATCATCCAATGAAGACACATAGAATGTGACTTGAGGTTCCTCTATTGTGCCCACATTGACCAATTGTGATGATTCTACAAGGACTATTTATTTTTCTTACTCTATATTGGGGAGATTGAATCCTTCATCTATAGGTGCCTAAGAGAGATTTTCACCATCAAATGTGTCCTTTATTTTTGCTATTTCATGATTAAAAAGTGTCACGTTGTGGTTTTCAACTAGAGATATTGTTTTGATTTTTAAATTTTCTATCTTCAGACTGAAGGATTCAATCATGTCCCTAAAATAGACTTTTGTATCAACTCCACATCAAAACTTGATTTATGATCTCCAAAAGGTATGTGATCTTAGACTCCCATGAACCGTGAGATTACCTCATCATTTTTGAATGAATCTAGAACTAGTGCTTGTTTTTGGTCCCAGTCAATAAGTTGGGGATATACAAGTTTGATTTCATTGACTTGGGTAGGAGATGGAAAGGATGTTGTGGTGATCATGTATATAGAGGCATGCTCAAATAGGTCAATGGTACATATGGGTGATTCATAAATGCTCTCATATTCAAATGTTTTTAACCAAGAAGAAACTTCATCTTCCACAATAGAGATATCCTCAACGAGAGGGACCACATATTTGTTTGAGGTATAATGAATGAATATTCTTTATTCAATTTTTTGTGATTATTGGTTCATGCATTCATTTTTTTTAAACTAAGGCCACCTATACTTGTGTAGCCCATGTTTTTCATTAGTTGGAACCATTTTCTATTTTTATCCATTGGAAGTGGAGGTTCTTCTTTTTAATGTTGATATATCCATTCATATATGTTTCCTTCATCTATGATATTTGTGTTTAAATCTACCCACTTTTCAAATGTGGTGTGTTTGAATTTTTTTGATATATTTTCAATATGTTATGGTTGACCATATTGTTTTGGATTTAGTCATAATTATCCCACAAAGAAAGGATATTTTAGGTTATATTCACTACAACCATTGTCTTTGATTTGTGCCTTGATTTCTAGGATTACCTTTTGTGAAGTTGATGTAGATGTCAATCTTGATGGATCAAAATAAGAGGAGGATAGTGGAACTTCATCATTTTTAGGAACTTGAAGCACTCTATAGTAATTTTCCTCCATACTCTTTCAGTAGTATAAGGGTTTTGGATCTACATGAATTGTAATTTCCTTGTCATTGTAGGGAAATTTTATGCATTGATGGTAACTTGATGCTACAGCCGTATGGAATGGATCCATGGGCGACCAAGGAGAATGTTATAAGGAAAGTAAAGATCCAAGACTTGACATATTGTTTTTGCAATTGTAGGCCCTACTTGAATGGGTAATTTGATTGTTCCCTTGGAATCCCATTGATTTTCATCATATGCCTAGATTGTGATTGCTTTTGTGATTTCAATCCCATCCTCAAAATAGCCCAAGTTTTTGGAGGGTACAATTTTTTTTTAGCTCGTACGTCCATCTATCAATACTATTTTGACCTTGTTTTTATGAATGTAGACCTCTAGATGCAATGCATGAATATGAAATGTTTGATATGGGAGGCCATCTTTCATGAATAATAATCAATGGGTGGATGTCATGTGTCCTACCATGACTTGGAATTTCTTAGTATCAATATCAATAGGTATCAATGATGATAAAATGACTTTGTTTAAGACCTCTTTATGTGTGGGTGAAATCCTCAAGTGTTCGAAAATGGAGATTTGTGTGGGAGTTTTATTGAGTTAGTAAAGTAGACTATAATACATGGGATTATCTTTTGGTGTTCCTTTTGTTTGTAAAGGGGCTCCTTGGATAGTGACCTTGCCTCTTCGTGTGGTAACTCTACACTCAGGGTTTAGGACTTGTATAGTGATAATTGAGATATGATGGTCATAACTATGTGTTTTACCTATGACATTATCATAGGTATGATTGACCTAATTATACACTTTCCCCTTTCTATAATCATTTCCTTTCCCATGGTAAGCCATAAAATTCTTGTATATTCCCAAGTCAATGTTTCCCAAGTTTCTAGGGCATTGATCAACATTTACCTCACCATGGTCTATAAGGTCCTAGATGAAATTTTTGAGTTTCATAAAATTATATTTCCTATGCCCTTTTGTATGATGTTAATCACAATAGTTATCATCTTTATACCATGTGGGTTTGATTTGTCATTCCTCATACCGTATAAAGTCTAGAAATATTATGATATTTGTTTGGATCAATTTATTCAAGACCATTTCAATAGGTTCCCCTAAGGGAGTGTATTTTGTCTTAGGGGATAGCTATTTTTCCTTGGTGATGGTCCTTGTTGGCTATTAACATGTTAAACATGTTTCTGATTCACCCATTTTGTGTTTGTTTTGAAGGGTGTGTTGATGAAAATCTTCATATCTACCAAACCATCCTTAGTAATGTTCTTATTTTTAGCCCAAATACGAGGTTTGACATTGGAACTAGATGATGGGTGGTTGTATTTGTATATTTGTATGGATCCCTCAGTAATTAGGGATCTCTCAATGTTAAGACCTTTAGAGATAATATCTTCAAAATTTGATACACATTGTATTCGTAGTTTAAAGGCAAAATCTGTGTTTAGGTTTTTATCTAGGATTTCAAATTTGTGTTTGTTGAGTATAGGAAATTTGCATTTTCTTACCTTTTGTTGCAATCTTTGTAAGAAAGAAGCAAAGGCCTCTCATTTTTTTTTTAAAGGTATATAGTTCTTCCAAGGTGATCTCTGCATCTATATTGTAGGAAAATTGTTCAACAAGTTGCTCTATTATTTCTTGGAATATTTTGATCCCCAAAGGTAGATAAGAGAACCATTGATTGCTTGTCCACCCAAACTACATGGAAAAATTTGCATGAGGTACCATACAAGACACATAGAATTATCTAATCTGTTCTTTTGGATTTCCATGTCCTTTATACTTATTAAACTTTGTCACTTCAAAGATTGGAGGAAATGGTATCATCATGATGCTTCTATCAAATAGATAGGGACATTAATCTTAAACAGTGTATGATTTTTTTGTCTTCCCCACTTGTATGTCTTGACATTAATGCTTGTATCTATGATGATATGTCCATATGATAAATTATTGGTGGTAGGTTGTAGGTATTATATTGAGGTGTGGTTTTTGAGTTGAATAATGGATCCTGATATGGAAGGATGTTTGTGTTATATTGATTATATGTATAGTGTTGTTTGGATTGGTATTTGGTGGGTTGATTGCATTATATGGATCATTTTGGTTTTTAGTTATGAAATTTTGTTGAATGTTGGGTTGTAATTTGTGTTGTTGTTGTAAAAATATTTGTTGTTGGGCTTGTAAATGTCTTTTTGCTTGCAGTTGTTGTTGTGTTTGTTGATATGTGATGCTTTTTGTGGGGATAGCATTTGTTGTTGATGTGAAGCAATGTTTTGTTGGGTATGTTGTGAAGTGAATTGATTTTGTGAAATGTTACTTTGTTGTCGATGTTGTGGAGCAATGATGTTTTGATGTTGTTTCATGAAGTTTTGTTGAGGAGAGGGTTACTATTGATGTTGTTGATGTTTATTTTGATAATTTGGTTGATTTAGATGATTTAGATGTTGTTAATGTTGGGGTTGTTTATTTTTGGGTTGTTGATTTTGATGATGAGTGTTACAACCATTCAAGTTCAATTTTTGTGAAGTTAGATTCATCCCATAGTTTTTCATGTTTGAATTTTGAGTATTGAATGTTGGTGGGATGTTGGTTTTTTAAAAGGATAGATTTGTATTGGTGTTTTGAAAACCTAGACTTGTGTTGGTATTCCCTAGACTTTAAGAATTTTTAAAGGGATTGATATATTGAGTTGAGAATTTTTTTTATCTATTCCTTGCAAGGTAATAGTTGGTTGACTTGAAACATTAAATGAAGAAGGCTTTGAAATTTGTTGTGTAACATATTGTGCCAAAGATTCATTTTCATGAGGGTGATTTCTTGATGCTATTAGTGAAAAGGATTGTTCTTCTAAGGCCATTTTTTCGAAGGATTATTCTTTGAGTGTGTTGGCATTAAATTTTGAGGGAATTTTAGCACCATTTTGTGCAAGTTTCAACATGTCCAGATTTGGGTCAAGAATTAACATGGTTTCTACTATGTGACCAAGATTTCAATCTTATGACATTTCTAGAAGTTCATTGGGGGTCAATTCTCTAGGTTTATTAGTAGTCTTCTCTATATGAGCCATTTCAATTTGGGACATTTGAGGTTACGTTTTGGGTGGTAATTGAAATTCATGAGTAATAATGGGCATTCCATATGGTTGATCTACAACATTTGTAGTAATGGGAACATTTGACCCACTTGGATTGGACTCCATGTTCATTTTATATTGTGACCTAGTTGTCACCATACAAGTTGTAGCAACCTTAGGAGATGTTGGATATGAATGAATTTGTAGAAATGTTTTGGTTACCTCAAATTTTGATAATAATGAAACTTTGATAGGTGTAGGACCAATGTTGAATGATTGTGTGGATTTATGGAGGATATGAAACATTCAATTTTGACAAAGTTTAGACTAGATCCTTAGGTATGTTTGATGATGATAATGAACTTACAAACATTGGAAGTAGACTTATGACTCCAAAGTAATTTTTCCCATAATGTTGTTCACTTAACTTAACAAAATACTTGAAAAGAGATTTTTTTCAAGGATAAAGCCAAACTAGATGCTATGATGAAGATCTAAATCCAAATGATCTATGTCAGAATGTTAAGTTGATGCTTGAAATGGAATATTTTGATGGTAAAATTTATGGTTTATTTTTTGTTGATTTGATCCTAATGATAACCTAGAAAGTGTTTTGTTAAGCTCAAAATGATAATGAACACACGTTTGTTTGTTGCTATTTTGATTGATACAAGTAAACAAAAGTCTATTTTGCATTGAATTTAAGTGATCTAATGCTTATTGATCAAAATGAAGATTCTAGAAATTTTCTTAAATTTCTTTGTTTTTAGTTTTAGACAAAGGAATCATTCTATTTTTCATAGGCATTAGATTTTTTACTACAAAGGAATTTGGTGTAGGAGCACCTAGGAAACACTAGGCAGTTACACAAGGCAATTGAGAAATCTAGGATGAATTTTTGTTTTTGATGTGTTACCATGAAGGTCATGTTGACCCTTGAGTAGAGGAGATAGCTTAGGGATATGTTTGATCTCTAGGATAGAAATTGAGGAAGGGTGGATGAGTTTAGAAACTCATTTTACTTAGTTTACTAGAAATTGGAAAAAGTTGCAAAATGGTGCTTTTTGCAACTTTGCCACAATCTAACTGACATGTTTGACCAAGGGGGGGATAACTAATTTTTTTGACCTATATAGGGTGTGCCTCAACCTAAGAGCAAGGTTGGAAGCATTTTACTTTGATTGGAGTTTTTGAATTCAAGAAAAGACAGTGGTGTTTTAATGTGAATTTATGGTTTTGTCTCAAAGTAGAGCTTTAATGGATTGAAATTGTTACTGTATTGTACGTAGGATGTAGTGTACTAATAGGTTAAGCCCTGTGTGGTCAAAATTTATATTTCTAGTTTAGTTTCAAGCATTATAGTAGGTAGTTGTTTCTTTGCATTTGCTGATCTGACAGTTTGTTGGTAGAAAATGGAGGTTTAGGTCACATTCCCACTGTACATAACATACGGCCTCTTGGGAATTGTGAATAGACTCCATGATTGTAAATATGGTAGGATTAGGATTCATTAGAAGTCACGGTATCACTGTGGAAGTCTTCTCCTAGGCGAGCTAGGAAGTGTCCGGCTAGGGAAGACAAGGAGTGCAAAGAACTTTGATTTGTAGGGGTGACCATTTCCTATCAACTCACGGTGTGGAGAGGGTAATCAGATGCCTTGAAAAGTCTTAGCATGGAGGAGGAAGCTCCACCAATCCATTTGGTGAGAGAAACTCATGACAGTGTGTTGTGTGGTCAGGAAATGACTTAAAAAAGGCCTAATTTGCTAATTGAGGGTTATGGCTATGTATGAAAAGTTGAGGGTTAAGACCTCTAAAATATTTGAGGGATGGGCATAAGGATCACAAAACCTAAGGGAATATTTTGTGTTCTTTGGGAAACTTAGGAGAACAACCCTATTTTCTCAGAGAAGAAGACCTAATTGGGGGCTCCTAGGCTAGTAGTCTTTTTAACCCTAAATGAGGGTTTGGTGGAAGCGATGACAAGATGGAGTTAGGAGGATCCTTCAGAGCCATGATGGGATGGAAAGAACATATTATAAACCTCTCCACACCCCTACAAAGCTAAGTTCAAGGTTTGGAGTAGAATAGCCTTTAGGGTGGATTAAGGGCTAAGGAAGAGTTGGAGACATTGCACCAAAATTGACTTGGTAGGTTGATTTGTGATGGTAGTGGGGTTGGCAAAGAGAACCAGGGGAACCTAACCAAGAAGAAGATCATATAGGTTAAGGTGGTGAAGCAAGACACCAAGGAGGTATTTCAAGCAAGACCTAGAGCAGGAATTAGTGATTGATTCCTCCAACCTCCCTATCAGCATTGTTGTATCTATAAAAGTGTTGATGTTTGCCAAAATCATTAGACTATCAAAATAAATGCATCAATCTATAGATGTCCATTTTCCCTAAAAAATGTGTTTAGATGTGCAAAGGTGTTGATATGAAAACATAAGAACCAATTTAAAAAAATGGAAGTGTCAATTTGCACAAAGGTGTCACACTTTCTATACAAAAGCATCAATCTATTAGAGGATCTTTCAAGTGCAATTTTACCTAGGTGTTTGAATTTTTTTGATGTGATAAAACATAATAAATAGCATATAAACTTACTTGATTGGTGTTTATATTATTTTCATGTGTTCTTCTTCCACAAGATCACACTAATTGGTATCACAATGATAGCCATGATAAAAACATACCATAGAACACTATCCTATTTGTAGTGGTAGAAAGGGTTTATCTTCTCATATCTGGCCCATGTAATAAAATACCTTTACTTGAATGGAAAACTAGAGTATGTTAGGGTCATGTACCACCTTGACACCTCTTACCTTGGAAGGGGTGAATTCTACCTCAACAAGTGTCAACATATAGTGAATAACTTCATGTGAAAATGATATCACATTGCACCAATATAAGTTGATGATCTACAAATGGCTCTTAGGATTCTAATAATAAGGCTTGTAGTGGAGGTACTTCATAAACACCAACACATGTACAAATGTGATATTGAAATATCATCTCCTTGTGTTCGATATCACTCGAGACCATAAAGGAACACTTGGTAGAAAGATGAGAATCTCCTTTAAAAACCCTTTTTGTTTCATCAATTTTGGGTAAAAAAAAGTAGTCAACCACATACCTAGGACACATACCAATCATATTGCCACTTTTTGGCCCATCATGATCCTACACGTACCCTACAATTTCACACTTATTTGTACATTATTTTGGTGACCAATTCATTAATGCATTTTAAAATCCCATTAATAGGCCCCTAATACCCCTTTATCATGCATCCGAAGGCCTATTTAACTTAATTTTATTTATTTTTGACACCACAACCCGCATTGAACAAATGCTAGGGATTAAATTGATGTCATGTATGTGCAGGATCATCATGGAAAAAACATGCCCTTAAGTAGCAAAAAATTCAGAAAAATTAGAGTTATGCAACTTGACGTAAAAAATTGAATAAGCTATCTATATTATTTCAAAAATATGTAAGAATAGAATCTGTAGAAAATTGAATGTAGTTTCTAAACTACTAGGTTTATTTTTTATAAAATAAATCTATTCGGTGAAAATTTGAAATTTCAATGCAGTAGTACTTAAATTTTAGGGAAAAAATAAGAAGTAGGTGTCTATCTGACCACCCTAACCACAGTAAAATGATAATTTTTTTTTAATAAGATTTTATATATAAGAAGAGGACTGATGTCCTGATGTGATGCATTATTTTTTGTAATTTTTTTCCAATTAAATAATTAATTATGAATTTTTTATTACAAATTTAAAAAAATATAAAAACTCGTATGTCTAACTACCTTAACTTGTTCAAAACTTCATAAAATTTAATTTATTTATTTTTAATCCTATATTATGTAAAGCATAGAATGTGACGCATGTTTTGGATTCAAAAAATGTGATACTGTTTGAAAGCTATAGATGTTTTTCAATCAGCCTATCAATCAGGACATTAGTCGTAATTCAAATAAAAAATGAATAATAATTATTTATTAAATTCAAATTAAAGAATAATTTATATTGGTGGAAAACTAAGAATCTCCTTTAAAAACCCTTTTAATTACATCAAATTTGGGTAAAAAAAAATTGTCAGCCACATGGGCCATCATATTAGTTACATATCGCCACTTTTTAGCCCATTATGATCTTGCACATACCCTACCCTAACATTCTAAGAGTCCTGATGATTTAGTTCAAGAGCCATTAAAGGTGAATGGGTCCTCAGTAAGTGCCCTAAACTCAACCTTTTATATATTTTGGGCAGCATTTTAAGGTTTCAAATTCAAATTTCACATGTTAGATTTTGGGACCTGATAATTGGAAAATTAGGAAGGAAGCCTTTAAATCTAAGTTTTACATTCATTTTACACTAGAAAAGTAAGCAATAAAAGAAGCAACAAAACAGTTCCCCATGAGATCAAGTATTCAAGAGCAAGGAGCAAGCAAAAGTGAAGTCTTGGAGTAGCATTCTATTTTTTTTTGTTGTTTTTCAAGCTCATTTTTTCATCAAAGACCAAGCATTATTGAAGAATTGATAATAGATTCCTATGGAGAATCATGATCGATTATAGGTTTTGGGAGAAGCACCATGAGATTCAACCTAACCTGGGTATGTGCAGGATCATCACATAAAAAACAGGCCCTTAAGTGGCAAAAAATTCATTAAAATTAGAGTTAGGAAACTTGTCATAAAAATTTGAATAAGTTATATATATTATTTCAAAAATATGTAACAATAGAATTTGTAGAAAACTGAATGCAATTTCTAAACTACTAGGTTTATTTTATTTCTTTTTAAATCTATTTGGTGAAAATTTGAAATTTCAATGTAGTAGTACTTAAATTTCATGGAAAAAATAAGTAGGTGTATGTCTGACCACTGTAACCACAATAAGATGATAATATTTTTTTATAATATTTTAGATATAAGTAGAGGACTCATGTCTAGATGTGATACACATTTTTTTGTAATTTTTTTTCAATTAAATAATTAATTATGATTTTTTGTTACAATATTTTTAAAATATTAAAACTTGTATGTTTGACCACCTTAACTTGGTCAAAACTTTATGAAATTCAATTTTTCTTTATTTAATCGTATAGTATGCAAAGCATAGAATGTGATGCATGTTTTTTATTCAAAAAATGTGATACCATTTGAAAGCTATAGATGTTTTTCAATCAACCTATCAATTAGGACTTTAGTCATAATTCAAATAGAAAATGTATAATAATTATTAATTAAATTAAAAATAAAGCATAATTTATATTGGTGGAAAGTTGAGAATCTCCTTTAAAAACCCTTTTCGTTTCATCAATTTTGGGTAAAAAAAGTCGTCAGCCACATACCCTACACATACCTATCATATTACCACTTTTTAGCCCATCATGATCCTGCACATACCCACCTAATGAATTGATTCCTAGGTGATTCCATCTTCTATGGTCATTCTATTTTCATCCTAAAGAGAGTTATTGTAAGATTTGAGACTTATTAAGGGGATTTGAGGTCTCCTAAAGTAGGTCTTCATCATAGTTCATGCTTATTTAGGATCCCATTCTGACACGCTTGAGTAGGGCTTCTTGGCATTATTTGAAATATTAATCTTAAACACACTTAAGGTTATGATTGCACGCACATTTCATGTTTCAAATTTCTAATTTTCATCAAGGTTTAATTACCAAACTTGGGGTTTGACTAAGGAAATCCCCTATCCACCAACAAACATCAAATTTTTTTTGTATATTTTTGACAAATCCAGATCCGAGAGTAGGGATATCAAGTTATAGGAAAGAATTGTAGGTCTCATGCTTTAATATCAGATTTAGATTTTTTTAGAAATTCCTGCTAGGACCTCTTCACCCTAGGGAAAATGATTCCCTGTTACCTAGGGTTACAAAAACAAAAACTTTTGATAGGTGCACAACAATATTACCTTCATATTTTCCAAACAGTTTACTAGTTCCTTTTGTTTCATGTTAAATCTACTAGATCCACTTTGTAAAATTCAATTTGGATTTTTTTTTCTATTTTTAATCTTTCTCCTCAAAGAGATATTTGACCTAACCCTCATCCTAGCGAAAAAGGGAAATCTAAAGATCCCTCCATAGAATTAATTCTCCTCAGGGTAGTTAGTCAATTCTTCGTGGGGATCTCATTTCCTAATGAATTGGGGAAAGATAGGACCCCTTTTCCATCTTTGGATCCAATTTTCTATTTTAGGAAACCCTATGAACACACCTATTTCCTTTCAGTTCACATTTTATGCATCAAATTGAAGTTTGAATATTATTTAGTTCAATTTTAGATCACTAAAGTAAATATGAATTCATTTTATGCACCAAATTTGAAATATAAATCCTAGATTATCTCTACAAGACAATCATTAGTATCCTTTTTTCCTAAATTCCACATGCTAAAAATAGTATACCTACATAGGCATCAGACTATCAAACAAAACTGTTGAACTGTTAGACATAAGTATTGAATTATCTTGTAGAAGCATTGGATTGTCTACCTGGAAAAGTGTCTCTCCTTTTCATAAGTGTCACCCTTTCTATAAAGTTGTCAAACTATACATACAACAAAATAAAAAATACTAGAAATAGAAGTGTCAAGGTATTTACAAACATGTTGACCTTTGACGTGCATAAGATTCGAGCTTTGTAGAAGCATCGTCGTTTGACTTGGAAAGGGAATAGACTACCTCTATAACCTGCAATGGCTGACAAAGCTCAAGAAAACTAATTAGATAGGGACATGGGTCCCACCAAGCATGCAAAAATGTCATATGGTAAACCTAAGTGATTAATCAACAATGAAATTGAAGTAAATTCAAGCAATTCAAACAAGGTATTGATCAATTAGAGCCATAATTTAATGAAATTTAGTAAAAAATGCTAAAATGATTCAATTAACGTGAAAGAAATATAAATTCTAAACAAGTGAATACACTAGCATGAAAACCTCCAATCCTATTATGGATTTGAAGTAAAATTGGAGTGATATTGATGTGGATTGATCACATTTGACTAATCCATGTTGCACCAAAATCTTGGTTGATGAATGTGGATGATTCATAAAAGAGGAGTTCTCAAATTGCTTAAAGGTGAGAATTCAATTCAAGAAAGTAAGTTTGCATAAAGGTTGTCATTCCTTTTTCATGTAAAAAGGGTTGGTATTTATATATTTTTAAAATATTCATCAATGGTGAGGATTTAAAATGTTAATCAAGGGATTAAATTGAATTAAGGATGTGAGTGTGGATAAATGGATTGATCAAGGGTCAATATTCCATGAAATTTTGGATCAAAGATTTAATCAAGGGTCCATAATCCATGAGCATTCAACAAATCCCTTAATTTTAGGAAATATGTTGGATATATTTAAAGTTGGAGGGAAGAATTTGAATTTAAAAAGGGAATATTCCATGAGAATATCATCTCTACAAGTTGGAGGATTGGAGGAAAATTAATTAATTAAAAAATTTAGAAAATTTATTTAATTGTGAAAATTGGAAGTATTGGGAGTTTTAATTAATAATTGAGAATTATTTAATCAAGAAGAGAAAATGGAATTCAATTAAATAATTTGAATTATTTAATCTAAAGACAAGAAATTAATATTTTAGTGTAGAAAAATGTACTCCTTTACATTTTCACACTTTCTTTGGGTCCCCTGAATTAAATTGGACTTTTTTATGCCTTAATAAGACCTATTTTACATCTAAAGCCTAAAAAATTACATTTTTCAAAGGGAAAACCTGACAATAATTAATACCAACACATAATTAATTACCTTGAGCAATGTGTGTCCCAGTAATAGCCCAGAACTAGGACCCATTCATCGATAAGTGAATGGGTCCTCCCTAGGCCTTTGAACCCATTTTTAAAACATGTTTTTGGTGGTATTTTTATAATCCCAAATTCAAATTTCAATGTAATCTTGTAATGTTTATGTAATGAAGAAAAATGTATCCCTCTACATTTTCACACTTGTTTGGGCCCTCTTTGTTAAATTGAGCCTAATGTTGCCTTGATTTAGTGTTGTAATGTGTTTAACACATTCACATTAAGTCTTGGGCCCTTGTAAACTAAATGAACTTAATTATGCCTTGCTTAGGGTGTTGTAAAGTGTACCCTCACACTTTCACACTAATCTAGGTTTTCATTAAGAATTGGGCTTATCTATGCATTAATTGGCCCTATTTTGCATCCACAAGCCTTATTAAATGCATCTTTTTGAGATTAATCCTGACATTTACCAACATCCAATAATTCATGTTTTTTTGGATTGTATGGCCCAGATTTAGTGATATGGGAATCATATGCCACCTTGGTCGTATGAGTCTCACCTAAGTTTCGAGGCCTCAATCCTGATTTCACATTAATCTAAGCATTTATTAAAAAATGTGTCCCAAAGCCTAGCCTAATGGGACTCATACACCACAACTAGTGTATGAGTCTCGTGTGACTTAAACATTAATTAAATTCAAATTCTTGGTGGGATTTTATTCTCCTATATCTGATGTTGGCTTGTAGTGTTGTAATTTTAAGGAATTTTGCATAAACAATTATAAATACAAGGTTATTTCACTCATTTTCACCTGACTTACAAGAGAGAATTCCTAATAGAAAGTTAATGATTACAAGAATTCACAAGAGTATTTAAGAAAATTCAAGAGAATTTTCTAAGACATTCAAGAGTATATTTCTTCATCATTTGTTGCAAAAATTCAAGATCTATCTTCATATCAAGGTCATCAAGCATCAAGCATGTTGTTGAGCTAGTGTTGTGATGTAGCATTCAAGATCCAAGATTAAGCATTATTCCATGCCTAATTCAAGATAAAAATGTAAATTCTACATGGCCACTTCATGTTAGATTGCTGATTTACATCTCAAGACATCATTCAAGGTATCATTATTTCATGTTTCGTGTCTGTATTTCATTGTTTCATCACAAGGTTTAATTACCTAAATGGGTTTTGACCTAGGAAAACCCCTATCCTCTAACAATCAACAAGTTTTTCCCTCTCTACATGTGTGATTGTAGATCTAGGTGTCTTGGAGGTTGAAGGATTTTTGAAGACTAAGTTATAATATTGAAGAAAGTTTTCTGAGTTGTCTCCTTGTTTGCAAGATCACATAAATTCCTCTGTAGTTTTGAATTCAGAGTTTCAAATCTGAAAACAAAGCTTGGAAGGAAGAGTAGAGATGGGTATGTGCAGGATCATGATGGACCAAAAAGTGGCAATATGATGGGTATGTGGCTGATGACCTTTTTTTTACCCAAAATTGATGAAACGAAAAGGGTTTTTAAAGGAGATTCTCAACTTTCCACCAATATAAATTATGCTTTACTTTAAATTTAATAAGTAATTATTATTCATTTTCTATTCAAATTACAACTAAAGTCCTAATTGATAGACTGATTGAAAAACATCTATAGCTTTCAAACGGTATCACATTTTTTGAATCCAAAACATTTTTCGCATTCTATGCTTCACATACTATAGGATTAAAAAAATAAAAATTGAATTTCATGAAGTTTTGACCAAGTTAAGGTGGTCAGGCATACGAGTTTTTTATATTTTTTAAAAGTTGTAATAAAAAAATCATAATTAATTATTTACTTTGAAAAAATTACAAAAAAAATATTCATCACATTAGGACATGAGTCCTCTACTTATATCTAAAAAATTATAAAAAAATATTATCATTTTATTGTGGTTAGGGTGGTCAGACAGACACCTACTTATTTTTTCCTTGAAATTTAAGTACTACTGCACATTGAAATTTCAAATTTTCACCTAATAGATTTCCTTTTTAAACAAACCTAGTAGTTTAGAAACTACATTCAATTTGCTACAAATTCTATTTTTACATATTTTTGAAATAATATAGATAACTTATTCAAATTTTTACGTCAAGTTGCCTAACTCTAATTTTTCTAATTTTTTTGCCACTTAAGGGCTTGTTTTTTCCATGATGATCCTGCATATACCCAGATAGGAGAGAATATTCAGGTTTTGACCCTCTAAAAAAGAAGAGTGGGATTGATACACCACTTGTGTCATATGAGTCCTAGTAAAACTCATTTTCGAGATTTCAGTGAATTCAGATCAACCATTGTGAGATTCCACTTTTGGCACAGAAACCCTAGTCTGGGACTAAATCACACAAACTAGCATATGAGTCCTAATGGGAATCAAACAAGAGTTTTTTAGGGTTTTGGAGATTTTTTTACCTCATCACTCTCCTAGGTCCACCTCTGTACTTTCTCAGTCTTTTATTTTGCATTTTAGTTTCATTTCCTAGGTCATTTAGTTAGGTTTTGCATGGTACATTGCATGTTACATTCATTTCTTATCTTTCCAAGCCCTAGCTTGGTGGTGGACCTTATTGATCATAAAAGCTTTCACCTCTCCGAATAGCCTTATGGGAAATTTTGTGAGTGGGGGACCAATTTGCACCTCACTAAATGACCTCCAAGATTTTTAAAGAAAGTTGGCTCTTCTTTTGGGTTTTTAGGAAAAGGGGGGAGAAATACATAGAAAATAAAAATACGGTGATGCACTAAAGCTCTTACAATATTTCAAAGATTATCAATCTCCTACTTCTGATGAAATAGACACAAAGTGCCACAAAACCTTCATTTTAAGGAAGAGAACAAAATAGCAATGGCTAAGAAAGCATAGTGCAATCATTCAAATCTCCCCATGGGAAGAATACATTAAGGTTTCATAGAAGCAAGAAACCCCAAAGATTACCAAGATATTTAGATATTCACATATCTGCCCTTTCTCTTATAGCATAATATATCTTTACACATAATCTTCTACAAAAAAATGAAAGAGTATAATAACATGATTCATTTTTTGAGGAGATAACTTTTAAACATAGAAGCTAATAACATGCAAAATAATTATTCAGACTATCTAGGAAAAACTTGATATAGAGATTTCAACATAAATGATATAAGAAAGGTAAATTCATGATAAAGGCCATAAAATGCACAATTTAAAACATTTCTCCTTAATAATTTATGTCAATAAGCCAATTGAAAACAAAGGTTGGATTCCAATCTAATTAATAGTATTGATAAATAATACATGCCATAGAGAAAAAATAGTGCTATGTGAAAATATATCTTCAAACAATCTTTTTCAAAACTTCAAAAACAAATTACACTACTACAAACCCCTCATTTATAGAAAGAAGAAAGAACCACTTCTATAACCAAAAGAGATGAACAACTTCTAGATGTCTGCACTTGATTGACTACAATATGATTTAAGGCATGATTAGATTGCAATATTATTTTCTCATAAAGTCCTAGGATGCCTCATTAATGGCTCCAAATTCTATAGAAGTTCGGTGAAGATACATTGCCAGAAGACAATCAGATCTTAGCATAGCCTATCTAAAAAATAATCCAATCAAGTACAAGGAATGATGATGCCAACTTAAAGATTCAACCTTGAAAGTAAGATCTTTGTCATGCTCTCCTAAAAACTCTACACAAAAAGAAAATAAATCTATGGACGATATGATCTACCTGATGAAATGGTTGATATGGGAAGAAAGTGGGTGATTTTAGATTTTATGAGAACAATTTTGAGGAAATCCCCACTGAGCTGACACATGTCCCAGTTTGGGCCCAAAAATAAAATGATATATAGAAAATTTTTGTAGCCACCATGTGGCACATTGCATGCCTTATGCGAGAGTAATCTTGGTACTTCAGGTGTGATACTAGCGTAAAGTGGAAAGGAAGTAAAAGCCAAAAACCAAAATGTTTGAAGGAAAACTTTGCTCCATAGTTTTGGTGACTCACAAGGGGCCTTCACTTGTAGAGGCACAAACCTAACACTCAAATAATCCTTAGAGTTTTAGGAAGGTGATATGCTAGGTTTCCCACTCTCCATCGGTGGGTGGGATGAGGGCGTGCAATGTCTCGTAGGCCTAATCAAGATCAAGGACCTCTTTTAAAGAAAATCCAACCCACCTTAATGAAATAGCTCCAATGTGATAGCACAATTGGGAAAGGGGAAGGATTTCCTTCTTGATCTCCTCAATTGTGGGTGATGAACTTAAACTTTGAAGCATTGTGGGGTCCCGAATTTTGAACCTGGTCGCTTCTATGATCTGTTCCACTTTCAACACTCTTTTGGCCAGTGAGAAAAGGATAGGTGATCCTGATTGGAGAACTTTAAACTATTCTTTTATCTCCCTAACCTTTTTATTCAACACCATCTAACATGTTCTACTTCTGACTATGACTTGGTTGCAAATGATGAATTCGTTTTCCTTTCTTGCATCCACTCTTCGGTCAGGAATCTCAACATCCTTTAAAGCTTCCTCATTTTTTTTATATAGTTTCAAGATTAGGAATCCTAATTCCTTAGCACGGGGAGAGTTTGTGTGAAAAATTTGGTTAATCGTTGGGCTGACCTTTGCATTTAACTCTTGAGCATCCGTCAAAAACTACAAAACTAGTTTTAGGGTTATAACTGCAACAATGATTCTTTGCCAATGAGTAGATATTAATTTTTTAAGTACCAAGAGGAGCCTGACTCCTCATGTTGTAGCCAATTCCTACAAGAATTGGGATTCTCTTGCTCTTATGGCTTCCTCTAATTGATTCTTCTCTTGGAGAGCGTTTGTAAGTTGGGAGCACAACTTTCCATCTTTTGTTAACCTATAGAGAAAACTCAACACATTTAGATTTTATTGTTTCTCCTTTTTTGTTTCCACCAGGGCCCTTTGTAGATCATTAGAGGATTGAGATTAGATGCTAGTTAATTATTTATGCATATCTTCCTTTTCTTCATCCATCTCCTATAGCTCCCTTTGTATCCCATCACATATACTGTTTTTTTGGCTACTTCATCTTCTAGCTCTTTTTTCCTTTGTTGATGCTCCCCAGTTGTTTCATGCTCGACCATGATCTCGCAACTCAATTTTTCTACCTTAGCATGAAGATGGTCTCTTTCACTCTACACCCCTTTGAGCAACTTATTTTCCTTACCTTGTTGACTTTGTAACTACCTCAAACAGGCCATCTCCAAATCCTTGCCTTTTATTTATGCCTACAGTCTATCCCCTATAGATTTTATGTTCACCAACGCTACCTTGCATTTCTTTAATTTCTTTTCCTACTTCTCATAGTCAGTATAGACCACCTTCTAAGTTGCTTTGGCTAGGACCACTTTGTTGCATGGGAGATTCTCATTCAAATTGTGACCCATAGCTCATATTTTGTACTCTTTGAACTGCATTTCTCCATCTAGTTTGGATGTTAGTGGCCTCATAGATGTGACTAATAGAGAATTCTGATCTTCATAAAAATGAGTTTCCAACTTCTAAGTAGTTGGATTTTCGATGACCTTTCCATACATTTTTTGATTTCTTACTTGTTGGGCCTACCTTGTTACTTAAATATGAGTTTGAAGACTCTATCGAGAATCAATACTTTGTGTAGCGAGTGAAACACCAGTGGGGAGAATAAAGAGGGTGAAAAAAGGAGAGGCCTCGACCATCTGAGGTTGTCAAGAGTAAAAGGGAATTGTTATCATTAAAAAGGGTGGGATGCCATGTATGGACTGAGAAGAAGAGACACCCATCGGAGTTAAAAGGGAAGTGGGCAGAAAAAGAGGCATTTTTTGGGAAGGAGATGAGGATGGTGCAATTGGTAGCATGGGTGTATTAGTGTTTTCAATGGGTCCCCTTAATAGGGTTATTAGAGAATCAATTATGGCTGAAGCGGAAGATGCTCGTTTGGCATGTGGGGTTTCTTTGTGGGGATCATTATCAAATTTGGTCGGGGGTGTATTAAGGATGAGAACGTTGGAACTTACTAAAGGAGGGTTTATTTTAGTAGATGAAGGGGGAGTAGCAACTATGAAGGGGGAGTAGCAACTAAAGATGTAGTAGAAGGAAGGATGGTGAGTACAAGACTTACCTGGATCATTGAAGCCAAAAATACTGGTAGAGCTAATTCCACTTCTTCTTCTCCTCTATTTGATATGCTAAGTCCACCTAATTCTTGGAGTCGTCTCCTCTTTGCAAGGGTTGTATTGATCAATTCGACTCTTTGGCTACTGATCTCAATTAAACTTGGGTCTTTGGATCTATGGTAGATCCTTTTGGAGATTGTCAATTCCTCTTTCTATGAGCCTGACCCCTTTCCCTTCCTTTTTCCTACATCAGGGTCCTCAGGTAGGGGGTGGAAACTGATGCATTATCTTGTTCCATCTCTCGATATTATTTAGGATTGCTATTATCAGACCCAACCTCATTGTCATAGATCTCATTGAACCTTTCATTATTTGGCTTAACCTCTCCAAATAGGGTACTGAGGCTCTTGATTTCCTACCCGTACCTCTAGAAATCCTCCTTTCTTTTCAACCATCCCAATTTCTTGAGCTATGATGTAGGATCACCATGATTCTAACATACTTCCATCATGCAATTTTTGGGTTTTTCATTAATTCTATGGTCCTAATAGTTTAATGAGAACATTTAAGTTATTTTCCATGCATTGAAGTTGTTAGGAGGTCATTTGAGTTTATTATTTGCAAAGATGTAAAAAAAAGTTGTCAACACAAAATTGTAAAGTTGCAAAAAGATGTAAAAATGGGGAAGGTGAAAGGTCAAGTTAGTTTTCATCATTAGAGGAAGTTAGAAACTAAAAAGACAAGTTTGAATTCCTCTAAAAATGCCTTGTATTCATTTTGTAACTTGTGGGTGATTGTAGTTTGGAAATTGAATAATGAAAGCATTGTTTTTCTGATATTTTCCCACAAAAATTCTCTATTCTTTGATGTTGTATGACCCTGTACAGGTATGTATGCACCTATAAATGATTGTAAGTGATATATTTATCAATAACCTCCCATATAAATTTGGTTTCATGCAAATTGCTACAATTTGAGTAAGTTATTGTGTTTTTTCATAAAACTGCCAAAACCCTCTGTTAGGGTAAATAGTGACCAAAGTAATTTATGTTTCTTTCATTTCAACTATTCAAACCTCCTGTAAATTGGCCAGATGATATTTTTTATGTATTCTAAGTGATATCAAAGGAGCAGAGCATGGGGAGGACGTTTAGGGGGGTTTATATGATGCCCTAGGTCAGGAAAATGTGTAAAATTTTGGAAAAGAGATTGTACAGTGAGTTTTAAAGAGTTTTGTTTGTGATTTTTGAAACCTTCTTGAATGATATTGTCTTCAAATGGTGTTATGGTTTATTTTGAGTCATTTCAAAACATGGTTTGGTGGATTTATAAGTTTGAAACAATAGTATATTGACTATTCTCTTAAGACAGACTAATAAACTAGAATACAATGAAGTTTTAAGTGTCTAGTTTGAGAATTTGGAATTCCTCTTTGGCATGGGTGTTTGGAAAGGTTGTAAGGGTGAATTTTAAGTAATTTCTTGATGGGGGTTTCAAAAAATTAAAGGTTTTTATGTCTTTTTGTACACTGACCAGTGTATGGTAGGCTTATAACAGTCACCTTTTGGGAGCCCAAAGTGAATTTTGAGGATGGGTGTTTGGTAAAAATTATATGAATAAGGTATTGGAATGGTCTAACCTTTTTTATAGGAAATTTTACATTTGTTTATAGTGTTAAGAAGATGGAATGGGCTTGGTAATGTATAGTCAATAGTTTATATGAGCTAAAATGGGCCTAATGGTTGTTTTGAATAGTCTACTTGGGAGAGTTCACATATTTGAATTGTTTGTGTTGGGAATAGATTTTGATTCCATCATTTTGATGTTTTCTAAAGGTATTTTGTGAATAAAAAAATGGTTTTGAGTTGTGTACTTAGTTTTTATGATTTGAGTTAAGTAATCAAAAGAGGGAAAAGTGAACTTGAAGATTTGAGATTAATTGAATGAGTAGATTTTGTGTTGTTTGTTTTTTGGAAAAATTGAGGTTACTAAGGAGTTTGAAGGTCTTTGGAACTTTAGTTGGGTTAGAGTTGTCAGAATTCATTTGGTGCCATTGTTTTATGAAAAATTATAGTGAAATCATGATTAATTAGAGGGATTGAATCCCTAATTGTAAAAATTGTAATCATGTGAGTGATGGTTTCTTCCTTTGCTTACATTAGTTGGTATTAGAGCATAGAAGGTGTTGGGTAGATATTTTTTGGTTGTAGTTGTGCGTTTTGTGGTGTTGTGCAAGTTAAGAAGAACTTAGTTGTTGTGAAGAGAGGGTAGAGAAAGTTAAGAGAAAGTAAAGTAAGGAGAGACTTGCTTACAAACCATCTAAAAGATGGAGATATTGAGAAGACATTTATAGGTAGAGGAAGAGAGGAAAAAGAGAAAAGGACAAGAGAAGATTAATAGAGGGATAGCAGCAATAAAGAAAGAGGTGAGAAGATTTGACAAAGAGTTCCATGAGTCCATGATGAAGTTGGAGCAGATGATTAAGTAGATGACAAGTTGGAATTTGGTGGTGAAAAGGAAAGTTGTATGGCCCATTCAAAAGATTGTCAAAAGAAGGAAAAGGAAAAAGAAGATGATAAAAGAAGAAGTGTTTTTAGATGCAAAATAAGAGTTTATGGATGAAGACATTGCAGTTATTCCCAAGCATGAAGATGAAGGAGAACTAGTGATGAAGAACCTGATTTCAAAGAATGAAGACATTGAGTTGGTGATAAGATTGAATGAAGAAATGATTAAAGATGAATTGATCTTGGAGATTTCTAAATAATTGAAGACAAATGGAGGTATTGTGATTGAACTAATGTGTCATTTCTTTGTTATGCTAATTCTTTGGACATGGAACAAATTGAAGATCAAAGGACAAAGGGAGAAACAAGATACTGAGATGCACCAAAGCATAATGAATATGATTTCAGTTGACAAGCAAGATAGAAAACTGATTTGCATGGAAAAAATGAAGCCTAAGGTGAAAATGAAGACAATTTGGGGATGTTTCAAGGTAGATAAGAAGCAAAGCATACAAAGGGTGAAGGTTTGTTGACAACATCAAGTCCAAGAGGGCTTGAAAATTTTCTTGTTTGGGAGAATGATGCAGGAGCACCATGATTCTAACATATTTCCATCATGTAATTTTTGGATTTTTCTTTAATTTTGTGCTCCTAATAGTTTAATGAGAACATTTAATGCATTTTACATGTATTGAAGTTGATAGAAGGTCATTTGAGTTTATTATTTGCAAAGATGTAAAAAAAAGAAGTTGTCAACACAAATTTGTAAAGTTGCAAAAATATGTAAAAATGGGGAAGGTGAAAGGTCAAGTTCATTTTCATCATTGGAGGAAGTTAGAAACTGAAAATACAAGTTAGAATTATTTTAAAAAGGACTTGTATGCATTTTGTAACATGTGGGTGATTGTAGTTTGGAAATTGAATAATGAAAGCTTTGTTTTCCTAGTATTTCCCACATAAATTCTTTGTTCTTTGATGTTTTACGGCCCTGTACAAGCATGTGTGCATGTATAAATGATTTTAAGTAATATATTTATCAATAAACTTCCATATAAACTTGGTTTCATGCAAATTGGTACAAATTTGAGTAAGTTATTGTGTTTTTCCACAAAATTGCCAAAACCATCTATTAGGGTAAACAGCGACTAAAGTAATTTATGTTTCTTTCATTTCAACCAGTGAAACCTCCTATAAATTGTCTAGTTGGTATTTTCTTATGTATTCTAAGTGATATCAAAGGAGCGAAGTGTGGGGAGGAGGTTTAGGGAAGTTTCTATGATTCCCTAGGTCAGGAAAATTTGTAAAATTCTAGAAAAAACATTGTATAATGAGTTTTAAAGAGTTTTGTTTGTGATTTTTGAAACCGTATTGAATGATATTTTCTTCAAATGGTGTTTTGGTGTATTTTAAGTCATTTCAATACATGGTTTGGTGGATTTATAAGTTTGAAACAATTGTTTATTGACTATTTTGTTAAGATGGACTGATAAACTAGAATACAGTGAAGTTTTAAGTGTCTAGTTTGAGAATTTGGAATTCCTCTTTGGCATGGGTGTTTGGAAAGGTTGTAAGGTTGAATTTTAAGTGCTCTCTTGATGGGAGTTTGGAAAACTTGAAGGTTTTTATGTATTTTTGTACATTGAATAGTGTATGGCAGGCTTATAACAGTCACCTTTTGGGAGCCCAAAGTGAAGTTTGAGGATGGGTGTTTGGTAAAAATGACATGAATAAGGTATTGGAATTGTCTAACCTTGTTGTGCAAGAAATTTTACATCTATTTAAGGTTTTAAGAAGATGGAATGGTCTTGGTAATGTATAGTTGATAGTTTATGTGGTCTAAAAGGGGCCTAATGGTTGTTTTGAACAGTCTACTTGGGAGAGTTCATATATTTGAATTGTTTGTGTTGCGAATAGATTTTGATTCCATAATTTTTATGTTTTCTAATAGTGTTTTGTGAATCAAAAAATGGTTTTGAGTTGTGTACTCAGTTTTGATGATTTGAGTCAAGTTATCAAAAAATAGAAAAGTGAAGTTGAATATTTGAGAATAATTAAATGGGAAAAATTTGTGATTGTTTTTTTTTTGGATAAATTGAGGTTACTAAGGAGTTTGAATGTCTTGGGAACTTTATCTTGGGTTAGAGTTGTGAGAATTCATTTGGTGCCATTGTTTTATGAAGAATTCTAGTGAAATCATGAAGAATTAGAGGGATTGAATCCCTAATTGTAAAAATTGTAAGCTTGTGAATGATGGTTTCTTCCTTTGCTTACATCAAGCTATGTTTTAAAGGATTGGACCATCTGGGTGTTCTATCAAAACTCTACAACTCTGAGATAGAAGTTGAGCTAGGGTGGTCATTCGAATGGTATGAAGGCTAGGTCGATATAGACCTCTGCCCTCTCCTCGGTTGGGTTCTTTCTTGAATAAAAATACTCTCACTCTTCATGTTTGATAGTCAGAAGATATTTATCAGGATTATACTTCCAACTATCACAAATAAGGACCAAGCCTAGGTAGGCCAACTTGTTAGTCAACATGTCATGTTCCTCTTGCTTCACAAGCATTATCTAACTTTTAGAAATTGTAAGGGGAAGGGCGTAAGGAACTTTTTTGTGTCTTCCATTACCGTAAGCTTTATTAGCAATGGATACCTGATAGCATGCCTCTAAAGCGAGGGTTCTATCTATTATAAATTTAGGAAGCCTAAAATGTTCCCCAATGAAACCATGAAATTTGATGAACGAAAATATGCTCTGAAGTAATAATCTATTGTATTTTGGCGGTTTTTCATCCAATCCAAACCTTTGAGGGAAAACCTACTTGGAGGGAATGGATATAGATCTAAGAGTACTAGTTACAGGAAATAATCAACAAATAAATAGTAATCCCATGTTCTTGAAAGCACATGGGTCCAGGCCAAAAATTTCTTGTATGACCCCGCTGTATCAAACTTATTGAGCAAAAAAGATCCACTAAAAATTTTAGGCTTCTAGTGTAAAACTAAGTGTACCAAAAAAGAGGAATACCTAAACTCAAAGTCAAGGCTATAATCTATTAATTGTTCCATCATTCCATCAATGATTACATTAAAAAAATCAAAATACTCATGGCTCCTCTACTTCTTGAGCATGAAAGCTAAACCCATCTAAAACTTGTAGACCTTATCATTGCTTTCATGGTTGTAAATAAAATCTAGCATGGAGAAGATTCCCTACATATCTAACTTGAACTATATGTGCACCAAAGGGAAAACCAGTTGATTATTATCTGACCCTTTAGTTGTTTCATCCTTATAGAATTTTAGCTTTTTGTCTTTGGTTCTCTAGAAATCTATCATTATTTTGCTTTGGAATATCTCAACATCCCAATTTTTAGGGATGCACAACATATCTTGGATGGTTTTCATACTGATGATAACCCTTATCCTATTGCTAGTAATAACCCTAGTTTCCTTGTCTAGTTTTTGTGTGCATGCATTAACTAGGTCTGGCCATGGGTGCGTGTAGGGTAGTATGAATTGTGGAAAACCACAATTCTTGAGACAAGCTGTGAAACTATCCATTGAGCTATGGTCAAACATTCTTTGCATTGCTCCTTCCCTAAGGCTCTTAGGGTTTACATACAACTTTGGGTCATAAATGTTGTCTACAAAATCTTTGACCGCCTCATCCTTGATGGGGTTTCCTAGTTGTATGACTCTGGTATGCGTAAATATTCAATCCTATGGTGTCATGGCATTAGCATATGATACTTCTCTAAAGATATTGGTGTTGTAAGAAAATTAGAGTAGAGGAAACAATTTCCTGCACCAATCTTGAGAAGAGATATTATGTAAAATTTAAAATTGATCTAACAGTTATAGAAAATCTAGAAACACATTTAATAGAAAATAAACAATGAACACATTATATACATGGGAAAAACCATTTCAGGTGAAAAACCCCACACTCCAAAGCCTACTCAATGCATTTCAAATCCAACAACAAGATTACATACACTTGTAGAGCAAGTCTTTTACAAGAGTATAACTAGTAAATAATTATGGAAGAATTCTGGTAGTAATTTGATAGCATAACAGTACCTACAAACTCTACACACAAACTACTCCTCAAGCCTTGAATTTATAAACCTCCAGCTAGACAATAAACCACTTGTGGTTTACAAAATCATTTGCAAAACCTCTCATGAGGTTTATTTCCCAAAAATACAAGATTTTGGTCTAAAATTTGGCTCTCAAGTCCATAATATTCTCCCTAATTTTTTACCCTCAAAGATGTCATTAAATCTATTATAATATCTCTAAAAATAACCCTTCGATGATATACTACCATATGGGAATCTTTTGGCAACTGATATTTCTATTTTCAAAGCACCGACAATGTGCAATAGCTATAGGAAAATCTTAGATGAATAAATCAAATCTACAAAAATAGCAAGGTTGAGACACCTCATTTCCAAAATTCTCTCACTTGTCAAATACCTTGTAAGGGCCAAGGGAAACATACAATCATGGATCAACTGCTAGGGGTTGAAAGGCCCATAGACTCAGAACACCACCTAAATTTTTCTATGCTCATGGGCTTAGTTAATGCATCTTCAACATTCACCACTGTCTCTACCTTTTCCAACTTCACCCTATCATCCTCGACCATATCTCTCACTAAGTGATACTGAACATCAATTTTTTTGGTCCTAGCATGAAAATTAGGGTTCCTCACAAGGCATATTGCACTCTAACTGTCAGAATAAAGTGTAATTGCACCCTGTTTCAATCCAATATATGAACACAAACGCTTTATCCAAATGGCTTCTTTACAAGAATGAGTAGCTGCCATGTACTCTACCTCACTAGTGGAAAAATTGACCATGAAATGTCACTTGCTCATCCAAATGATTGCACCAACATGAAGAGTAAACACATATGGATTGGTGAACCTTCTGCTATAAACATCACTAGCCCAATATAAATCCATAAAACCATGAATACTCAGGGAATGTTGATCTCCTATACCATGAAAACATATAGATTACTCTATTGTACCTTGCAAATATCTAAAGACTCTCTTAACTACATCCCAATGCATTCTTCTAAGATTAGACATAAAATGAGAAAGAACTCCCACTGCTTGGGTAATGTATGGTCTTGTATAGACCATAACATAAGCTTCCATCTACACTCTGTTAAGGAACTATTCTTATGTCTTCCATCTCCGATGGGGATGTAGGACATTGTGAAATAGAGAGCTCCATTCCCAATGTAATTGGAAGAAAAAATTTCTTACAACCATGCATGTTGAACGTTTGCAAAATAGAACAAACATACTTACTTTTTCCAAGCCATAACTTTCTTTCCTCATGATCTCTTCTGATCTCCATCCCAAGTATGTGTTTTTCTACACCAAGATTTTTCATTTCAAATTTCACAGAGAGTTGAGATTTCAATTCTACAATCAAACCTTTTCCTTTCCCAACAAATGACATGTCATCAACATCTAAAGCATTTACCAAGAAATAATCACCATCAGATTTAGATCGTACAAATCCAAAACTCAACACATATGTATCAAAATTTTGGTACCACATCCTAGGACTTTGTTTAAGGCCATACAAATATTTCTTTATCTTACACACCAACTTGCTTTTACCTTTTACCATGTAGTGCTCTGGCTATATCATATAAATTTCTTCCTCCCCATGAAGGAGCATAGTTTTCACATCCATTTGTTCCACCTCTAGATCATAAGTTGCTGCAATAAATAATAAAAAACGAATGGATGCCATTTTATCAATAGGAGAAAATATCTCACTATAATCAATACCCTCAACCTGAGATTATCCCTTCGCAACCAACTATGTCTAATACTTAATTTCAATATTTCCATATGAGCCAACCTTTTTCTTAAACACCCATTTACATCCAATAGGTTTTCAACCTTCAAGTGATGGTACAAGGTCCCATGTATCATTACTTTTAAGAGATTTCATCTCTTCATCCATGTAATTTTTCTAGGACTTTGCATCATTCATACCCAAAGCCCCTTGCACAGATCTAGGTTCATCAATGTTAGTACTCAAAGAAAATATACACTTCCAATCATTAGGTGAATACCCATACCTTTGAGGTGGTTTCCTTTGCTTTGTAGATCTTTGAACAAGCTGAGGTGGAGGTTCTTCTACTTCCTCCTCCTCTCCTTCCTCTTTTGAAGATTCAGAGCTTGATGAGCTCTCCTCAACTTCTTGTCTATTTTGGGTCTCGATTCAACTTCCTTAGGCATGGAAGGAAGTTGAACCACATCCTTTTTCTATTAAATTTTTTTATGTTGTTCTAGCTGAAAAGTAACAAGACAAGATTTAATCTCTCTAAAAATAGCACTTCTAGAATAAATTAATTTTTCTACAATAGGGTCCCAAAGCTTGTATCCTTTCACACCATAGTTGTAGCCAATAAAGATACATTTGATGGCCTTATAATCCAAATTTTTTCTCTTCTCTTTAGGCACATGTGCATATGCCTCACAACCAAAAACTATTAGATGTTTAAGTGAAGCCTTTTTCCCCAACCATGCCTCCATTAGCATTTTATCAACAAGCGCCGATGTAGGAGATCTATTTATTAAATAACAAGTAGTGAAAATAGCTTCAGTGCAAAATTTTTATTCTAGATCAACTCCACTCAACATGCTGCTAGCCTTCTCCATCAACATTTTGTTCATTATTTCTACAACTCCATTTTGTTGTGGAGAATACAGAGTGGTCTTTTATCTTTTAATTCCAAAATTTGTACATATACTATCAAAGTTTGCTAAACAATACTCACCGCCATTGTCAATTCTCAAACATTTAATTTTCCTTCCAATTTGAGATTCTACCATAGCCTTGAACTCCTTAAAATGATAGAAAACTTCATATTTACTCTTGTTGATGTCCTAGATGGCACAACATTGCAAACAACATATTGCTACTCTGTTTCTCCTGAAAGAGAAAGAGGATCACACAGATATCTTAGCTCCCAAGGTCCTTGTAGTTGGGTCTCAACTATGTTGATGTCCCTCAGTGGTCAATGTAACAGTAATATTCAAGGGGCCTGCTGGTGTGAGCTTTTGGACTATTGTGAGAGCAAACATAAACTTAAAACCTATTCTAACCAGGGTTTTAAAGAAATGTAAGAAGAGGGATCAGGGCTTTGGAACAGAAAAGAATGACACTTCATCCAAATTAACTAGACCTGTCACCTTCCAAGGAATTCCTAACTACAACTGTAGAACAGAATTAACTTGTGACTAACACATAGCTTCATCCATTCACAATGTTGATTTCAACAACAGATTGCAAGTAACCATTCAAACAAAACAAAAAATCAAACCTCATTCCTTGAAAGCTTTCAAATCAAATGATCAACTCAAGACTAACACCATTCTGAAACACAACATGAAGTAGATTAAGATCTGGTTACTTCTTCTGTTAGTGAGACAAATAAACAACAATTTCAAAGCTGGCACAATCACTAGTGTACAAAAAATATATGGCTCCAAATTGTTTCCATTTACTCTAAGAAAACTGAAAGATACATTAGTCTATCCTACTGAATCTTACTCCTAGCTACCAATTCTACTCCACAAGTTTTAACTAATCTTCACTCTACCTGTTCTAATCCTACCACTTCTACTCCTAATTCTACCCTAGAAGTTCTAATCTTAGCCGTTCTAATCCTTTACAAAGAGAAAAGAATGCCTTATATACAGGATGCATCAAAAAGGATGTGTTGTCCCCATGCATCAAGGTTTACAAAAGATCTGCTGACTGTAGGAGATTCGGCTCTTAGATCTTTTGGAAAGAGTCGGTTGTGCATTGAATGTGAAGCCCTACTGTCCATATTGCTAAAAGGATTTCTGGGAAAGATCTATAGATCTTTTGTTACTGTAGCATTAATTCCCCTATCTGCGTGTCCATACTCAAACTCCTTCTGAAATCAATCTTGAATGCTCAGAATATCATCATTAATGTTCATCTGTTTCTGCCAATGGTCACTACAGCTGTCCCTATGACTGATAGTTTCTTTCTTCATTCGACCTTTCTTCATGTTCTAGACCTCTCTACACGTTGACCATCTTCTAGAAACACCATTGGGCCTCCCTGTAGATCTTTGCGTTATCACCTGAGCTAATCCATCATCATCTGTTCTCAGAAGGAATCCTTCTTGCTTGCATTCTGTTATTCTCTTACATAGGGGCGGTCAAAAGTGGTTCACTTGGCTGTCACATGTTGGTGAGACACCATCGGTGTCTCCTCGATGCGACTTCATCCATCCAGAAGCTATCGGAAAGACACGAGATAGTCGGTGAGACGTCTGGGCGGGCTTAGAAGTCACATCGAGCTCCAAAAGACCATCGACAAGACTCCATCCTTTCGCTGAGACCACATGGTGAAGCTTTTGTTTTCTCTTGGAGTCTCCCTGATATCCTCCTTTACTGGGAAATCCATCACTATTGACAAGACCCTCAGCGAACTCCCTTTTCATCCTTATTGAGCCCACTTTCTTCCTCTTGGCATGACCTTCATGAGTCGGTGAGACATTACACCAAGTCCCATATCCTTCGGTGAGCTCATTTCGATCTTTCGGTGTGACCTTCATTCATCGTGAAGACCCTGTGGTGAAAGCATAACCCTTCGCTCATGTCGCTTTGTTCTATGTTGGGGAGACTTATTTTCTTCGCTGGGACCCTATACTGACATCACAACCTTCTGTTGATTCTTGTCATTGGTGTGACTTTGGATCATCGATGAGACCTCCCACTGCATTCATTTCCTTTAGCCGAATTCCAGTGTTGCCAAGACCCTCTCGCAGTCACACCAAAATGAAATCTTTCATTATATGTGTTTCGCTGTAACCTCCCCTTATCAGGAAGACGTCCTATAGACATCCCATGCCTTGGAAAAAGCTTTACTAGCTCATCCATTTGTTACTGTAACATATTGATTCTCTCACCGAAGACACCCTTGTCGGTGATACTGCACCCACTGAAGGTGGTCGACAAGACCTACTAATTCTCTCACCAAAGACACCCTTGTCCGCGAGACTGCATCCACTTGTCGAGACCTCTTTTGTCACTATGACCTCACATCTTTTGGCTAGACATTACACCGAAAGTTTTATCCTTCGCAAAATTCATCATTCTTTGGTGACCTTTTATTTCAAGGAGACCCCTCTTCAATTATACTGACATACCTTTCTTTCATTCCCAGTGCGTCACTGAGACTCGTACATTTTGCTGAGACCTCTTGGCGCATGCCCTTCCTCTCTGCGAGCTCCTCCTGCCCCAGATCCGTTCTTCTATAAGTTGTCGATGTAGCCTAGGACAGTCAGTGAAATGTTTTGATGAGCCACAAAGGTAATACCGATCTCACAAAGACCATCAACAAGACCAACCTTTGTCGGGAAGACATTTCAGCGAACTCAAACGTGTCACACCAAGGGCACAAAACATGTCAGCAAGACCCCATCAGGTCAGGAAAACTTTTCATCGAGATCCTTAAGAAATATCCTCATGCACATGACTTGATCCTATAAAACAAGGTCTCTATTAGTCTTCTAAATCATGAAAATGTCCCACTCAAACTTACCCATAACACTTCTTATTTTACTATACTTCATAAGGAAATACTTACCTCCGGCGGGGGCAGAACCAAAACAGAAACTGGAATTGGGACTGGGGTGGGGATGGGGATGAGCCAGGGAAATAATCAACCTTTCCAAGTTCACCCCAAACTGACCCCACTCCCATGAAGAAACTCAAAATGAAAAGGATGGCAACCAAAACACCGGCAGAGCCGAAGCAAAATGACAGATGGAACCAAGGTTGGGACCAAATCTGAACTAGAAACTTTGAGGAAGTCTCCAAGTTTTGGGTTTGGATTTTGTTCCGAACCCGCCTCCGACGTCACCCGAAAAGAGGAAAAGAATGGAACATAAAGTAAGAGAAAGGGGAAGGAAAACCCCATGACCAAAAAAGAGGAAACCAGAAGTGAAAGAACCAAAAACATGGAACCAGGATTGACACTAAATCCGAACCAGGAACTTTGAGGAAGTTCCTGGGTTCGGACCCAGTTCTAGTTTTGGGTCCGCTAGAATAAAAAAGAAAATTCCCAAGGCTGAAAATAAAGTTAAGGAAAAGGACATTTACCGACAAAAACCAATGAAGAGGGAAGAAAAGGTGGGGTCAGACCCAAGACGAGACCTGAACGAGGCACTTTGAGAAAGTTCAACATTTTGAGTTAGTCCTAGACCCAACTCTGACAAAGAACAAAGGGAGAAGGCAAAGAACAATCAGAACCGGAACCAGGGACGAAACAAGACCAAAACATAGAAGGAATTTCCAAGTCCAGTATTGGTCTCGGTTCCCCCTCTGACATAAATTTGAAAGGAAAATTCCTAAGGATGAAAACCAAAGGCAAAAGAGAAAAAGAAAAAAAGAAAGGGGACCCATTTTGACCTAGATCAAAGTGGGGTGGTTATGCAAGGCATAACAAATTGCAACTCGGCTGGGAAAATGGTTTAACCATTTTCAAGAATCTAAAGGATTTAGCTACCTAGAACTCCTAGTTCATGAACATCACAACTCCAGTTGGGTTAGTTATAGCAAGGTTGAGCTAGGATCTCAAATGTAAGTCAACAATAGCTACCCCCTGAATCTATGTGTGTACTTGATTGTGCATCACTCTCTGATGAAGTTTTCTTCATCTTTTAAATAACAATGTGAAAGATTTGAGCTACATGAGTTGATTTTCTTTTAGCTATCGTGCAATGATATCCTGGGCATTGCTTCACTGCCAGTTAGGAATCCATAGCCCCGACGGAGATACGTCTAGTTTTCCCACAGCATTGCTCTACTTCTAGTCAAGTGTCCATAGCCCCGATAGAGATACTAGAATCACCCAATCATATTGAATCCTCTTTTCCTTTTGATAATTCTTTTCTTTTTGTCTTTTGAGGTTTTAGATATTTCATTTAGTTCTCTTTTCCTTTCAATATGTCAAATGTTTAACATCTGATCTGGGTTGAAAACTACCATGGACCTCATGACAGCACTTGGAAAATTGGATTTTTCACTCAAGTCTTACAACATTGCCATCCTAGGACAAATATACCATTGTAAGAGGAGATGATCTTATTGATTTGTGAAAGATTCGAGGAGAGCTAATGAAGGGTACTTACTTTGCACCTTGTTTTCAAGACTTTCCACAACTCTTATTGTCAATGGGTATAAGATCAAAGTTTGGGACAGAATCACCCAGCTAGAAAGCATGAAAATATCTAAACCGTCCTCCAAATGACCAAAGCATGCTTGAGATAACAACCACCATTTTAAGATGGGTTAGAATAGGTAAACCCCAAAGGACAAAATAAAAGAGAAAACAATAGAACCAAGGAAGCAGAAAGACAAAAAGAAAAAAGGAAGAATAGGGAAACAACAACAAAGCTATTTACAACAAAAGCAAAAGCAAAAAATCTACAAACAGAAAAACAAACAAACTATCTACAAACAAAAACAAAAAGAACAAGAAAAGGAAAAAAACCAAACAAAGGAAAACTAACACTAACCTATCCTAATCCTAAAATATCTCAAAAGCTAAGCTTTACAAACACAAAACTGTAAAAATTTATACATTGACATGACTGATTTTTCATTATGTGCAGCAATCTTAACTTACTAGGCACAGTTCTAAACCTAGCAAATTTATCTTTATACTCAGAAATATAAAGTTTATAAGCAATAAGTTCATTCTGAGAGCATAAAGCTTGAAATATTATCAACTGTGGGTTCTCAATTTTTCCATGATTTACCCACAAACATGTTTTACTATCCCCAATGCTATAATCAAACTAAAAATTACTAAAACATAGAGGATAATGAAAGGACAACACCTGATTTTGAAGATTTTTAGTTACCAATGTAGGCTCGTGTTGTATGACCTCCTCCTCATGAGGTCTTAGCTCATGGAGCACCACTAAATCAGGGTTCATCTTGCAGTCAGGATATTCAATTACCTGCATCTTTGTATTCATCTCGGGTCCGGAGTCAAAATTTTTTTGAATTTCTTGAGATGAATCTTCATTTTGAACATTCTCTTGCAACAGGTCATCCCCCAGGGTTTGAGAATCTACCTCCAGCTTATCACCATTGATGTCAGGGATACTGGCACATGGTGAACAATGATTTCCTTCAAACTCACTTGAATGGATAGAGTCAGAGTCAGGAAAACACTCTCTCAATTCATATTCCTGCACATCATCAACCAACACATCTAAACAAACATAATAAAAATCAAGAAGATACTCCTTTGTCTCACTCTCTTTGTTATATTGAAGAGATTCAACCTTTAAGATAACCTCTTGGTCCTTTTCTTGACATTCTTTTGTTTCATCTAGACGTATGTCATCATGAATTTCCTTAGGGGTCAGTTTATTGATCTGCACATCTATTTTGACTTCTCCCTTTAAAATTTTAGGTTGGCATTTAAGTTCTTTTCCTTGACCACAAGATTCATTAGCAATCCCCTCTTGAATTGTGTTATCTGTTTCAATATTTTCACTACTTACATCAGCAGAGTCATCCTCTTGTATTAACCCATCAAGGTGTGCTTCTTCTTCATCCACCATCATGAAAGAATCTATGAATGCATCAATGAATCCATTCTCCACTTCAATCAGGTCTGCACTAGGTAGAGGAGTTTCATCAGTTGTTGAATCCATCTCCATGCAAGGATCAAGGTCAACAAAAGATGGGGAAGAATGCAACATGTTCTCACAGTTGTTCTCATCATGTTGGATGGACTGATCATCATTCTCATGTGTGCTAGTTGTTTCATCCTCCTTATTGAGGGGATACGTACTCCAAGGATCCTCCATAAGTATTCCTTCACTAGTGATCATTTTCTTGAAATACAAATCCATCCTTCCTAGGAAGACATGGCAGTCCATCTGAGAATGTTGATCAGTTTGATGTATCCCACATCCAATTGGTTTAACAAGATCTAATAATTTTGAATCTCCTAATTCTTCCAACTTCTTCCTTATTCAATTTTACACACATGGGATATCTAGCCAACATGAACCATGCTCTTCTGTCCATTCCTCATCACCCTGATTTTGATCTTGATTGGGAGAGTTGCTAAAATCATCAGAAGGCATTGTTGGTTTCCCATGACAACAATCCCACACTAATACCTCATCTCCTTCAAAGCCATTGTTAGTATACTCAACAAAGCTAGGCTCTATATTGAGATTTTCAGTAAGCTCTGGATTTAGATCCATTTCATGCTTTTCACCAAACAAGTCATCAAAGTTATATTCTAGCGAATCAAATGTTTCATCTAGAGCTTCATTGTGATGTAATGGAGTATGCTTTGGAAGATGACTGAAAAGAGATGATATGGTCATCACTTCATTGACAGGTGGAGTATTTAACTTTGTGATTGGATTTTGTAGGGATGAGTTCTCCTAGTAGTCTTGTGTGCAAGGACCAAACTGGCCTAAGAATAAGCTTTCTAACTTTGCCCATGAATAAATAGATTGCGGTGGCAGATAAACATACCATTGTCTTGCTGAACCTTGAAATGTTCTGATGAACAATTGACTGACAACATCCTCATGTGGAAACTAGAGAAAAGTGAGAATACACCTGCAAGTTTTGACATGTTCAAAAGCATTTTTCCCATTGTTAGGGAAAAATAAAGCAAGCCAATCATACAGGTGACTAGGGATTTCATGGACATATCCTAGTATATACAAAGGGCTACCCATTAGAGCTAGGCCTTCAAAGACCTGGCCCACTCCAACTCACAACGATTCACAATTACTCATAGGGCCCTCCTTCTAGCACCAGTTCCTATTGACATCCCGGATGGCACAACAACATTGCAAACAGAATATTAATACTTTGTTTCTCCTGAAAGAGAAAGATGATCACATGGATATCTTAGCTCCCAAGGTCCTTGTAGTTGGGTCTCAACTGTGCTGATGTCCCTCAGTGGTCCATGTAATAGTAATATTCAAGGGGCCTGCTGGTGTGAGCTTTTGGACTGTTGTGAGAGAAAACATAAACTTAAAACCTATTATAATCAGGGTTTTAAAGAAATGTAAAAAGAGGGATCAGGGCTTTGGAATAGAAAATAATGACACTTCATCTAAATTAACCAGACCTGTCACCTTCCAAGGAATTCCTAACTACAACTACAAAACAAAATTAACTTGTGACTAACACACAGCTTCATCCATTCACAATGTTGATTTCAACAACAGATTGCAAGTTACCATTCAAAAAAAATAGAAAATCAAACCTCATTCCTTGAAAGCTTTCAAATCAAATGATTAACTCAAGACTAACACCATTCTGAAATGCAACATGAAGTAGATTAAGATATAGTTACTTCTACTATCAGTGAGACAGATAAACAACAATTACAAAGCTGGCACAATCACCAATGTACAAAAAATTTGTGGCTCCAAATTGTTTCCATTTACTCTAAGAAAACTGAAAGATAAATTAGTCTTTCCTACTGAATCTTACTCCTAGCTACTAGTTCTACTCTACAAGTTTTAACTAATCTTCACTCTACCCTTTTCTAATCCTACCACTTCTACTCCTAATTCTACCCTAGAAGTTCTAATCTTAGCCATTCTAATCCTTTACAAAGAGGCAAGAATGCCTTGTATACAGGATGCATCAAAAAGGATGTGTTGTCCCCTCGTATTAGGGTTTACAAAATATTTACTAACTGTAGGAGAGTCGGCTCTTAGATCTTTTGGAAAGAGTCAGTTGTGCATTGAATGTGAAGCCCTGCTGTCCATATTGCTAGAAGGATTTCTAGGAAAGATTTGTAGATCTTTTGCTGTTGCCGCATTAATTCCCCTGTCTGTGTGTCCCTACTCGAACTCTTGAAATTAGTCTTGAATTCTTAGAATATCATCATTAATCTTCATCTATTTCCGCCAGTGGTCACTATAGCTATCCTTGTGACTCATAGTTTCTTTCTTCATTTAGCCTTTCTTCATGTTCTGGACCTCTCTGCACGTTGACTGTCTTCTGGAAACACCATCAGGCCTCCCTGTAGATCTTTGTGTTATCACCCAAGCCAATCCATCATCATATGTTCTCAGAAAGAATCCTTCTTGCTTGCATTTTGTTAGTCTCTTACATAGGGGTGGTCAAAATCAGTTTTCTTTGCTGTCGCATGTCGGTGAGACACCATCGGTGTCTCCCCGATGCGACTTCATCCATTGGGAAACTATCGGAAAGACATGAGACTGTTGGTGAGACATCTCGGTGGGCTCAAAAGTCACATCGAGCTTTGAAAGACCATCGGCAAGACTCCATCCTTTTGCTGAGACCACATGGTGAATCTTTTGTTTTCTCTTGGAGTCTCCCCGATATCCTCCTTTACTGGGAAATCCATCGCTGTCAAATAGACCCTCAGCAAACTCCCTTTTCATCCTCACTGAACCCACTTTCTTCCTTTCGGTGTGACCTTCATGAGTCAGTCAAACATTACACCAAGTCCCATATCCTTTGGCAAGCTCATTTCATTCTTTTGGTGTGACCTTCACTCATCACCAAGACCCTGTGGCGAAAGCATAACCCTTCGCCGATGCTACTTTGTTCTATCTCAGGGAGACTTATTTTCTTCGCTGGGACCCTATACTGACATCACAATCTTCTGTCGATCCTTGTCATTGGTGTGACTTTGGATCATCGGCAAGACCTCGTGCTGCATTCATTTCCTTTTGCCAAATTTTGGTGTCGCTAAGACCCTCTCGCATTCACACCGAAATGAAATCTTTCGTTATATGCATTTTGATCTAACCTCTGCTTCTTGGGAAGACGTCCTATAAACACCCCATGCTTTGGAAAAAGCTTTACTAGCTCATCCCTTTGTCGCTGTAACATACTGATTCTCTCACCGAAGACACCTGATAGACCCCCCTTTTGCACTATGTCGGTAAGACATTAGGCTCTTAGCAAGAGCTATTAATTCTCTCACCAAAGACACCCTTGTCGGCGAGACTGCACCCACTGAAGGTGATCGGCAAGACCTACTAATTCTCTCACCAAAGACACCCTTGTCGATGAGACTACACCCACTCGTCTAGACCTCTTTTGTCATTATGAGCTCACACCTTTTGGCCAAACATTACACTAAAAGTTTTATCCTTTGCTGAATTCATCATTCTTTGGTGACCGTTTATGTCGGGGAGACCCCTTTTCAGTTATACCGACATTCCTTTCTTTCATTCCCAGCGTGTCGCCGAGACTCCTACATTTCACTGAGACCTCCTGGCGCGTTCCCTTCCTCTCCGCGAGCTCCTCCTACCCCAGATCCATTCTTCTATAAGTTGTTGATGTAGCCTAGGACAGTCGGTGAAATGTTTCGATGAGCCACAGAGGTAATACGGATCTTGCAAAGACCATCGGCAAGACCAACCTTAGTTGGGAAGACATTTCAGTAAATTCAAATGTGTCATACCAAGGGCACAAAACATGTCAGTGAGACCCCATCAAGTTGGAAAGACCTTTTGTCGAGATCCTTAAGAAATATCCTCATGCACATGACTTGATCCTATAAAACAAGGTCTCTATTAGTCTTCTAAATCATGAAAATTTCCTGCTCAAACTTACCCATAACACTTCTTATTTTACTATACTTCATAAGGAAAGACTTACCTCCGGCGGGGGCAGAACCAAAATAGAAACTGGAATCGGGACCGAGGTCAGGATGGGGACGATCCAAGGAAATAACCAACCTTTCCAAGTTCACACCCCAAACTGACCTCGCTCCTACGAAGAAACTCAAAATGCAAAGGACGAAAACCAAAACACCAGCGGAGCTGGAGCAAAATGATGGACAAAACTAGGGTCAAGACCAAATCCGAACCAAAAACTTTGAGGAAGTCTCCAAGTTTTGGGTTCAGATTCCATTCTGAACTTGCCTCCGACGTCACTCGAAAAGAGGAAAATAATGGAATAGAAAGAAAGAGAAAGGGGAAGGAAAACCCAATGACCAAAATAGAGGAAACCAGAAGCTAAAGAACCAAAAATGCGGAACCGGGATCGACACTAAATCTTAACCAAGAACTTTGAGGAAGTTCCCGAGTTCGGACCCAACTCCGGTTCTAGGTCTGCCAAAACGAAAAAGAAAATGCCCAAGGCCAAAAAAATTTAAGGCAAAGGACATTTACCGACAAAGACCAACGAAGAGGGAAGAAAAGGTGGGGTCGGACCTGGGATGGGACTCGAACGAGGCACTTTGAGAAAGTTCAACATTCCGAGTCGGTCTCAGACCCGACTCCAACAAAGAATAAAGGGAGAAGGCAAAGAACAGTCGAAACTGGAACCGGGGATGAAACAAGACCAAAACATAGAAGGAATTTCCAAGTCCAGTATTGGTCCTGGTTCCACCTTTGATAGAACTTTGAAAGGAAAACGCCTAAGGCAGAAAACCAAAGGCAAAAGACAAAAAGACAAAAAGAAAGGGGACCCATTTTGACCCAGATCAAAGTGGGTTGGTTATGCAAGGCATAACAACTCTTTAAACAATGCGTCCATGTCCTCCTACTAAAATCATCAATAAAAGTAACATAATAAATTTATTTACCAATAGAAAAAACATCAATAGGACCAAATACATCAGAATGAATTAGATCCAAGATGCATGAAGACTTATAAGAAGACGAGTAAAACTAAATGCAATTTTGTTTGCCATAAATATAATATTCACAAAAATCAAACTCTATATTGCAATCATTCAACCCCTCAATGAGGTTCTTATTTTTCAAGGCTTTTAAAACCTTCTCTCCAATGTGGCCAAGCCTTTGGTGCCATAAGATGGTCTTCTCTATAGGAAGCTTTTATTCGGTAGATAGAGCACCCTTGGGTACCTAGAAGCCATAACCATCCACAGAAGAGGAAACCATCTCCTTTTTCAATGAAGTAGTTTGTGGCTTAAGCTTATCATAAGTGTTATTGCATTCGACTATGCATGCATCAAGCTATTACAATGTACCCAATCTACTTCCTCTCACTATCACCATAACACCTCTCACCATTTTCACACCTACTTCAAAAAATCATGCATGCACACCTACATCTATTATCTTGCTAACAAATAATAAATTTTTTGTTAGTCTTGGGATATGCAATACACCATCAAATTGTTTAACTCTAGCATCAGAAAATATCACATGAATACTACCATGATCAAAAATATCAATGAAAGAGTCATCACCCAAATACACCTTACCACCATCATAGTTTTCATACTTACCAAACCATTTTTTGTTAGGAGTCATGTGGAAAGATGCACCTGAGTCTATTAACCATACATTAAAACTTGAACAAGTGGCCAAGGCTGCAATAAAGGCATCTCTATCTTCCTTTTTAGACTCATAATCAAAATCTTGCTTCTTCTTCTTTTTCTTCTCTTCTTTGCATTGCTTTCAAAGGTGTTTGGATTTTCTACAGTTCCATCATATTTCCTTGGACTTACTAGAATATTTTGATCTCCCCTTGTTTTTCGACGTGGAATGGCCATGCTGCTTCTCATATTTTCCTCATTCTTTTTGTCTTCCATAAACACTCAAATCCTCTTTGGCATTCAAAGAGACCTTCATTTTCATCTCTTTATAGAGTAGAGAACCAACAACATCCTCCATCTTCAAGATGACAAAAGTGTTCCCAATGACCATGACTAGGCTATCCCATGAGTTTGGCAGTGAACACAACAGAGTTTGACACCTTTATTCTTCATCCATCGTAACCTCAACTAAGGTCAACTAAGTCCCCAACATATTAAATGTTTCCAGATGCTCATAAATTCATCCACCTTCTTCCATTCTCAAGGAATACAACTTCTTCCTTAAGAAAATATTATTTACTAGAGATTTAGCTTGGTATATCTCACCCAACTTCTTCCAAAGCTTCTTCGAAGTAGGTTCTTGATGAAAATTTATCAAGATTTAATCTACAAGACATAGTCTAATGAGACCTTTAGCTTTTCTATCCATTACATCATATTTTACAACCAAAGTTGGATCCATAGGCCTCTAGACATTTTCATTCACTACATCCCAAAGATCCCAATCAATCAATAGATCTTCCATCTTCAGCTTCCATATTTTAAATTTTGTGCCAGAAAACTTCTCTACCTCAATCATCCCAGATTTGTTTTCCATTCAGAAAAGATATATGCAACAAGATCACAAAGTATCATTTCCACAAGATCCCACTCAAACCTTGATTAACACAAAAAACCCAACAACCCACAACTAAAACCAAAGGTGATCAATCTTTGATGCCACTTGTAAAGAAATTAAAGTAGTAGAAACAATTTCTTGTGTCAATCTTGAGAAGAGATATTATACAAAATTTAAAACTAATCTAACAGTTATAGAAAATCTAGAAATAGATTGAATAAAAAATAAACAATGAACATAAGATATACATGGGGAAAACCCTTTCAAGTGAAAAAACCCACATGTTCCAAAGCTTGCTCAATGTATTTCAAATCCAACAACAAGATTACATACACTTCTAGAGCAAGTGTTTTACAGGAGTATAACTAGTAAACAATTCTAGAAGAATTCTAGCAACAATTCAACTACATAATAGTACCTGCAAACTCAACACATAAACTACTCCTCAATCCTTCAATTTATAGACCTCCAGCTATACAAGAAATCATTTGTGGTTTACAAAACCATGTGCAAAACCTCTGATGAGGTGTATTGCCCAAAAATATAAGATTTTAGTCTAAAATTAGGCTCTCACATCCACAATATTCTCCCTAATTTTTGACCCTCAAAGATGTCATAAAATCTATCATAATATCTCTAAAAATAACCCCTCCATGATATACTACCATATGAGCATCTTTTGACAACTGATATTTTTATTTTCAAAGCATCAAAAATGTGCAATAGCTCTACGAAAAGATTAAATGAATAAATCAAATCTATGGAAATAGAAAGGTTGAGATACCTCATTTTCAATAGGTGTAGCCTAGTCTTTGGAATGAGACTCCCGCATATCAACCAGAAGATGATACTTCCACCATTGTTGCTTTTTTAGAAGGATTTGCAAAAACCTCTTTCAAAGCGATAATTACTTGAAGCAAAAATTTTATGTTTTTGGTGCATTCAATCCTCACACGTACATGCAATAAAGGTGTTTCCATTACCACTAGCTTGCTAAGTGCTTCCAGTGATGTGATACATGTGGAGTGGGGATCTGTATCCCTCAGGAATTCCAACTTTTCTATGAGAATTTATTTAGTACATTCCTTATGCCACCCTTTTCACAAATAAGCCTTGAGTGATGGGAAGCGTGCCTTTAGCAATGGAAAGTGTGCTTTGAGCTATGGAAGTATACTTTGAAAAGACATTTGTATTTAATTTAGCATAGTTTAACACTTTAAGAAATGTTTTTTTCCTAAGCGAGTAGGTTGGCATTGGTAATGATGATGGACAAATGGCAACAAACTGTTCATGTGAGCATTTACTCCCAACGTTCGAATTAATTTCTCCAAGCTTGGTTTGAGAACCTCCATATGATTTATCCCTCATCGCCTTGATATATTTTCCATTGTCATTTGACGGGAGATAGATTTTCCATTTCCAACCTCCCCAACACACATTTTTTTATAAATAGTAATATCCGCTCAGCAAAAATAATTGCTAAGTTAGTATTGAATTGGTGAGATCCTTTTGCTACCTTCACTAGTATATAGCTTGCTCACTACCATCATGTTTGGCCTAGGTACCCCAATTCAGCTCTTGAGCTGAAAGTTGTATAACTCTTTTGTAGGTGAAGTTAGTAGTAAGATAATTAAACACCTAGTAGGGAGGAATGACCACCTCATCATTGTGGTGTTCAAGTGGGTATTCAGGAAGGATTATGTGAAAGATGAGAATCAGTCGCACTATAACTCAAACATCATCTCCCAATTTGTGGCTTCCCTATTGGATTTGGACATTTCCAAGCCCTAGATTATTGAACCCTTCCATGCCATGTTTTATTTTGCATATGTAGATGGGCTCAATGAAATCATGCAAGTAGCTATCCCTAGTGCTTGCATTCTAGCTGCCATGAATATTCACATGCATATCAATTATGGGAAAGCATTTCCATGGCTTCCCTTTCTCACGGACTTCCAGACTATGGACGTTATCTTGACCCACCTCTTTTCTACTAAGGACATATGGCATGGAGCATTGTCTTGGGGTTAAGTGGAAAACCCACTTTGATTTCCTAGTCTACTATCTTGACATTGAGGATTAAAGGTTTGTGTTGTGGCTGCCATGAATATTCATAGGCATATCAATTATGGGAAAGCATTTCCCTAGCTTCCATTTCTCACGGACTTCCAAACTATGGACGTGGAGAGGCATCGCATACTATCTCGACCCACAACCTCTTTCCTACTAAGGACATATGGCATGGAGCATTATCTTGGGGTTAAGTGGAAAACCCACTTTGATTTCTTGGTCTATAGTCTTGACATCAAGGATTGAAGGTTTGTGTTGTGCTGGTGCGTGTTGTGTGTTGTGTGTTGTTAACCTCTTTACTACCCTATTGATAGAACCCAAAGAAATAACATTTTGAATATTTGCAATGGATGGAGGATTTAATTTCTACTACCATCTTTGTGTTGCCTCCTTTTTTTTTTTAAAGATGTATCTCTTTCTGGGTTTGAACGACAAGGCTTGAAACTTCTCTTGGAGCCTCAGACTCGACACACATATTATATTATAAATATTTTCAATGAATAAAAAGTATAATACATTATGTTATTCCTAATTTTACTCTCATGGCTTTATTCGCAAAAAAAATGTATTTTACAAAAAATTACATATGGTACATAGCTGTAAAATTTTGATGAATTTACACGCACTTTAATTGAATAGTTTTAGATGAATATCATTTATCAATATATTGAATACATTTTCATTCATATCATCCAGCTCGTACGCATTCCTTTCCTTGCATGCATGGATTCAGAAAGGACCCCTCCACAATGAGTCAAACTTAGCATGTTGTACTAATTTTGCAACATGTTTATCATACTTTAGCACATAACTTCCCTCCCAAAAATTTGGATTGGAGGCATTTTATCAAACCATCATTTTACCACCTACTAGAATCCAATCTTGGCATCATATGCCTTTTCTCTTTTTTCTTTGAGGCTTAAGAGCTCTGCCAATCTTACTTCCATTCCACTGTTTGCCTTGACTTCCAAAGATTTTATTAATTATAGTGCCAGAATTTCTATGGAAATGGGTAAAACTACCTCCTTCCCATACACTAATTCATAAGGGGAGTTTTCTAGGATCTTCTTAGGTGTAATTCTTTTAGCCCATAAAGCTACTCGTAGATGCTTATGCCATTCTTTCTAGCATTTTGACCCGATGCACTTTATTAACCCAATTAGGTTCTTATTAGTTGATTCTACTAACCCATTTCCTTGCATTATTAGATAAATAATTTAATAAATGGGATAATATTCCCTTCCTTATTTGTAGGACATAAGATTCCTTCTAGAAGATGAGTTGTCCTTCTAGAATTTATCTCAACATTTAATGATCATCTAGATAGGGTTCACATGTTGTCACATGTTGTTAGATCATGACACATGGCAACATCTCATGCATATTAGGGTTTATTTCTTGCCTATATAATTAGGAATCTTGTTCATTTGTAATATATCTTTTTCATCATATCAATAGAATCTTTAATCAAGCATTACATAGTTGCAACACTTTCTGGGTGGTTGATTATCTTTCCTGGCTCAAAGGTCCTCCATCGAAGACTGCAGCTTTAAGGACTGTGGATCCATAATCTCAACATGGTATCAGAGCTTATCCAGTGAAACGTCAACCTAGGATCAAGAAAGTTGGTGTGCGAGATTCTCCGCAGGCTTGAAGGTTTCCATTGAAGGCTACTTATTTCCACCTAGGGACCAAGCTGATTTCTGAAGCAGATAGAGTCAAATCCGAGCTTGCCATTTTCTTCAGAAGGCCTCAAAACCCTAGGATCACCTGCCCATTCATCAAAATCAGATACATCATCCCGGGAGCTTCAAAGGTATTTTTAGGGTTTGCAAAATCAATCGTACTATCTGTACAATTTGTAGTGAAAAATCATCCCAATCAGTTGTCCTCTGAGGCAAAATTTTTTTATCAATAGGCCACTTTTTGTTTCAAAAAAATTGGGCTAATATTTTTTATTGTTTGGCAAAAATCATATTTTTCTATAGTTTTAGAAAAATATATTTGGGCAACCTGCAATTATTAATCTTCGTCAGCATTATAAGGTTGATTTTTCAAATCTGTGGGTATAGTTCAAAAAAATCATTAGTTGGCATGTATAGAGTTTGATTTTTTGTAAAATCACTGGCATCAAATTTATGGGTTTGATTTGTTGAATCCACCCCATTCGGCTTTAATTTTCATCGATATATTTCTTTTGCAGATTATATTCGGGCTTATGCTTTTGATTTTTTAATTGCATAGTGCAACATTAAAAAATATTTAAAAAATCTATTGTGGTCGGCTATATTTATTTTTCTATAGAATTATTTTGGGTCGGCCTTCATTAAAATTTTGTAGGGTTTGTGGTACTTGTTTGTTGGTACCCGTCCATTCTCTACCATTGTTGTACCAAGGGCCCGTCACATCGAACAGGGCCCGCTTGGCCCACCGGGGTCTTCTCTCTATTGCCATAGCTGCCGCCGCCAACTGTTGGTTCCCCGCCAACCATCGCTGGTGTTTGTTTCCCGACTGAGAATTCTTGCTGACGAGTCTCCCATCAACTGCCTGGGATACATTACCGGTGCCGGTGGTTATCCACCACCAGCGGTGCTCTCCTCACCACCGCCTCTGCCCGACATCTCAGCCTCGCTACCACCTATCCGGTAGTGCTTCATTTTTTGCCAATTTTAGCGCTGAGGTCACATTAAGGACCGAGTGCTAAGCCCGGAGGGGCTCAATTTTTGCTCCTATTTAGCCTGCAGGTGTCTAATCAAGGCATTTATTTTCATTTGATCACAACTTTCACCCAGGATATTGAATTTTTGCAAACGATATACCGTCGGAAAGGGAATTTCACGTACTTTCTAGTGGTGACATCAGTTCTACAAAAAATTTCTTGCCAAAAATTCTACATCCAACTGAATTCCAAACCCTAATTTGGACATAAAAGCTTGTATCTTCACAACCATTCATTGTATTTCAGTGATTCCAGCAGCATCAGGAAGGTGATTTAGAGCTTCTTTTCATCAGTCTAGCCCTTGATCAATTTCAGCTCTAGGTACTCTTGCATGTGATTTTTTTCAGTTTGGTGCATTTTTTCAATAACCTGGACATCCTAAAGCTTGGGAAAAGATTTTTTGATCTTGGTTTGCATCACTTCAGTTGTACATCATATTTGGAAGTCTTCTTCTTGTTGTTCAAGGTTAGTGTCTTTGTATTTTTGTGAAGAAAATTCATTATGGGGCTTGCATATTACTCTCCTTCTTTGGTTATGTTGCACAAGGGTAACTATATGCAATGGTGAGATGGGATCTACCACCATCTCCATTCACTTGATTTGTTGCCACATCTATTTGGTATAGTTCCTCATCCAAGTGAAGGTATTATGGAATTTGCTTGGAGTTGCAGTAGATACACTGTTTTGGAGATCATTTCTATGCAAGTTGATTGTGATGTTTTGAATGCTATTGATCATTGTGATTGTCCTCACATTCTTTGAACTAAGCTTTGGGAGATCTATGGAGATACAAATACTCCACCATTCCCCATTGGTCAAGATTCAGAATTTCATTCTTCAGATCAAGTTCCCTATGCTGATATTGTTGTACAGGAGGTTGATTGCCTTGATCTTTTCAAAGAGGTTGACAAGGTTCGTTCAGGTGCTTCTTCTTCATCAAAGATAGTTGGTATCCCTTCATAATCAATGATTCCTTGTCTAGAGTCATTGATTAAGGCTTCCACCATCATCATCCATCAAGAAACTTTTAGTTTTTCAAACTTAGCATTACAGGATGGCTTTGTTTTAGACATCATTGACTTGGCTACTTCTACAGGTTTGGAGAACATTCTCGAGGGGGTATCACTCCTCTATTTAGAGATTTCATATCTGAAATTTCTTCCCTATCATTCCATTAAGGATTTGAGGTTTCTTCAACATCCACCATTGGATTTGCTTTAGACTTCTTTCAGTGGTTTTGAGGATACTTCATTTAGGGGGGGCTATCAAGTCTCCATCATATTCGTCCCATCATTGTCTTTGGATATTGTTTAGCATCAGTTTCTGCATCATCCTAGTTTGTTACCCTTTTCATTGATTGTGGCATCTTCATCAGGCAAGGAGACATTTGAGCAGTGTTCAGAGACACCATCAACATACTTTTTCAATTCCTATCTGGAATGGGAAGCATCTCTCCACTTGCAGTTGGTTTTGTTTCTTTCGAAAGGGAGACAAGTTGTTTGTCAACATTGGATCCTATTATGTCTTCAAACACTTCCCATCCTTGTAGGTGATCAGATATTTTGGGGGGGCTATTTAGTCTCTCTATTATATCCATGTGATGAATGGTGTACTTATGGGGTATTTGGGAGTCATCCATCCTTCCCATCCTATCTCACATTTCTGCATTTTCATCTCCTTTTTGGTGAGGGGTTTTGTTCCTATTGGGTTTTCCCCTTTTCTCCAGTTGTGGGATATTTTATGCATCTTCATGTACATGGGTACCTAACATGGCCTCGTAGTTGGGACCCATCATCATCATCATCTTGCATAATCATTGCATCTTCCTCCCTAAGTTGAACTTATGGGGGGGGTGTTAGTGTAATTAAAATTATTATTACACTAGCATAAGTTAACTTAGGTCTTGCATTTAATTAATTAAGTCCTAGGTTGCATTATTAGATAAATCATTTAATAAATGGGATAATATTCCCTTCCTTATTTGTAGGAGATAAGATTCCTTCTAGAAGATGAGTTGTCCTTCTAGAACTTATCTCAACATTTAATGATCATCTAGATAGGGTTCACATGTTGTCACATGTTGTTAGATCATGACACATGGCAACATCTCATGCATATTAGGGTTTACTTCTTGCCTATATAATCATGCATCTTGTTCATTTGTAATATATCTTTTTCATCATATCAATAGAAATTTTAATCAAGCATTCCATAGTTGCAACATTTTCTGGGTGGTTGATTATCTTTCCTGGCTCAAAGGTCCTCCATCAAAGACTGCAGCTTCAAGGACTGTGCATCCATAATCTCAACAGGTAGAACCCAACCTCTCTCCTATCATCTAGTCCTTCACGAATAAAACAACTAATGTTGAAGTACTCCATGGACCCACCTATGTGAGTCGCCCATTACGAGGCACCATCTTGTCTTTGTCATTTGTAAACAACTATCCCTTAGCAACATTCCATAGCTTACTGCCCACAATTTCCTAAATGACCGAGTTTTGAAGAATGAACCCAAGCTATCCAAGCTCCTATGGATCCTACAATGTTGGATTACCTTTATGGGATTCCTCTTCTAGAACATCATTTTTGAATGGCGAGGCTACAAATGGTCTTGATGCCACCTACCTATGCACCCTTTGAGTCCACATTGGAAAAATGATCAAGGTAACACTTCGAAGGACCTCGTAAATGAGTGAAAAAGTGCATAACTACCCAAATTCCTTGACCGGTCACTGAAGTCTAAAGGCAAAAATTTAGTGCGGGTGGCCGCCTATGGGCCACCACAACCCTAGAGTCATTTCACCCTAAGTCACTCCAAATGACTTCTTGCCCAGGGAAACTTGCACCCCCTAGGTCCGCATCCTCAAAATTAACCCTAACGAGCATTAAATTATGAATTTTATTTTTTTATGATCTTTGATGATGGAATGGTTGATCTGACCCTCATCTTTGTAGAATTTCACTAACGCTCCCCTCAATTTACACATGAATATGTTTAGTACATCTATGTTTGCAGGATTTATTGAATTGGCTGCAGGATCATCAGGAGTGTCTTCAGAGAAAGAGAAAGGAAAAACAATCACCAAGGTACCAAGATGAAAATAAGATAAAGACCAAATCAAATATCTATTCTAGGGGTTGGATATCACCTCTAAGGTCACTTAGATAACTAGAACATAATCTCAGACACCAACCTTGTACATATAGATATAGATGTGTTCAGGAAACGAGTCATAGTCAACCCAACCACTGACAATTCTAGGAAGATTAGGAGAAGTGGTATTTCCAAAGCAACTAGCTTTCAACCTACTCTAGTAGCCCCAAAACTGGTAATGACATGTAGATAATACTACCATGGGGTACCAAGAATATTATTGATCATGAACGCAGAGTACTAGCAGACTTGTCAGCCAAGTCCATAGGTGAGACATTCCAAATCCCCACATTTGATCCTATGGATGAAACAGAGAAGGGGTATGTGGAAAACATGTGGAAGGAAGATCCCCAAGGTTGCAAGAAGTTGATTAACCAACACCAGTTGAAAGAGAATAGGGGCAGTGCTGCTAAGGTGCCTCAGGAGCTATTCCGTAGTGATTTCTACAAGGATTACCATGATCTAGTGACTCTCTTCAATAGGGTTATGGGAATTCCTACTACTACCTATTTACAAGAATGGATGTTCTACTTTATTGAGGAAATCATCAGAGGGAAAACCAAGTTCCGCTAAGAAAAAATGATCAATGACAATTTGCATAATCGACTCATGGCAGTAAAGAAGATATCAGAGTTTTATATGATGTCTTAATTGGTGTACCTTCTAGCGACATCATTCCTCTACAAAGTATTATTTTTTTCTTAGAGTCTGACTCCAAGAAGGGAGTTGAAAGTGTATAATAAATATCCACATCTGCAATACTGAAGCTTCAAGAAGTAGTATCATAGGGTGAATGATTCCTTTATTGGGCATATAATCAGACTTCTTATAGGGGATTTTGAAAGAAGAGTTTCACACAGCTCTCATACGTTCATTCACATATTCAAGTACTTGTTCATATAGTTCCTGAAGTTCACTTATATCAAAATAGAGGGATTCTCTGAGAGTCCTTACAAGTTGCCATAGTACGTGAATGACCAGATGATCATATTGGAAATCTCCCAATAGTTACAAAATGCTCATACTTTGTTGAGCGATAAGCATAGGGTAGACATTCCCTACCTTCTCACCTTTGGTCAAGGTATGTATGTTATTCCTGCATCCCAATGCATGAAATATTCAGAGAAGGAAATAGTAGAGTATAATCTGGATCTCCACATAGGTAGACCCATAATGCATCCTTATAGAAAACTAAAGAATTCTATCGTGAAAGAATATTCCCACCTACCCCATATTGAAGACTTTTGGGAAAATTATCAAGATGATAAAGAAGTGTGCATGTGGAATTACATGCGTATGACCACTCAATTTGCAAATTCAATCAATCTCTTCTTGATGTCAAACTAGATCATGCAGGATGAAGACACCATTTTGGACCCAAGGTATGATGTTGTGGCTAACTTTCCAATACTGCTAATAGACTAGGATGAGGAGGAGGTCAATGACCTAGATATCATGACTAATCCAGTGGAGAACAAAACAAGGTAGTGGATTGATGCCTAGATCAATCAACTCAAGTTACAAGGGGCTACACTAACATATGGTGAGCTTGAAGATGTAATCAAGAGTGAGACTGATAGCTGGGCAACTGCCACTCTAACTGAGGAAACCCTAAAATCTCCTCCAACGACATGATCAAGAAAGAGGAAAGAAGTATCAGAGCAAAAACCAGAGCCTAAAGTGTACTCAAGAAAGCTTACTAAAGGGGAATCCTTCAGAAGGGAAAATAAGTCAGAAGGTTTTACTAAGATGCCCACAATTCAAGAAGACCCTCAACACAAAGGCAAAGAAGAGGTTGAGTGCCCACAATCATCACCTTCCACCTTTGCTCCTCCCAATGTTGCCACCATTGCTACTACTCTACCTCCCACATCTTAGGCACTGCTAGTCTCATTCCCACCCATTGTGGACATCTCTATCCACCTAGCTTCCACCTCACCAAAAACTCCCATGATGGTGCAAGGTTCCTCCTTGGCTACAACCTCTCCATTATTATCCTTCTCACTGTCTCCTTTCACTACAATTCCCCTAGCTGCTACAACAACTATTCCCTCTCTTGCTTTACCAAAGGCCTTTGTGAGACATATACAAAATATACCCATGAAACTCTCTGGGGTATTAATGAATCCTACAGTACAAGTTGCAATGGCCCAAGTTGTAGCTGGTCTCCTTGTCCCTCTTCTCATAGAGCCACCAAAAATGGAGGTTACAATGCAAATAACATAAGAAATGGAGAGATGCTAGAGAGAGGCTACCAAGGAGCTAGCTGGAGAGTCAAAGGATCCCTTGAAGGATGACTATTACAAGCATCCTGAAAGAAAAATAAATGTAACTATAAATAAGGTGTCCTATGAATAGGAAAAAGAGTCACAGTCCTCAGTGGAAGATATAGAGGCACTCAATGAAAGATACATAGTTGAAACCTCCAATCAAGAATTCAAAGAGGAGTTTTCCCAATAGCTCAAAGATGTTAGAGAAAAAATTGAGCATGAGAAGCAACACTTTGAAGAGATAGATGACACTGGAGACAAAATGGAGACAATAGAAAAGCCTCCAATTGTTGGGAAAGATAAAGGTCCTATTTAGGAAGAGGAAATACCTCCCAAGAAAGAAAAGGAAGAGGAGGAGATTGAAACAAAAGAAGAGGAAAAAGACAAACCTGAAGAAGAAGTTGAGCTTAGAAAGAGCCTCAAGCCAAAATTCCATTGACAAGCTCAAGAAAGAAGTATAAAAGGCCCCACCAACTGAGCATGTCATAGAAGAAAACATAGCCACTTTTGAGCCAAATAAGGAAAAGGCTATCTTGATCCAAGACTTGGATGAGGAAGAAGAAAGAATGGAGCTTGAGGTCCCTGGTCATGAGGAAAACCATCTCCAACTTTAACAAAGAGTGGAAGGTGATCATGAATCACCAAAGGAGGAGTCTCAAATACCTGATTGGTTGTATAAGTAGCTACAAAAGAAAGCCCCCATCCTTGTGGATCCAAATACCAAACTCAAGGCTATCTTGGCATGAGTGCAAATGAAGCCAAGAAAAGAGAATAAGCCAAAGGTTCATTCCCACATAACAATTGATGCATCTAGATTAAGGACCGTGCATATCACCACCCTGGTAACAAACAAAGGAGAGGGGGTTAGTTAGCATATCTATACCATCAACCTGGGAACTACTACAAGGGAGCAAAAAATAGATGAATTTTAGGGATTGGTAGCCACGATAGTTGAGCAAATGAACAAAGACCAATCCTCGAAGGAGGAACTAAAGGCACAAGTGGTGAACCTCAGTGCCTACATTTAGGAGTGGACACCCCTAGACGAAGAAACCTTGACTACGTCCTCTGCACCCTAGTTTCTATCCCAAGATGAATTCTCCAAGATGGAGAAAATGAGGAATTGGACCAAGGCTACCACAAATTGGTTTAGACGAGTGCTATACAATGGTGATATGGGTATTGTCCATGATGTTTGAACAACCAACAAGTTTTGGGAAGTGTAGAAGCAGCTTGAAGGCACAAAGAGAATTTATTATAACTTCCCTGAGCTATATAGGATTACATATCCTAAGCTCAAGGCCATCCTCAAAATGCTCAAAAGGACATGGGAAAAGGAGTTGGCCCTAGTAAAGGATGGTCATTATCTGGTGGAGACATGGAAGATGGGCCTAGACTAGAGAAGATACATCCTAGAAATAGTGCTCCATGAAGGATAGCTTGACCTTGAATGGGTCAAGGAACACATGACAAACAATGAGGAGTATTTGAAACTCATGATAGATTATGATATGCCAGTTGTAGAACTAGATCTAGAGAAGATCAAGCCATATTTCCACAAGAAAATGGAGCAAGGGGCAATAGATTCACTACCACCAAAAATCATGGATTTTGTTGCCTAAGCCTTTATCTATTCAGAGCAGGTGATCAAGGCCATGCCAAAGTGCATGAAGAGTTGGGAACTAATCACTGGTAGATCTAGGAAGGTCACCTTCCAAGTGCTTCAATCGGATATCATGGAGTGGAACAAGCTTCAGGCATTGATTGGCAGGTTTGTAGAGTATGGAAATGTTTAGAAAAGCAAGGGAGCACCTACAATAGATGATGAGTTCCTAACAGTGTAGCTATAGATGAAAGAGCAAACCACTACAAGACAAAGTGCTATAGTGTTAGGGCACTATAGGACAAAATAGGGAAAAAGACAAATAATGTATTTTATATTAGTATATTTTGGGGGTAGGTGAAACCATAGCTTGTAATGAATCTAAGCCATACAGTGTATATCAATCCTAGCCATTCATTTAGGCTTTGAAAAACTATAAATAGGGGGTCTCCTCTCATTTTCAAAGATAGAGTTGAGTTGTTGTAATGAAATGTTGGAGAAATTTTAATAGAACTTCATTGCTTTGGTGGATTCTTGACTTTCTCTCATGTTGCATGATTCTTCTCCTCAAGTTTGATAGATTTAATTTACTTTAGTTTGTTTTTCTTAGTACTTTTAAGTAGTTTTGATAGTATAGTTGTTGTCCATTGATTTTAAAGAATGCTATTGTGTTGACGCTTTCCATGTTCATGATTTTTGTTGGTTATTGATAGTAAACAACTGTGTAAAGCTAGTCTAAACATAAATTCATTGTTTCACTTAAGTTCATCTTTCATTTATGCTTTATGGTGAAGGAATAGCTGAAAAATCTACAGACCCTAAAAGATAGCACTAGTTTTATGATACTGTGTTTTTTGGTTAAGTGGAACTCAGTTATAGGAAGGTTTTCCACTATAGCATCCTCCATTATCATTGTTCATTGGTAGTGTAGGTCTAGGCCTCCTCCCTTTTCCCTTTTGACCTTTTTTTTTAAATAGTAGTTTAGGAAAAGTTCCAGCATCATTGTAAAGCCAAATATGATGTTGTACGTGGATTTTAGACTACTATTTTGAACTTACAACAATTGCACATCATCTCTAAAATTTTAGAAAATCCATTTGAGGATCCAATTCTTTCCAACTTAACAATTTTCCATTCCCCTTCTAATTACCAGAAAATCACATCAACCCACTAAGTTGTTTTTGCAAGTCATGACTTGACACTTGAGAGACCTTGAGATAATTTTTTGCAATTTTCTTGTGAGAAGTTTCCTTTCAAGAGAGGTATTTCATTCATGCACTGCCTATGTTGAGAAGTGTAAAAACACCTGTCAACAAGTCCTATCTATAGGAAGTGAGCCTTTGTATTCGGGTAGTGAGACCTTGGTAGTGAGCCTCTTGTATTTGGTTTTGCTATTACTTTATATTGTGAGTTAATCCTCACCATTGTTTTTCTCTCTTTTAGTTTTCCATGTAAAATATTGTGTTCATTGTGTTTATTTTATTTTCTATTATTTGCATTGCATGTTCATACTTAATAACAAAATTAAGTGAATAAGAAATTGATAAGTGTTTTGAGTTTTGAGTTTGTATTTGGTGACAATTGATTCAACCCCCTCTCATTTGTCTTGTTCCTTTTAACAACTAATATCAAATCTTTGGTTCGTTGGTGAAGAGATTAACTGCTCAAAGTAGATCCGATGACACAAAAATTGGTGATCCCTATGTTTGATGGATCTGACTATAGTGACTAGAAAGTACAGATGATAGGTTACATTATCTCTCTTGGTTACAAGACCTAAAAGGCTATTGACATGAATTATGTTGCACCGAAAAATGGTCCTACTACTACAGATGAGGTTTATTCTTATGAGGAGAATGAAAAAGTGAGGTACACAATCTATAGTGCTTTATCTAAGATTGAGCAAACAAAATTTATTTCTTTGGGCACTACTTATGAAGTTTGGAAGTTGGAAGATCTTTATGAAGGAAACGATAGAGTAAAATTGACAAGGAAGCTAACAGCAAAATGTAGATATCAAATTTTGAAAATGGAAGAAAGTGAAGATATTGCAAGCTATTTCCAGAGGGTTGATCTTGCAACAAATGAAGTAAGGATTGAAGGGGGAACTCTGATAGATGAAGATATAATTGAGAAGATTCTATAGTGATAAATTTTCAATTATTCAAGAAATGTATGATCCTAAGTAATATACTAAAGAATAGTTGTTTGGAACCTTGACTGCATTTGAGATGCAAAAGGTTGGAAAGAAAGAAGAGAAGACAAATAAAAAATTTAAAGCAACAAATACTTAAGATGATCTGGATAGTGATGGTTCAAATGAGTTGGAAATGAACTTTACAAGGAAGTTGAAGAAAGGTATCGATAATTATAAAGGTATGTTTCCCTTTAAATGTTTCAATTGTGGTAATATTGGTCATTATGCCTCAAGATGTCTAAATAGAGTTGTACGTAAGAAGAAAGATCATAAAGATAAAAAGGATAAGAAATTAAAAAAAATGTATTATGTTAGAGAAGAAGCAGGAATCTCTGATGATGAATCTGATTATGAGGGTGATGATAGTGAATGCTTGTTCTTAGCTTTAGAGAATAAATTTGTGTCTGCTAACTCTGGAGGATTTGCAAGAGAAAGTGATTCAGAAAACAAGAAGGAAGGTACTTTGGTCATTTCCTTTCATGCTAGATAGGATGAAGACTATTGGGTTATTAACAGTGGATGTTCTAATCACATGATAGGAGATAAAATTAAGTTCACTAAACTTGAAAAATATAATGGTGGATTGGTCATGTTTGGTGATGATTTTGGAGCAAAGATTGTTGGGAAAGGTACAATTATTTTTGATGGAATACATAGCATTGATGATGTATATCATGAAAAAGGCTTAAGGAATAAATTTTTGAGAGTTGGATAGATGTGTAGAAAAGGTTTCAAACTTTTCTTTCAAGATAAATTCTATGAGATCAAAAAAGGGTCCAGAGCTATTATTGTTGTAGGAAGGAGAACTCATGAAAACATCTATCAACTTAAGGGTGATGATGGTCAGTTCCTTGTATCTCAATTTAATGAAAGTTGGTTGTTGCACTAGAGAATGAGACATGTAAAATTTGATAATCTAGTTAGGATTAGTTCAAGATAGTTTTTCTAAGGTTTTCCTAAAATCATAAAGCCTACTGATACTATTTGCAAAAGTTGTTAGCTAGGGAAACAAACAAGATGCAGTTTCAAAGGAAACGAGTAATCAACTACCGAAATGCTAGAATTAATTCACACATACCTCTATGGTCCTACTAGAATAGGAAACCTAAATGGTGATAGATATTTCATGCTCCTTATTGATGACTATTATTGAATGACATGGGTTGCCTTTCTTAGAGAGAAGACTCAGGCTTTGGATACGTTTAAAGTGTTCAAAGAAAGAGTAGAAAATGAAGTGAACCTAAGAATCAAGTGTTTCAGATCTGATAGAAGTGGATAATTCACTTCTAGTTATTTTAATGCATTTTGTGAAGATCATGGCATAAACAGACACTTTTCTACTCCTAGAACCTCTTAGTAGAATGGAGTTGTTGAGAGAAAGAACCAAACTATGCAAGAGGCTACATGAACCATGATGAAAGAAGAAAATTTACCTAATGTATACTTGAGAGAGGCAATACACACTACTGTTTATGTTCTTAATAGAGTTTAGATCAAAGGCAATAACATAAAGACTCCTTATGAGTTATGGACTGGTAAGGCTCCTACTGTGAAGTACTTTAAGGTGTTTCAAAGCATATGTTACATTAAAAGAGATGATGAGAATCTTGGTAAGTTTGATGCTAGATGTGATGAATGGATTTTCCTTGGATACTCAACTACAAGAAAATCATATAGATGCTTCAATAAAAGATTGAGGAAATTTTTTGAGAGTGCTAATGTGAAGGTTGATGAGGATATGCACAGACCTATTGAAATAAGTGATGTTGAACTAGATGATCCTATATGTGGACCAGTACCTAAAGAGAATAAGGAAGAGGAAGAAGAATAAATTTTAGAAGAAGACAAACACCCTCAACATCCCTCCCATTTCCTAATCATATCTTTCTTGGTCCTCCTCATTTACCTTTACAAGTTGGAAAGGAGTATAATCTTGTTGAGAAACTTAAGAATACTCCTGCTAAGATATCATTATGGGACCTTATTCAAGCCTCCCCTCATTACCATAACATGATTCAAAGTTCTTTACAACAAGTTTCTATCCCTTCAAATGTGCAACCAAATGACATAGAAACTATGATTCAAGGAATAAATGCTAACATTGTTTTCCACTAAAGTGAGATCCCTCCTTTGGAAGTGAAAAAAAAAATGATGCTTTCATGATAATATCTTCTTATTATGGGTGGGGAATAAAAATAACCCTCATTGACAATGGCTCTACCATTAATGTGTGTAGTGTGACCCTTTTGGATAGACTTGGAATGGATAAATACAAAATTCAACCTAACTCTTTATCTATTTAAGGGTTTGAAAATGTAGGAAAACAATCACTTGGAGTGATTACATTGCTTATTACAGTTGGAAAGGCCACATTACAAACTCTTGTTCACATTATGCTTCATGATCTTTCATACAACCTCCTTTTAGGAAGACCATGGATTCATGAGATGCAATCAGTTCCTTCAACCCTTCATTGTAAAATGAAGCATGTATACAAAAAAAAAAGTGTATAAAATTGATGTTGACCTTCAACCAAAGAGTTATTTGAACATTTACAAAGGTAGGGAAAATCCTTTGAAGACATTGGCATCAACTACACAAGTAGAACCTGTGCAATAGAAAGAAAAAGAAAAAAATATTGAGGAAGTCACAAAGCTATTAGAAGATGATTGGGGTTCCTTAGATTTCACAACATTCATGGGAGAATACAAGATCATATAAAAATACTCTGAAAAAGTAAAACAAAAAATGTTAATGTCAACACAAAATTTGGAAGACCCTTCGAAAGCATTCACCTCACACACTTTAGAAGAAAAAGAAAAATTTACAAAAAAATTCGATGAAGCTGATTATAAATGATCACCGACTCCAAAATAAATGAAAATTATTTATGGAAAATGTTATGAACTCATGACACAACTTGGATACAGTGGAAAAGGATGTGGTGCTAGTGAAAAAGTTATTTGTGTCCCTATAGAGCCTCACACGCAAGCAAAGACTAGTGGTCTTGGTTATTGTCCCCCGAAAGAAAGAAACAAGCCCTCACTTAATGTCAACACTATTACAAAAGATTATTTTAAGCAAAATTTAACATTAGTGTATCCTGAACTGATAAACACTAGTAGTCTTGGTTATTTTCCTTTGAAATAAATAAAAAAAACTAAGAAATATTTTCTTAATATCAATGTCATCACACAAAACACTAATGATTTGAATTTGATAGATTTTACACCCTCCTTTAAAGGAGAGTAAAAAATCTCGCAATATAAAGTCTTGTATAAGTATGAAACCTTTTACTAAGCAACATATATCTTTGTTGCAAAATAAAGGAACATCTACTTTTGATCAAGTTGGTATCTTGTCGAGACTCCTCCAAGATCACTTGATATCTCTCCCTCCAAGAACATGATAGAAGTTTTATTACAAGAATTCATTTTGTACATATCATAGATTTCATGGCCATTCTACTAATGAATGTAAGGCTTTAAGTAACAAAGCTTGACATTTTAAGGATTGTGGTGCTCTTCCTTGTGTCGAAGCACCTAGACCCTCTAATTGATATTTATTTTCAAGTCTCTCATCAATCATTTCAACTCATCCTTTTCTTGAACTAAGTGGGGGCAAGGGGTTAGGTATCCTTTTCCTCATATGGCACTTCTCATTGTCTCATCTGGCTAGTTGAGCTCCATCCATTTATATATATGAGCAAGCTTGGGATGTGGATGACATGCCTTAAGTTGGCTCACATTTGATGTATTGAGTTATCTTTAGTTGTTGGATTTTGGGGGCAACCCCTTATTCATGATGTAGTTTCATTCAAGAACATATGACTTGGTATAAAACTTTTAAAATAACCTCTCATGTATTCTTTATTCTTTTCATGCATCCTTTTCTTGGTGGTTTCATTGGGTTTGATTTCCTTCGAGACCATGATATTTATTTTATTTTTCCTCTCTTGGAAACATTAGGCATGATGTCCCCTAAGAAGAGACCTTACATGAACTAAAGAAAAATCCCTTTGAATGTACCTTACTCTATTTTTCATTTACAATCTTAGTTATATGGCTACCTTGCATAACACACTTTGCTTGCTTGTGGAGCCATCCTGTTTTTTCATGGGTGTCAAGCATACAAAGTTCTTTCCTCATGAATCTTGTTGCTTGTGTTGTGTGGCACTTTATCAAATTTATCAAGAGGTATAGCTTTGGTATGGTTATAGGTATGGGAGCCGAACTTAGGCGTGACTTTCCCACAATTTCTTGTGTGTGTGAGTGCATATTGATCATGTGAATATGTGTCTCACCTCTTTGGAGGCTCACCTAGTGTATAGCCTAAGGTTCCACTATCCCTTGTGAGCATGCATTTGGATTGCATAGTGGATAACATGTTCAACTTGTAAGCCACCATTTTTGGATACTCACCCAACAAACAGCCTGAAGTTCTGCTACCTCAAAGTGAGTGTGAATTTTAGGAAAAATAGCTTAGATCTAATCCACAACATGTGGGGAAAATAGTTGAAGCTTGATCCACCTTTTCTTTCTTTTTCTTTTGTCTTTATGTCTTAAGCATTGCATTTTTGTGCATATTATTATGTTGCATATCATACACCTTGTGTGTGTCCTTTTGTTCTTATATTGGTTTGACATAGGATCTTCTATCCTAGGGGCTTGACCACCCCCTCGATATTTCTCATCCTTGACCATCTGCATTGGTACACTTGGAACCCTCTTGAATGTCTACTTTAGTGTGAGTTTGAAGCAAGTTCCTCCTCTCACTAAAGTGGGGGCGAAATGTAATGAAAAAAAATGTATCCCTCTACATTTTGTACTTGTTTGGGCCCTCTCTGTTAAATTGAGCCTAATTTTTCCTTGATTTAGTGTTGTAATGTGTTTAACACATTCAAATTAAGTAATGTTTTTAACACATTCACAGTAAGTAATGGGCCCTTGTAAACTAAATGAACTTAATTATTCCATATTTAGGGTGTTGCAAAGTATAACCTCACACTTTCACACTAATCTAGGGTTTCATTAATAAATTTGGCTTACCTATGCCTTAATTGGACCTGTTTTGCATCGACAAGCCTTATTAAATGCATCTTTTTGAGATTAATCTTGACATTTACCAACATCCAATCATAATTCATGTGTTTTTTGGATTGTATGGCACATATTTATTGATTTGGGACTCATACACCACCTTGGTCATATGAGTCCCACCTAAGTTTCAGGGCCTCAATCTCGATTTCACATTAATCTAAGAATTTATTGAAAAATGTGTCCCAAAGCCTAGCCTAATGGGACGCATATGCCACAACTAGCATATGAGTCTCATGTGGCTTAAACCTAAATTAAATTTAACTTATTGGCCAGATTTTATTCTCCTAGATATGATGTCAGCTTGTAGAGTTGTAATTTCAAGAAATTTGGCATAAACATGTATAAATACAAGGTTATTTCACTCATTTTCACCTAGTACTTACAAGAGAGCATTCCTAATAGAAATTTTATGATTACAAGAATTCACAAGAGTATTCAAGGAAATTCAAGAGCAGATTTCTTCATCATTTGTTGCAAAAATTAAAGATCTATCATCATATCAAGGTCATCAAGCATCAAGCATATTGTTGTGCTAGTGATGTGATGTAGCAATCAAGATCCAAGATTATGCATTATTCTACACCTAATTCAAGATCAAAATCTACATTCTACATGGCCACTTCATGTTATATTATTGATTTACATCTCAAGACATCATTCAAGTTATCATTGTTTCATGTTTCATGTTTCATGTTTCGTGTTTCATGTCCTTATTTCATCATTTCATCACAAGGTTTAATTACCTAAATGTGGTTTGACCTAGGAAAACCCCTATCCACTAACAATCAACAATGTTTTCTCTCTCTACATGTGTGATTGTAGATCTAGGTGTCTTGGAGCTTGAAGGATCTTTGAGGACTAAGTTACAAGATTAAAGAAATTTGTTTGAGTTGTCTCCTTGTTTGCAAGATCATAGAAAGTCATCTACAGGTCTGAATTTAGAGTTTTAGATCCGGAAATGAAGCTTGCAAGGAAGAGCAGAGCTAAGAGAGAAGATTCAGGTCTTGACACTCTAAAAAATTAGAGTGGGACTAATATGCCACTTGTGGTGTATGAGTTCCAGGACAACTCATTTTCTAGATTTTAATGAATTTAGATCAATCACTATGAGATTCCAGTTTTGGCATAAAACCCCTAGTCTAGGACTAAATCACCTAGACTACCATATGTGTCCCAGTGGGCATCAAACAATTGGTTTTCAGGGTTTTAGAGATTTTTTTACCTCATCACTCTCCTAGGTGCACCTTTGTACTTTCTCACTCTTTTATTCTGCATTTCATTTTTATTTCCTAGCTCATTTAGGTAGTTTTTGCATGGTACTTTGCATTTTACATTCATTTATTGAATTTCCAAGCCCTAGCTTGGTGGTGAACCCCTTTTTAGTCTCTAAGCATACCCTAGGACACCGTATTGTAGATCTCTTTCTCTCATTTTATCATTGGATTGATATCTCTAAGGTATCCTTGAGTGAAACTTTAGTGAAATAGGAACCCTACCCTTGTGCTCCATGTCCTAAAAGGTGGGGAACTCTATTTCTATCATTTCAGTGTAATTTTACTGAAATTAATGATAAATACCTATAAATACAAGGTTTGTTTATCAAATCAACTAGAATTTTTCAATTAGATTTGTGATAGATTAATCCTAAGAGAAAATATTATTATCAAGAGCATTCAAGGGAAGATTTATCAATCATGTACAACAACAATCAAGATCTCAAGCATCATGCATGTTTTTGGAGATAACATTGTGATGTGGCTTTCAAGCATTCAAGTAAAGCATTCAAGTAAAGCACTCAAGCATTCATTTAAGTCATCAAATCAACATCCAACTCAATCCATTTCATGCAAGTTTCAGTCCTTCAAGGATCTTCTTCTAAAGGTTTATTCAAGGGTTTGGTGAGTTGAAATATAGCATTGTTCATTCATTATTCCTTTTATGTTTCATTATTTCAATTCAAGTTTTAATTACGCAAATGGGGTTTGACCAAGGCAAACCCCCATCCACCAAATTTTATTTTTTTTCCCTCTTATGTATGTACATCTTGATCGGTTGAAGTTCAAGATATCAAAAGAGAAATTTTACAAAGTTACATTTGTTGTCACCTTTGTTGTCAAGCCACAAAAAACTCAAATCTCAAATTTATTTTTGGCTTTCTAACAGTGGGATCTAGGGGAATCAAGAATGCAGACAAAGGAATTAGATCTCATTTTGTGGTTTTCCAAAAAGGGAGACTTGGACCCATTCACCCATGGGTGAATGAGTCCCTGAAAACCTCTTGAAACAAGCTTTTTATGGTGGGTGGAGATTGTCCTGACCTTCTTAAATCTACCAAAATTTTGTTGTTTCTCTCTATGTTATGCTTTAAATTGAAGATACAAGTGTTAGCTTGCATAATTGTGGTGATTTTCTATTTTTAGTTTTTCTCCCAAAAGCGTTGTTTAGGCTAATACCCCCATCCCCAATCATAAGGAAATTAGTAAATTCCCTCATTACGTTGACTCACCTAAGGGTTATAATTCAATTCTTTGTGTGGAACTCATTTCCTAATGAAATTAGGAAGATAGGTTAATATATGATACCATCCCCTTATATTTTCTCTATACACTATTTTTTAATGTTTCATTTTGGTGAAACCGACAGTTTACATCATTTTTTTTGAAATTGGAGTCCATTCAAACCCTAGATCTAGTATTTAAAACTGTGAAAACTTTTCCAATCTTACATTTGAAGAGGTCTTTAGTCCTTCTTCAACCTAAATCTACAACAAATACACAAGAGGGGAAAAAAATTTTGTGCTTTGTGAATGGAGTTTTCCTTGGTCAAACCTTGTTTTGGTAATCAAACCTTGAATTGAAATAAAGAATGAAATAGGGAATGGATAATGAAAAAAGATATGTTACCACTCAACAAACCCTTATATAAACCTTTGAATGGAGATCTTGGAAGTTCTATAACTTGCATGCAATGGCTTCAATGGATGTGGATCTTGATACTTGAGATAATGCTTTGAATTCTTGAACTTGATCTTCAAACCTACATGACAATGTTAGCTCCCAAAACATGCATGATGCAAGAATACTTTGACATGATCATTGGATTTTGAATGCTACAATAAATATCTGATAATTCTTCTCTTCAAGGCTCTTGATCATTAAATTTTCTCTTGTGAAATTTCTCTTGAAATCTCATAAAATTTCTATGTGAAACTTAGTGAAATAACCTTGTATTTATAGGTTATGTATCCTTAATTTCCTAAAATCAAATATTACAAGCTAACTTTGAAATATGAACTTGGGGACCTTAAAATAGTGTCAAAAAAAGTTTTAAATTTAGGTGCAAAGGTCTAGGGAGGATCCATTCACCCATGGGCGAATGGGTCCCAAGTCCTATTATGCCTATTCCACAAATGCCCCATTCGGACCGTGGACCCCCTATCTTCTTGTTTCACTTTTGCTAGGTCATTTTTTCTCACCTCATTTTGCATGCCCCTATTTTTGAGCTTAAATTGGTCACATGCATTAAATTCATCAAATTCCCCTTGACCAAAATCACCTATCCAAAATTCACTAAGTTTTTGGCTTTTGCAAAGTTTGGTTTGTGGGTCTTTGTCTTCAGTTTGTCACCACATCCATTAGACCCTACGAATGTGCAATTGTGGGTCTCCACATGCTGGTCACTATCTAGTCTTTTCTACTATGTGTGGCCTTCCTATCACATCTTCTCACGTGGTGGGACCCGTACCCACATTAGTCATCTAGGTCTTCACTGAGTGTCCAACTAAGCATGGGCTTCTACTTCTCACCTACCCAGCTACTATCATACCAAGGAGTTAATACACACATTAATGACAAAATTTCTTATAGAAATGCCACTCCTTAGCAATCATTTTCACCCATCGAATTCGAATCTGAGAGAGAAGGAAGAGCTCCCACATGCATAGAAGGATTCAAACATTGAGACAACTATTTTTCTCATTCTCAGCATGAGTGAGGTATGCACCCAGACTTTGTATTTTTCCCCCATATTTTTGTTCACTAAAAGATTGTAAAGGGATTTTAAAACATGCATAACATTAAATATTTAGACTCCAAAACCAAATCCCAAGGTTTAAACCTTCAAAATCTCTTGTGGCCTTTCTCTTTGGAGGTTTTCCCCTTTATAGCGCCATCTATGTTTGTCTAAAGAATCATGGCCATTACCTTACCCTTTCCCACATTTAAAACTTCAAAGCATTAGGAAGAAGAAAATGAATGATACAGTGTTAATGGGGTTTACAAAACCCTGTTTGCGGGTGTCTGTCCCATCGTGAATGCTACTTAATGGCTTAATAAATGCTCACTCTCACCTTTGAAACCTCACAACCCTATCACTAGAAAGTGATCAACAATCAAGAATAACTAAGTCATCAAGCCCCTACGGATCCATGTTTATGGATCGCCACATGTAGACCACTATGTCATCCCTGCCATTCTTTAATGGAGAAAAAATTGTGTCATCCCACCATGTGGGCTCCATGAGAAATATTTCCTCAAAGTCAAATTTCAAAGTCTACGAAACAAGCCTTTAGCTCATCTAGCCTTTGCAAGTCTGCCTATGCAGGCTACCTCTTGTGGGTGGCTGTCACTCTGTGGCCATTCTCTAATGGCAAAGAAAACACACCTTTCTATTGGGTGGGTCTCAAACCCATCAATGATGCCTATATTAAAACCATAAGTCACAAGCCTTCGGAAGAGACACCTCAGTGGGTCCACTTATGTGGATTGCTGTTATTAGGGTGTCACTCCTAGAAGACTATTCTTTAATGGATAAAACCCATGGACCTCTACTTCTTAACTCCCACCTCATTGACCTCCATAATCCATAAAGCACACCCCAAGAGCACTTGGGTGAATTTGGCCAAGAAAAACACTTTGCAGGTTCTGCAGTGTAGAACTCCTCCTACATAATTTCATCTACCTTTGCATTGCTCTTTTAATGGTAAAGCATTAACATCCTTCCCACCGATTATGCCTACACTCCTTTCACCTGCATAGGCTAGAAATGACTAATTTAGTGAAGGAAAACAACTAAGGTGCTCTATCATGTATTTTTGTGCATGCCTAGGGTATGTGTAGGATCATGTTGGGCCAAAAAGTGGCAATATGATGGGTATGTGTAGGGTATGTGGCTGATGACCTTTTTTCTACCCAAAATTGATGAAACAAAAATGGTTTTTAAAGCAGATTCTCAGCTTTCCACCAATATAAATTATGCTTTACTTTGAATTTAACAAATAATTATTATTCATTTTCTATTTGAATTATGAATAAAGTCTTGATTGATAGGCTGATTGAAAAATATCTAAAGCTTTCAAACAGTATCACATTTTTTGAATCTAAAAAATGTGTCACATTCTATGCTTCACATAAGTACTATAGGATTAGAACAAAAAATCAATTTCATGAACTTTTGACCAAGTTAAGGTGGTCAGACATACAAGTTTTTATATTTTTTAAAAGTTGTAATAAAAAAATCATAATTAATTATTTACTTTGGAAAAAATTACAAAAAAATATGCATCACATCTGAACATGAGTCCTCTACTTATATATAAAATATTATAAAAAAATATTATCATTTTATTGTGGTTAGGGTGGTCAGACAAACACCTACTTATTTTTTCGCTAAAATTTAAGTACTATTGCATTGAAATTTCAAATTTTCACCAAATATATATATATATAATAAACCTAGTAGTTTAGAAACTACATTCAATTTTCTACAGATTCTATTCTTACATATTTTTGAAATAATATAGATAACTTATTCAAAGTTTTACATCAAGTTTCCTAACTTTGATTTTTCTGAATTTTTCGCCACTTAAGGGTATGTTTTTCCATGATGATCTTGTACATACCCCCCAACCACTTTACAAGGAATTTTCCCATCAAATATTCCATGTGGAAATTTTCCTGTGGGTGGCCATCTATGAGATTCCATGGCACCAATTATGTCCCTTAACAACTTTCTTCATAACAACTTTTGTAGAGGGGAAACCCACACTGATAGGCCCGCATCTTTGTAAATTGCCCGAATGAACTTCAAATGGTAAACTAGGATGGATACTATAGTCTATTGGAGGTATATGAATGCATCTAACACTAAAATTTTAGGATTTAATTGACATTTTTTGCTTCTATATGTAAAATCACTTACTGCATCTTTTGGGTGTAGGATTTATGGAATCTACTAACAGATCATTAGGGAAGGCCATGGGAAAAGTTGATAAAGGAAAGAAGCCCACAAGAAATACTTGGCGTAAATAAGAGAAGGAACAAATGAAGTATTAGTTTCATAGGGTGGAGTGCACCTCTAAGCTCACATCAAACTATGATAGGCTTTGACACAGATCTAGGGCATGTTAATATAGATGAGTTCAAGCAAAGGGTGATGGTCAATCCCACCATAGAAGATGCCTAAAAGAGAAAGGAAAGTGGCCTTGCAAAGGTAGTCGGCTTCCCTCCCACACTAATTTCTCTAGAGTCAGTGATGGCTTGCCAAGAATTCTACCACACTGGTACCAAGAAAATAATTGATAATATGGAAGGGTACTGGTAGATTTATCCACCAAGTCTATTAGTAAAACATTCAGCATCCCAACGTTTGAAAAGATAGAGGAAGTAGAAAAGGAGTTCACTCAGAAGGTATGGCAACAAGATCCCCTAGGATGAAAAAGAAGGATCAACCAAATTAGTTAAAGGACAAGAGAGGTAGTGCCAACAAGGTTCCTCAAAAGTTATACATGAATGATTTCTTTGAAGAGTAACACAATCTAGTCACACTCTTAAGCAGAGTGATGGGATTTCCTACTACCACATTCTTTGAATAATGGATGTTTTACTTCATGGAGGAAATCCTCCGTGACACTGCTAACTTCCACTGGGCCAAAATGATAAGTGAAAATTTGCATAGTCATCCCATGGAAGTAAAGAAGACCTCCCAATTATACATGACCTCATATCTAGTCTACCTTCTAGCAATCAAGTTCCAGTACAAAGGGTTATTCTATGTAGGAACATTGGGGACCAAGAGAGTGGAACTTAAAGTATACGATTGCTATCTTCAATTGCAGGACACAAATTTCAAGAGAGAATACAAAAGAGTGAATGGTGCCTTCATCAGGCATATAATTAGACTCTTGGGAGGAGACCTTGAAAGAAGAGTGGCACATAGTGCTAAGACAACAATCAAGGCTTTTGGATATCTATTTATCTAATTCCCAAAGTTTACCTACATCTGTGTAGAGGGGTTCTCAAGAAGACCCTATAGACTTCCCTGCTACCCCAATGACCGGATCATTTTGTTGGAGCTCACTCGGTAGCTATAGACAACCCATATACTACTGAGTGACAAGCACCAAGTTGGGGTTCCATATCCCCTTACATTTGGATAGGGAATGTACTCTTTCCCTATTTCCCAATGCACTAAGCACTTAGAGAAGGAATTGGCATAGTACCATTTGGACTTAAATATAGACAGGGGAAGTGTGGATCCTCATAGTAAGCTGAGGAAATAGGTTTGAAGAAAACATACCCATCAATCTCACTTTGAAAGCTTCTAAGTGAATTGTGAGGATGAAAAGGAGGTTTAGATGCAGCACTATATGAGGATGACCACCCAATTTGTGAATTCTATAAATTTGTTTCCCGTACTTCACCAGATTGTGAAGGATGACAACATTCTAGATGAAACATATATTACCTTAGCTAATATTCCCTTACTAATTATTGATTGGGCCAAAGAAGAGGTCGCTGACCTAGATATTCTCACTTGTCCTATTGAACACAGAACTAGATAATGGGTGGATGGGAAACTAACTCAACTAGAATAACAAGGTGCAGAGCGCACATATGGGGAGCTTGAGGACAACATTCAAAGTAAAATAGACAGTGGTGCAACTATAGGTTCATCGAACGAAGCTCCCAAGTCCCCACCCATTACTTGATCCAAGAGGAGGAAGGATGCATCTGAATACCAACTAAAACAAAAGGTGTATTCCAGGAAAGAAACAAAAGGCCAATCTTTGAAGAAGGAAAATAGAATGGGAACTTTTGTTCTTAAGCTACTGACTATCTAGGAAGAAGAGAACCAACATGAAGAAGAAGAGGAAGCCGAGTAGTCTCGCTCACCGTCGCCCACTAATTTTGTTCCTGCTACCACTACTACTGTCACCACTCCATCATCCTCCACTCCCAAATATTTTCTAGTCTCATCTCCGCCCGTCGTGGAAACCACAATTCACCTCACCTCTTCCTCACCAATTGGTCCTGTGATGGTGTTGAACTCCTCTTCTCCCACTATCTCCCCATTTTCATCCTCTTCACTCCCACCTCCACTATCTACCCTATCCACTTTGCTTCCATCCATTCCCACAACTATGTTGGCACCACCCACTTTTCCACAAGATTTCATAGCATATATGCAAAATTTTCCCATTGAACTCTCTAGGATGATCCTTAATTCCAAGGTCTAGGCACTAATGGCTCAGCTTGACGTTGCTTTGCCTCTTCCTCCACCACCTATCAAGCCACACAAAATGGAGGCCAAAATACTAATTTTAGAGGAAATGGAGAGGCTTAGTGTTGAGAAACACAAAGAAACTATGAAGGAAATTGTTAATGAATTGAGGGACTATGATAGAGATGATTATTTCAAACATCTCGAAGGTGTATTGAATATAAACTTAGACAAGATAGCTTTTGATGAAGAAGGACCACAAACTTCCAAGGATGAAGATGTTGAGGGGCTTGATGAACACTATGAAGATGAAACATCAGACTAAGAGCTAGATGAAGAAAAAACCTAAGAACATAGAGATGGAGAAACACACCTAGAGGAGCACTGCTCTGAGGAAAGGAAGATTGACATAGACATAGATGTGGAGATAGTTGATGAGCCTCCATGGACTAGCCAAGATGAGGGCCTGATACAAGAAGAAGTTCCTCTAGAAATGGGAGGGGAGCAAGAAAAGAATGAAGAAGCATAAATCACAAGGGAGAAATTTTCAAAGTCCCCAAAGAAGAATGGTGAGGGTGAGCCTAAAACAACTAAGGGGGTGGCCTCAGAAGAAAAGGTTGTTGGAATAAATGCATGTCATTGACCCCAATAACAAGAATGCCATAAAAGAGGAGGATCTAAATGAAGAAGAAGCTTTTGGGGACAAGGAAGATGAATCTCACAAGGAACAAGAAGAGAAAGGTGTACATGAATCACCAAAATGGTAGATAGAAGTCCTTGCATGGCTGGAGCAGCAATTAAAGAAGAAGGCCCCCATGGTTGTTGATCCTAAGGCCCGACTAGGGATAATTTTTGCTAGATCCTAGATAAGGACCCATAAGGAAAAGAATCCTAAGATCTGATTGCATATCATGGTTGATCCTTATTAATCCTAGAGACTAGAAATAGCCACTCCAGCAATAGATAAAGATGTGAGCACCATCCAAGGCTAGCACTACCATATATCCACTATTAATCTGGGCCTGACGACTCATGATAAGAAGATGGATAGCCTTTAAGGATCGGTGTCCACTATCATTCAACAAATGAATAAGGACTAGTCTACAAAGGAAGAGATGAAGGCACAGGTGGCAGAACTTACTACCTACATCCAAGGAAGAGATAAATAAGATGGAAAATATGAAGAAATAGACCAAGTCCACTACAGATTGGTTCCACAAGGTAATATGCAATGGTGACATGGGAATCTATCATGCAATCGGGATGTACAATATATTTTGAAGTTTACAAAAGAAAGTAGAGGACATGATGAACACCTGCAAGGAGTTCCCTGAGCTATATCAGATCACCTATCAAAAGCTGGAGAGAATCCTCAAGCTCTCCCAAAAAACATGGGAAAGGGAGCTAGAGTTTCCTAAAGGAGATCATTGGTTGTTTGAAACATGATAGATGAATCTTGATTACAAGAAAGAGATCTTGGAAAAGGCTTTGCACAAATTGGAGCTTGATCATGAATGGATTGTAGAACACCAAATAGACAACAAATAATATTTAAAGATGATGATAGGCTATGAAATTCCTGCCTTGGAGTTGGATCCAAAAAAGATCAAGCCATTATTTCACAAGAAAATGGAACAAGGGGTTGGTGACACACTATCATCAAATTTTATGGATTTTACTGCAAGGGCTTTCACTGAATTAGAGTAGGTCATCAAGGTTACACCCAAGTGCTCCAAACACTAGGATCAAATCACTGAAATATTTAAAATGATAGCCTTTCAGATCCTCAAAAATGAGCTATCTGAAGAGAAGAAGTTGCTAGCCATGATCAAAAAGTTTTTAGAGTATGCAACAATGCAGAAGGAGGTTGGAAAGCCTATTATTGATGATGAATAATTGTTGAAATAGTTGCAAAGGTTGGAAATAGCAAAAAGAAAAAATAGATTAGACAATGAAATAGGGAAAAAGAAAAAAGTATATTTTATATTGTAATATATTGGGGGTAGGTGAAACCATAAGTAGAATGAATCTAGGCCACTCATTGTAAATGAATCTTTTCCATTCATTCTACTTTTTGAAAACTATAAATAGGGACATCCTCTCATTTTTAAAGGGAGAAATGAGTTGTTGTAAAGACAAGTTGTTGCAAAAATATATGAGAAAAGCATTGGTTTGATGGTTTCTTGTGTATTTCTCTCATGTGTGCATGATTATATCTCCATGTAGTAGATTTTAGCTTTGCTCTTCAAGTTTATGTTATTTTCAGTTATTGGTTCATGCTGAACTTTAATTGTGGATGTATGATATGGTGTTTTATGTCTTCTTAGCTCATACATTTTGATATTTATTGATGATAAACTGTTGTGTAAAGTTATTCTGAGCATTACTTATCTTGTTTCACCTAATTTAAATTTTTATTCATGCTTTAAAGGTGAATGAATAGTCTTAAAATTTGCAATGACCCTTTGAAGATTGCACTAATTTCATGAGACTGTGGGTTGTCCCTAGTTATGTGGATCTCAATTTTAGGAAGTATGTCCACTATAGCATCCTCCATTGTTACTATTCATCATTAGTTGCAGGTATAGGAAACTTCTATCCCCTTTTTCCCCTTTCGAATTTTCTTTAAAATATGAAGTTAAAACAAAGTTCCAACATCATTGTAAAGCCAAATTTGATGAGGAAGGAGTTTTAGCTTGTTGTTTTGAACTTGCAACAACTATTCATCCATTTCCAAAATTTATAAAACTCCATTTGCAGACCCAAATTCCCCAAGCTTACCAAACCATAAATACCCCTTGTGATTACGAGCAAATCACAACAATCAACTGAGTTGTTCTTGCACTATCATGACTTGACACCTAAGAGACCTTGGGGAAATTTTCTAAAACTTAGTTGCAGAAAATTTCCTGTCAAAAGAGACATTGCACTTGTGCTTTGTCAATATTGAGAAGTGCAAAAATCACCCATGAACAAAACTAGCACTAGAAGGTGGCCACGACTAAGTTGGATCAAATTGGATCCTTCTACCCTCAAAGATTTCCAAGAGCTAAAACCCCACACTAAGGCTAGGAGAGCCAAGAAAAGGGAAGAATTAGCTTCATCCCCAACCATTCAACCTACATCCCCTCCAACTCCTTCCATCCCTTCATCACCATCTCCTTCACTCCACCCAATATTTTCTCCACTCACCTCCCATGTCCAAAGTGTTGTCCTCACCCCCACACCCCATTCACAAGGCGTTGTCCCACTTCAACCCCAAGTTGTTGTAGCACAATCATTACCACATCCACTACCCCAAATGGCTTGGTTGGGCAATAACCCATCACCCTTGTCCTTCAATGACTACCATGACATGCCAAATAACCCAAAAGGTTTTTGCACCAAGTTTCATCCACGTGATCCACAATGAATAGTAGAAGAATACATCAAGATCTTCCAAACAACATTGAAGGATATGAAGATTGTAGACACATAAAAATGGCCTAGACCCGCAAACCACATTCTTCTATGTCAAACATCCTCCTCACATAATTAAATTATTTAATTATGTACTAATGTCATAATTCCTAGCTATTTCCTCCTGATTATTTAAATAAATAAACTTCATTTATTTTATTTAAATATGTCACTAATTTCCTATGTCTCTCTATAATTAAATAAATTTCTCAATTTATTTAATTATTATTCACTTTGTAGTTTCCTCTATAGTTAAATAATTCCCAATAATTATTTAATTGTTCTTTTGTTGTTTTCTCCAAATTTAAATAAAATTATTTATTTAAATTTCCCCACTTTCCATTTTTCCACCAAGTAAATAATTTAAAATAATTATTTACTATCACATTACCCCACCTCTTTTGAATTAAATTAATTTTAAATTCAAAATGTCAACTTTCCTCCATAAATCAAATAATTTCTATTATTATTTGATTTTCCATCCTTTTCTTTTTCTGTGCCATTCTTATCTTCATGTCACATGTGACCTTTGCCATTGATTTGATTTTTCTAAAATCAAATCAAAACCATTCATTTCAAAAATTTAACCTAATTTTTCCCTAACCCTAATTGTGGGTTGTCACATTCAATTTTAACCATTGATCTTAGGGCATCTTTCAACTTTCAATCTTGGCCATTCACCCAAAATTGGCTTTTCTATAAAATGGCAATTTTTGGCCTCATTTGACACACTTCATATCTCTTGGCATCTCTTGACTTCATAGGCTATTTTATGTATACTTTAGGCTTGCTCTATAGTTGCATAGTTCCATTGTGTAGCTTTTTAGATAGAATCCTTCAAATTTTTCTTAGGTCTTGGCATAGTCATAGGTTTCTCATCACAAATCTAAGGGAAAACATAATATTATAGCAAATAGAGATGGTGCAATGAAGGTGATTCATGGAGGTTGAAGACATTTGGTAATGTTGTTCTTTGTTTTCATACTTTATTACTCCTTTGTTCTTCATTTCTTTGCTTAGGATTATTTTTTTTATGCTTATAATGCTAACTTGGTAATTTTACCTAAGCTACATTGATCAACCCGATGTGAAAACACTTGTTTTTGTAGATTTCTATATGACATTTTTTTGTTTTTGCAGGTATAGGTATGAAGCACCACATTTATAATTTTCTAAGCTACATTTGATGCATCACAACACATTCGCTATGTAGAATGATGCATCCACTCTGTTGAGTCGCACTTGCTAACCAGAATACCACATTTACTCTATTGTGATGCATTTATGGGTCTGAATGATGCATACGCAGGTCATGATGCATTTTCTCTACAAATTGATGCATCTACCTGATAAAATCTAGCTTTCTGAATTGAGACACATTTTCTCTACATACTGACGCATCTACCTGGTAAATTCTAGTTTTCTGCCCTACGACAAATTTTCATGGTAAAATTTTATTTTTAGATTTTTACAGAATTTTCCAGATTTCTATTTTCTATTTAGTAGGTTAGAGATTTTGATTTACTAATCTAGTTGTTTATAGCATGTGGCAAGCTAGAAAAGGAGTCTAATCTTGGTTTTTGATGATTTTCTAGTTTTCTTTTTACAATCCTAAAATAAAACAAACAAACTACAACTTGCATTCACATTTTGTGGGTTTAAAATGAACATGCATACTCACTCATGGGCTTAAAATTAACTCAATTTTGCATTGAAATTCATGAAGGCTAAAATTTACATGTATCTTCATAGCATTTGGTTTAAAAGGAACCCCTTGTTTGTATCACATAAAAATTGGGTTTAAAATGAACAAGGCTTGTGTGTCTTGAGGTGTAGTGAATTCCTCTTAAGTGTGTATGCAATTCTCTTGCGCTTTGTGTAATCTTGAGAAACAAAAACACTAAGAGGTTGTTACTTTACCACCCCCACATTTCAATTTGGGCTTTAAAAATGAACAAACTTGTGAGTGCAAGTTGAAAGTTTTGTGTATGCAATCCCCTCGCGCCTTAGTGCAATCTTGGGTGAACAAAAACAAGAATTTCAATTTTCTTTTTTTATTTAACCTTAGAGGGTCCTACCTTGAAAGAGGGAATGACTCCAACTAGTTTTTCGCTCGGGCTGGTATATAAAAGGATAAGACTAAACTGTCAAATCCTCATGGTATGTAGGCATTAGCCATGTAGTGTTACTCAAAAATAGTTACCTACCTTTTCTTTTAAAGTTATAAGAGCCCCTAGTAGAGTGATTAAAGCCTTAAGTGGCTTGCTATATGCTCGAGAGGTACCATGCCCCAAAGTATTCACTAGAACCCTCTTGTGTAGTTTTCCAAAAATGCATCTATTTGCTAGTGCAACAATGATCATTGCAAAGACATCCACATTTTTGTAGTTCTTAGTAGAGGTGAAGAGCCTATCATGTGAGAGTTATGATGGATTGAAGCTTGGTTGACCCAAGAAGTGATTACAATGTAAGGGGGAGCCAGTGTGGCCAAGCTTCTAAATCACCCACTAAGAATAAGTGTAGTTGGGGAAACCCATGTGGAATCTAGGGAATATAGTCCTTGACCAACCTTAGGATTGTGCTTGTCTTCATTGTGCTTGTTTTCAACATTCAAAGACAAAACCATGTGTTTTCCAATTGTTTTATGAAACAATGAACAAATAAACATCCTTCATAGATCTAGAAACACTTACTCAAACTCAAACAACGCATTTACCTACCACCCAAAAAACAACATAGCTTAGGTTTCATACCTTAGGCTTAGGTCATACCTTTACATTTTCATTCTCTAAACTTCACTATCATGTCTTCCATTCACCTTGATATTCTTACTAGTCAAGTTGAATACCAATTACTATGTAAAGGTCAATACCAACAAGTTGTAGACTTCAAAAGACAATTCCTCAAATCCAAATACCAACCAACCACAATCCATAGTCAATCACCCACATATCCTTCCTACCAACAATCCATAAGTCCTAGTCATTCAACCATCTACCCTCACTATCAAGATTCCCTTAGTACATTCCATGACATTAAGTCACAACAAATGTCCACTTATCCTAACCTTGACAAGGGAAACCAACCATCTACTAATCCCTTCCAAGCCATTATGTCCTATCCTAGTCCTTTATCCACTAGTCCATTCCAAGGCTCTACATCTTATCCTATTCCATCACTCCTTAACCCCTTGCAAGTATCCACATCCTATCCTAGTCCTTCATTCGCGAATCTTTTCCAAGTCACTCCATCCCAATCTATATTTAGTCATGAAAACACATCTAGTCATGGTCTCCAAAATCACATCCCCTTTAATAAACTTGAGGATACATGTCAAAAAGAAAGTCCAAAGCATGAAATTATAGCATCACCTTCATGTCAAGATCAAAGTAGTCTATCCCATGACCCCATCTTTAAGTCTATTCAATAAGTCCTCCTAGATAATCATGGCATTCAAAATACATCTATCCTTGATCAATATCCCATTCCTAATCATGTCATCCAAGACAATCCCATCTTTGACCAAGACACTACCATTAATAAAGAAACCCAAAATGATCCACTCCTTGACCTTTATGCCATTCATTACCAGACACTTGAAGACAACCCTATCCAAGCTCCAAATATTGACACTTTCCAAAATGAGAAAATTTCCTCCACGGGAAACATAGATGATCTTCCTCTAAAACAAGAGTCTTCTACTCTAGACATATTTGCAAATGATCAAGCTATAGTTGAATTCACTAGACTCTATGACAATGACCATAAAGATGATTTCAAAATCGACTTGGAAGTACCGATAGAATCATCTTAATTTGATATGTCACAAAATTAGGCCAAAGATGCCAATCATAAATATATAAAAAATTTCAATAAAGTGGCAAAAATCTTATCAAATAGGGTCATTTGTTTTGTCAAAGAAGACTTTCTTGTAGATGAGAATATTCCAAATAACAGTTTCTACATACACAATGGTGGGTTTGCATCTTGCTTCCATAATGACAAATACCCCATCGTAAATAGAATCTGTTGGAGCATGCAATATCAAGGAAAAGGACTAGGCATACATGAGCAAGGAATTCTATAACCAATACATCTTCAAGAAAATTACAGACATCAAGGTCTTGGCTATTCCTCAGTCAGTGAATCAAACGGTGTTAATAATACCTCTTTGATATTGGGGGAAACTTTATCTAATACAAACATCAAAATGGGGCCCATGAGTAGTCCTTGTCATAATATTGTTGCCAACACTCCTTCCATCCACACCATAAACCATCATTCCAACATGAATAAACCTTCCATTTGGAACCAACAAAAACAAAATTCTTACAAATCAAAAGTTCAAAATCAAATGCCAAAGGACATTGAATCAAATAAAAAATCCAAGTGGACAAACAATGTTAAAATGGGTCCCAAAGAAAATATTCCAAATCCAAAATTCAATCAAAATATGGAGCCACGAGCAAAGAAGACTCCCACATATAATAAATGTCCACCATCTTTGAAATGGTCATCAAGTGAGGCATATAAAGGTGTTGGTTCCAAACGCTATCCCAATCCAAACTCCAAACTTTACCATCCAACATCCCAACTTTGGAAAATAAAAAGTGATTCATCCAAATGTCCAAACAATTCTCCCATGTCTACCATCATCCATCATACTCCTACATCTCACCTCAAGTCAAAAAATCCCATGTCACAAATCCATCGCATATTGGAAGCAACTCTTTATCATAAGGATTCTCAAGGCACTCTATCAAGATGTGTGTATTCTGATAAGGCCAACTCTAGTATTAGAGAGGATCACAATAACATTAATCAGTTGTGTGGAAGCATTATGATCCTAACAAGGAAATTGTTTCATATAGGTCATTATTAGTATATCATGACACCAGTATCTACATCAACACCATCAATGGATTCAAAACATTCAGTAATCAACTAAAATACTGAGGACATCCTGAAATATCAAAACAAAAAAAAGTAAGGAGAACATTTCGTCCAATAGTGAAAACCATTCTTATGGCGCTTTGGATAAGTACCATGATGAAAACCTAGCAAACAAACATCATGTGTAAGGGAAATTATCTATGTGGACCATTACACTTAGGGGCAAGTTGTCTCATCTCCCATACTTTTCCCATGCCTTCCTCATGGAATTTCCATCTATCCATCTAATCTCTAACATTTCTATCCTTTTTCCCACTGACTTTGATCTTGATAATGACTTGGGTGCAAACATAAATCAGGCTTTGGGGAAAATCTTGACATGTCTATCCTTTGGTCATATACTATTCATGAAACATCATGTCATTACTTTCATAGCCTCATTCTACATATGCAATATAGTCCTTGAAGATCATATGACAACTCCTCCAATCTCATGTCTCCTATCTTTTACCAAAGCCACCTATCATCCTTTAATTTCTATCACTTATCTTGGTTTTCCCTTGTCAAACAGTCTAAGGATACTTCATCATCCCATTCAGCCTTGAAAATATGTCATTCCAAATGCAATGAGTCTAATCCATCCAATCGTCAAACGTCATCATCATTATCACCTGTCAATTGGTATTTAGCTTGATTAGCGGCACAATCATGTCTTTTGCATTGGCATCATTTACATGCATTTTTCTCAATTGATCCGGAGGATATTTTCACTAAAAATTGAAGTGTCTCTAATACTCCAGATTTTAGCACCATTAAAAAGAGCTCGATGTCCTAATTCCAGCACAACTTGAATGGAGTCAAACAGAGCTATAGAGCCCAAGTTATTGCCGGTCAAAGTTCAGTCAACAACTGGTCAACTCAGGGCCCAAGGCAAGAAAAAAGGTCAAAATTTGATGTCACCAAAAGTGTTCAAAATTTATGTCAACACGAAGAGCTCGGCAAGAGCTTTCCAATGGTGTTTGTTTTGTGCAAATCAGAGCTCGTATGTGCGAGATATGGAAGGTCAAAGCTCGTGGTTGACTAGGTTGACTTGAAGGTACAATGATGACGTCATCATGCTGACATGGATGAATCATGAGATGACACATGGTGGCTTCCCGAAGTTACATGTGGCAGTAATTTTTTGGACATGGATTTATTTAAAAAATAAATATATATATATATATATAAGCCTACCACTCCTCCCATTTAAAAGCCTTAATTTAAGGCCTACGTGAGAAAAAGTAGGTGGAGTCTTAATTTAAAACAAAACAAATTTACCCCTATTTAAATGGGATAAAACCCCTTTAATATTTAAAAATACATGTGGTTGGGAGATCCCCTTTTTAAGGGGAACTTAAACATTATTTTTAAAGAAAAAAACAAATTTCCAACCAATTCACCCCCTATAATTAAGGATTAAATCCTTAACAAAATCAAGCCCATTTATATTCAAAGGTGAATTATTAAGATCTCCTAATAAATCTTGAAACAAATTATGGAATAAAATTAAAAGAGGCCATCCGTGAAGATTTTATGTAAAATTGGATGGGTCATTTTAACGAGAGGATATCCATATGTAAATAAGGGGGGATTTTCAAATAATATTTTCTATGTAAAGGGGATATTGGGAGTTTTTAAAAATCAATTGGTTATGAACCAATTTGAGTAATTTTTTTGTATAAAAAGGGTAGAATGGGGGGTGTGAGATTAAGTAATTTTTGAATAATTTTTGGTGAAGTTGTGAATCAGAGAAATAGGGAGTTTTTCTAAGGAGATTATTTTGAGCCTTTTGTAAGTCAGAGTATTGTCATGTTGCCGAAGTGCTCTTGGTGCATTTGTAACTATTTTTTTGGAGATTAATCAGACTGGTCTCACTCTATTGGAGCGGACCCGGAGATGTAGTCACGTTTGTGGCGAACTCCGTTATCAGATCGTTTGCACTCTCTCTCTCTTCTTCCTTCTCAATTTCATTCTTTTCACCTTCAATTTTTAATGCATAATTTCAATAATGTATGCATGAATGGTATTTCCACTTAATTCACATTTTAATGTGTTAATTTTGTTTATGTAATTTGGATTTCATGATTTGTAAACACTAAGCATTCAGATGCAATTAGTCTAGATCCTAATCAGATCAAGTGGTATTAGAGCTTTTGGTGACTATTATTGCAGTTGTTTCGAATGCTAACAAGATCCAGGATTCAGAAAGGCAAAGGCAAGCTTGAGGAATTTAATCCTGAGATCGGGAAAAGAAAAACTTTTTTGAGATGTCTGTGTCTGGAATGGAGGTACCTGAAGAGCTTAGTGAGCAAGAGTTTCAAAGAGCTTTTTGGTAGATGAAAGCTGCATTGGAGATGCTACTCAAAGAAAGGCAAGAACGCCTGAAACGTGAAGAAGATTATGGAGATAGTAAAAGCAAGAAGAAGCAATTAGGAGGTGGTGATGTACCTCTAAAATCTCCTCCGTCTACTCCTCCTTCTTCTCCTCATTTTCCTTCTTCTTCTACACATTCTCTTTTTGGTAATCCTTTTAAGGGTGTAAATAAGCCTCAGATTAAATTGGATGTTAAATTTGAACTACCTAAGTATTGTGGTGAATTAGATGCTGAAAAAGTAGATGATTGGATTTAGCAAGTAGAAGTTTATTGTGGAGTTCAAAACCTCTTTGATGATGCTTCTAGGATCTAGTTAGCCACTCTTTGGTTGGGAGGTATAGCTCATACCTGGTGGGAGAGTAGGAATAGAGCAGAAATTTCACAGCATGGTAGAGTCAATTTATCCTGGTTAGAATTTATTAATTCTCTTAAAAAAAAATTATATCCCTTAGGTCACATGCAGCAATTAATGATGAATTCGCAAGTTTTTAAACAAGGGAAAGGTCAAACTGTCCAAGGGTACACCCATGAATTCAGAAAGAAGGCTATTGCATTAAATGTACCTTTGTACACCCAAGATACTTTGTTCAAGTACATAGGAGGTCTTCATTCATATCTTAGACATTCCATTTTTGGTATTGAACCCTTGTAATTTGGATGAAGTGTATGTTCAAGCTACACACTTAGAGTCAAGGGGAAAGGTTTCTTTCATTGATAATGATAACTTTGTAAAGAAATCTTCTAAAGTTGCAAAGATAGGGAAAGGAAAGAAGACAACTATAGTCAAGAAGGATGACAAGCTTTCTTGCTCTCATTGTGACAAGAAGGGTCATGAAGAAGATCACTGTTGGAAGTTGCATCCCGAATTGAAGCCTAAGTGGGCTCAAAGATAGAATCAGAAACAAAAAGGTAAGGAGAAAACCATAAATTTTGTTATGGATCTTGGTTCTGATTCTGATGATGAAACTAAGATAACAGTTATGGGATTGAAAGGTAAAGCTCCTAATTTTAGTGTTCCCTTTGGTAGTTGTGCTTCTACTTCTAAAGTGAATGATGTCTTTGAAGATAAGAAAAGGAATGAGCTATTTCATTTAAGGGTTGTTTCTAAGAACATTAAGATTGATGCACTCATAGATAGTGGTTCTCAAGTTAACTTAATTTCTGAAGATGTTGTAAGAAACTTGGGATTGAAAACTACATTGCATAAGAAACCTTATCCACTAGGTTGGATTTGCGAGAATGATAAATTGCAAGTAACAAGACAATGCACTTTAAAATTTGCAATCACAAGTAAGTTTGTGGATGAAGTAAAGTTTGATGTGGTTCCACTAGATATCTGTGGGATAGTTCTAGGTAGCCCTTATCTATACGATCGGAAAGCTATTTTCTAAAGGGAAAAGAATCATTATCATTTGTTTAAAGATGGCATTCAGTATATTGTACATTCTCACAGAATTAAGACTGATCATTCTTTTGCAAACACAGGGCAATTTAAGAGGGTGTTTAATGCAAGTAAAGATTTAACTCTCATGTCTGTCAGCATAGGTGGTTCTAGATAGGAACTTGGAGTAGCTAACCAGGGTCAAATGTCATAGAATGCACCCACAATGCAGGATGAGGGAATGGTTATTGAAAGCATTGATGGTCCCTTGGGTAAAAATGTTTCTCATGTGAAAGATCGATATGTTGATGAATTATTCTCTTTCATCTCTGTATTATTTTTTAGCTTGATGCTAGTCAATTTTTGTTGGTTAGTGGCTACAACAGTTGATGTAGATGCTTATGGAAGTGATAGAATGATGTTTATGATCAACAATGTCGTTGCAGTATTCATTGTGTTTGTGAGCCAGGTATACAGATGTATAGATGATACAGGACAAGTGGGGAGGCCAAGTCCTCACTTAATGTCTGAATAAATGCCACTTTTGGAGGTCCAAAAGTTCTCTAGTGGGGAGGCTTGATCCGAAGGATATTTTCACTAAAAATTGAAGTGTCTCCAATCATCCAAATTTTAGCACCATTAAAAAGAGCTTGATGTCCTGATTCCAGCGCAACTTGAATGGAGTCAAACGGAGCTACGAAGCCCAAGTTATTGCCAGTCAAAGTTCAGTCAACAACTAGTCAACTCAGGGCCTAGGGCAAGAAAAAAGGTCAAAATTTGATGTCACCAAAAGTGTTCAAAATTTATGTCAACGCGAAGAGCTCGGCAAGAGCTTTCTGATGGTGTTTGTTTTGTGCAAATCAGAGCTCGTATGTGCGAGATATGGAAGGTCAAAGCTCGTGGTTGACTAGGTTGACTTGAAGGTACAATGATGACATCATCATGCTGACATGGATGAATCATGAGGTGACACATGGTGGCTTCCCGAAGTTACATGTGGCGGTAATTTTCTGGACATGGCTTTATTTAAAATATATATATATATATATATATATATAAGCCTACCACTCCTCCCATTTAAAAGCCTTAATTTAAGGCCTATGTGAGAAAAAGTAGGTGAAGTCTTAATTTAAAACAAAACAAATTTACCCCTATTTAAATGGGATAAAACCCCTTTAATATTTAAAAATACATGTGGTTGGGAGATCCCCTTTTTAAGGGGAACTTAAACATTATTTTTAAAGATAAATTTTTTTTTCCAACCAATTCACCCCCTATAATTAAGGATTAAATCCTTAACAAAATCAAGCCCATTTATATTCAAAGGTGAATTATTAAGATCTCCTAATAAATCTTGAAATGGATTATGGAATAAAATTAAAAGAGGCCATTCGTGAAGTTTTTATGTAAAATTGGATGGGTCATTTTAACAGGAGGATATCCATATGTAAATAAGGGGGGATTTTCAAATAATATTTTCTATGTAAAGGGGATATTGGGAGTTTTTGAAAATCAATTGGTTATGAACCAATTTGAGTAATTTTTTTGTATAAAAAGGGTAGAATGGGGGGTGTGAGATTAAGTAATTTTTGAATAATTTTTGGTGAAGTTGTGAATCAGAGAAATAGGGAGTTTTTCTAAGGAGATTGTTTTGAGCCTTTTGTAAGTTGGAGTATTGTCATGCTACCAAAGTGCTCTTGGTGCATTTGTAACCAATTTTTTGGAGATTAATCAGATTGGTCTCACTCTATTGGAGCAGACCCGGAGACATAGTCACATTTGTGGCGAACTCCGTTATCAAATCATTTGCACTCTCTCTCTCTTCTTCCTTCTCAATTTCATTCTTTTCACCTTCAATTTTTAATGCATAATTTCAATAATGTATGCATGAATGGTATTTCCACTTAATTCACATTTTAATGTGTTAATTTTGTTTATGTAATTTGGATTTCATGATTTGTAAACACTAAGCATTCAGATGCAATTAGTCTAGATCCTAATCAGATCATTGATCCTCTCAAAACATGTCAAAAAGACAAAAAAAATTGACAAAAAGACAAAAAATAAAATATTTGACAAAAAGACTAAAATATTCAACAAAAAGACAAAAAAATCAAATATTTGACAAAAAGACAAAAAAATCAAATATTCAACAAAAATCTATAAAAAATCAAAAAATGTCTTGGGAAAATCCAAAAAAATCAAATATTCAACAAAAATCCATAAAAAAATCAGAAAATGTCCTGAGAAAATTAAAAAAAATCAAAATATGTCAAAAACACAAAAACATCCAAATAACACTTGAAAATCCCAAAAACGGAGTCAAAGTCCATCATGCCAGTCAGTCAGTCTTTGTTACTGTCGAACTACGTTGTCTCTATACATTTTCTACATAGGCAAGGCTCATCTTGGAGCCCTCGAGACATTAGGTCAGTCCTTTTAGGCATTGTCAAATAAAATCATGACTCAAACCTTCATCAATATAATAAATTCAATAGTCACGTTAGTCAAATAAGCGAGACATAGTCAAACTTGGACACAAGATAGTCATCAAAACAACAACATCCAAATTATAAATCAGCAGACAACATGGTCCAGTCAGTCATCCAGTCAAAATTAGTCAAATTGCCAAAACAATGTCAATCTTGTCACTCTATGGTCCCCTCCAAGATGTGTCCTTGGACTTGGACCTCATCAAAATGTCATTTTCCTTCTCAAGATGTGTCCTTCTTGATGATAGGAACTGTCGAACCATCAAAATCATAAAACCTATCTAGTGATCACATTGTCAAACTGTTAAACTGTCAACCAATCAATCTCCGTCAAACAAACATTGGCAAACACTTTCAATAGCTATTGATCTTGTTCATCAATTTTTGTCTTTTTTTTTATTTTCTTTTTTTCTTGGTCATGTTACTAGCTACCTCGAGGATTTCCCATGAAGTATTTAGAGTTGTGATGATGTCTCACGACCTATTTTTTCCTTGCTTGTTGTCTTTGATGTATCTTGACAAAAAGACTGGGGCAACTTAGCCTTAGTATGAGTTAGGACATTCCTTTTCTACAGCTGTTTATTTTGCAAGTGGATGACCTTGCACACTTTGGTCTATGTCATACAATGGTGTTTGTTGTCCATTTTTGTCATTTTACCTCTCAATAATGATTCAAGCAACACTTATTGGTACTTTGGAAAATATTGAAGGTTTCTTTCCCATCCCACCCTTCTTCTTTTCCCCTCTAAAATTTCTTCTAGTTTGCATTGTCATTATCCATTTTGAGAGCACACTCATGTTCTTGGAACTCACCTATCCTCTCGAGGGGGAATACCACTACCTCCTCATCATTCTTCCTTTCCTTCATTGGGGAATTTTTTGACTTATTTTCTTTGTCACAATGCAAAAAACTGCATTATGACAAAGGGGCAAAATGTAGACACATAAAAATGGCCTAGACCCGCCAACCCCTTTCTTCTATGTCAAACATCCTCCTCACATAATTAAATTATTTAATTATGTACTAATGTCATAATTCCTACTTGTTTCCTCCTAATTATTTAAATAAATAAACTTCATTTATTTTATTTAAATACATCACTAATTTTCTATGTCTCTATAATTAAATAAATTTCTCAATTTATTTAATTATTATTCCATTTGTACTTTCCTCTACAATTAAATAATTCCAAATAATTATTTAATTGTTCTTTTGTCATTTTCTCCAAATTTAAATAAAATTATTTATTTAAATTTCCCCACTTTCCATTTTTCCACCAAGTAAATAATTTAAAATAATTATTTACTGTCACATGACCCCACCTCTTTTGAATTAAATTAATTTTTAATTCAAAATGTCAACTTTCCTCCATAAATCAAATAATTTCTATTATTATTTTACTTTCTAGCTTCTTCTTTTTCCATGCCATTCTTATCTTCTTGTCACATGCAACCTTGACCATTGATTTGATTTTTCTAAAATCAAATCTCAACCCTTCATTTCAAAATTTGAACCTAATGTTTCCCTAACCCTAATTGTGGGTTGTCACATTCAATTTTAACCATTGATTTTATGGAATCTTTCAACTTTCAATCTTGGCCATTCACCCAAAATTGAATTTTCTAGAAAATGGAAATTTTGGCCTCATTTGACACACTTCATATCGCTTGGCATCTTGATCTTGGCATCTCTTGAATTCATAGGCTATTTTATGCATACTTTAGGCTTGCTCCATAGTTGCATACTTGCATTGTGTAGCTTTTTAGATAGAATCCTTCAACATTTTCTTAGGTCTTGGCATAGTCATAGGTTGTTCATCACAAATTTGAGGGAAAACATAATATTGTAGCAAATAGAGAAGGTGAAATGAATGTGATTCATGGAGGTTGAAGACATTTGGTAATGTTTTTCTTTATTTTCATGCTTTATTACTCCTTTGTTCTTCATTTCTTTGCTTAGGATTATTTTGTTTATGCTTATAATGCTAACTTGGTAATTTTCCCTAAGCTACACAGATCAAGCATGAAGAAGTGGCTTGTAGTCTCTTCCCCTACTCATTGGGGGATGAAGAATTGTATTGGTACATCCATTTACCTATAGGCTCCATTACCTCTTGGGACCTTCTAAAGAATACATTTCTATAAAAGTCCAAGGTTCCTGTCATCCCTACAAAGCTATACCAACAATTTATGTCAATAAGGAGGGAAGTTAATGAGCCTATCAACTCATTCAATGACCGATTTCATAGGGCTTAAATGAATTTGTAGCCTCCCTACATAGTTGATGACGCATCAACTATGCTGGTATATTTTTCTTTCTTGATAATCTTATGTCAACTTTAGTTAAAAGGATGCATTATCCACTTGCAAGGTTGGTGGATGCATATGCAAAGGCAGTAAAAGATAGCACTGATCTGGGACAACATATTGTGGGTTCGTTGCCCTCATTGGGACCAACTGCCAACCCAACTAAAATATAAGGGCTCAATCATGCCTTAGCTCATTAAATGCCTATGTTGAACCAAGTTCCTTAGCTGTCAATTGTGCCACACCTAGGGAAGCCACTAAATCAAGCCCCATCAATTCCAAACTATTTGTAGGCCCCACAATAGTAGACTTATGCTCAACAATCCCAAGTTCCTTCATATTTGCAGAACTTAGAATTCCTAGCTGCCCAATAGAACCAACCTTTGGCATAGTCTATTTTCCTTCAAAATTTAATTCCATAGAAGAATAATGTAGAGAAGGATTGGATTGATGAGCTAACTATGTTAGTGAAGAAGATTTACACCAAGATGACTCATTGGAGCAATCAAAACAACTAGTTGCAAGCTTCTTATAGAAGCATTCAAGCCAACCTCAATCGATAGAATCATGATTCTAGTACATCCTCAGGATAGAATTATGAAAGGGGTCATAGCTTAGGTTAAAATTCTAAAAGAAGGCTGTCACAAAGGAAAAATAGAACATGGAAAACCAGGCCTAACAATGTAGGAATTCTGACACCTCTTGACTAACTGGGAGGTGCAGTCAAGTCAACAAGTGGATTTTACTTAGCCGAGGCTACTTTGGTTGGATGGTGTTGAATTCATAAGACTAGTAGGCATTCCAAGTTGGATTGCCTAGAGTTCCAAACTGCTACAAAATTTTTCCAAGTAGAATTCCAAAACGTTGTTGATGGTGTGAGTTGTAGAGACATTGTTCCATTCGAACTGTATTATTCCTTAGTACTAGTGGTGAACCAAGCTTCCTTCCTACAAAGTGAAAACAATGCACCCAAGAAGGAAGCTACAACCAATGAAGGAGAAGTGAAAGAGGTAATTATCGAGAAACCCTTATCCCATCTCTTTGATTCAGTAGATAATGGTCCTAACGATGAAGAAGAGCAATGTGAGGATGAGGTCTATATGTTTCACTAAAGAGTGACCCCTTATAACTTAAAAAATAGAAAAAATGATGGTCCTTTCACAACCTCCACCCCTCCTAACAATTTTAATCCCCTTCCTAATCCAACAAAAATAGACAGCCTAATCCAACTCAGAACTAGCGAGCTAATGCTACCCAATGAACTATCTTTGAGGCATAGGTTGAGAAAGTGGGGGAGTACGTAGTAGATGAATTAAAGAAAGTTAAATTAATCTTGTTAGCCTTTGAATTGTTAAGGGTACCCACTATTAGGAATTCCTTTTTTCGGTCATTGAATGGAACTAGCTAAACCAATTCAAGAGGTACCTACAAAGTGGGTTTCCTTTGAACCACTAACATTGAGCTCGTGAATAAGGAAATCATAGGAAAGAAGCCCATTCAGCCCCGAAACCAACAAACTAGTACAAGTTAGCCACTAGACAAACCACCGACCAAAGAGCAAGGTCAAGTAGAAACAAGAGATAAAAAAAATGACAAGGATAAGGTTCAAGTAGCCTAGGTTGATGTCTCCATGGGACTTTTTCAAGGAAAGTTGGAGACTCCTCCCTTCTTGTTAACAATCTATATATTTGGCAAAAATATCCACAACTGCCTACTAGATTCAAGTACCTTAGCTAACGTCATGCCACTTGCAGTATGCTAGGCACTAGGAATAACTTTGACCTCGTCCAAGCAAAAAGTGACTTAGCTTGATAAGACTGAGGTTAATATAGTGGGAGAATTGAACAAAATCCCTATGTAGGTCACAGTTGACCCAAGAGTGTAGCAGTTCATTGACATTCAGGTTGCTGAAATCTCAGACACTTATGGTTTCATATTGGGGAGGGACTTTACTTGGGCTCTTAATGGTTATGTAGCAACTAACTACTCCCACTTATGGATGCCATGAAAGGGCTACCTAATCAAATTTACATTGACCAAGAACCTAGGATGAATTACATGATTATTTAGTACAATAATGTGAATGAGGTGTTGTTTGTGGAGACAGGGTTGGGTAACTACTTTCTTGTCGCTTACCAAGGTCAAGAAGAAGAAGAGGAAGCGGAAGAGTTCCTTGTGCTATGTGAGGTCCCCATTAATTTAACTTCTCTCCCTAACAACACCAAAGTTTTGGTTGAGTCTAAAGATGAAGAACTCCAAAAGGAAGGCCAACTTGGGTTGCTTGATGGCTTCTAAGAATTTATTTAGAAATGTGCACAAGATCACCTCAGTTTAGGAGATAGAATGGATTGTATAGAGTTATTATTGCCTAGCTAGTGCAGAGTACACAATGTAGCTCATTATGAATTTGAGTGCTGCCTATGCCAAAAAGTCGTGAAACACATCCAAGGGCAGGTCACTCCTAAAGATGGTATGGGAGAACAACAAGATCAAGGCCAACCTAAATGTAAATAGACACCCAAGGATGTAGAAAAAATCAAGCAACCAGAAATAGATGTCTACTTCATTGGCTCCAAAGGAAAAAGTCCCTCCAAGTTTTAGATGTTGCATTTTGATGGATACAAATCCAAGCAAGGATCAAGAGCAGGCTTCAATCTCATCAGTCCTATGGGTAAAATGTATTTTTCTAACCATAGATAACAACTATATTGTACTAATAATGTAGTAGAATATGAAGTGTTACTTCACAGATTACTCATGGAATTGAGAAAGAAACTCAAAATATTCCAAGTCTTTGGTGACTCTGAATTGGTTATCAAACAAGTTAGGAAGTTTTACTCTTGTCATGATAGAAGATTAGCTAACTATAGGCATAGGGCATTGGATCTCATAGAAGGGATGGATGCATTCAATATTCAGCTAATCCCTCGTAGCAAAAATCAGACCATAGATGCCTTGGATTAGGAAGCCAATAGCCTCCAGCACTTATCATTAATAGGCTTAAATAAATTTATCATAGAACTCACCTCTACCCCATCAGTTCCTGACAATGTCACCCATTTTAAAGTATTCAATGATGACAAGCACATCCTTGACTTCATCACCAACTTATATGTACTTGCATCTCAACTCATTGATAAGGTAGAGATGGAGGAAGCCGAGTTATATATTGAAGTGGTAATAAATTTAAAGAAAAACACAATAGCAAGGGGCATGGTTCAACTAGAAAGAATATTCGATTTAGATCATATAAGAGATTAGGATCAACAAACTAAGGATTCAATAGATAATGAATGTGATGATCACAACATGGGTAATGTCGAAGATGAAAAAAAAAAAAAATATTGGCAAAGTGTGCATCCTAGAGGAAAGAAAAGGAATTGTTGATGCTTTGCACACTTTTCATGTTGTGATTGCTTGGGGGTATGAAGATCTTAAAACATAGGATAAGTCGATTATTAATCATACCATCCCCCTCAAGCTAGATGTGAGGCCCTTCTGACAGTGTTAATGACTAGTTAATGCATTGTTGGAACCTATTATCTTCAAGGAAGTGCAAAATTTTCTTTCAGCTTGAATCATCTTTCTGGTTAGGCATTCCACATGGGTGGTGAATCTAGTTCCATTCAGAAAGAAGAATGGAGAAAGCAGATTATGCATGGATTTTAGAAATATAAACGGAGCTTCTGAGAAAGACAACTATCGGGTGCCCTCACTGGATGAGGTACTACAAATTGTAAATGGGTCTCAAAGGATGTCATTTCTAGATGGCTACTCAGGATATAACCAAGTGATGGTGTAGTATGAAGATAGACACAAAACAAAATTTACCATGAAGTGGGGAATGTTTTCATACAAAAGGATTTCATTCAGGTTAATCAATGTAGGTGCGACATTTCAACACACTATGCACATAGCTTTCAAGGATCTTATCAGTAAATGCATCATCATATACATGGATGAACTTACCATGTTCTCCAAGAAAAGGGGAGACCACATCTATGACATGTGTAAAGTGGTCCAAAGGTGTAGAGAGTTCAACATATCACTGAACCCGAATAAATGCATCATCGGGGTGACTGAGGGAAAATTGCTAGGACATATGATCTCAAAGAAGGGAATCTCCATAGATTCAAAACACATGCAGGCTATATTGAAAATTTAGCCTCCGGGTAGCAAAAAGGAAATGAAGTCCTTTTTTGGAAAGATCAACTTCATTAGGAAGTTCATCATGGGCTTCGTAGAAATAGTTAAGCCATTGAATGTAATGCTTAAGCATGACACTAAGGTATAATGGACATCTAAATCCAAACATGGTTTTGAAGAAATTAAGATGGCTATTGTAGATGCTCCCATGTTGGTCAGCACAGATTACCTAAAGCCATTCTATATCTACTCCTTCGCTTTAGATCACTCATGTGCCAACATGCTAATGTAGAAAGATGATGAAGGGAATGAACACCCTATTTCCTTTATGAGTGCTCCACTAAAGGATGCGGAGATGAACTATCACAATATTGAGAAAGAGGAATATGCCCTAGTTCGTGGAGTCAACAAATTTAGACATTACATCCTGAGAAACAAAGTTTTTTTCATAGTTCTAGACCTAGTTGTTAGGACCCTATTAATACAGAGTGAGCTAGGAGAAAGAAGGGAAAAATGGATCATGTTGCTACAAGAGTAAGATATGGAGATTCACCCTATGAAGCTAGTATGAGGACAAGTTCTCATGTGCACAATGGTAGAAACAGGAATAGAAATTGCAGTGCAGTAGTATCATTTGGAGGATGCTTCCCTGGATGATTGGTATCATGACATAGTGTATTATATGTTGAACAACAAGTGTCCATCTTAGTTGCAAGGAGTATAAAATCATTCTTTAAGATTGAAAAGTAATAGTTATGTTGGTTCACAGTTACTTTTGCACCAAAATATTGACCTATTAATGTCTGATACAACTGCCAGAGTTAACGGAGCCATGGGAGGAGGTTAGTCCATGCCATGAATCCTGAGGGGAGTGCTAACCATTTTCCAACAATCTTCCCCTCAGTGCAAGCTGAGGGGATTCAAACCCAACACCTTTGGCTCTAATACCACTTGCTGGCCCATAGTTGTCATTGCACCAAAAGATTAACCTATTAATGCTTGATACAACTGCTAGAGTTAACGGATCCACAAGAGGTAGTTAGTCCATGTCACGAATCTTGAGGGGAGTGTTGATGATTTTACAATAAGCTACATGTTATAGGGAGCCATATTGTACAAGAAGAACCATGAGGGATTTTATTTTAGATGTCTAGGAAAGGAAAAAGCAACCCAAGTGTTGAAAGAGTTTCATGATAGGTTTGGAATGGGACATGGATCCAACCCATCAAAAACTCATCTAATCCTATGAGAAAGGTACTATTGGCCGACTCTATTCAAATATGCATACAATCATGTTCAATCTTGTCATGTTTGTAAAACTGTTTCCCCCTGGGAAAGGTACACTACTATTCCACTAAAACTAGTCATTGAGGTAAGACCCTTCACCTAGTGGGGACTTGACTTTATTAGTTTGGAAATCCCACTATCCTTTGTAGGCCACAGGTACATTCTAATCACTTCTAATTATTGCACTAGATGGACTAAAGCAATTTCTTGTAGGCACTGTACGACTGAGGTAGTTGTCAATTTTCTTGAAAGTTTTATTGTAAACCATTTTGGCTATCCCTTTTCCCTAGTCTGTGATAATGGTCCTACATTCACTTCTCTTAAGTTTACAAGTTGGGTGTTTTATTATGGGATTGCACTTAATATTTCATCCAATTATTATCCCCAAGGGAATGATCTATTTCAATTCATCAACAATTTTTTTTGACTGTCATACGAAGGTTGCTTGACAAGAACGCAAAGGACTAGCATACCTAGTTGCACTTTTCCCTATGGGAAGATCGTACCTAACATAAAGCTTCTTTAGAAAATTCCCTATTCAGCCTCGTTTATGGTTTAGAGCCTATTTTTTTGATCCACCTCAAGATACCTACACTTCAATTCATTAACACATATTATAAGGAGGGAGAACGCGATGAGGGTCACTTAGCTAAGATGCTCCATTTGGAAGAAGTTTGCAACCAAGATACAAATTTTTTTCCAAACATCAAGGCATAGTTAAGAGATGGTTCAACCAAAGAGCCAAAGTTAAGGCCTTAAGGATCATAGATTTGGTCCTATTTTGGAGCAAATCTCATGAGAAGAAAGGGGGACATGACAAATTTGACAAGCTTTGGCTTGACCCCTTTCAAATTTTTGAGATTATGGGAGATAATTCCTTTCACCTTAAGACACTCACTAGAGTGGATGTCCCATTTCCTATCGATAGGTAGTACCTCAAGTATTATTTCCTTGCTTGAGTGGTCCAAGCTCACCCTTTGTATATAACTATACATAGTTAGGATAGGTCTTTATTTGTTTTTTTTCTTTTTTGCGTCACTTCTGCTTACTTTCTCGGCCTTCATTTTGCTAAGGATGTCACTTGGTCCTAGTGTAGTGGTTTTTCTTGGCCTCATTAGAGGTCCCACTTTGTTGCACACTTCTTGTGTTTCTCAGATAAGACTTCATGAGTTACCATGCGTCTCTGTTTTCTTCCATGAAATGGGCTTTCCCACTTCAACTTGGGCTTGACCTAGGATGGAACCCTTGATTGAATCCTATCAAGTTTACCTCAAATTACACATGATATACACCTTAAATACTCTTGATGAGCTATATGATAGTCATCATGACGCCTCGGTAAGGGAGAAATCTTAAATCTGCTCTAGTGACCACTGTAATCTCCAAACCCACTATGAGCTTCATTGCTTATGCAGTTGAGAAAAAGAGTATAAAAAAGAAAATATAAAAGAAAGGAAAGAAAATAAAATATTGAAAACCAAGAATTTTTTTGGGTGTGTGAGAAATTCTATCGAGGTTATGGATGCCCGACTGGAAGTAAAGAAATGTTCATGGGGATCACAACGATAACTCTGTTGGGGCTATGGATGCCTGACTGGTAGCTGAGCAATGTCTAGGTTACTTTTGGGGTTAGATCAACTATGTAGATTGCCTTGGATGATTGAATTTCGTCCTTTGTGGCTTCTGATGGAGAGGAATGAATTCACTACACACACCTATGAGGTACTCAGTGAATTGATTCAACTAAGGATTTTGTCCTCCTTTAAGCTCTTAATTCATTTGAGGATACTTGCTTCTGGTCTACAAAACCAGAGATTCTAGTTTCTAGATGAATCCTTACCCTTGGAATGATCAAGAGCATTCTCCTAGTAGAGTCTCCATTTATTGTGCCTATTGCACACACACCCTGTTTGGATTGGGGACCCCCTCTCTTCTTGTTTCAATTTTGCTAGGTCATTTTTGCTCTTGCCTCATTTTATGTGCCCCTATTTTTGAGCTTACATTGGTCACATGCATTAAAGTCATCAAATTCCCCTTGACCAAAATCACCTATCCAAAATTCACTAAGTTTTTGGCTTTTGCGGAGTTTGGTCTATGAGTCTCTATCTTTAGTTTGTCGCTGCATCCATTAGACTCTATGGATCCATAGTTGTGGGTCTTCTCATACGGGTCACCATCTAGGCTTAGCTGCTATGTGTGGCCTTCCTACTACATCCACCCATGTGGTGGGTCCCGTACCCAACTTAGCCTTCTGGGTCTTCACTGAGCAACCAATTGAGCATGGGTTTCCACATCTCACCTACCTAGCTATCACCGTATCGAGGAGTTAATGTGCTCATTAATGACCAAATTGCTTATAAATATGCCACTCCTTAGCAGTCATTTTCACCCATCGAATTTGAATCTGAGAGAGAAAGAAGTGCTCCCATATGTGCTGAAGGATTAAAACTTTGAGGTAGCTATTTCTCTTATTCTCGACGTGAGTGAGGTATGTACCCAGACTTTGTATTTTGTCCCCATAATTTTGTTCACTAAAAGATCATACAAGGCTTTTACAACATGCATAATATTAAGTATTCAAACTCCAAAACTGAATCCTAGGGTTTAAACCTTCAAAATCTCTCATGGCCTTTCCCTTTTTAGCTTTTCCCTTTTATAGCACCATCTATGTTTTCCTAAAGAATCACAACCATTTCCTTACCTTTTCTAGCATTTAAAACTTCAAAGCGTTAGGTGGAAGAAAATGAATGATAAAGTGTTGATGGGATTTGCGGAACCCCATCTACAAGTGTCCATCCCATCGTGGATGCCACTTAACATCTTAATAAATGTAAAATCCCTCCTTCAAAACCCCACAACCCTATCACCAAAAAATGATCAATAGTAAAAAATGACTAAGTCATCAAGCCCCTATGGATCCACATTTGCAAATTGTCACATGCAGACCATCGTGACATCCCTATTGTTCTTTAATGGAAAAATATTTGCATCGTCCCTCCATGCGGGCTCTATGGGAAATCTTTCCTCAAAGTCAAACTGACCTCTGCGGGTCTGCCTACATGGTCTACCACCTGCAAGTGGCCACCACTCTGTGGCCATTGTTTAATGGTGAAGCAAACACACCTTTCCATCAGGCGGGTCCTAAACCCATCAATGCCCCTTTGTTTTAAACCCATAAGCCACAAGCCTTTGAGCAAGACACCTCAGTAGGTCCACTTATGTAGGTCACTATTGTTGGGGTGTCATTCCCACAAGGTTGTTCTTTAATGGAAAAAATCTGACAGACCTCCACTTCCTAGCTCCTACCTCATTGATGTGCACATTCCATAAAGCACACCCCAAGAGCACTTGAGTGAATGTGGCCAAGGAAAACACTTTGTGAGTTATGCAGTGTGGAACTCCACTTGTGGAATTGTCTCCCTTTTCACCACTATTTTAGCAACAAAGCATTAACGTCCCTCCCATCGATTGCACTTGCACTCCTTTCACCCACATAGGCCAGAAATGAGTAATTTAATGAAGGAAAATAATTGAGGTGCCCTATCACATATTTTCACATGTGCCCAACCACTTTACAAGGAATTTTCCCATCAAATGTACCATGAAAAAAATATCCTGCAGGTCATCATCTATGGTATTTTGTGGCACCAACATCATCCTTTAATGAATTTCTTCATTATGGATTCCGTAGAGGGGAAAATCACACCGTTAGGCTCGTATCTTTTTAAATTGCTCGAAATAAATTCAAATGGTAAACTAGGATGGATATTATGGTCTCTTGGAGGTATATGAATGCATCTAACACTAAATTTGTAGGATTTAACTGACATTTGTCACTTCTATATGTAAAAGAACTTACTACATCTTTTGGGTGTAGGAATTATGGAATTTGTTAAGGGATCATCAAGGAAGCTTGTGGGAAAAATTGATAAAGGAAAGAAACCTACAAGAAAGCCTAGGGGGAAAGAAGAGAAGGAACAAATGAAGTATCAGTTTCATGGGGTGGAGTGCACCTCTAACCTTACGTCCAACTGCTAGGACACAACCTCTAACATGAACCTATGACATGTTAATATAGATGAATTCAAGCAAAGGGTGATGTTAATCCCACCATAGAAGATACCCAAAAGATAAAGGAAAGTAACATTTTGAAGGTAGCCAACTTCTCTCCTACATTGATTGCTCCAAAGTTAGTGATGGCTTGCTAGGAATGCTACCACACCAGTACCAAGAAAATAATTGCTAAAGATGGAAGAATACTAGGAAATTTATCCACCAAGTCTATTGGTAAAACATTCAGCATCCCAATGTTCAAAACAATGGAGGAAGTAGAAAAGGAGTTCAGTTAGAAGATATGGCAACAAGATCCCCTAGGATGAAAAAGAATGATCAATCAAAATTTGTTAAAATTTGAGAGGGGCAATGCCAAAAAGGTGCCTCAGAAGTTATACAGGAGCTATTTCTTCAAAGAGTATCATGATCTGGATACACTCCTAAGCAAAGTGATGGGATTTCATACTACAACATTCTTTGAAGAATGAATGTTTTACTTCATGGAGGAAATCCTCTGTAGCACTGCTAACTTCCACTGGGTCAAAATGATAAGTGAAAATTTGCATAGTCAGCTAATGGCAGTAAAGAAGACCTCCAAATTCTACATGACCTCATAACTAGTCTACCTTCTAGCAGTCAAGTTCCAATAAAAAAGGGTTATTCTGTGCAGGAACATTAGGGACCAAGAGAGGGGAACTTAAAGTACATGACTACTATCCTCAATTGCAGTACAAAAATTCAAGATGGAATATAGAAGAGTGAATGATGCCTTCATCGGGCATATAATTAGCCTCTTGGGAGGATACCTTGAAAGAAGAGTGACACATAGTGCTAGGGAAGAAATCAAGTGTATTGGATATCTATTTATCTAATTCCCAAACTTTACCTACATCCATCTAGAGAGGTTCTCAGGATGACCCTATATATTTTCACACTACCAAATGTCCAGATCATTTTGTTGGAGCTCACTCGGTAGCTACAAACTGCCCATACACTATTGAGCAACAAGCACCAAGTAGGGGTTCCATATCCCATTACATTTGGATAGGGAATATACTCTTGACCTCCTGCCCAATGTGTTGAGCACTCAGAGAAAGAATTGGAAGAGTACCATTTGGATTTTCATACAAACAAGGGAAGTATGGATCCTCATTGTAAGTTGAGGAAACAAGTTGGAAGACAACATACCCACCAACCTCATGTTGAAGACTTCTGGGTGAACTGTGAGGATGACTACCCAATTTATGAAGTTCATAAATTTGTTTCATGTACCTAACTAGATTGTCAAGGATGACAACATTCTGGATGAAAGATATATTACTTTAGCTGATATTCCCTTGCTAGTTATTGATTGGGTCAAAGAAGAGGTCACTGACCTATATATTCTCACTTGTCCTATTGAACACAAAAATAGACAATGGGTGGACGGGAAAATAACTCAACTTAAAGAACAAGGTGCACAGTTCACATATTGGGAGCTTGAGGATGACATTGAAAGTGAAAAAGACAATGGTGCAGTTGTAGGTTCATTAGAAGAAGCTTCCAAGTCCCCACTCATCACTCAATACAAGAAGAGGAAGAATGCACCTAAATGCCAACCCAAAAAAATGGTGTATTCAAGGAAAGAAACATAATGGAAATCATCAAAGAAGGAAAAGAAAATAGGAACTTTTGTTCTCAAAATGTCGACTATCCAAGAAGAAGAGAACCAACATGGAGAAGAAGAGGAAGTTGAGGAATCTTGCTCATCATCACCCACCACTTTCATTCCTGCTACCGTTGCTATCATCACCACTCCATCATCCTCCACTCCAAAATATTTACATGTCTCATCTCCACCTGCAATGGACATCATAGTCCACCTCATCTCCATCTCACCGACTGCTCTTGTGATGGTGTTGGAATCCTCTTCTTCCACTACCTCCCTATTGTCATCCTTTTTTCTCCCACCTCCATTCCCTACCCTGTCTGCTCTATCCCCATCCATGCCCACAATTACTTTGGCACCACCCACATTGCCACAATATTTCACAACATATATGAAAAATTTTCCCATTGAACTGTCTGGGGTGATCCTCGATCCCAAGGTTCAAGCACTAATCACTCAGCTTGTTGTTGCTTTGCCTCTTCCCCAGCCACCTATTGAGCCACACAAAATGGAGGCCACAATGTAATTTTTAGATGAAATGGAGATGCTCAACGTCAAACAACACAAAGAAACTATGAAGTGAATCGTTGATGAACTGTGGGACTCTAATAGAGATGATTATTTTGAACATTCGAATATTATATTGAATAAAAACTTAGATAAGATAGCTTTTGATGATGAATGGCCACAAAATTTTAAGGATGAAGATGTTAAGTGGCTTGATGAACACTATAAAGTTGAAACATCAGACCAAGAGCCAGATGAAGAACCACCCTAAGAACATGGAGATGAAGAAACACACCCAAAGGAGCACAACTTTGGGGAAAGGAAGATTGACATAGACATGGATGTGGAGATAGTCAATGAGCCTCCACAAAATGGCCAAGATGAGGTCCTGATACAAGAAGAAGTTCCTCCAGAAAGGGGAGGGGAGCAAGAAAGGAATGAAGAAGGATAAATTATAGGGTAGAAAATTGCCAAGTCCCCAAAGAAGAATGCTAAGCGTGAGCCTAAAACAACTAAGGGGGTGGCCTAAGAAGAAAAGGTTGTAAGATTAAATGTAGAAGTTTCTAAGCATGATAAAGAGAAGGCCATGCAAGAGGAGGAGATGAATGAAGAAGAAAAACATAATGGAGAAGCTCCTGGTGACGAGGAAGATGAATCTAATTAGGAAGCAGAAGAGAAAGGTGAACATGAATCACTAAAATTACTAACCGAAGTCTCCAGATGTCTCGAGTAGTAGTTAAAGAAGAAGGCTCTAGTGGTTATTGATCCCAAGACCCAATTGGAGGAAATTTTGGCTAGAGCCCAGAAAAGGAACCGTAAGGAAAATAAGCCTAATATTTGATCACATATCATGGTTGACACTTTTGGATCTCAAACACTGTAAATAGCCACTCTAACAATATCTAAAGATGTGAGCACCATCTAGGGCTAGGACTACCATATATCCACTATTAATTTGGGCATGGTGACTCATGAGTAGAACATGGATGACCTTCAAGGATCAGTGTCCACTATCATCCAACAAATGAATAAGGACCAGTCTACAAAGGAAGAGTTGAAGGAATAGGTGGAAAGCCTCACTGCCTACATCCAACAATGGTCATCAATAGAGGAAGAAACCCCAACGGAATCATTTACGCTTGTTTTCCTCTCCAAGGAAGAGATAAATAAAATGGATAAAATGAAGAACTAGACCATTTCAACTACAAACTAGTTCCATAGGGTAATATACAATGGTGACATGTGCATCTGTCATATGGTCAATATGTACAATAAATTTTGAAGTTTACAGAAGCAAGTAGAGGACATGATGAACACCTGCAAGGAGTTCCCCAAGCTGTATTGGATCACCTATCCAAAGCTATAGATCATCCTCAAGCTCTCCAAGGAAGCATGGGAAAAGGAACTAGAGTTGCCTGAAGAAGATCATTGGCTAGTCAAAACATGGCAAATGAATTTTGATTACAAGAAAGATATCTTGGAACATGCCTTGCACAAATTGGAGCTTGATCATGAATGGGTTGTAGAAAACTAGATGGATAGTAGAGATTATTTAAATATGATGATAGGCTATGAAATTCCTCCCTTGGAGTTGGATCCATAAAATATCATCATTATTTCTCAAGAAAATCGAATAGGGGGCTAGTGACATGCTATCATCAGATTTTATGGATTTTGCTGCAAGGGATTTCACAGAATCAGAGTAGGTCATCAAGGCTACACCCAAGTGCACCAGACACTAGGATCAAATCACTAAAATGTTTAAAAATATAGCCTTTCAGATCCTCAAGTTTGAGCTATTTGAAGAGAAGAAGCTTCTAGCCATGATCGACAAGTTTGTAGAGTATGCAATAGTGAAAAAGGAGGATGGAAAGCCCATTATTGATGATGAATACTTGTTGAAATAGTTGTAAAGGCTAGAAATAGCTAAAAGAAAAAATAGAATAGAAGACGAAATAGGGAAAAAGAAAAAAGTCTATTTTATATTGTAATATATTGGGGGTAGGTGAAACCCTAAGTAGAATGAATCTAGGCCACTCATTGCAAATGAATCTTGTCCATTCATTCTAATTTTTGAAAACTATAAATAGTGACATCCTCTAATTTTCAAAGGGAGAGATGAGTTGTTGTAAATACATGTTGCTGCAAAAATATATGAGAAAAGCATTGTTTTGATGGTTTCTTGTGTATTTCTCTCATGTGTGCATGACTATATCTCCAAGTAGTAGATGTTTGCTTTGCTCTTTCAAGTTTAAGTTATTTTCAGTTATTGGTTCATGCTGAACTTTAATGGTAGATGTATGCTATGGTGTTTGATGTCTTCCTAGCTCATACTTTTTGTTGTTTATTGATGATAAACTATTGTGTAAATTTAGTCTAAGAATTACTTATCTTTTTCACCTAAGTTCAATTGTTATTCATGCGAAAGTGAATGAACAGTCTAAAAATCTTTAATGACACTTTGAAGATTGCACTAATTTCATGAGACTATGGGTTGTCCCTAGTTATGTGGAACTTAGTTTTAGGAATTATGTCCACTGTAGCATCCTCCATTTTTGTTGTTCATCATTAGTTACAGGTCTAGGAAAAATCTATCCCCTTGTTTCCTTTTTGACTTTTCTTTAAAATCTAAAGTTAAAACAAAGTTCCAACATCATAGTAAAGCCAAATCTGAAGAGCAAGAAGGAGTTTTAGCTTGTTTTTTTCAAACTTGCAGCAATTTTTCATCCATTTCTAGAATTTATAAAGATTCATTTGCAAACCCAAATTCCCCAAGCTTAGTGAACCATAAATACCCCTTGTGATTACCAACAAATCACAATAATCAACCTAGTTGTTCTTGTGCTATCATGACCTCACACCTGAGAGACCTTGGGGTGATTTTCTAAAACTTAGTTGCAAAAAAATTCCTTTCAAGAGAGCCATTGCACTTGTGCATTGTCTATTTTGAGAAGTATAAATACACCCTTCGATAGGTCCCTATTCCTCGAATACACATTGTTCAAGGTAAAATGTTATGTATTGGCATTAAATATTATCAAGTTTCCCCTTCAAAAAATGTAATTTATTAGGCTTGTAAATGAATAGTAGGGCTTCTTAAGGAATAATTAAGTTAAATTGAATTAAGAGGGCCCCAATAATTGTGAAAATGTAAAGGGATTCAATTTTCAATAGTACATTAAGGAATTATTAAGTTCATTTTAATTAGGAGGGCCCAAACAAACTGTGAAAAAGTAAAGGGATACATTTTCTTACACTACACCATCAAACCCCTTAGTTGTGATGACTTTGAAATGTTAGATGAAGGCCTTGAGGACTTAATCTAACCTAGATCATCCACTAAAGATTTGGTGCAAGAGGATGCAATCATAGACAATCATGAAAAAACTAGTTTCTCTTCTCCCGACACCTCTCCTACTTGTGACAAATGTATCTTGGTGTTAGAAGACCCAATTATTGAGCATCATGAGAACCTTATTTGTCCCTCTTCTAATGCTACATTTTTCTCAAAATATAGTAAGATGGATGACATAGATGAAGATGTGAATTTCACATTGGATCCCCCCTCACTAGAAGGTCATCTAGGTAAATTAGTTGAGATTATGAATGCATAAATTGGATATCCTTTAATTAGTGAGCCTCCTAAATCACCTTCCATCATATGGCCTCATAAATTAACTCCAAGAGATATCTTAAATTTTACAATGCAAATCCCTACTAAACCTATGTTATAGAAACCAACTTATGACACAACTGATCACACATATAGCATTCCTCAATGTAGCAAAAGAATGCTCCAATAAGTTTTGCAAAAGAATTATATCCATTATTTTGTTAAATTGAATGATGTATTAACCTCCTTTGATTGTATGTAAGTGACAAATTCAAATATCACATTCACTCAACATGAGTTACCCTCACTTGAGATACAAAATAAACATGAAGCCTTAATGATAAAGGTAATCATTAATGAAACTCGAGTTAGGTGCACCTTCATAGATAATAGAGCAGGTCTTAATGTTTGTAGGATTGATCTCCTAGATAAAATTGATCTAGAAAAAAAGCTTATTCAACTCAATGATGTTAATGTTTGTGGCTTTGACAATGTTAATAGGCAACCATTAGGAATGATCACATTACCCATTGAGTTCAGACCTATAGTTTTTCCTACCTTATCCATATAATGCCAAGACATCTTTCATACAACCTTCTCCTAGGGAGACTATGGATTCATGCTATGAAAGGAGTCCCATCTACTCTTCACCATGAGATGAAATTTGAATACGACAACAAGATATACATAGTTGAAGCAAATGAAGAAATGTATAATTCACAAGTTTAACATGATTACAACACTTTCAACTACCCTAATACTTTGATTCCAACCTCAATGATAGAACTTATACAAGTTTATGGTAATCATAATTTTATTTCACCTACAACAAAACTCTTAGGTGACAATTGAGGGCTATTAGATTTTACACCTTGTATAAAAGAAGAGTCCAAAATCTCACACTCAATGTCCAAAGAGTCATATATAAATGATTAATCTTCAAACACATGATTTAGGGAGGATTGGAATTGATTAAGTTTCACACCCTAAGTAAGCACAAAAAGATGGGGGGCCAAAAAGGGGGCTTAAGTGGCCACTTTTTTTTTGAAATCATGAAATAATGACGTTGGATGTGAAATTAAGGGTAGTTACACTCAAAATTTTGAGATGCAACAAAAACAAGTATCGTAGTTCTCTGAGTCTACTTTCTAAACTACTAATTTATTTTGAAAATGATTGATATTAAGGGGTTCAAAAGAGGAACCACAAAAATTGGTGTTGTTTTTGTCAGAAAAACATAACATAGCAACTTTTGTGGGAACGTAGCATGGTGAATTTTTTTTAGTATTTTTAAAATCTCTTCTGTGAGAAATTAGCTAAGAATATGTAGTTGATGCATGATTTTTCTAATATTTTTTTAATGAATATTTGATTTTTTACTAATTTTCAAAGTGAACACTTCCTGAAAAATATAATTTTGGCCATCTACCGCTACAAATTTTGGAAACTAATTATTTTTTTTTAATATTTGTAGAATGGAGTCTAGTTTCTAAAAGTGTAATTTATTTGAAATTTAGATGAACGGTCAATTTATAATGAAGAAAACACCAAACACTATTTATTTAAAAAAAAGAGACACACAAACAAAATAAATTATAGATCAAAGGCTTAACATTGTGAAAAAGTGAAAAAAATTACATTGTTGGATAGCTAAGAGAGAGTCTAACATTACCTAGGAATTCAATTTGTTCAACATTGAAACACGTACAATCCTAACAATGAACATGAACCCGATTATGTGTAATATTGTGGAATTTGCAAAAAAATGACTCTGGTCATTGGGAAGGTCCTCCAAGCCTTTGGGTTCATATTCCAAGGAAAATACTAAGCCTAAGCCTTGGGGATTACCAAAGAAAGATATAATGGGAGTGCATTATAATGCTTGTGTTATATCTTAGTGGAGTCATCAAAAAATTATCCCTTTTTTATTGCTTGATTTGGGAATAATTAATGATCAATTGGAATTAATGTTGCATTGGTCTAGTGTTGTGAGGTGTTTTACACATCCACATTAGGTCTTGTGCCCTTTTAAAGGTAAATAAACCTAACCCTACCCTTATTTAATGTTGTAAAATGTATTTATTTACAATTTCACATTAAATATAAGTGTCTTGTAAACAAAGTGGACCTAATATAGTGTTGTAATGTGTTTTACACATTCACATGGGATTTAGGGCCCTTCTAAGCTAAATAGACCCAATTTTTCCTTAATTTAATGTTGTAAAGTGTATTTATTTACACTTTCACATTGGATTCTGTGCCCTATTGCATTTATGACCTTTATATCATCATTAATAGGCCCCTATGACCCCATATTGTGCATCCCAAGGCATATTTTGATAAAAAAAAACCCAACAAAATCAACATAAAAGCTCAATTTCTTCATACCCCAACATCCTAGCTAGCAAAATATCCCTTGTGGGACCCATTCATGACTTTGGGTGAATGAGTCCCATTTGAGCTATTTTCGAGGTTTGAGTGGGAAAAACTTGGCTTTAAGTTCAATTTTTTCCTATGCCGGCCTTTGGGATCACATACATGGGTTATTAGGTGGATTTCCTATATAAGCAAGCTTTCAAATCCTCATTTCATAGCAAGCAACATAAGCCTACATGTTATCAAGTCAAGCAAGCAAGAATCAAGCATTCAAGATCATTTCTAAGGCATTGAAGGGCATATTTCTTCATCAGTTGTTGTAGCAATTCAAGATCCATCATCATGGGAAGGTTCTAATTACATTACCTCATGTTCATGTTTCATTATCTTATTTCATCATTTGGTTTAATTACCTAAAATGGGTTTGACCAATGCAAACCCCTATTCCCTAACAATCAAAAAATAATCTCTCTTTCTTTGTTTGATTGCAAATCTAGGTGCTTTGAAGGCTTGGAGATGATTAAAGAGTAGGTTTCAAACTTGTTGGAGTCATCTCCCTATTTGCAAGGTCAAAATCTTCACAAAAAGTCACTTATAGCCCCTAAAATTAGGGTTTCAAATCTAGACACTTGGAGAAGTGGAAAGAGTAGATTGAGAGGTGCAGATCTAGATTTGAATTTCCATAAAAAATTTAGACTAGACTCATTCACCAAGAGTTTTGAATGAGTCCCACTGTAGGTATTTTTCAAAAATATTTGCAAATTTGGATACCTATTTGCCTGAAACCTATTCTAGTGTAGTTTCCTAGAACTGAGATTGATTTTCCCAGAATGTGAAATGAGTCTCACTAGCTTAAAAAGTTATATTTTTCAATATTTTAGTGCTCCATTTCATCCCTCTTCAAATTCTAGGTGTACACTTTCTATTTTACAACTTTTGATTTTCCTTTACTTGCATTTCCAAGTCATTTTCTATATCATTTTGTATATCACGTGCTATGTTTTCCAATTAATTGTGTTTTCCAAGTTTACACTTGGTGGTGAATCCCTCAATTAATCATATTCAACCCCTAGGTCAACCCTATTGCAATATTTCAATCTACTTTGCATTAAAATATCGAGGGTTATCCTTGGGTAGAACCTTTGTAAAGTGGAAAAAAAACCTAAAGAAAAAACCCATCTACTATCCTATTCCATTTTTGGAGTTTCCATCTTGGTGAACCTGCATTTAGAATACCTTCTTTTATCATTTCGATTCCACCATCATCCTAGATTTGGTTTGCATCAACATTGCATTGCATCTTGCATTTATTAATTTGCATTCTAGGGTTTCAATTTTTGCATTAGTGAAAAGCCCATTTAGCTTTCATTTTTGCATTTAATTTCATTAAAAATCATACAAAATTTTCATTTCCACTTAGGATTCACATTATAAAGCATAAAAATCATAAAAATCCATTATATATATATATATATATATATCCCTACTGGAACTCATTCGCCACCTTGGGTGAATTAGTCCCAGTGCACCCCTAAAATTGCCTTTTACAACACTAAAAACCTTATTTTAAAGCTTATGTTTGCTTCCATTGGTTATTTGTTTCATTGGGTTGACTTTTGGTTACATTCATTTCACTAAATCTAGCTTAAATTTGTATATTTCATGCATTGCTTCATTTCAAATTTTTATTCACAACATTCCATTTTCAAATCATTGCATAGTGTAATCAACAAATTACCTTGTTTCAAATCTAAAAATTGCATTTTACTTTAGGTCATATAATTGCACTTTCTTTACTTTTCCATGATAGCATGTTTTCTTTATAGAGATGTGGCTTTGATTTTGTTAACAATGGATTGCATAAATAAAACATCCCCTCTTATGAGTTCAATTTCGATTACAACAATGAGGTCATTAAGAAACATGTTAGTCATCCTTATAATATCTTTCATAGTTATGAAAACATCTTAGAGCAAGTGGATCAAACCATTGACACAATCCTTAATATTACATTTCCCATTGGTGAGGATGGTGGTATAAACAATCATAACAATCATACTTGTTCTTCTCCCAATATCTTTGCTATTAGTGATGAAGGTGTCTTGTTAAAGAAGATACAAGCACTGAGGGTCTTGATTGTCCCTCTCCTCACCCCCCTTTGGAAGATATTAGAAAACAAGAAGATGGGATCATAGAAACATTTATAAACATTACTTTGCCTAATCTCCATTCATCTCTTGCTTGTGAGAATGTTTTAGCGAAAGAAGATGATATCATAGATAGTCATGAAAACCAAAATTTTCCTCCTAATATCCCTCCTTAATGAAAATAGGATAGGTTTGTGTTAGAAGATATACCTATTAATAATCATGAGAATATTGTTCCTCCTTTTCCTAATGCTCCTACAATTTGGAAAGATCTATTTGGAAAGCATGAAAATCATAGTTTTCCTTCTCTTGATGCCTCCCCTATTTGTGATGAAGCTACTTTACAAGATCTAACCATGGAATGTGATGAACATCTTACAAGATCTCCTACTAGGGTAGATAACATGGAACAAGAGAATAAGACCTTGGAAAAAAATGATAATCAAATAGAGCCTTCTCCTAATATCCCTACTATTGATAAACATGTAAATTCAACCATTGATCATTCCCCTACTTGTGATGAAGTCATTTTGGAAGAACCAATCCTTGAATGCCAAGAACATTTGGTTTTTAGTTATCCTAAACACTCTCCTCCTAGGGAGAATATCATGGTGTAAGAATGTGATAACAATAGTAAGGTGGCTTCCTTAGGTAATGGTAAAAAGGTGATACTAGATTTCCCTTTATTAGAGATACATCAAACTAAGACCATTGAGGTTATGAATGCGCAAGTGTCCATTAGATCCCCATTAATTAATGGAATTCATACATACCCCATGGGACATCCTAAGAATCCTCTAATTCTTTACCCACCTTCACACAAACCTCAAACTAAAAACAAACCCAAACTTATCCTTTACCCACCTCAGAACAATGTTTTGCAGCAGCCAAGTCATAATACCATTGCTCATACATATAACACTAGAAATAATCAGCAACCACAACCAACCTCGACACCCTTACCCTTGCCTAATCTCATTTTTCTTAGTGCTCCCTATTTAACTTTGCATAGTGGGAAGGAGTATGATCTTGTTGAACAACTTATGAATACTCATGTAAAGATATCCCTATGGGACCTAATTTAGAATTCACCTAATTATCACACTATGCTTCAAACCACCTTGCAACAAGTTCCTATCCCTTCTAATGCACAATCGATGACATAACAACCCTTATTCAAGGAATAAAACTTTGACATTGTTTTCCACCAAAGTGAATTGCCCCCTTTGGAAGTACAAAAATAAAATGAAGCTTTCATAATATTAGCTCAATACAAAAGAATAGGGATAAAGCAAACCCTTTTTGACAATAGCTCAACCCTTAATGTGTGTAGCATAAACCTTTTGGATAGGCTTCATGTGGATAAATCAAGCATTCAACCTGCCTCTTTATCTATTAGTGGATTTGAAAGTGTAAAAAAGAAACCACTTGATGTGATCACTATTCCTATTACAGTTGGAAAGGCCACATTAGAAACACTAATCCATGTTATGCCTAACGATATTTCATATAATCTCATTTAGGCCAACTGTGGATTCATGCAATGAATGGGGTGCCTTCTACTCTTCATCATAAAATGAAATACATGTACAACAACAAAGTATACACACTTGACGTTGATCCTGAACCTTACATTGTCTTACAACTTGAGAAAAACAAAGATAATCCCTTGAAAACATTAACACCAACTACACAAGTAGACCCCATGCAACAAAAAGACAAAGAAAAACATATCATGGAAGTCACAAAGCTATTAAAAGATGATTGGGGTTCCTTATATTTCACACCAAAATTCATGGGAGAATACAATATCATACACAAAGACTTTGAAAAGGGAAAATAAAATGTGGCAATGTCAACAAAAAATTGGAAGACCCTTCAAAAGTATCCACCTCAACCACTTTAGAATAAAAAACAACAAATTACACAACCTTTGACAAAGTTGATTACGAACAACCACCATATCCAAAAGCAATGAAAAAGCTTTACGGAAAAGGTTATGAACTTATGAAATAACTTGGCTATAGTGGAAAAGGATGTGGTGCTAGAGTACAAGGTATCTGCAACCCTATAGAAGCTAACACATATGAAATGACTCATGGTCTTGGTTATTGTCCTTTGATAGAAATAAACAAACCTTCACTTAATATCAACACTATTACAAAAGATTCTTTGAAAGAAACTCAAGAGACAAAGAAATCTTTGCTTAATGCCAATTTCATCATGAAAAACACTAATGATTTGAATTCGTTAGATTTTACACCCTCCTATTAAGGAGAGAACAGAATAACACAGTCTAAAGATTCTTGCATAGGTATGGAATCTTGCACTAAGCAAGAGATATCTTTGTCACAAAATTAAAAAAAAACATTTTCTATTAATCAAGAGAGTATCTTGGCAAGACTCCTCCAAGATCACTTGATATCCCTCCCTCCAAGAACACGAAAGAAATTTTATTACAAGACTTTATTTATTGCATATCATAGAGTTCATGGTCATTATACTAATGGATGTAAGGCTTTGAGAAAAAATATTCAACATCTTAAGGATCGTGGTGCTCTTCCTTGTGTTGAAGCACCTATTTCCTCCAACTAATACTTATTTTAGCTCACCCTTGTCCCACACTAAGTTGGAGAAAGCAGTTAGATAGCCTTGTCCTTATATATCACTTGTCATTATCTCTTTCTATTAATCGTTAACCTTTCATGTACATATAAGAGAAAGCTTGGGATGTGGATTACATGCCTTAAGTTGACTCGAATTTGACATACTTATTCATGATGTATCTTATCAGAAACATATTACTTGGCATAGAGATTTGTAAATAAGCTCTCATATCTTATTCTACTTTAAAGAAATTTCTCACAATAATGGTGTTAGAAAATATTTTAAAGTGGGGGCATACATCAACACTCATGTTTCATTGCATGATTTTTCTCTTTCTTGTGATGCATCATTTTCTTGGTGGTGTCATTGGGCTTGACTTCCTCCAACAGCGTGATATTTTTTTGACTTGTCCCCTCTTGGAAACATTAAACACAATGTTCCCTAAGAAGAGACATTGCACAAACTAAACAAAATCCCTTTGAACAAATCTTACACTATTTTGCATTTACAACATTTGTTATATGGCCACATTACATAATACACTTCGCATGACGTTGGAGCCATCTTGTTTGTTCATGAGCTCCAAGCATACAAAATTTTTCCTATCTCATAAAGATCAAAAATCATCTTTGTGGCATCTTATTAAAGTTATTATGAGGTATAACTTTAGTATGGTCTGAGTGGGAAGCCCGATCCAAGGCATGAATTTCCCTATAGCCACTTGTGTGTGTGTGAGTGCATACCAGTCATGAGTGTATGTTTCTTACCTTTTGAGACTTCTCACCTAGCAAACAACCAAGAGTTTTGTTTCCTCAAAGTGAGTATGCATTTATTTTTTGGAAAAACATCCTAGATCTGATCCACATCGTGTTGGAAAAATAGATGAAGCTTGATCCACCTCATTTGAATTTTTACTAATTTTTCTTTCTTTTAGTTCTTTACATTGCATGATCATGTATATTTTTTCTACATATTATACATATTCTACATGTCCTTTTTGCTTATGTTAGTTTGAATTAGGATCTTGGATCCTAGGGGCTTGACCACTTCCTTGGTCTTTATTATCCTAGACCATCCACATCGATATGATTGGACCCCACTTGGTTTCCTAATTTAGTGTGAGTTTGAAGCAAGTTCATCCTCTCACTAATGTGGGGGCTAGATGGAGTCATAAAAAAGGTATCCCTTTTTCCTTGCTTGATTTGGGAATAATTAATGATAAATTGAACTTATGTCACATTGGTCTAGTGATGTGAGGTGTTTTACACATCTACATTAGGTCTTGGGCCCTTTTAAAGCTAAATAAACCTAACCCTTCCCTAATTATAATGTTGTAAAATGTATTTATTTACACTTTCACATTAAATCTAAGGGTCTTGTAAACAAAGTGGACCTAATCTAGTGTTGTAGCATTTTTTACACATTCACATGGGATTTGGGTCCCTTCTCGGCTAAATAGACCCAATTTTTCCTTAATTTAGTGTTGTAAAGTGTATTTATTTACACTTTCACATTGGATTTTCGGTCATATTACACTTATGACCTTTATATCATCATTAATAGGCCCCTATGACCCTATATTGTGCATCCCAAGGCATATTTTGATCAAAAACCTGACAAAATCAACATAAAAGCTTAATTTCTTCATTCCTTGACATCTTAGCTAGCAAAATAGCCCCTGTGGGACCCATTTGCCACTTTGGTGAATGAGTCCCATCCAAGTGGGACTCATTTACCCAAGATGGTGAATGAGTCCCATTTGAGCAATTTTCAAGGGTTGAGCAAGAAAAACTAGATTTTAAGTTCAAAATTTTCCTATGTTGGCCTTTGGGATCAAATACACGGGTTATTAGGTGGATTTCCTATATAAACAAGATTTCAAATCCTCATTTCATAACAAGTAACATAAGCCTACATGTTATCAATTCAAGCAAGCAAGATTCAAGCATTCAAGATCATTTCTAAGGCATTGAAGGGAAGATTTCTTCATCAATTGTTGCAACAATTCAAGATCCATCATCATGGTGAGGTTCTAATTACATTACTTCATGTTCAAGCTTCATTATCTTATTTCATCTTTTGGTTTAATTACCTAAAATGGGTTTGACCAAGGCAAACCCCTATTCCCTAACAATTAACATTTGTTATCTCTTTCTTTGTGTGGTTATAGATCTAGGTGCTTTGAAAGATTGGAGATGATTGAAGAATAGGTTTCAAAAATGTTGGAGTCATCTCCCTATTTGCAAGGTAAAAGTCTTCACAAAAAGTCACTTAGAGCCCCAAAAATTAGGGTTTCCGATCTAAACACTTGGAGAAGTGGAAAGAGAAGACTAAGAGGTGCAGATCAAGATTTTGAATTTGTAGAAAATTTAGAGTGGACTCATTCACCAAGAGTGGTGAATAAGTCCCACTATAGGTATTTTTTAGAAATGAAGATTTGGATACCCATTTGCTTGAACCCTATTTCGGTGTAGTTTCCCATAAATGGGATTGATTCACCCAGAAGGTGAAATGATTCCTGCTAGCTTAAAAAGTCAAAATTTTCAAGATTTTAGAGCTCCATCTCATCCCTCTTTAGATTCTAGGTACATGCTTTCTATTTTATAACTTTCTATTTTTCTTTACTTGCATTTCTAAGTCATTTTCTAGATCATTTTGTATATCACGCTATGTTTTCCAAGTTTACACTTGGTGGTGAACCCCTCAATTAATCATATTCAACCCCTAGGTAAACCCTATTGCAAGATTCCAATGTCCTTTGCATTGAAATCTTGAGGGTTATCCTTGAGTGGAACCTTTGTAAAGTGGAAAAAGACTTAAAGCAAAAACCTATCTCCCAACCTATTCCATTTTTATAGGTTCCACTTAGTTTTGACATGGTTTTTTATGTTTGTTCGAGACATGTCTAGAAATACATAATGTGTGTGGATTATAACACACACATGTTATCTCTTGCTTTTTGTTAAGTTATACTCTATTGAATATATGTGCATGTTTATATATGCATGTATTAGTCTATGTCATGTATGTATGTATGTATGCATGTTTGTATGTATGTATGTATACGTGTATGTATGTATCAATGCATGTATGTATGTATTCCTATATGTATGTATGTATTTAAGATTGTATGCACATATGTACATGTATGCTTGTATGTATGTAGGATTGTATGTATGTATGTATTATGCTTGTATGTATGTAAGTATGTATGTATTTATGTATGTCTTTAGAGGGAGGGAGAATTTTAAGAGAGAGGGAGTGGGAGAGAAGGGGTTGGGTGAGAGGGTCTTAGCTTGGTAGGGTGGGAGGGATATAGGGATAGAGAGAAGGGAGGTGGGAGAGAGGGAATAGAGAGAGATAGACTTGGTAGTGTGAGGAGGGGTGAAAGGGAGAGACTTGAGAGATAGGTAGTGAGAGGGAGTGTGATAGAGAGGGAGTGGGAGAGATAAGGAGTGAGAGAGAGGGAGTGTGAGAGTGGGAGACCTAAGAGAGGGAGAGAGTGTGGGAGGGAGTGACCTAACAGAGATGGAGAGAGAGAGGGGGTGGAGTGAGAGGAACTTATCAAGGTAGTGTGGGAGAGATAAATAGAGAGATGGGGGGAGAGAGAGAGAGTTACCTAGGTATGGTGCTAGATGAAGAGACCTAAGAGAGAGAGGGGGTGTGAGGGAGATACCTAAGAGATAGGGAGAGAGAGGTAGTGGGAGAGAGAGGAAGTGATGGAGAGGCAATGGGAGGGAGATAGAGAGAGAGATATATAGAGGGATCAAGAGAGAGTGGTAGGGATTGATTGAGAGAGAGAGGTACATAGAAAGGAGAGGGTAAATAGAGACAATTAGAGAGGGTAGGAGAGAGGGAGGGAGAGAGGTGTGAGATGTATAGATAAAGAGAAATGGATAGGGCTTGAGGTTATAGGGTTGAGAGATTAGGGTGGAGGACCTATAGGGTAGATGGTTTAGGTTATTGGGTTGAGGGCATAGGGTTGAGGGATTATGGTTGAGGATAGAGTGTATTGGGTTGAGGGTAGAGGGTAGAAGGTTTAAGGGTTTAAGGTTAAATGGTTTATTGTTGATAGTTAAGGGTTGAGGGTAGAGGGTTTAGAGTATAGGTTTGAGGGTATATGGTTGAAGGTTTAGGTTGAAGGTCCAATGTGTAGGGTAGAGGGTATATAGGTTGATGGTTTAGGGTTTAAGGGTTGAGGGTTGAGAATTAAGGGCTGAGGGTTTAATGTATTGGGTAGAGGGTAGAGTGTAGAGGGTTTAAGGGTTGAGGGTTTAAGGTTGAGGGTAGAGGATTGAGGATATAGGGTTGAGGGTTGAGCATTTAAGGCTTGAGGGATTAGGGTAGAGATTTTACTTGGGTTTAAGGGTTTAAGGGATGAGAGTTGATGGTAGAGCATAGAGGGTTTAAGGGTTGAGCATTGATGGTTTAGGGTTTATGGTTGAGTGCTTAAGGGATTAAGCATTTATGGTTTAGGGTTGAGGGATTAGGGTAGAGAGGGAGGGATAGAGGGAGGGATATATGGAGGGAGAAGTGAGATAGAGAGAAGTAGAGAATAGGAGGGAGGGACAAAGATATATGAGGGTTGAGGATCCAATGTATAAGGTAGAGGGTTGAGAATTGAGGGTATAGGGTTAAGAACCTATAGGGTTGATGGTTTAGGGTATTGGGTTGAGTGTATAGGGTTGAGGGATTAGAGTTAAGGGTAGAGTGTAGAAGGTTTAAGGGTTTCAAGTTTAACGGTTTAGTGTTGAGGGTTAATGGTTGAGGGTAGAGGGTTTAGGTTATAGGTTTGAGGGTATATGGTTGAAGGACTAGGGTTGAGGGTGAAATGTATAGGGTAGAGGGTATAGGGGTTGAGGGTTTAGGGTTTAAGGGTTTAGAGTTAAGGGATTAAGGGTTGAGGGTTGATAATTGAGGGTTGAGGTTTTAATGTATAGGGTAGAGGGTAGAGGTAGAGGTTTAAGGGTCAAGGTTTCAGCTTACTGACAGCTGAGGCTTAACAAGGAGGTAGAGGCTGAGGGGTAAGGCTGCATGAGGGATTAGGGTTGAGGGTCAATGTATAGGTGGGAGGGTAGAAGGAGGGATTAGGGCTCTATGGGCTGGAGCTAATTGGAGGGATTAGGGTAGAGAGTTTACTTGGCTTAATGGTTTACGGCTGGGAGGGATTAGTCGAGGTGAGGGTTAAGGGTAGAGGGTAGAGGGTTTAAGGGCTGAGGGTTGAGGGTTTAGGGCTGAGGTTTAAGGGCTTAAGGGCTGATGGTTTTAGGCTGGCTAGGTGAGGAGGATGGATGGATGGTGAGATGGAGGGAGAGGCAAGATAGAGAGAAGGAGAGAAGAGGAGGGAGGAACAAAGATATATGAGGGTTGATGATCCAATGTATAGGGTAAATGGTTGAGAATTGAGGGTATAGGGTTGAGGACCTATAGGGTTGATGGTTTAGGGTATTAGGTTGAGGGTATAGGATTGAGGGTAGAGGGCATAAGGTTTAAGGGTTAAGGGTTAAGGGTTAAGGGTTAAGGGTTTAAGGGTTTAGGGTTGAGGGTTAATGGTTGAGCATAAAGGGTTTAGGGTATAGGTTTGAGAGTATATGGTTGAAGGATTAGGGTTGAGGGTCCAATGTAGAGGGTAGAGGGTATGGGGGTTGAGGTTTTATGGTTTAAAGATTGAGGGATTAAGGGTTGAGGGTTGATAATTGAGGGTTTAATGTATAGGGTAGAGGGTAGAGGGTCAATAATTTAAGGGTTTAGGATTTAAGGGTTGAGGGTTGAGGGTTTAAGGTTGAGGGTAGAGGGTTGAGGGTAGAGGGTTGAGGGTATAGGGTTGAGGGATTAGAATTGAGTGTCCAATGTATAGGGTAGAGGGTATAGGGATTGAGGGTTCAGGGTTTAAGGTTGAGGGTTGTGGGTAGAGGGTAGATGGTTTAGGGTTTTGTTGGAAATATGTGCCTCAAACAATATAGGATGAAACCTCCATTAGTATCAAGTCAGTGTGACATCTTCATTGTCTGGATGACTAGCAGTTTGATTCATTATGTTTTAAATAGGTCATTGTGACCTTGTTACTATCTTGCCGAAAGGTTCACTTTGGTCTATCATTGTGACATAGTGTATTCGCTATGATCTCTTAGTGCTCAGGATACCTCTTGCCAAAAGGCCATTCAATCATGTATCGAGGAGACTCTTGGTGACCATGATCTTCGGTGTAACACAGCGGCTTGGTGAAGAGTCTCAGTGAAAGCTAATGTCTCACCAACAGGAATACTACTGGTGTCTTTGCCATAACATATGGCTCGGTGAGAATTCCCAGCGAACAGAGAAGGTCATGCTGACGGGGACACTTCCAAACATTCATCAGAGTGACTCCTAGCGATGAGTGATGGTGTTTGTGTAACTTAAATATTCTGGTATGAGATCTTAGCGATAGTTGAAAGTCTTGCTGACAAGGACACACTTGGGGGTCATCGGTGTAACACGGTGGTTTTTGTAAGAAGTCCCAGCGCTTTGGTCAGTATTGTCAATGACAAAGAATCTTCAGAATAGCTTAGAGATCTTGGAGTAAAGTCTTAGCGAAGGGAAATTTTTTGGTGATGGATGAACACTTCGGGTAACCTTTATGTCTCGGTATGAACTCTCGGCAAAAGATGCGAGTCTTGCCGACTTCTACTTGGAGTTTGATATGACTTGTGTCTTCGGTATAACTTTGGTGACTTGCTATGATCTTCTGGTGAATGTGATAGGTCTGGGTGACTGCTTGATGACTCGGTGTAACTCATGAAGCTCGATAAAATTTCTTAGTGATAACAGAGACTCTTGGCGACATCGGTATGAAGGATATGTGGCATTGGCGAGACACTGTTAGTGTCTCACCAAGATGCCAGTATAGTTTGAATTGTGTTGACCGAGTAAGACTATCTAATGTGGCATCTCGTGGATGAATAGGAGGAGCCGAATGTGAATAGTTAGCAGTTGGTTCATTGTGACAATTCTGTGAGGAAGTTCAACAGTTAGGGAACAGCATGGATATACTCAGAGATTGCAGTTTGTGATTGGTTGGATTATTGATTGGTTCGTTGGTTGGTTCGAGAGATTGTTGTTGATTAGTGAATGTATTCTAATCTATAAAGGATGTAACTTTAGAGTTTTTGTTCAAAGAATGTACATGGTGAATGTTGCTATATAATGACACCAAAAAGATAAGTCTAGAATTTTTATGTAATCTTCATTACTATAATACAAAGTGATTTCTTTTGGTGTGGGGGGTTTTTCTCCCATAAGGGTTTTCCCATGTATATCTGGTGTTCTTGTGTGATTGTGAAAAATTTGTTTCTGTAATCTGTTTCTTAGTGCATCTTAACTTGACTATAATTGTAAAATTTAAAAGTACATCTGCATTCTTTCTTGAGGTATTGATGTTAGGAGAATTGTTTCTGCATCTAATTTTCCTTACAAGTGGTATCAGAGCTTGGCTAGTTGTGTTATCCTTGTGGGTACATTGGGTTTTTTGTGTCAATTATGTTTCAATGGGAGTCTTGTACAGTTTGTTATTTCTAATTACAGGTTGAGATGGCTAGTACATCTAGAAAGTTTGAAATAGAGAAGTTCAATGGCAGTAAATTTGAGTTGTGGAAACTCAAGATGGAGGATCTTCTTGTTGACCATGATCTCTAGATTGTTGTGGCTAGAGTGAAACCTACAGGCATGAAGAAAGAAGATTGGGACCTTGCAGATAGGAAGTCTAAGGGGCTTATAAGGCTCTATTTGGAAGACTTAGTTCTTCTCAATGTGCATGAAGAGAAGACTGCATCTTCCTTGTGGAAGAGACTGACATCTATTTATCAGGGGAAGTCCTTGGGGAATAAACTATTCCTGAGGAAGAAACTATACTCTTTGAGAATGTAGGAAGGAGGGTCTGTAGCTGATCATTTGAACGCATTTAACATGCTACTTGCTCAATTGACATATGTTGGTGTGAAGACTGAAGAAGAGGATCGTTGTATGCTTCTATTGTGTTCTTTACCAGACTCATGGGATCATCTGGTGATGGTGATTGGGAGTTTCAACATCCAGTTTCAAGATGGAAGATGTTGTTGCATCTTTGTTGTCATAAGAGATGAGAAGGAAATATTCTGAGATGGCGAAGGAAGCTCTTGTTGTCAGAGGAAGACCAAAGGAGAAAGGAAAGAAGAAGGACAAGAATTTCAAATTGAAATCAGAAGGGAGATCAAAGTCTCCTGGTAAGAAGTCCAAGGTGAAATGTTGGAACTGTGGGCAACCTAGTCATGTCTGAAAGGATTGTAAAGAGGAAAAAAAGAAGAAGGGATCTTTCGACAATGGTTCTTCTCACAGTGATGGTGATGCCTTCATTGCAGCCTTGGTTACACAGGCATCAAATGATGTCTGGCTGATTGATTCTGGAGCATCATTCCACATGACATCTCATAGAGAGTGGTTCACAAAGTATGAAGGATACGGTGGTGGAAAGGTGTATTTAGCAAGTGATTCAACTTTGGAGATTGTTGGCCATGGAAGAGTTAGGATACAATTCCTAGATGGAAAAGTAAAGGGAATCAATAATGGTATGCACATACCAGGTCTGGCTCAAAATCTATTATCTGTAAGTATGCTAAATGATATTGGTGTACAAGTTACGTTCTTTGGAAATGGCTGCAAGATGACTAGAGGTTCAATGGTGTTGGCTAGAGGTGCTCGAATTGGTACCCTATACAAGTTGGATGCACAGGCTGTTCAATGTAACAGTGTCTTTGTAAAGTCACTGAAGGCTGCTCATGGAGGTAAAGAGGGAAATATCCCTAATTATGTAAACTCTATGGAAGTAAAACTTCCTGCACAGAAGACTATGCTTTGGCATCATAGGTTAGGCCACATAGGAGAAAAAGGTTTAAAAAAATTGAAGAATAAAAACCTGGTTGAGGGGCTTGAAGATTGTAATCTTGAATTTGAATTCTGTGAACACTATATATATGGAAAGTAGCACCGTGTTTCATTTTATTCCAGTCCTCATAAATCTTCTTGTTTGCTAAATTATATTCATTTGGATGTATTTGGTCTAGTGGATGTTCCTTCTTTGTCTAAATCAAGATACTATGTGTTGTTCATTGATGATTATTCAAGAAGAGCATTTGTTTATTTTCTGAAAAGTAAATCAGAGGTATTCAGTCGATTTAAGGAATTTAAGAACCTTGTAGAAAATCAGATTGGTAGAAAAATAAAATTCTTAAGGACTGATAATGGTAGTGAATTCTGTTTTGATGAATTTGAAAGATACTGTAAAGACCATGGAATCAAAAGACATAAGACTACACCTTATAATCCATAGCAGAATGGAGTTGCAGAAAGATTCAATAGGACAGTGATGGAGAGAGCACAAAGTATGCTGAGTAGTGCTGGCTTGGAGGAGAAATTCTAGGTTGAGGTTGTATCTACTGCATGTTATCTAATTAATCATTCTCCAAATTTTGCTCTTGTTGAGAAAACACCTTTGGAAGCATGGTCTGGTAAGAAGCCCTCTCTTAGAAATGTTCATGTTTTTGGCTATGAAGCATATGCTCATGTGCCGGATGTGAAAAGATCTAAATTGGAGAAGAAGGCTATCAAATATATTTTTATTGGCTATAGTGTTGTCATAAAGGGATACAAGCTTTGGAATCCTAATACAAAGAAGGTTGTATATAGCAAAAGTGTAATCTTTCATGAGCTGAAACCTTCCACTTTGGATTTGCAGTCAGAGACAAAGTCAAAAAACAATAAGGATGTAGCATTAATTCCTCCTACATCAGAGAAAGAGGAATTGGAAATTCAAAATGTACCTAAAACAGAGGAGAGCTCGAGCAGTTCCAAAAGTTATGGAGAAGAAGAACCTCAGCCTCAGCAAGTGAGGAGGTCAACCTGAGAAAGAAAACACCCAGATAGGTATGGGTTCTCATTGATTGATTCTACTTGTGTTTATGCTTTAATTTCTAACACTGATGAGCCTAGGACTATAAAGGAGACATTTAAAATGTCTGATTCAGACTCTTGGTTGGAAGCCATGAATGAAGAGATGGCATCATTGGAAAAGAATGAAACCTAGAGTCCAGTTCCCTTGCCTAAAGGAAGAAAACCTATGGGCTGCAAATGGGTGTTTAAGAAAAAGATTGGTCTGGATGGCAGTGTAGAAAAGTACAAGGCAAGACTGGTTGCAAAGGGTTATTCCCAGATCGAGGGAATTGATTATGGGGAGATTTTTTCTCCTATAGCAAAGCTGACATCTATCAAATTTATTTTGTCACTTGCAGTGGCATATGAATTAGAGGTAGAACAGAAGGATGTGAAGACAACATTTCTTCATGGTGATCTTGAAGAAGAAATCTATATGTCCCAGCTTGAGCACTTTGTTGAAAAAGGTAAAGAAAAACTGGTATGCAAATTAAAGAAGTCTCTGTATGGGTTAAAGCAGTCACCTAGAATGTGGTACCATAAATTTGATACATTGGTATTGTCTTTGGGATTTGTGAGATCAAAATTTGATCACTGTGTGTATTATAAAGCTGAAAGTGATCAAGTATTAGTTATTGCTCTCTATGTTGATGATATGTTATTCATAGGCAATAGCAAGCTAATAATTTATGATCTTAAGTCTCAGTTGTTTGCTAAGTTTGAAATGAAAGATCTTGGTGCAACAAGGCATATTCTGGGGATGGAGATAACTAGGGACATGAAGAATAGAAAGCTTTGGCTCAGCCAGAGTAAGTATATAAGGACTGTTCTTGAGAGATTTTGTATTTATGATTGCAAACAACTAGTGGTTCCAGTCTTGCAGGGAATGAAGCTATCTATTGAGGACTATCCAAAATCTCCTACTGAGATAGAGGACATGACCAATGTACTCTATGCTAGTGCAGTATGCAGTCTCATGTATGTAATGGTCTATACAAGACTAGAGATTGCCCAAGTAGTGGGAGTACTTAGTCGATTTATGGCTAATCCAGGAAGAATGCATTGGGATGTTGTGAAGAGAGTG